>CM060969.1:19148159-20382326 GCA_030765045.1 Tenodera sinensis
AAGAAAATCAAAATTTTCGAAAAATTTTCCATGTATAGGGTAGTTTAGGGTGGGGCTATTTTCTTCAAAATCTTCGTGTCGCATCCTTGAATGACATTAAACTTAAATACCAACTTTGGTTTGAGTTATGTTGTCCACAGACATACAGACAGACACACACACACACACACACACACACACACACACACACACACACACACACACATGGACCTCTTTCTAAAAATTCTTTTTTTTTTAGGGGCCTCAAAACATATATTTCCGGTGAAATTCGGCATCGAATTTTCGGGTGGAGTACAATACTTCCTCTACTTACCAGTAGAGAAAGTAAAAATGACATGGAGAAGTCAAACAAATTTAGAAATTATGAATGAATATAATGCTCCTGTCATGTGGCATCAATAAAATCAAGAAGATTGAAATGGCTAGGACACGTGCAAAGAATGAACCAGGATAGAACAGTGAAGAAGATTTTAGTGGGAAAGATAGGAGGTAGTAGAAAGAGAGGAAGATCCAGACTTAGATGGAGCGATGATGTAGAAAGTAGTTTAAGACAGGTGGGAGTAAAACGGTGGAGAAATAAGGCTTTGGATCCTGATATATGGACATCAGTCATAAAGAAAGCCGAGAATAAACTCAAAGGGCGGTAGTGCTACAGGAAGGTGATGGTGGTGGTGGCGGCGGCGGCGGTGGTGGTGGCGGCGGCGGCGGTGGTGGTGGTGGCGGCGGTGGTGGTGGCGGCGGCGGCGGCGGTGGTGGTGGCGGTGGCGGCGGTGGTGGTGGCGGCGGCGGCGGCGGTGGTGGTGGCGGCGGCGGCGGTGGTGGTGGCGGCGGCGGCGGCGGTGGTGGTGGTGGTGGTGGTGGTCGTCGTGGTGATGATGATGATGATGATGATGATGATGATGATGACGATGATGATACTCATATTTATAACCTAATGTAACAAAACATTATGGTAAGCAATACTATCATAACTTTCTCTGCATGCTTTATTGCAATAAGATACGCAACCCAAGCTCTTGTGTTCTACCTGAAATACTTAAAAGCAGAAATCAAACCACAGGAAATGCGTGCTAATAATCAGTTAAGGCTGGGACTAAGAATCAGTGATAGAACCACGCTGAACTATTTGTATTTGTTGAACTGCATTGCGAAATACAGTGAGTTGGTAGACTGGCGGACCACTCCGTGTGTCGGCACTGGGCCCTCCACCAGTTACATGGGAAGTCATGGGTACGGAACTCAGACTTCTGTCCTAACTTACATTAGGCGTAGGTACCTGCATCACAACAGATGTTGAAATTGATCGATCGATCTACGGACGCCGTAGTTTTCTTTAACCTTATGACAATTTATGTTCGTCGCGTAGGTACATCCTGCAAAGAAAGCAGGGCACATTATTAACTAAAACAAGAAACATATTGTGACAAATGACGTTTTCAGTTGCTTTTTACTTTCTCTACTGGTAAGTAGGGGAAGTATTGTATTCCACCCAAAAATTCGATGTCGAGATTTCACCAGAAATAAATGTTTTGAGGCCCCCTGAATCCAAAAAAAAAGCATTTTTAGAAAAAGGTCCGTGTGTGTGTCTGTGTGTCTGTCAGTCTGTGAACAGCATAACTCAAAAACGAAAAGTCGGTTAAAATCCAAAGTTAGTATTTAAGTTTAATGTCTTTCAAGGATGCGACACGAAGATTTTGAAGAAAGTAGCCCCACCATAAACTACCCTTTACACGGAAAGTTTTTCGAAAATTTTGATTTTCTTGAAAATGGCTCTAACGACTTTGATTAAAATGTCCTATGTTTGAGATATTTCTATGACAAATGAAATGTATATCTTGAATTTTCTGGCTATAGCCCCTGTAGTCGTATTTATTCTGGACGACTTTTGCATAACTGGTAAACCGTTAGAGATAGACCAAATTATACTGTACAAAAAATGTAGATCTTGCTAAAATACACAATTTACGTCTCAATACATTTTCTTGTAGGGTGAACCATTTCGGAGATATTCCTTGTTATGTGTGTGAGTTTCGGAAAACAGAACTTTCGTGAAATGGATCATCGTTGTTCAGTTTTTTATATGTTAAGTGTGCAAAGACAACAGAATCTCAAACATTTGACTATCGCACAAAGCCTACTGTATTCTAACATTCCCCTTGCACCTACAAGGAAATAAGCAATAAGTTGTACACATATTTATCTTAACTAACACGAAGAAGATATAGGAATAAGAGTTTGTAAGAATGGTTAGTACAAGAGTAGGGAAAGTCATGTGAGTGCAACACATCAGATTTTTTCACTTTAGTTCCCTTCTCAAACTGAATCACAAAAGCACCGTTCTCTGTTTTATCGTTAACAAAATTTACAATTCGTCGTGACCTTCCAAGTCACGATTGTAATCTTGCCACACATTTCACTAATTCTCTCTGTTTCACAAACAACTGCTTTCGACGATACACTCACACTCATTCAAACCTGCACTTAAAAACTGCGCCTCTGTCCGTGTTCTCTCACTTTTATAGTTCAGGCGGTGTGCTGACGAATTCTCTGGAAAATACAACTTCTCTCGAAGCTTCCTGTAAATAGGCCGGCAGTCAAAAGCTTCTGGAACCGCCTGGAATCGCTCTTTGTTCCGAACCGTTCCATTGTTATCTTGTTTACTCACCGCGTAGTGAAGTGAGGTAATGACTTCGGCTCTCTTTGACGTGCGGCCAATATTATGCCGTACGACAGCACATCTGGCAATACTGTTACAAGTTATTTTTGCTTATCATTGATGTAAAATTGAGCAAGAAGTGTTTGGTTCAGTTCCAGTAGAAAATGGCGTAAGTTGGGGTGAAAATGGATTTGGAAAGAAAGAAAAGTTATAGAGTAGATATACTTCTTCTTTATCTGAGTACAGTGATTACCCTCCCCATACGGAGGACTGTCACCTCCTAGGACTTGTCTGTCAGACGCCTGTCGGGGAACACAGGAACCTATGGACAGGACAGAGTGAAGACCTGGAAGCGGGTGGTCAGCCAGGCACCGGGTATAAGAGTGAGGAAGAGGGTGATATGAAATGCAGGTGAAATGGATGGTTGGAAAGGTGAAGATGGAGCAGTTGGTGGAATGAGTGGCGAGGGAAACCGGAGTACCAGGAGAAAACCCGTCCAGACGCCGCTTCGTCCACCACGAATACCACATGCGGGTCTCTGGGATCGAACCCGGGCCGCCTCGGTGATAGGCGAACAATCTAATCACTCGGTCACGGTGCCGCTTACATATATTTGGCTATAAAATTAATCAAATTGGGCATTTTAAAAGGAAGAAAAATGGAACAATGTATAGAAAATCAAAATCAGAATAGTGTGATAAAACTCGGCAAAAGAGCCGGTATTTCCACAAAAACAAGGATTGTTGCGTCAAGAAAACGGCTAGAAATTTCAGGATTAAAAAAATACATACATAGGTATTAATTTAAGGCGAAACTTTCGATTGGAGCTCCGTCTTAAACCTGAATAAGTACTAGGATGTGAATAACATTTACCAGAACAGCTTCAAGATGCTTTTAGAGTTGAGCTGACCATTTTCAGGCTCTCTATCATTGGCGTTCAACTTCACAGATCTCTCGGCTACGGTTTGTCGTCGTTCCGTAGATAACTGCTTCGCTCCTTTACTTCCAAAAATCATCCATCGGTTACGCTTTGCGGTTTAGGGCCCTCAACTCTGGGCTATGCTTTGTAAAGAAAGCGCCGTTAAAGTGGTCTATAGGTGGATCTAAGAGTGCTCACATCAACTCTAAAAGGGACTCCTAAGGTTTTCTAGTACTATAAATATTATTCGCTAGTTCTTTCAGCTTTAAGACGAGACCCAAACTCGAAAGTTTGGCCTAATTTAATTTCAGTAACAGCTTTTAACATAAGTGGAATGTTAATACTTAAAAATTATCGAAGATTTAAAGTGAAATTTTATACGGTGAGCATATTTTATATTAAGTAGTAATGGGTCTATTTGAAACAAAAGACAACTTTAACAAAAGAAAATATAGAATCGTTCATAAGAAGAATACAACCTATCGACGTTATTTCAAAGTGGCCCTCAATCGCTTTGTCCTATAGCAGTTACTTTGTTCACTTTCTGACTGTTGTTTATACGAAGTCACCAACATCTGATGAAAACTAGAGTGAAGCATAGCCGTGGGGTTAAGAGCTCTAATAGCCTAGGGGTGCTTTTATAAGAAGAGAGTGAAATGGTTGCCTGCGAAACGACGACGTTGAGTAGCCGTAGGACCAGGGAAGCTAGACCCCAATGTTAGAAGAACAAAAAAATCGCTATTTTTCGTGGATTTCTCTACCACTCATAGGTTGACACATTCTGCCTCGCATGCGCAGTTCCAGTAGAATGGAGTACGTAGATTCTTTGTTGACAATTTGTCTTAAGCACGGTTATTAGATTGCCTTTAAAAGGAAAGGCGGCTGACTTAAAGATTCTCTTATTGGCCACATCTGCTTTTAAATGTATCTATAATATAGCCATATTCCTTCCTTAAATCATGTTTGATCCACTTTCACATTTGGATATAAAACATTTACGAAACCGCAGCATCATTAGTAGACAAAAGAGTTTAATTTGTTAGCAAACCTAGATGCATAAGAATATTTATTTATATATTAAAAACAATACTCTTAACCTTCTAAACCTAATAATATTTCTTAAAATTATTTCGGCTACTGGAAGCCAGTAGCTGTTTCCAGCTAGAAACCAGCTAGAATGTACACACTAGTACACACTACTGGATACCAGCAGCTATTCCACAATCTTAACCTTCTAAATCTAATAATATTTCCTAAAATTATCTCAGCTACTGGAAGTCAGCAGATGTTTTCAGCTGGAAACCAGTTTAAATTTACACACCTCTGCTCCAGAATGCCAGCAATTATTCCTCAATCTTAACCTACTAAATCCAATTATATTTCCTAAAATTAGCTCAGCTACTGCAAGCCAGCAACTATTTCAAAATTCATAAAAAAATAGATGTGGTAAATAAAGTTAATGGCCTTGTTAAAGGGGATATAAGTGAGAATGGTAAAAAAAAATGTTTTTCTTTTGCTTGCTCGTAATATTGGGTATAGTTCCAAGAAAATGTTCCTTAAGTTTGCACCTGACATGCCAACTTTTTAAAGGTCCGGACCGTACATGAAGCGCATATCACATTTTTTTGAAGGTGTTTTCCTCTCAGAATCCCCTGGACGGCTACTGATGATGTGTAGAAAGCTGTAGTAAGATGCCAGACAGCACAATAATTTAAAAAAAATGATGATGACGATGATGATGATGACAACGATGAAGATAATGATGATGCTGCTGATTATTATTATTATTATTATTATTATTATTATTATTATTATTATTATTATTATTATTATTATTATTATTATTATTATTATTATTATTATTATTATTATTATTATTATTATTATTATTATTATTATTATTATTATTATTATTATTATTATTATTATTATTATTATTATTATTATTATTATTATTATTATTATTATTATTATTACCATGAGCGTCGCGAAGGGAGGGGCAAGGGGGTCCGCGAGGCTTGGAGGCTAATGCACTCAATGTGCAGTAAATTACGGACTATTAGACTATTATTTTATTTAGCACAAATTAATATGGTTATCCACAACAAATTCTATAAGTTTTGGCAACAAAATAATGAATTAATATTGTTTGATTGCAAACTTCCAACATGTACTCCACCCCCGGAAAAGGGTCTGCGGACGTCCATGATTATTACTATTATTTCGTAATGACGTGAAGTGATAGCTCTTTTGCACCCAGGGCTACTTTTTTTAAAAACTTGTCGTTATTTCTTATTATCATTGTTGTTACTTCGTAATCGGAGAAGAAACAACGATAATTTCTGAGTGTAAAAGAACTAATGTCACTTCAAAGGATTACGAAGTAGTAGTAGTAATGATGATGATGAGGAGGGGGAGGGGGAGGTGGAGGAGGAAAGGGACAGGGAGAGTGTATAATCAATTCAATCAATTACTTTTATTTCTTCTTCTTCTTCTTCTTCTTCTTCTTCTTCTTTTACTTCACGGTTTGAGCATTCAACCCGTTCCATCTCCAAATAATTGCTCATGCTGTCGCTTCTTCGATCTACCTGGTTTCCTTTTACCTTGTGGCTTATAATTTATAGCTGCTTTGGGTAGTCTGTTGTTAGGTACCTATTCTGTCCAAGTGTAACTTCCAATTTTGTTTATTTATCGTAATTATGTTATTTAATTTATCTACTCCCCCCCCCCCCCCCCGAAAACTTACATTCGTCTTTCTATCCAGTTTTGTATATGCTGCTATAGATCTCAGGAATCTCATTTCTGCCAATTGTATTTTTTACAGGTGTTGGTTTGTATTGGTCCACGTTTAAGATCCATATGTGACTATAGGTATCCCATTCACTTCTACAATTTAATTATCGATTCTTGTCTTGTCATATTTTTTAATGTTCCAGCTATGTGGTTATATTTGTTTAGTTTTCCGTATATATCTAGTTCATTGATGTATGATATTTTACACCCAAGAAAATTGAATGTTAACACTTGTTCCAGAATTACTTTCACAATTTTACAATATATTTCCAATGCAGTATTTGAAATACCGCTCGTTCTACCCACAAGACACGTGGTTTCAGACTGCCTCGTTTACAGAACATCTAAGAACCTCGATGTTGGAATCATGTTATTAGATATTCTGCGTGTCCTAGTTAGTTCTCCAGTCTCTTATTATTCTATGTTAGCAATAATGTGATTCATGATATTGCTGGTTCGATTCTTGCGTTCCTTTTTGAATGGTAGTTTTTGATAGTATGATTCGATTCATTCGGTTCTTTTCTTTGTTATCGTTCATAATTTGTTCATGAATCGCCCCTATACCAGTCTTGCCAACTTAGCCTTTTTATGGCTAGGTCTGGCCTTTTTGAAAACCTATCTAGCTATAAATTTTCCAAAAAGCTACAAGTATCTTTCCTGGCCTTTTTTCTAAGCTTCATTAGCCTTTTCGAGCCTTTTTCATTTTTTACTCATCTACTGGTACCTTTAAAGTAATATTTAAGTTAATCTCACTGCTGCAGCTATTGCACGTACCTAATGATACAATCCTTTTGGTGAATTCCCGAATCTTTTGAATCTGGGAGTGTGGATTCTATCAAGTTGTTAGATTCTTTGGCACGTTTTAGAAAAAGGTCTGTGTATGTATTTCGAGCCTGTGGACAACATAACTCAAAAACGAAAAGTTGGTTAAAAACCAAAGTTGGTATTTAAGTTAAATGTCTTTCAAGGATGCGACACGAAGATTTTGAAGAAAATTGTTCCACCCTAAACTACACTTTACATGGAAAATTTCGATTTTCTTGAAAATGGCTTTAACGATTTTGACATCGGTCTGGGTGGCTCAGTTGGTTAGACGCTGGCCTACCGATCCCAAGGTCGTGGGTTCAAATCCGGCCCAGACCTATGGTTTTTAAGTGTGCTTAAAAACGACAGCTCCATGTCAGTAGATTTACTGGCATGTAAAAGAACTCCTGAGGGACGAAATTCCGGCACACCGACGACGCTGATGTGATCCTAGCTATTGACAGCGTCGTTAAACATCAAAATAAAAAAACAATATTTAACTGGTAAACCGTTAGAGATAGACCAAATCTTACTATGAAAAACTGTAGATCTTTCTAAAATACACAATTTATGTCTGAATAACTTTTTTTTATAGAGTGGACCATTTCGGAGATATGTCTTGTTATTTGTATTTCTGTCAAATGGAACATTGTTATTCAATTTGTTATATTAACCCTGCAAAGAGAACGGAAACTTTAAAAGATTTGACAATCGCTCAAAGCATACTGTATTCTAATATTCTTCTTCCACCTACAAGGAAATAAGCAATAAGATAATTTGTACAAATGTTTATCTCAACTAACACGAAGAAGATATAGGAATAATAGTTTATAAGAATGGTTAGTACAAGAGTAGAGAAAGTCGTGACCTCAATACATTGGATTTTTCATGCGAAGTCCCAGACGAAATATTGAAGTTGTTGGTACAAATCCTGCATACATGCAAGAGCCTAAGGGAAATCCCAGCTGCAGCAGTAGAAATGAGGTAGAGGGGGATAATGAAGACCACGTTTATTTTTGCTAGGTGATCCATGCGTATTTTTTTAATAATGTAGTTTTCTAATGTTTATATAGGTATTAATATATAATCTAGCCTTTTCTAGCCTTTTTTGGCAAGCCGGTTTAGCTTGTTTTATTGAATTATAGTTGGCAACACTACCCTATACCTCCTTGTCTGATTGTCAATATGGCGGACGCCATTCAAAATAACGATGGGGTTGAAGTTCACGCCAATAAAAAGTTAAAGTTAGATAAAACTGAACTCAGTGTACATTCCGTGCTCAAAAGCTTTAATGGCTTTAATAAAAGCAGAATTTTAAATGATAACAGTCAAAGGAAAACAATTTGTGTTCATGGCTCATTTAAAGACAAAGAAGGGGAAGCTATCATTCTGTTAGAAAAGAAGCCTTTTAATGAAGACAGTGTGAATGCCATTCTTAATGATGAATCCGTGCTCCATCAAGAATTTAGTAACGACATTTATGGTTTTTATGAGTGTTTCCCTGCATTAAAAGTCAATGGTAAGTATCCAAAACCACTATACTATAAGTTCTTTCAGCCACTAGTTTAACCCTATTATAATGATTGTGTTTAGGTGTTGGAAAAAAAATTGTATGAAATTGCATGGTGTATGACGTGTTCTATATCCTTGAGCCTGGCTCATTCTAGGATCCAAAGAACAAGATGTAATACAATACAATACATTGTTTACTATGCTGGCCCAATTTGGGGCATTTAAGAAATGGCGAAAAATAAGAGTAACTGCTTTGTAAAATACATTGTGAAGGGCTTAAGGAGTGGATGTTGACACTCCTAATTTAGGAAACTGACTTTCTTTTATAGGAAAATATTGCATGAACAGCAGAAAACGACACGTGCAGGAAACTGCATGCGGGAATGTGTCAACCTAAGTGAAATCCCCTGGATTATGGGGTTTGAGCTATGTTTTAACGTTATTTCGCAGTTGCGGCCTCTGCTTATAACAAAAGTCCCAACGGTATGTCAGACAAGTTAAAAGGGTCCCAGTTCCGTATGGCGTATGATAATCCAGCAAAGTATGGCGGACGGAAAGACTCATTAGCGATTTAAGAGTGTGTACAGTGGCTCCCATAGACATTCCTTTTTGTGTAGGTTGATGCCATTGACCTGTCATTACATTTAATTTATTTGTAAGTTTGCTCATAATAAATCAATTAATTACAACTTTTAATGTTCCAAGACATAATTCCATATCAAATAAACATTCAGCTTCTTTTGTCCGTATTCTTAATAAAATAAATAACTGACAGTCTTGGGGCTCTAATGACCTAGCTGTCGATGGGCCCTTAAACCGTAATCACTCACTCACTCACTCACTCACAGACAGTCTTTACCTAAACAAAACAGGGCACGTGTTACTGCACAGAGGTGTGGTGGAGGTTGCATTTTGAGGGGAAATTCCACGGGCCCCACAGGTACAAGATTGCCCAAAACATGTGCTCATAAACATTCGGTTTTCACTTTGATACTGCGTTTTGTGTCCATCATTACTTAGTTGGAAGGTCCTTTTGATGCAAAACAGCATTCAGACACTTTGGCATACTGTACACTAACATTTTTGTTTAGTTTGAACTAATATTATTCCATTTTTACCACTCTTCTCTTTAATTCTGAGGTAGAAGTAATTGGAGAAGTTTTTGTCCTGTGGTCCGGTTCAGCTCACAAATTTTTGATGAGATTCAAATCTGGTGATTGTACCAGGGTTGGAATTACCTTCATACAGCAGCCAGGAATGCACTTGGGCTGCACTTGGCTGTGTGTTTGGGATTGTTATCCTGCTAGAACCTGAATGTTTCCAGTACCCCCAATTTTTCAGCACTTTGCTGCAAATTATCTTTAAGCAATTGTAAATATTCATTCCTGTCCAGAATACTATTAATAAACACCAAATTTCCAGGTCCACTGGCAGACATACACCCCCAAACCATCACATCTCCACCATACTTAACAGTTGACAATAGGTTTCGTTCTTGTAGATCTTGATTAGGTCTTCGCCCCACCATAGCCGTCCCACTTGATCCAAAAACTGTGTAGAGCCTTATTAGCGAAAACAAACTCATTCCACCAATTTTTGTCGTTTCCAATGTACTCAGTAGTGAAGTTTAGTCTCCTATTTACTTTACTGATGTATGATTTCTTCCTGGCTACTGTTCCATTAAAGTCTTCTGTTTTTAGTGTCCTAATTGTTTGCAGACTGACCTGCTTGTTCCACTGCTAATTCACTTGTGCAGCAGTTAATCTTGGATTTATCTTTTTTTTCTCACTATAACATGCTCTTCTCTGTCTGTTAATTTTTTGACCGACCTGGTGGTGGTACCAGTTCCACTCTGTCTTCAATTTTGTACCTCCCAATGATGCCATCAACAGTACTCTTGGGAATATGTAACAGTTTTGCAACTTCTGTATACTTAAGGCCTTTGGCATGATAAAATATGCAAAGTTGTCTTATTTCAAATGTAGTGTTTTGTGCTTTTCAACCCATTTGACTTTTGTTTAGTATTTAACAAAAGAAACAGTTCTACTCGGTTGACCGATCCTTACACTAGAGAATGTTTCACCTTTTTTGTAAACACGTAGCAGGTGGAAGGAGGTAAAACCGAGTGATTATGAGCAGAGACATGTTACTCTGAATGTAAATAAACATTTGCTTGCCCTGACATACAACACAGGCAAATTATTCTATATTGATAGTAATCTAGAAATGTATGCATATTTTCAAAAACTAAATCACGGCAACATAGTGTTTAGATGTGCGAGAAAAGAAGCCCAATGATAATTCCACAAAACTGAGTCATTATGGGAGTCACTGCATATAGTAATCCTGAATTAATAAGAGGTATTGGAATTCTTGGATAATGTAGTGTATTGACCAAAACACTTCAAGTAGATCTTCCCGCACTTTTAACACTGTATTGCACTGTTTTATTGCACAAGAATTAAGAATACACTTTTAGGAATAATAATTGACACATATAATGTGTAATTTATTTCTTAAATGTCTGTTAGCTGCACTTTATAGAGGCAAGATGCAGAAAGTGAAGCAGTCAAATGAAATTATCTACACACGGTTCACCCAAGTTATCATGGGAACTTTCCTCTCTGCCACATCCCTTCCCACTCCTTTTCAGATGTTGCCAACATTGGTACTCAACACAGAAGCTTTCCTGCATGTGTTGCTGATATAGCTCCTGCATTTCATATGTTGGCAATGCCACTTTCCCCACCTTCCCCTAACTTGCTTACGTCCCTTCTACGTGCCATCACTGTAAGTTGTCTGCTTTCTAATGAGGTTTGAAAAAAGGTTATATGCATGTTTTTAAGAGTTTCAGGAGACAGTAAAATGATCTTAAAACAATAGTGAACTGATGTTATTATCAAGGCACCTAACATTCCCTAACATAAGTATTTGTGACAAAAATTGGGTTTTGGTCAATGTGCTACCTTATTACGGATTCTTTACTACTTGGGGCCAGTTCCATCATCCACCTCACTGACTGCTGTGAACTGTGTGTATGTAACGTCACACATGCCAACATGACACTAGAAACACACCACTAGCAGCCCAATTGCTAAATGACAGGGTGGGGGAAAAAATTAAAGAATGGGTCATACACACTTAGCTGTGTCACAACTCACCTATTTAGCACTAAAACATGTTTTTCTTTTTTCCCTTGTATAACACTTACCCCTTAGTTTGGCATCCTCATTAACACATGCACAATTCCCAAACATACTGTCTGCTGTGCTTCTGTAAAATTTTATCTCTGGAAGAAACATCATGAACAGGAAAGAAAAATCCTAAATAGCGAGGGTGGATACACCAAAAGATTCCTAGGTATTAACATTTACTATACATTCAAACTCAAAGATATTCTTGGTTATTTAATCGCCCTTTTTAAGCATAATGTAATTAATAACATATCCCAAGTAGTAAAGAATGTCGAGGCTAGCTCTGTCATTGCTTAGCAGTGCAGCTGCAATTACAACACTCCTCTTATAAAAAACATACCTTAGCTATGATTTGCGACTTAGGCCCCTCAGTATACTTCTCTGTAGTATGTGTATGCCTTCTGCAATAAAGGAACAATGTATATGTGCATTACATAGCAATTCCAGGGCTGTATTCCATATGGAACTTTAACCCATGAAAGAAATCCCCATGTTCTTTCCTGCTTATCTATACCATCTTTTTCCCGCTCTTATTCTGTTACTTCCTATTGTTCTTCCTACAGTATTCTACTTATACGAATTACCACCTACGACGCACAAGCATTTCTACACACTTTTTATTAGCTTCACCTATATGTATGTATGTAATGGAAATTTTAAACGTAATTTTCACCAACTTAGAGTCATGTGATCGACTTGAAAATTCCTGACCAAGATCATCAGGATAAAAAAGTTACTTAGCTAACTTTATCAATGTAACAGAATCTTTCGATGTAATTTTCACCAAATTAGACTCATCTGATTGATTTGAAAATTTACACACTTGTCAAGGACTGATGACAATACCATAACATCATGACTAGACTGCAGGTTTCACAAGCAATTTGCTTCAGGTTGTCTACATACAAAGCATTAGATCCGTCACACAAAATGTAAATAGCTGTGGCTATTAGTCACAGAGATGAAAGGGGGCATGATCACATGATTGCTATAAGCATACAGTCGGGTGAATAAACAACTACAGTATGTAATGCTATCGACAGCAGAGCATATACTGTCTATGTGTACATATTTTCTATTATCTTATGTAATATATATGGTGCAAACAATGTATACTACATGTATCTAATGTATGCAATATTTATAGTATTTATACAATATTTAAAATACAATTTTGATACAGTATGAACACAATTGTTTTAGTATACAATGTGTTTATACATTTTAATATGCATGCTATACATTTTCAACAGTATAGCGTGTATCTTTAGTGTTACAATATTCCATAAGATGTACATTTTTATTGTTAGTTGCTCCTGTACATGCACCAGTTGCAGTGAATCACATGCACATCTTGAAGTTGCTGAAGGTGAATCTCTTTACGATTTGCAGTAAGATATTCCTTATATTGTGAAAAACTGCGTTCTATGTTGCAAATTGAATTATCATTATTGAAATCGTTAGAGCCGTTTCTAATGCAGAATATATTTATATATGTAGTACTTGGCAGCAGAGCTTTTCTTTTCTTTTCCTTTTTTTTTTCTCTTAATTTTTTTTTTTTTTTTTTTTTTTTTTTTTTGGCAGAAGATATTTATTTAGATAAACCTGAAAAGCAAAATGTTAACTAAATATAAATTTTCATCCTAATTGCTGGAGCTTTTTCCATGACGAAAACTTTAATATCCTCGCCTGTTTGTTGAAATTGGCCCATTAACAGAGAAATTATGGCCAAAATAAGATTTAGAGTAATTGTGACTGTTACGCATAGACTAAGATAGCTAAGTCAACTTTGTTTAGGTTTTCTGACAGCTCTTGATGAGACCTTTAATATCCTGGTCTGTTTGTTGAAATTGGCACATTAACAGAGAAATTATGGCCAAAATAAGGTTTTGACTAATTGTGACTGTTATGTGTAGACAAAGATAGCTAAGTCAACTTTCTTCAGGTTTTCTGACAACTCTTGGCGAGACCTTTGATATCCTGGCTTGTTTGTTAAAATTGGCCCATTAACAGAGAAATTATGGCCAAAATAAGGTTTAGAGTAATTGTGACTTTTACGCGTAAAACCACGTTTTTTTCAGGAATGGCACCTATATAGATAAACTTAAAAAGCAAAACCTTGTCTGAATACAAAATTTAATTGAAATTGTTAGAGCCGTTTCCATGTGCGCGGAATATATATATATATTTTTTTTTTATTATTATTATTTTTTATTTTTAAAATTTTTTTTATTTATTATTATTTATGTATTATTTTTATATATATACTAGAATTGCTTGTTTAAATACATAAGATATATGAAGGGTGGAAGGGAAGTCATTACATTCCTTCTAATATGTGCGTCATAGAAGCATTACAAACAAGTCTAATGGCATTTTGTTCTTATATCAGCCAATTTCGAAAAAATAAGTAGTTTTTGATCCCAGTTGGATACATAATTCCACAAGAATGTACGAAGATAACACTTTGTTACTTGTAAGATGCGTAGAGTAACTTATTTCTGACATAGCTTCGGTAATTATGGGACAGCACACCGGGTTACGAAATAATTAATCACTTATAAGACATGAAGGAATACTCTGAGCTGCTCTCTCAGACTTAGGTAAGTTGACAACGTTGCGTTGAGGGTTGGTCAGGGAATTGACCTAGTTTGTGAATGTAAACACATCGGACACTTCCACTTTTGTTGGGAGCTAACACTTGTGAGTGGCTTACACTCCATAGTAAACACGGAAGGACAAGGCGGGGTATGAGTTTGTCTTTAAGATGCACCATTACGCTGTACTGAGCTAGGAAAAGTGACCACCCACATAATCTGCAGTGTTGCCAGGTTGTCTTCGATAAAACTAAAATATCTCCGTAGGAAATGGCCAGAGACAAAAACGTAAGATACAAAATGTGTTCCAAATACCAAGATCTACCACTGGTTTAAATTAATGTAATGGCTTCCCTTCCACCCAGTATTGTCGTTTAAATATATAAGATATTGTGGTTGCTTCTGAGAAGATGGTCCTGTTAAATACATGTTGCCAAATTCAGATCTTGGACATTTGGCTTTAAAGTAATATGTGACATGTTAGGGCATCTCCCCTATATAAGAGATGCCTGTATCGTCCAGCTGCAGCCAGGGCTACTGAGGACCAGGATGGGGTGGCAGCTATTAGGACCTTCTACTTTTCCATTAGGATAGCTACGTAATGGGCATCACGAGACTGTGCAGCCCAGACCAGACATCCCATTGGGGAAAATCCCCACACTGGTATCAGAGGTCTAACCCAGAGACAGGCATGCTACCACTGTGCTACAGTACTGAAAGTTAAAAAAAAAGTGAGATGTATAGTCAAATTATGGAATGCTCCATATGGTGAACATAAGATGTTTTCATTGCAGTATAAATTTATGAATGTTAATGACATAGGATATGTCCACTAAGACTACTGCACCTTTCTGAAAGTGCTATGTACAACAAAAAAAAATTTTTTTTGAGGATTGTGTACAAGCCAGATGAAGGCAGTCAGCCTAGGGAGGAAACCCTGAACAAAAACCCACCTTGGAAGTGGGCTAGCAACACACTTCAAGGTGTAATTTTACATTGCTCGCAGTCCCCAGACAACCATCTAGTAAAAAGAGCCAAAGAAGGCAGACCTTTAGATGGTAAAACGACAAGAGGAAGACCAGCTCAGAGATGGATTGACAGTATGTAGAACTCATGTGAGGAATAAAAGGGCAAATGAACAGGATATTATCCTATACACAAGAAGAAGAAGAGGAAGAAATGTACATCATGAGAGTCTTCATGAAGTCGCTGACCTACTGGACACAAATGTTTTTGAAATACCACCAAAATACTAAACTGTGTCTCCCATTTAAGTCCTTACAAGTGCTTTTGCAGCATGCATTTGTAATTTTTGCAAATTAATAAGTGAACATTCATACTGCAAGAAACAAAATGGAGAACAGAAATAAATGGCTAGAAGAGCCGCTCAAAAAATAAACCAATATACAAGGTATGTCGAAAAAGTATCCGACCTATGACCGGGAAAATAGATTATTTACCTGCTGGGATTGGGACCCTAATTCCCTTCAAAGTAGTCCCCTTATGCATTCGCACACTTATCCCACCAATTCTGAAAACCATTCTGGAAAGCTTCTTTTGGGATGGTGTTCAGTTTCACCATTGCATTCCTTATTATCTCTTCTCTACTCTCAAAAAGGGATCCTTTCAAGCGGGTCTTCAGTTTCAAAACAACTAGAAGTCGCAAGGAGCCATATCCGGAGAGTAGGGAAATTGGGGAATGACCGGAAGTTCATGTTTTGCCAAAAAAAGTGTATCTGTTGCAATGAATGTGCTGGAGTATTGTCATGATGCAACTGCTAGGTTTTTGCCCTCCAGAGGTCTGGTCTTTTCCCCGAACTGCATCATGCAAAATTGAACTCTTTACTGAAATTGAAATCTTTACTGATCCCAACAACTTCAGCAGTCTCTTGTACTGTCAAATGTCGATCTCCCAGTATCAGATCTCTCACTTTCTCAACAACAGCAGCATTTTGAGCAGTTTGTGGCCTCCCAGGACGCTTATCACTCTCCGCCAAAATGCAGCCATTTTTGAATCAGTTGAACCACTCTTTAATTTGTGTTACCCCATAGCATCATCTCCAAACACCTGCTGAATTTTACAAATTGTTTCTTTTGAGAATCACCTGTTTCTGGCAAAATTTGATGCAGTATCTTTGTTCAATTGTTCAGTCATCTTGCAAGAAAATTAAATCTGACAAACACTTACAGGAGCACCTCACTTGGCAATCTGCAGCCAGCGACTGACACATGCAAATGCAGTGAGAAAATTCAAGCATGTACATTAAGGTTCCTCCTGCTGCCGTGCACAGTGGTACTGCCATAGCATCACTATTTTGTGCAGCAAAAATTAAGGTTGGATACTTTTTAGACAGGCTTCATACTTCACTGAAAATGGACATCAAATATTTGTGTATAACTTCTTTTAGTAAAGAACAAGCCTTAGTTACGGGGCTATAATTTGTGCAGTGCTTTATCTTTTCTAGAATAACTCTCATATTGGCAATTATTGAATTATTGTTCATTTTTAATTTATTAATGCAGTTTGACATAACTTTGTTTCAGGAATAAAGGCTACAATTATACATCCTGCTACAGAAAAGCACATCAAGAAGTATGAATCACAGCCAGTGCATATAGTTGAAGAAAGCCCAGAGCTCTATGAATCAATAACATTACCATATCTTGAAAAGGAAAAATTCAGTTTGCAGGTAATGCTATAATGTAGCATTTGAAGTCCTTGTGTCATAGTGCGACAAAATTGTAAGCTAATACTCCAGCATAGATTTTATTCAGTTAACTTTTTTGAAGTTTTCTAACAGTGAATGCAAGTTCTAATGAATGAATGGTGTAAGTCCAACTTTGGAGCACTTTTACTTCACTTATACTGTAAATTAACAGGACATGTTTCAAAAGCTCCTGCTTCCATTGACTGATCAACTTACAGCAGATGATGGAAGCGAGAGCTTTCGAAACATGTCTTGTTAATTTACAGTGAAGCAAAATGTTCCAAAATTCATCTCATAACATTCATTCATTAGATTTCATTGTTAAAATGGCAGAACTTATTAAAATTAAGATTTTAAAATACTCTTACATTTTTTTAAGTATTGTAGCAATTTTAAGAAGGCGATGTACTCTTGGTTTCATTTCAGAGTTGTATATAGTGGGAACAGATAAAGTTGAATAAAATGGCATGGGCAAGTGTCTTTTTTAAATATAGTTCGGTTTTCACCATTTATTCATTTTTATTTAAATTAATATGACTGTGTTAATTCTTTCACAGTTGGTTTTTGAAATCAACATCCAAAACTATTCTCATTTATTCTGCAGAAATGGTTTTCTGATTCTTTTCCACACAAAACTTTTCTTTGTGTTCCATTCACTGTAAATCGTTAACTTTCACTTATTTGTGATCTTGTATCCACAGAAATCAATCACCTGCATATTCATTTTTCTCACTTGTTTCCACTTATTTTACACAATATTAGTTTAGTTATTATATCTTGTAGACAAGCTATTGCTTGTATAATGTGCATTGACAAAGATTATTGATTCTTATTGGTTGCCATCCTTAACAATTATTTCTTCTTCATTATCATTAACCCTTTCACTGCTGAGATATTTTGCTACATATGCCATTCATCCTCTTAATTCCTAAACCAGTTTTCATATCCCTTTCTGAGGCACCTCGACTGAAGCAATTCAGATAGCTGTGATGGTTAAGGCAATATGTAATGAACTGGCCATTCATTCAAAGCCAAACGTCACGAGTTTGAATCCCAGCAACTGCAGTCAAATGTACCTGTGGTAAAGGAACAGGAAGGCTCAAGTAAAATAATCTGTGTAATGGCATGCTTGGAAGGTGATGGGATTACATTTAACTGCATTTGCATGGATTTTGCTTTTTTTGTCAAAAAAATAGTTTTATTGCAAAAATGTAATATTTTAAATTAGTATTTTTGCTATAGGAAACGGCTACAAATACTTGAATTCAATTTACTTAGGTTAGCATAAAAAGAAAGCTGAACATGATCTCAACAGTGATTGTCCAGCTTGCTCTAATCATTTTCTTACCTTACTCTGCATGTAAATAAAAGTAATGAACTACACCAAAATAACTCGAGAGATTGTAGATGTGACTGATATAAGTAATTTGAGATAGGCAATGTATGGTCTGTGACTAAAAATAATGCAATTATATGGTGTTAAATATGTTAATATCAGTTGCTGATAAGTCAGTTTAATGCAAAGCATGAAAAATTGGTTTACAATGTCTTCAAAATTGCTGCCAGAGTATAGAAATATTGATTTTTCAGCAGCTCGTTATCTGCGTTCCTAAGATTTAATGCCACAAAAGTCTCTCAGGCGTTTTGTTGATTGCTCTTGTGGCTCAATTTGTAATGTCAAGCGCTGTAGTCACAAAGCTCGTGGGTTTGTTTCCTACCATGCAGTTACTAATTTTGCTTTCTTTTTTTATTCCATCTAAAGAAGAGCATTAACACTACTATCATTTACTTATTTGGCTCACACCAGAAATGTTAATTAGGATATGACAATTGTTTCTTCACCGCCGCCAATTTTGCCACTTCAGGTCACAATTTCGAGCAGTTCCTATAAAACTGCTGTAAAGTCTTAGATGTTTTTATGCTTTTACTCTTTCTTTGACCCTTTTAACTACTTTCCATTCTGAAGTGCAGTATATGAACGTATTAACCTCTTGAGCGACAGCCATTTAAAAGCTCTGCAGGCCGAGAACGGATACCCATATCCAGCGCAGGGCATTTAAATTGTTAAATGCGCTAAAAGTGCTTCCTAAATACACAGCTGTATTTTGCGTAAATTTTAAGTTATTTTAATGAAACAAAAACTGGTATAAAACTCATTATATGCAGTATACATGTACATCATCAGCAATGTTGAGTTGCATTTACAAATCGTTGAAATGGCACTATTTGTTTCACTGTGGTAAAAAGTTAACTTTGCTTTGTCGAACGCATCTCGGAAAGAAACAGTAGTGGACCCATTGTATGTGTGAGCTATGCGTCAGCAAATCACAGCACAATGTGAAATAGAACACTACTGTATGCATGGTTTATGAATCATCAGAATAAAGCAGGTTTGCAATTTTTCCTTACACGTGTTTCGTAACTTGGATATAGCTTACAGGCTCCATTCATTTCTTTCTTGAAATGCATACATATACTTTCCTGCTTGTAGCTGAAGTGAGAAGCTTTTGAATGTTACATCTCAGAGCTAAAACATGGCATCAACAAGCAGTGTTGCACAAAGGTTAGCGAGTGGTGGAAGTGTAAGGGCTTCTGAAATTACACACGATAATGTGGAGGACTTCTTGCTGTGTGACAGCGATTTGGATATCGATGGCGAATTTTCCGAATTTGAGGGGGGTGTGGAGGATATAGGTACAAGTAGCAGTGAGGAAGAACGTGACCAACTTCCTTCAGGTGTTCGTGAAGAGTCAGCATTGTGGAGTGCTGAAAACAATTCCAATACAAACAGGCACATCTTCACGGGCACAGGGTCTGGTGTTCAATCCCAGGCTCAGCTGACTTCTGACAGCCAACCAATTGACATTTTTACAAAATTTTTTACTACCGACTTAGTGTCTCCCATTGTTTCAGAAACAAATGTAGTGCGAGTAAGGTGAAGGAAGACCTGCTCTCTAAAGGTAAATTAGGGCCTAAGAGCAGAATTCAAAGGTGGACAGAAGTAACACTCAATGAGATTTCCAGGCTAATTGGTCTAATTATACTTATGGGTGTTATTCGTAAACCTGCATTATACATGTATTGGTCCACAGATGACATGCTAGCTACTCCTTTTTTTGGAAAATGCATGTCAAATAACAGGTTTACGTCAATTTTGCGGTTCCTTCATTTCACCTGCACAGAGAATGTAAATGACAAACTCCACAAAATTAGGCCTGTTTTCGATTATATTATTTCAAAATTTAAAGAAAATTATGTGCCTGGTGAAAAGATCACTGTTGATGAAAGCCTAATGCTTTGGAAGGGCCGCTTAGGTTGGAAGCAATACATCAAAACAAAAAGGGCTAGATTTGGCATAAAGAGTTTTGATGTTTGTGAAAGTAAAACGGGATATCTTTACAATAGCTGCATTTACACTGGTCAAGGGACTGACAATACTGGAGACAAAGATTTGGGCTTATCTGGCTCCATAGTAATGCACCTAATGGAACCTGTGCTTGATCAGGGTAGGACTGTGTACTTAGATAACTGATACAGCTCTCCTAAATTATTCATGGCCTTACACAAAAGAAAGACTAATGCAATTGGAACAGTACGTTCAAATCGTATTGGTTTGCCAAAAGATGTGAATACGAAGGCTCTAAGGAGAGGGGAAATGGAGGTGCGTCAGCTCCCACCTTTGACCTACCTTGCCTGGCAGGACAGGAGGGTAGTTACGGCATTATCCAATTGCAGCTCTAAGATTTTGATGATTGACACTGGAAAAACAGATGCCCATACCAAAATGTGCATTTTCAAGCCTGACGTTATCCAGGAATACAATATGCACATGGGCGGTGTCGATCTAGTAGATCAGGTATTGCAAGCATACGAAAAACAGTGAAATGGTATAAAAAGGTATTTTTGCACCAGCTGGATATAACCATATACAATTGTTTGGTAATTTGGAGAGCTCTAAACCCACACAAGACAATGACCTACCTGGACTTTCGACTATCAATAGCTCGCAGCCTAATTGAACAATACCAGGTTGAGAGGCCTCTTCATACTGGGGGTAGAAAATCCAAAACCCCTGCATCCCTCAGACTTCAAGGAAAACATCATCCTAAAAGGATACCGTCAACAGCAAAGAAGTCCCACCCATCTCGAAGGTGTTTCGTGTGCCGCAAGAAGGGAATCCGTAAGGAAACTGGGATGATCTGTGGCGAATGTGGAGATGTGCCCTTGTGTGTTTATCCCTGTTTTGAGGCATATCACTGCAGAAGGAACATATAAAGGTAAGCCAGTAAAGCATATAGAATTTAATTAAATGTTTCATAACGGGGGAAAATTAAAATAAGTTGAGTTAGATAGTGGATAAATAAGGGTTAAATGCACAAACGCACAGGACGTGTACACGTCCATATCGCTCGTCCGTCATTTTAAATGGACGTGATTTCACGTCCATATCCCTGAAGAGGTTAAGCAGGTTTCAACTTTTTTTTAGCAAGAATTGTAATTAATTGTATTGAAATGTTGAAATAAAACTGCATACATTGAAACATAACTTAATATCTAGATCAGAACAGCATTAATATGCTCTACTCAAAATAAAGAAAAGAAGAAGAAATAAAAAAAGAAGCAAATGAAACTCTTAACTCGAAAATGATGACCTTACGCTAATGTTATCATAATCATTGTGCCAGAGAGGTACACTCTTAAGACGTCCCTTCCTTTTTCGTGTGTTGAGCTCTTTGGTTGTTGATATTAGTCAGCAGCATACTGGCATTTTAGACAGTTATAGCTGTAACTTTGAAATTTGAGCAAATAGGTCATAAGTCTCCTATCTCAAATTACTTATTTAAGACATGTCCATATCCTCTGAAAATATTTCGGTGTACTTCATTAATACTGTATATAGGATGTATAGAAACAATTAAAGAAGATGAAACTGAGTTTTCAAAGATGTTTTTATTCTTTTAGTGGTTAAAGAATATTCTGGAGCATAAGTCAGAGACCGACCGCATTGTGTTTGAAGACCCAAATCCACAAACTGGCTTCATCTTGCTACCAGACTTGAAGTGGGATGGCAAACAAATCAATGATCTCTATCTAATTGCTATTGTACATAAGGAGGGAATTAAATCTCTTCGTGACTTGACAGAAAGTCATGTGACATTACTAAAGAATATTAAAACACAAGGATGTGTAAGTACTACATTTAAGCATTAAGGAATATGAGACTAAAAGTTTATTGATATCTGGTATCATTTTCTGCTGTATCCTCTGCCAACGTACATAGTAAAAGCATTATTTTTAACCTCAAATATCACAGGGTTAAAGTAACATGCCTTCAAATGATAATGCTTGAACATTGTTGCCACACAACACATGATGAACTTACTCATCTTGTTCTGCAATAATATTTTTGGATAAAATCACTTCCAAATGCTAAATATCTTAATATGTATTTAATGCACTGCTGTGTTGCGAACACAAACATAACAACTGTAACTATAAATGCATATACTGCTCTAAAACAGTTCAGGACTAAATTACACAAACAAGAACAATATAATGGTGTCCACAGATTAATAAATAAATTAATTAATAAGATGTCTAAACAGAATCTTGTTTTAAAATCTATTGGTTGGCTTCTCTGCAACAGGTTCAAAAACAAGGTCATCTGTGGTAACATATTGGATGCACTAACACCAACTATGACCATAGCTTTACCATGGTTATATTTTACAAACAGTTGGCAGTAATAATGCAACCTAACAGATAGAATATCCCCAAATATAACCAGACCATGTCATAATGGTGAGAACTGCCATAGTTGTTTTTTGGGGTATCCCAATAAGTTGTATGCTCTCTATCTTTCCTGTTTATTGTAAAGATAGTCACATTCTTTCTGGCCACGCAGAGCTTGGCACCTTGATCTTGCATCTGGCTTTCTGTGTTGCAGAAGGTGAAACAGACATTCTTTTAATATTGAAATAGATCTTTTAACATCAGTTTTGCAGAAACATTGAAATGAATTATTATTATGATAAATAGTAAATAAACATTCATTTTGTGAGTAAATATTGCAGTAAATTACTAATTTGGTGGTAAATTGTAAACAAACATTCATTTTGTAAGCTACATTAAAATTTGCTTTTAATTGTGAAAATAAAGGTTAATTGTGGACAGTTGTTATAAAATTCATTCTGAAGCCTTTTTATTCTGTATTATAAAATTTTGCCTTTGTTCTTAAATTCAAATACTGAAGGTTTTGAACACACAAGCTGTGTGAGGCACAGTTTCTTTTTTTAAGCCAGCATGCGACTTGTGTTTCTAAAACCTTCAGTATTTGAATTTAAGAATAAAATTGTCATTTAAGGGGCTACCTTAAGTAATAATCCGAAAACACATAACTGCTTAAGATTGTAAGTCGCCCTTACGTTAGTATCTCATATTTATGAGATTTGCTAGAGGTCTACAAAATTATTGTGTTGTTTAACGATGCTGTCAGTCGCCAGGATCATATTAGTGAAACTGGTATGCTGGAATTTTGTCCCACAGGAGTTCTTTTACATGCCAGTAAATCTACTGACATGGAGCTGTCATTTTTAAGAACATTAGAAAACATCAGTCTGGGCTGGATTTGAACCCGCGACCATGGGATCAGTAGGCCAGCATCTAACCAACTGAGCCACCCAGACTAACAGAGGTCTGCCAGGAAAACATGTGAATCAGTTGGAGAATTTAATGTCATACTGGCAAGTTGCCATGGTAGCCCAATGGTTAGAGCAGCTGCGCATGAAGCGCAAGATCCGTGATTCAAGTCCCGGCTGTGACATTGAATTTTTCAGTCCTGATTCTACCCTTAAAAAAGATTGTTATTGCAATCCACCAAATTGTTCTTGAAAAAGCTTAAAATTATGCTTGTGTATGTCAAGTGCATATATAGGATATATTTGAATTCGTATCATGTATAATTGTATGTTCATCTGTGTGTTCTAAAAACTTCACATGTCCTAGGTTACTGTAGTTTGATTAAATGGATGAATGAAACGAAAATGATATGCATAAACAATGAAACTTAATTATTATTTATTTATGCCAACAAACTTACTGTTGGTGTTTTTAAACACACAAGCCGTGTGTGGGCAAAGTTTAAGAGGTAGAACTGGAACTTAAAAATTCAATGCCACAACTGGGATTTGAACCACAGACCTTCCGCTTACTGGGCGGACGCTCTAACCACTGAGCTATTGTGACAAACTGCCAGAATGGCATTAAATTCTCAAGCCAGTTCGTATTTCTCCTGGTAAACCACAAAGGTAGTCTCACATCAGAGACAATTACCCCAATGGTGACTTACTATTGCAAGTACTTTATGCCCCAGGATTAAATAACCTTGCAATAGTAAGTCACCATTGGGGTAATTGTCTCTGATGTGAGACTACCTTTGTGGTTTACCAGGAGAAATACGAACTGGCTTGAGAATTTAATGCCATTCTGGCAGTTTGTCACAGTAGCTCAGTGGTTAGAGCGTCCGCCCAGTAAGCGGAAGGTCTGTGGTTCAAATCCCAGTTGTGGCATTGAATTTTTAAGTTCCAGTTCTACCTCTTAAACTTTGCCCACACACGGCTTGTGTGTTTAAAAACACCAACAGTAAGTTTGTTGGCATAAATAAATAATAATTACCATGTGAAGGTTATTTAATCCTGGGACATAAAGTACTTGCAATAGTAAGTCACCATTGGGGTAATTGTCTCTGATGTGAGACTACCTTTGTGGTTTACCAGAAGAAATACGAACTGGCTTGAGAATTTAATGCCATTCTGGCAGTTTGTCACAATAGCTCAGTGGTTAGAGCGTCCGCCCGGTAAGCGGAAGGTCTGTGGTTCAAATCCCAGTTGTGGCATTGAATTTTTAAGTTCCAGTTCTACCTCTTAATGAAACTTAATTTTTTTCCAGAAAGCAATTGAAGAGAAGTACGGTGTACCATCATCACAGCTGAGAATTTACATCCATTATCAGCCTTCATATTATCACTTGCATGTACATTTCACCCATCTGAGATATGATGCTCCAGGTGTGTACATTATATTGCATAATATAAATTTAATTTAAAATTAATTAAAATGGTTATTGCATATAAACTACTTTTTCATTCTAAGTATCCATCATGGAAGTTATCTATGTCTTTTCAGCTCGTTTCTGGTGTGATATTATACCCATACAAAAAATAGTGCATCTTAGTGTCTTAAACAAACACCTTTTTTTTTGCACAATATTACAAATTCATAACATTGTATAACATATATACCAGCAGAAGGAAACTTACTACATTCCCTCCAATATGTACTTCATGGAAGTATTTCAAACAAAAAAGTATAATGACATCTGTTCTTAATCAGCCATTTTCAAAAAATCAGATAGTTTTTAAAGGTTGATTAATAATACAAAACAATACTCACTTTTTACATTTCCTGGAATGTGTTTTGAAGACTAGTTTCGTCCATTATCAACCATTCTAGTTTTATTGAACAGAATGTGTGAAGATAATATTTTGCTATTTCTAAGATGAGTAGAGTTACCTATTTCTGATGTAGTTTCAGTAGTAACTAGGTGACATCGCACAGGACTTTGGAATAATTAATCGTTTAAAAGAATATTCCAAACATCTTTTTGCAGATGTAATGTGGCTGTCTAATAATATTGCATTTGTAGGTAATGTCAGCTTTCAAGTTTGAAACTGAAATGTATCTTTGTTCACAGGAATTACTGCAGAAAGAGCGCACGTGCTTGCATCTGTAATCAGTAATATTGAACTGCTGCCAAATTATTATCAGAAGGCAACTTTACCATTCACAGTGAAAGAAACTGACAAGTTGTTTGAGGCATATGAAGAAAAGGGAGTGCTTAAGAGAGTTAAGCAAACTTAGTGTAACATGATGCAGTCTGTTTTAATGGAAGTGCGACCTCGTTTGCAAGTGTGCAATGTATTTTTAATTGTGAAGGAATGTATTCCTGATAAAGATTCTGTCAAAGTAGATTTAACATCTACAGGCATAGAGGTTCGTTGGGAAAGTGAATTGACTGTCTTTGTTCAGAAGATAATTGTTGCAGATGAGAAATGGAAACTAATGAGCTTATCAGCTGTAAAAATTCATAAAAATGCTATTACATTCCGTGCACAAACCATGCCTGTTAATAATAGTTCAGGATCATATTCATTGGAAATCTTATCATTCAATCATAGTGTAAATATGATCAGAGGAGGAACTGAGAAAAAGACATCTCCAAGCATTTCAACTGAAACTGAATATGCAGTAAGGTGTCACTGCTGTGGTTATGTGATCTCAAAACACAATGTTAAATTTAACAGGATACTACCACTTCCTTCTTCCTCTTGGACTAAGACAGATTGGTTTTGCCACAAACATGCAGATTCTTCCGATTATCAAAATATGACATTACTCCCTAAACCAGATGACTGCTTTTATGGTTCGTGTTTTGTTGTACTGAATTCTTGTTTATTAAAAATTAATAACATCGATAAGGTTATCTTGTGCAAGAGATGCATTTCTTGGTTAGGAAAAAATGAAGGAGATTCTGTTAAATTGTGGAATTGCACTGTTGATTTTGGAGGCATTTCTGAATCAACTGCTTTGGAGGACTTCATTAATGTCATCACAGAATCAGTAAACGAGTCAGTGAGCGTTATTTGTAAACTGCTGTTGTACACGCAACTTACAAATAAAACATTTCACTATCTGTTAATGTGGGTCATGGATAAAAATATAGAAGTTCTCTTGGGTAATAATGAAGAAACTGTAGAAAATGTACCTTGTGATGAAAATAACAAACCTACGTGTATTCTAAAGTGCAGTGTAAACAAACACAAAGCTATTAAAGTGCTTTATAAGTATCATAATGTCTCCAGTGATATGGTAAAATTATGGCAAAAGGATATCAATGTACAGTGTATTGAAATTGCAAAGCAAATGTTTTTAAGTGGCCTGGATCATCTTACAAGGGGAATGCAATGTTTGCCTTGCCCTCAGAGAGTTGTGAATAACTTCTATGTTTCATATATTGGCTTAAAGCAATAGAAAACTTGAGAGTAATATTATTTTTCTGTTTACCTAAATTACCTGATGTTCTTAAGTTCCTTTCCTAAAGCTTTACTGTAACTGAAATTAAACTTATCTTCCAGTAATGAGTTAGAGTACACCGAAGTGAAAAAGGTGATTTTCTAAAATATTGAAGTTAGAGGCTTAATTTATTATGCAGGCAATTCCAGCAACTAAAGAAATGTGTTTCCCAAATTTCATTCCAATATCTAATCACTTCTTGATATATTAATTTATATAAATTTTATTGGGTATAATCAAAAGCTATCTCCAACAGATGAACTACGAAGTTAGTTATCTTCCTTTCATAGAAGTTTGAAAACAGTGTTGTTATAATCAATTTAATTTAAAAGATGAGTCAATAACACTAAACAACACTTACATTATAATTTTCCGGAACGCCTTTCGCAGGTTTCCTCCATTATCAACCAGATAATAACTGGGTTTCCATGGATAGAATAAATTTCGGTATTCACAGAAAACCAACGCAGACAGACAACTACATACAAGCTAATAGTTACAATCCAAGAAGCCACAAACAAGCAATCTTCAATAGTTTAACATATAGATTGGTGAACATCCCTCTTCCAGCAGAAGAATACAAAACAGAGTATTACAAAATAATTGAAATAGCACAAAAAAAATGACTTCCCCAAAGAATTAGTAGATAAAAGAGTAAAACGAGCAGAAAAGAAAAAATGATTAAAAGAAACTACAACTCTCACAGCAGCAAAAACAAAAATGATTTTAAAAAAATTCACATATCATCCATGGGCCTTTGATAAATTTAAAAAAGTGTTCAAGGAATACAACATTCAGCTGGCACCAGAAAACCATTACTCAATAAAAAACCTGCTACTTTCAAACATCAAAGATGCTATTCCACCTAACAAAAAATCTGGCATATACCAAATTGAATGCAGTGATTGTAATGAAGTATACATAGGAAAAACCAAAAGAAATTTAGAAATTAGATCCAAGGAACACGTTAGGAACATCAAGAGTAAACAATTAGAAAAATCAGCAGTTGCCTTTCACTTTTGGACAAAAAATCATGACATAAAGCCAGAACCGAAACTTCTCAAACACATAACCTGAAAACAAGAACTGTCCACATGGGAACAAATCTTCATTTTAAAAAATAGAAACCGAGTATTTAATTTTGACATTCCTCAGAAAGATATTTTCAGCAAGTTCCTTAAACCGTTACCAGAAGAAACATCAGAAGAAGCATTGCCATCCGCACTATGGAATATCATGGAAACCCAGTTATTGTCCTGTTGATAATGGAGGAAAGTTAACCTCCGAAACGCGTTCCGGAAAATTATAATGTAAGTGTTGTTTAGTGTTATTAATTGACTCACTTTTTAAATTAAATTACAAAGTTGATTATTTGAAATTATATCTCTTATCATTGTAAGAAATTAAAAGGATGGAAATTTTCATGTAGTGAATAGTTTTTCTTTAACCTCTTCAGGGATATGGACGTGAAATCACGTCCATTTAAAATGACGGACGAGCGATATGGACGTGTATACACGTCCTGTGCGTTTGTGCATTTAACCCTTATTTATCCACTATCTAACTCAACTTATTTTAATTTTCCCCCATTATGAAATATTTAATTAAATTCTATATGCTTTACTGGCTTACCTTTATATGTTCCTTCTGCAGTGATATGCCTCAAAACAGGGATAAACACACAAGGGCACATCTCCACATTCGCCACAGATCATCCCAGTTTCCTTACGGATTCCCTTCTTGCGGCACACGAAACACCTTCGAGATGGGCGGGACTTCTTTGCTGTTGACGGTATCCTTTTAGGATAATGTTTTCCTTGAAGTCTGAGGGGTGCAGGGGTTTTAGATTTTCTACCCCCAGTATGAAGAGGCCTCTCAACCTGGTATTGTTCAATTAGGCTGCGAGCTATTGATAGTCGAAAGTCCAGGTAGGTCATTGTCTTGTGTGGGTTTAGAGCTCTCCAAATTACCAAACAATTGTATATGGTTATATCCAGCTGGTGCAAAAATACCTTTTTATACCATTTCACTGTTTTTCGTAAAGAGGGATATGCTTGCAATACCTGATCTACTAGATCGACACCGCCCATGTGCATATTGTATTCCTGGATAATATCAGGCTTGAAAATGCACATTTTGGTACAGGCATCTGTTTTTCCAGTGTCAATCATCAAAATCTTAGAGCTGCAATTGGATAATGCCGTAACTACCCTCCTGTCCTGCCAGGCAAGGTAGGTCAAAGGTGGGAGCTGACGCACCTCCATTTCCCCTCTCCTTAGAGCCTTCGTATTCACATCTTGTGGCAAACCAATACGATTTGAACATACTGTTCCAATTGCATTAGTCTTTCTTTTGTGTAAGGCCATGAATAATTTAGGAGAGCTGTACCAGTTATCTAAGTACACAGTCCTACCCTGATCAAGCACAGGTGCCATTAGGTGCATTACTATGGAGCCAGATAAGCCCAAATCTTTGTCTCCAGTATTGTCAGTCCCTTGACCAGTGTAAATGCAGCTATTGTAAAGATATCCCGTTTTACTTTCACAAACATCAAAACTCTTTATGCCAAATCTAGCCCTTTTTGTTTTGATGTATTGCTTCCAACCTAAGCGGCCCTTCCAAAGCATTAGGCTTTCATCAACAGTGACCTTTTCACCAGGCACATAATTTTCTTTAAATTTTGAAATAATATAATCGAAAACAGGCCTAATTTTGTGGAGTTTGTCATTTACATTCTCTGTGCAGGTGAAATGAAGGAACCGCAAAATTGACGTAAATCTGTTATTTGACGTGCATTTTCCAAAAAAAGGAGTAGCTAGCATGTCATCTGTGGACCAATACATGTATAATGCAGGTTTACGAATAACACCCATAAGTATAATTAGACCAATTAGCCTGTAAATCTCATTGAGTGTTACTTCTGTCCACCTTTGAATTCTGCTCTTAGGCCCTAATTTACCTTTAGAGAGCAGGTCTTCCTTCACCTTACTCGCACATACATTTGTTTCTGAAACAATGAGAGACACTAAGTCGGTAGTAAAAAATTTTGTAAAAATGTCAATTGGTTGGCTGTCAGAAGTCAGCTGAGCCTGGGATTGAACACCAGACCCTGTGCTCGTGAAGATGTGCCTGTTTGTATTGGAATTGTTTTCAGCACTCCACAATGCTGACTCTTCACGAACACCTGAAGGAAGTTGGTCACGTTCTTCCTCACTGCTACTTGTACCTATATCCTCCACACCCCCCTCAAATTCGGAAAATTCGCCATCGATATCCAAATCGCTGTCACACAGCAAGAAGTCCTCCACATTATCGTGTGTAATTTCAGAAGCCCTTACACTTCCACCACTCGCTAACCTTTGTGCAACACTGCTTGTTGATGCCATGTTTTAGCTCTGAGATGTAACACTCAATAGCTTCTCACTTCAGCTACAAGCAGGAAAGTATACGTATGCATTTCAAGAAAGAAACAAACGGAGCCTGTAAGCTATATCCAAGTTACGAAACACGTGTAAGGAAAAATTGCAAACCTGCTTTATTATGATGACTCACAGACCACGCATACACTAGTGCTTTATTTCACACTACGCTTTGTTTTGCTGATGCAAGGGCCACACATACAATGGGTCAACTACTGCTTCTTTCACAGAACTTATATTAGGCGCGTTCGACAAAGCAAAGTTAACTTTTCACCACAGTGAAACAAATTGTGCCATTTCAACGATTTGTAAATGCAACTCAACATTGCTGATGATGTACATGTATACTGCATATAATGAGTTTTATACCAGTTTTTGTTTCATTAAAATAACTTAAAATTTACGCAAAATACAGCTGTGTATTTAGGAAGCACTTATAGCGCATTTAACAATTTAAATGCCCTGCGCTGGATATTGGGTATCCGTTCTCGGGCTGCAGAGCTTTTAAATGGCTGTCGCTCAAGAGGTTAAAACAATTTATTCTAAGCCTCCATAAAATAGATGTGGCCATGCCCATTTAAAAGGCATAAGCACACCACTTTAAAAACAGCATCCAAGATGTGTGTTCCCCCCTCCATAAGAGACTAAAACTTAGCAGATATATTCTTTAAAGTATAGCACATTTTTTGCAGCAAGAATCCAAAAATCAATTTTTTGACAAAACAAAGATTCAGCATAACTCCAGTCGAGAAATGGAATGCGGTTAACACTCTAGGTGCTGGAAGGAAAGTAACAATAAAAATAATGAAGCACATGTATAAAATCTGTTTTCTAATGAATGGTGGTTGGTGATGAAACCATTTGCCCAGTTTTCACATATACCTGCGGAGGAGATATCTCTAGAAGTTCAGCTGCTCAGTGCAGTAATTGCAGCTAATCTCCCCCATGCTTTTAGACACACTAATTTTTATCTGCAGTAATAGTCCTTCGTGACACTCAATACCACACAAAGTATATTTACAGGTTGTTAAGGGTGTGAGGGTAGATATTTGTATTGATAATTGAGGACAATGTAATGAACAATATTACATCAATATTTGTTTCATTTACAGATTTACAATTTCACTTATTAATAGTATATTTTCAGGTTTATTAGTACTTCCAAGTAGGCACTGCACACACAAGCCATACATGTTCATTTGACCTGAGAGGATAGAATGGAAAGAGTAACACAGAGTAGGTAGGCCTCTCTGTGATGAATGTTGTATCAGAACTGAATTTAAATGCTTTCTGCAAGACCAATGGCCCCAATTACTGTAGAGGAAACAGCTTATTGGAATACCCCAAAAACCAACTGTGAAATTTTCCCTCCGTTATGGTGCAGTTTGGTTATGTTTGGTGATATTCCATCTGTTAGGTTGCATTAGTACCACCAACTGTTCGTAAAGTTTAACCATGGTAAAGCTATGGCCTTATTTGGGGTTATTCCATCTGTTACGTTGCCATAGAAGCTCTTATTTTTTAACTTGTTGCAGGGAAGGCAGCCAGTAGATGTTAAAACAAGATTCTGCTTAGACGCTGTATTAATCTGTGGACACCATTGTATTGTTCGTGTGTGCGTGGTTTTGTCTTGAATTGTTTCAGAACATATGCAGTTATAGCTACTGTTACTGTTGTTTTTATTTTTGTATTTACAATACAGTTACTGTATTGGAATATTTAGTGTTTGAAAGTGATTTTATTCAAAAGTATTACTGCAGAACAAGATTTGCCAAAGATGAGGCATGTAGTTCATCATGTTGTGTGGTAAGGATGTTCCACCATTATTATCATTAGAAAGCTGTTACTTTAACCCTGTGATATTTGAGGTTAGAAATAATACTTATTTTTTATATATATATTTAAATAAACGTCCTCCAACATAATGTCATATCGGATGGTGAATGTCAGCCCAAGACAGAAGAAAAGGGCAAAATGAATTCGACAACTGCCTACTTCAAAGTAATGCAGTTACCTTGGTGTACTTATCCCACTCAAATTTTAGCATGGCTATCCTACAATGGAACATACGTAGTATTAGAACACAACGACCAGAGCTAGAACTTTTGATCAATAGGAATGAGCCTTTGGTCACATGTTTGTAAGAGACTAAGTTGCGTCCGCAAAATGCCTTCCATCTAAGACTTTATACACCAGTACAGTGTGATGTTACACCAGGAGAGGTTGTTCCGGCACATGGCGATGCTATGATGCTTGTCAGAGAATATGTATATATGGAATCTGTACCCTTACGGTCTACTATACAATCTGTCACCATAACGAATCTACTGTCAAACATCCAGTTTACCATTTGCAACGTATATTTGCTTCCATCCCATGACTTCTCGCACATTTATTTAGAAGATCTAGTTTCCCGGTTACCAACACCGTTTCTGTTGGTGGGAGACTTAAATGCGCACTACCCACTTTGAGGCTCAAGTCGCGCTTGTGTGAGACAAGCTCCTCACTGACTTCCTGGACAGTTACAACCTAGCTCTCCCCAACACTGGAGAGCCTACATTCATTTCTGACTCTTTCAATAGTTTCTTGCACCTTGATCTTGCAGTTTATTCACCTCAGCTGGCACTCTCCTTACAATGGAATGTCATCTGTGATTTACACTCGTGACCACTTTCCATGCCCTATTAGTCTCTTAACGCAAGTTGCATGTTCCACACGTATGCCCAGATGGCGTTTGGACCATGCCAACTAGAATCTTTACACCCAGCTGGCTGTGTTTGCGTACAGCGAGCACGACTCAGTGAAATCATTTGGCGCAGTATCTCACAGAGACGATTCTCTCTGCTGCTGAACAATCAGTTCCGCGGTCGACTTCACACCCCCGTCGATTTCCCGTCCCCTGGTGGACGGAGGAATGTCGCAATGCCTTTCGTGCTCAAAGCGTGCTCTTAGGGCTTTCCAACGTCACCCTACTTTGGATAACCTAATCCAATACAAGAAAATGCGCACCAGGTCCAGACAAGTCATAAAGGATAGCAAAAAATCATCGTGGAGCAAATTTGTAGCTTCATTTAACCAACACATACCGTCCTCGATTGTGTGGGATGGTTAAGGCGTGTTGCTGGTCGATCGACCCCATACCAATTGCGGGACTGAAAACAACCTCAGGAGCTGTTGTTGATCCATTTGAGATTGCGAACACGTTTGGCAGTGCTTTCGCTCAAGTGTCTAGTTCGGAAAACTACTCCCCTGAGTTCCTTCCAATTAAAACTGATGGAATCTCAAGGCTTAGCGTTTCGGTCTAGAAACGTAGAAGATTACAATCGCCTTTTCAGCATGGCAGAGCTAGAACATTCTCTTAAATCTTCGCGATTATCAGCACCAGGATCGCACGGTATTCATGTACAAATGTTACAACAGCTCTCTCCTGAAGGTAAGGCATTCCTGCTCAAGGTCTATAATCGTGTTTGGGTTGACGGTATACTCCCAGAAAACTGGCGGAAGACCACCGTTATTCCCATCTTGAAGGCTGGAAAGGACCATTATCTTCCCTCCAGCTATCGTCCTATTTCCCTCACCAGTTGCATTTGCAAGGTTATGGAACGCATGATCAATGGACAATTGGTATGGTGGTTAGAAAGTCGTAACATATTAACTAACATCCAGTGTGATTTTCGACGACGCCGTTCAACTGTAGACCGTCTTGTGTTAATATCGACACAGATAATTGACGAATTTATGAAGAACTGTCAAACCGTTGGCATATTTTTCGATCTCGAGAAGGTTTATGATCCGTGCTGGCGAGCAGGGGTTCTACATTTCCTATATGCCTGGGATATACGTGGACGCCAGGAGTTTATGAAGGGCCACTTTTTCCGAGTAAGGGTCGACTCGGTTTTTTCTAATTTCACAAAAAGAAGTATTTTTAGAAAAATGCCTGTGTGTGTGTGTGTGTGCGTGCGTGCGTGCGTGGGTGTGTGCGTGCGTGCGTGTGTGTGTGTGTGTGTGAGAGAGAGAGAACAGTATATGACAAACGAAAAGACCTTATACAAAACTTTATACTCATGAAAACCATTTTTGTGGGTTCGGCGAGTATTCAAAACAGAGAGATACCTCTCACACAGAGATCCTTTCCAAAACGTGCTGTTTTATAGATTCAGGGAGTTTTAAAACACGTATTTCTGGTGAAATGTCGATGTCGAATTTTTAGGTTGAAATATGCTTCCCCAACTACGTGGTAGTAGCAGAAAAATATGCTTTGTGTTTCTTTTCATTTTGTAATTCAGGGGTTCTCAAAACAAGTATTTGCGGTGAAATCTCAATATCGAATTTTCGAGTGGAATATAATATTTCCCCAAGTAACAGTAAGTAGGAAGTAGAGAAAGTAAATAAATGTTTTGGTGTATACTCAAGTGACTTTCTCGGTCCTTTGTATGTCTAGAGATCGTGTAACAAGAAAAGTGACATTTCAATAAAATTCACGGCTTCATTTTGACTTGCAAACACTCAGAAGAATGTGTGTGAAAGGGAGAGTTCAAGTTTTCCAACCTTATGTACGCGGGGACTTAGAATATTTTCCTTGCGAAGCGAGCGATTGCAGAGTTCGGCTCTTGGGTGACCCTAGTGCGCATGCGCTGGGACTTGGCATATTTTCCTTGCGAGGCGAGCGATTTCAGAGTTCGGCTCTTGGGTGACGTTAGTGCGCATGCGCGGGGACTTGGCATATTTTCCTTGCGAGGCGAGCGATTGCTGAGTTCGGCTATTGGGTCACCCTAGTGCGCGGGGACTCAACATTTTCTTCAGAAAACCATCTCCCTCTAGTATTAATTTATATTTTATGAGTGCTCCTGAACACATTTAACTTGAAATAAGATGTTCTGCATTAAACTGCATTTCTTATAGCTGTAAGGTTTTTAGAACACCCGAATTTCAAATATTGCATAAAAAAGTAAAAGTGTGCAACAAATAGATACTTAATAAGAATGTAACTTGGCAGCAGAAATTTCTCAGAATTTTCTGTCTGGAGTTAATTGACAAGGCGGCGCCGTGGCCGAGCGGTTAGACCGTTCGCCTACCGCCTAGCCGGCCCGGGTTCGAATCCAGGGAGTCGCATGTGGTATTTGTGGTGGACGAAGCGGCGTCTGGTCGGGTTTTCTCCGGGTTCTCCGGTTCCCTCGTCACTAATTCCACCAACTGCTCAATCATCACCTTTCAAATCATGCATTTCGCCTGCATCATCATACTGTTCATCATCATACTGGTGCTGGGCTGACCACCCGCTTCCAGGTGTTCACTCTGTCCGGTCCATACGTTCCTGTGCTCCCCGATAGGCGCCTGGCCCTAAGCACTGGCTTGTAAGACTTACATAAGGGGAGGGTAATCAACTAAGGAAGAAGAACGGTTAACTGTCACATTTTACGACTCCTTCCGAGTGTTTATTACACACCATATCCATATTAACGCGCACGAAATAATTTTACTACGCTCCCATACGACTTGTAATTTCATTTTTCTTTCACAAAAACGTGATAAAGCCAATAAAAGCTTAAGAAAAATGTTTCATGTAAAGGGTAGATTAGGTTAAAGAAGAACTTTTCTTTTAAATCTTCGTGTCGCATTTATATATTTAATATTATAAATAACAACTTTGGTTTTTAATCTACTTATTCAGGGGACCTCAAAACATATATTTCCGGGAACTTTTGTAAAAAAAATTCAATTTTTTTATTCAAAGGACCTCAAAACATATATTTCCGGTTAAATCTCGACAATGAATTTTTTGGTGAAATACAACAACTCCCCGACTTAATATACGTAATAGAGAAATTTAAATCTAAGGTTAAAGAAGAACTTTTCTTTTAAATCTTCGTGTCGCATTTATATATTTATATATAATAAATAACAACTTTGGTTTTTAATCTACTTATTCAGGGGACCTCAAAACATATTTTTTGGTGAAATACAACAACTCCCCGACATAATATACGTAATAGAGGGGAAACACATCTGTGCGTGACCGACAACCGCCACTGACACTGACATAGTTACTTCCCCTCCGTTTCCCCTCCGTCGCCGCGCAGCGACAGCGTCCTCACACGGCAGAATTTGAACTAAACACACATATACCTTGTTTTCTAAAATTGTTTTTGAAACCTCAATATCAAACTTTTTTGGTGGAATAACATACAGAGTATAAGTGGGTGTTAAAGAAAGTAAAAATCTTATGTCCCTATCACATGATTTTACCTATCATTGATTTTCTCTATCACATGCTTAGCAGGTATAGAAAGTGTTGCACTCTACCTGAATGTTTGATGTTGGTATTACACCAGTAATACATAGATACAAAAAGAAGTATTTTTAGAAAAATGCCTGTGTGTGTGTGTGTGTGTGCGCGTGTGTGTGTGTGCGTGCGTACGTGCGCGCGCGTGTGTGTGTGCGTGCGTGTGTGTGTGCGTGCACAAGCGTGAGTGGGTTTGTGGGCAGTTGAGTGTGGTATTAACTCCTCCAAAGATACAACAAAAATATTTTAAAGAAAATAATTCCACACCCCAAACTGTCATTTACATGAAAGATTTTTAAGTTTAGGTTTTTCTCAAAAATGGTGTAATGAGTTTTGATTAGAATATAATTCATGTGAGCTATTTAAATGAAAAATGTACATCTTGAATTTTCCGAGAATAGTCTATAAAGGAAGGGATCTTGTATAACTTTATATAACTGGTAAACGTTATGTAACAGCTTATAACATACTACAAAAAAAAAAAAAAAAGTAGATTTCTTTAAAACACAGTTTATTTCAAATTAATTTTATTTATGACATAAACCATTCTGAGATATCTATTATTAATGGTTCATATTGTTCAACATGTGTCATTCTTTTCCTGTTGATATTCAATTGTTTCTTGTGATTTTATGGAAAGAGTGGAATTTTAAGGCCAGCACATGGTGTCCAGCTCTAAACATTAGACTATCACTATTGACATTGTATCTACAATGAAATGTGTAATGTAGCTATTTCTGTAAAGCTTAGTCTGAATTAAAATGAAGTAGATAGGAAAATAAGCTTTTGTAAGAATAATTTGTATACCTATTGATAAACAATAGAGAGTAGAGAAAGTCATGTGAATGCAACAGATATTGTTTGCATAGCAGCTATAAACTATTCTTACAGTGTTTACTTTGCTATCTATTTGTATATAAATAAGATAAATGTTTGCAGAAATAGTTTTATCATACCTATATTTTGTTGTAAGTACAAGAATGACAGAAACTGAATAAATAGTGGTTTAAAAGTGGCTTCCTATATGCAGGCTTTAAAGTTATATACTGCTTCTATGACATCACAAGAAACAGGCAAATAGTGCTCAGAAAATTATGAGGTATCAAACAATTCAAACCAATATTAACATATACAGTACATCCCCAATAATCCAAATCCCACAAATCTGAAATTCTGAATAATCCAAAGACAAAATCCATAGTTCAAAGAAACAACAAAAGATTTAGTAGTAGTGTAGAGAAAGCATTTTTATCATAGAACTGACAAACATTATTGAAACTACACAGTGTTGTTCCAGTGTTTTTCCACTAGTTGTGTTGCAGAAGCTCTCAGTTTTTCCCCAGTCACTGATAGTGGCTTTCTCAACACCAAATTCAATAGCCAATTTTGTAGCACTTTCTGCCTTGTCAAGTTGCTTAAGCACTTCCCATTTTTCTTTTAACATACAGCAACTATGTTTTCATTTGGTTGACATTGTAGTGCAAGGTGCAACAAAACAAAAAGCACATTATGCTTTATTTTTTTATAATTATGCTTTATCTTTTTGATGATTATGCTTTATAATGCTTTATTTTTTATAATGTGTTTCTTTCATACAAATAAATTTCAGTAAGTTAAATGATTTCTTTTTCGAGACAATAAAGCACATTTCTTACATAAAGTTATACAAGAACACACTACTATAAGAGAACAAAGCTAAAGAATGAAAATTTAGTCAATCTGTGTCACTCTCAGTCTCTGTACCACATTCTTGGGGTTGATTAATTGCAAGTTTCAGGTAAGATTCAAGAGTTTCTTCTGCGAGACATGACCGTTTAGAATTTAAAATCCAATTGAGCTTAGAAAAGCTTCTCTCAACTGAAGCAGATGATGGGGGTACCATTATTGTCTTCATTGCTAGCTTACTCAGTGTAGGCACCTTAGTGGAATGTTTCTGCCAGAAGGATAAAGCAGTAGTAGAATACAAATTTTCTTCTTTCACCATTGCTCCATATGTTGATATTTCTTCCAATGGCACATCAGTGTTAGAGAAGCGTTTCAGTTCACCTGAAGTGAAGATGGAATAAATTTGCTCAGGAACAGCTAATGTTGGATCCAAATTTTGAACTTCCTTCTAGAAGCTTTTTGCAGGATCGTGTCCATTCATACACATCTCAAGCTTTTTACATGATACACCAGAGCTTTGAAGCATGTCCAGAAAGAGGACAGACTAAGCTATGTCTTTGTTGCATTAGTATTGTTTGATTCCAAGACCTGAATTTGTTTACAACTACCATCACCGATTTCAGATATAGTGCTGAGTTGAAGTTGAAGGGTTTTATTTTCAACTAGTAATTTTAAATTTGTTACAGCAGCACTACCTTCACCATCTTCCAGATCGATCCAACATGCAACTGCATTGAAATTGATGCTGTGATATTCTCCTGCTTTCAACCATGTGCCCCAACGAGTGATTACAGGAACTGGAGGTAGGCCAAATGCTTCTGATTCTTCTAAGCATTCCAGTAATCTCTCTCTTCTGGCTAGTTTTCACTAAAGCTGTCTTAACAGCTACAATGAATTCATCAGCAATTTTGAGCTCAAATCTAATCTCTTCAGCACAAAGATGCAACACATGCGCCCAACAGTAAAAGTTGAAGTGCAACTCCAGCCAATCACCTGCCAGCAGACAGCATATACGTTGCACTGTCCGAGATAAGAGCAATAAAATTAGACTTGTGAACCCATTAAGATCTAGTGTGTCAAGTATTAAATTTACTATTGCATCAGCATTGGAATGTTGTGCAATTTTAGTTTTTACAAGACGGGGTTTCTCGCCCAAAACACCCAATGGAGCAACAAGAATATTCACCACCTTACGATTCTTTATATCTGTCGTTTCGTCAACCACTAGATAAACAGATTTTCCCTCACATTTTGACTTAGTTTCCTCAAGGTCTTCTTCAGCACACTTGACAAGATATCTTCTCAAAGTGGTTTCACTGGGAGCCAGTTTCATATTTGTAGCTGTTGCTACCCACTGACAATACTGTTCGTTGCGGAAGGCATGAAATGGAATACCAGCAGAAATGAATGCCTTGACCATTTCTTTCATATTATCCTTTGTATTTTCCATACGCCTCCACACTTGAGGTATAGTACTAGTACGTATACTGCTAAGACTACCTGAGGTTGAACAAAGTCCATAACTTTGTTTCCGAGATCTGTGTTTAAAACTTTCCACATGCTTTTGCACAATGGACTTCATTTCAAAATTAATGCTCTCTGAACATAAGGTATGCAATAGTTTCCCCTTTTCAACCACAAAACGATCTGTGGGAATCTCACGAACCCTTTGAATTGCATTTACAGCAGGTTTTGGCATGCTGATGTTCAACAGATATGAGCTGCTCTGATTCAGATTGTATACTGACCATAAAACCGTTAAACTTCACACACAAGTTTATTGTTGAGGGAAACAATGTTTAATTTCTGCATTGAATCTGTTTTTGGAAATTAACTGTCAATTTAAAATGTAAGAATTGCACTTTAAATTACATATTGTGCTTTTATGCTTTATTTTTTAAAATTCTGCTTTATTGTGCTTTTAAAACTTATTCCTAAATCTTAAACCCCAAAATCATGTTCTGGGTAGCAACCACATGTCAAAAGCTCTATTATGCTTTTTATGCTTATTTTGCTTTTGGGTTGCACTATTTATGAGCAAAAGGCATAAATTACTGTAGAATGACAACTAACAATAGGAAAGCAAACTGAATCACCACTATCACATGCCATTGGCTGTCCACAGGTCAGAAGAATACATTGTCGTTATGCTGAACCATTGTCATTATGTTGAATACGTTGTTATTATGTTGTGCATGGTAATCACAATGTTGTCACTTCCTCACATTGTTATGCTACGTTACCTTGTAGCTGCTAATTCTATAGCTCAATTTATATACATTTTTTCATTTTTCATATAATCCGAACGACCACACCCCCAATTAATTTGGTTTAGCAGGGTTCTACTGTATCTCAAAAATAGCCAATACCAAAAGAAAAATTATTCAAAATAATGTGTTTTACACATAATACACATGAGTGCAATTATTATGTCTGCTTTTCGCACATGATATTTGCAGATGCTTGGAACCTACACACATGTGGCTGAGGTGCTCTAGTGTTCATCATTTACTGTTTGGTCTTTTTTTTTTTTTTTTACCTGTTTACCAATTTAGTTGATTGCCTCCTAGCGCAGTTGATAGTGCACTTGCCTCTGGTGTGGATGACCCGTGTTCGATCTCCAGTACCAGCATAGGGATTTTTCCCCCGCTGGGAGATCTGGCACAGGGTGCACTCAGCTTCGCTAGGTTCCGGGGGCCAATTGAGGCGCTACTTGATGGAGAAGTAGCGACCTCAGGTCGAGAAGGTCACAACTGGCTGGGAGGGCTCGAGACGCTGACCACTTACCACCCTCCAGTACTGCACCCTACCAATGATGTCTGTAGTGGGCAGAGTTAGGGGATGCAGTGGCTTGGCGGCAAGCCTTGGCCCTTCATGGGCTGTTGTGCTGGGGTTTACTTTTACCATTTTAGTTGTCTGTTTTTAGCTTTTACATTTTAGCTATATAAGTGTGTGAGTGTGATTCTATATTTTTATTTTGGGCCTAAATGACCTAATTGTCAATGGACCCTTTAACGCCACTCACTCACTCTCTGTCTCACTCTCACTCACCCACTCACACATTCACTCTCACCCACTCACTCACCCACCCACTCACTCACTCACCCACTCACTCACTCACCCACTCACTCACTCACCCACCCACTGTCTCACTCACTCACCCACTCTCACCCACTCACTCACGCACCCACTCACTCACCCACGCACCCACTCACTCACCCACTCACTCACTCACCCACCTGCTCACTCACTCACCCACCCACTCACTCACTCACCCACTCACTCACTCACCCACCTGCTCACTCACTCACCCACCCACTCACTCACTCACTCACCCACTCACTCACTCACCCACCTGCTCACTCACTCACCCACCTGCTCACTCACCCACTCACTGTCACTCTCTCTCACTCACTCACCCACCCACGCACCCACTCACTCACCCACCCACTCAGTCACTGACCCGCTCACTCTATATGTCATTTTACTCAGAATTATAGTGTTGTATTTGAAATTTTGTTTCATTGGATATGTTTTTGGCCTACAATATTCAGTTTAACATTTTGATAGCTGTTTTTATCCTATGCTTAATGTCTTCTTGTTTCACTTCCATATCAATTTTTACTCCTAGATATTTGAATTCTTCACATCCCTTTATTGCACGTGTTCCATCTTCTAAAATTAAATCTCCAGTTGTATCTCTGCATACCATATAAAATTAGTTTCAAGATTTATTTTTAATCCCCATTTGTGAAATTCTTGTTTCAATTTCCTAAATATGTAGATAGATAGATATTTTATTAGCACTGAACAAGTACAAGCATGTATAGCATCGTCATTAAAAAGAAGACACAATTAAAAGACATATGGTGGTTTAGGGTGGAAAGGATTTCCTTAATAATAATCTTTGTGTCACACCTTTGTACCTAAACTGAACCTAAGTATTATGTTTGGTCAAGGAAAATTGAAGTCTTGTATTAGCAATGAAGCAACAGAATCTAAAATAAGAGCAAATTAGGAACTAAAAGCTTCACTTATCTTAGTAATATTGCAAGTTCTTCAAACGCTGACTAGTTTCAAGTTGTATCCAACTTGAAAATGAGTTCTTCAAACACTGACTAGTTTCATGTTGTATCCAACTTGAAAATTCTTACTTTCTCTTTTTTAAAAATGTTCTTTCATTTTATTCAGAGGGCCTCAGAACATGTACTTCCTCTGGTGAAATGTGGTATTGATTTTTGGTTGGAATACAATACTTCCTCTTATTGACTACTTAGACAAAGTATAAATGTGTTTATGTGAACTCAGTAACTGAAAATAATGCTTTACAAATTGAACTTGCTCTCAGTATGCTGCCTATTATTTTTGGATGTATTATGACCACATAAATTGTGCTCATCAGAGGCTAAACTGATTTTTTGTTTTTTCTTCAGGTTTTTAATAGATTAAGGATACCAGCTCCTTACATGGTGATGTCTTACAGGGATACTGGAGCAGAAACTGAAGATTCTTGGCATGAAATGAAGCTCATCCCAGAAGGTTATCTTCCTCCACATTTTCATTTAAAGAATGAGATAATTTCCTCCCACCAGAAATAGTAGTGGACTCTAAGAAAGATTGATATTGACGTATATGGAATAGACAACAAAATGGAAACCAGACCAGAACCTTGTTTGTTGGAGAAAATATTGTGTGGAATGAAATGTGAGTCAAAAGTTACTCAGAGTTCAGATGTCCATATAAAGAATGAGCCACCATCTTTTGCTTCAGAATTTTTAGTGCAGTCTGACTCCAGTATAGAAATAAACACCAAAATTGAAATCAAAGAAGAACCTGTATACTTGGAACTAACATCGCCTACACTGAAATCTGAATCAGAAGAGATTGACATCAAAGATGTAGATTTACACTCTGATACACAGGTAAGATATATAAAATATTTTAAAATGAGCATTGCTTAAAAAGATCTTGGGGTAAGAAGGAGGAACTGAGGTTTTAACTTTAAGAGAGACCTTGGGCTTAAGTACTTATGATTGTAGGTTGCCATTGGGCTAAGTGACTCTATGGTCTACTGAGAAAATGTGAATCAGTTGAAGAATTTAAGGCTGTGCCAGCATTTTGTCATGGTAGCTCAGTGGTTAAGAGCAGCCGCACACACAGTGGAAAATTCATGGTTAGGTTAGAGGTTACGTCAGGGGACTGAGGGGGCCACAAATCTCTACTAATAGTTCTGTCCTGAGACATCCTTTCAGTTGTTCTCATGGAAAGATTGGCCATATGAGCTGTAGTGGAGTCTTGTTGAAAAAAGGCAACACCATGCTCCCTGCTTGTTAATTCTCTAATAAAAAGGGGCAAAATTGTATTCACATATGTACAGGCATCAACTGTTGACTCAAAAAAAAAAAAAAATTGGCTCTATAACTCAGAACCTAATATTGTTCATGAAGTATCCCTTCATTATGAAAAAATTGTTGTATAGTGCGCAATTAGCGAAGAAAGGTTTCTCAGAGCTCCAATAAGCAATTTTTATATCTGGGGTAACTTAACTTGAAATATAAAGTGTTGTAATAATAATATTGTAACTATTGTAATATAAAGTATTGACAAATGCACACATCCTAAAAGAATTAAAACAAAATATCTTCCAGGAAATTGCAAGCATTTCTCAACATGAACTATAGAAAATGATGGATAGTTTCCTAAAGAGGTGCCAAAAATGTATGTATGGATGATGATGACCAGTTTCAGCATCTTTTTTCATAAAGTTGGCCAGTAAAGCTTTTAAAAATAGTTTTGAAAATGTATGGTTCCATCCATGCCTCTATATGATAGTGGCAGACAGCAACAAGCACAGAGAATGCTGACAGGCAAAATACCACAGCCTATTTGGGGGCTGTTTGCTCTCCCAGAACTCTTGAAAGTTTACCTACACACATTTTGTGTGTGCTAGAGCAATCAATTATTGATTGGCCTGATATATCTGCAAACTATTAAATAAAAACTTTAAAGCCCAGACTTACAACTGTGAGTCACTGTTGGGCTAAGTGAATCTAATATGAGATTCCCTTGTGGTCTACTGGGAAAATATGAATCAGTTGACGAATTTAAGTATGTGTCGGCATGTTGTCATGGTAGCTCAGTTGTAAAGAGCAGCCACACATAGAGTGGAAGATCCATGGTTCAAATTCTGGCTACAGCATTGAATGTTTCATTTCTAAGTGTTTCTATTTTTCATATTTGACACTTTAATTCCAATTTTAATGACTACTTTTATGTCATGTGTTTGAAATGACTTCCCTTAAGGTGCAGAAATGCCATAGAGTTGCTGTATTGTGACTTATTCTAATTTTAACTGCCACTTCACTATTGTGGCTGCTCACGTTCAGTCATTTCAGTTTGTTTGCACGTAGCAGGGAATGAATTACATGAAGAAGCATCTTCTTCCTTGCACTTCACTCGGAGTATCAACACTTAACTTCACTAATTGCATGACAAGTAGCACTATCTGTCACGGCAGTAACACTTAATATTGCATTGCATTAGAAATGCACTTACTCATAGAGTCACTGTCACCAGTCCACTGTCTTATATTTAAGACTATCACTTTTCTCCATCACCATAATCATTTATTGTTTTCTGAACAAGTTGAAATGGACATGGAGCATCTGGCAAACTATATGTAGTGGAACTTGAATAATTTGAAGCTGAAGGGACAAGAAAAAAATTTGAAATAACCAAAAATTTGTATTATAAAATTTAGCCTAATATTAACATTTTAGCAATGCAAGTACATATATACATCAGGATTTTAGTTTTCTCACTCTTTTTCAACTCTTTCCATTGTCATTAGAGGCATTGCTTAAACTTTTCTTTTTATTCTTTAGATGAGTTGGCGACGTTTGGTGGTTTCCATATTCCTTTGCAATTTTAGACTTCTTGATCAAACCCTTTTCAACTTCTCGAATGATGGTGATTTTTTCTGCAAAAGTTAGTCTTTTATTGGACACGCAGTTTACTAAGAGACATAGTGGCATTTATTTACAACACTGAACAGTAGCAAGCTGAAGTGACAACTAAAGGTGCATGTGTTTTAAACAAGGGATGTGGGAGCAGGTGTAGAAGCTCAAGATGACAGCTAGAAAGCTATTTTGCCCCCCAAACTGCATTCCAAGAAAACAAACAACCCAGGAGCAATGACCTCTTTTGCAGACACACGAGGATGAAGTTACCATTTTAAATTTCTGCGTTTAGGTTAATTTTTGACTCACACATCTGAACAAACACTTTGAATTAGGGAAAATTAAATTTGAATTACATGTGACTATTTTATATTCCTTTAATACAAAATTCAAAGGACCAAGGAAAATCTTGTAATTAACAACAATTTCAAATTATAAATGTTTGAATTATCCTAGTTCCACTGTAACTCTTCAAAATCATCAAGCTGTCACCTGTAAATACTGGGAAGATAGAAGGGGAATGACTTTGTTGTTAATCCCTGTGTATCAGACAAACACATCACACAAACACACTTTCTCTCTTTCCTGTAAAGTTATGCTGAATTTTACATAAATTTGAGAGACATAAGTATCCAGAATTATTACCTTGCATTTTAAAGTATTTCTGGAATTTAGGTCAGCTGGCTTTCCTATTAATTTGACTAACATTGCATGAAGGTATAACTGGTAAACCGTAAGTGATAGACCAAATCTTAGTGTAAAAAATGCAGATTTCGCTAAAACACAATTTATGTCCAAATAAACCTTTTTGTGGAGTGAACCATTTCGGAGATATTCCTTGTTATTTATGTGAATTTTGTAATACTTACACTTCTCTCAAATGGAAGGTTGTTATTACAGGTTATTCGCTTTTTTATCTCTTGGCATGCAAAGAGAATAGTTTCAAACAATTAAATAAAATAAACAATTAAATCTAGATAATTATTGTTTGCAATTTTATTTTTATTCAATTTATTATCAGTTTTATACATATAAGTACATTTCCAGATCAAATAACTACCTACTAGATTAGGAAAACAAAGCTTTAAAAAGATTTGACTATCGCTTAAAGCAGCTTACTGTATTCCCACATTCCCCTTGCACCTACAAGAAAATTAGTAATAAGATAATTTCTGCAAATGTTTATCTCAGCTAACACAAAGAAGATACAGGAATAAAAGTTTGTAAGAATAGTTAGTACAAGAGTATAGAAAGTCATGTGAGTGCAACACAACAGAATTGTTTTATTTGTTTTTAAGTAATTGATATAGCGTCAAAAATGAATTCAATAACTACGTGATTGTTATTGATTAGTATTAATTACCTATGAAGTCAATTGGTCATTTATTAATAGTCTGATCACTACTTATCAAATATCTTCTTTGCAGCACATCAAAAATGATTATTGTTTAGAATGTTTAAAACAGGTGTACCAACACATAAAAATTAGCTCAACACCTATAGCTGAGGCTGAGAACTTCTCTTATACATCAGTTAAAAATATATTTTATTGTTACAGGATAGCACCACACAGGAAGATCAGAAGTTCCTTTCGAGTGGAGCAAAGAGGTAAGACTGTTGGATATTGTATACATTTAAAGTATTTCATTTAGAGTCCATTGTTACATCTAATGTATGTTGATGTTGCCTTTGTCTCACAGCATCTTTAAATTAGATTTAACTCCTCGAGTGCCAATCACAATCCAATGGTGATGTGAAAAATCTTGCTAAAAGTGCAAAGTGCTGCTTCCAATCTATTGATGATGGCTTTTCCATATGCTTTCTTCTAACTGCACAGCAAAGATTATAAAACTTCTGTGTCACATCCACATTAGAAGGTTTTTGTTGAGGGCTTCATGGCTACTCATATGCTTTTAAAGGCAAAAATTTACCTTAAAGGAAATTCCAAAGCCCATAGTTGCTTCACAGAAGACAAGCAATAAAATATTAATAGCTGGAAAGCAGCTGGGCAGAATTGTTCTTCTTTATCTGATTACCTTCCCCATATGGAGGACTGGCAGCACTAATGTTCTATATGGGGCTTAGGGACCATGGAACACAGGGCACACATGCCTGAGAAATGAAAGTAGCCAGCAGTAGTAGCACATACTTTGCAGGACATTGTAATTGTGTAGTTGGTGATGTGTATCACATCAGATGGTACTAACTTCCATACGTGTACATTAGGATGGTCCTTATTTTTCGAATTTCCTATTTCTTCATGCGCACCACCTATCTTTTTTCTTTTTATTTTAAGAAGAATTTTAACACCTATTTTGTTAAAATTGAACAAGAGGAACCTGTGCCACAATGGCCCAGATGTTGCATCATTTTGCTTATTCCTACTTATGCATCTGCCCTACTGCTGCCATACTGTACACCTTCAGTTGAGCCTTGATTTCCATTGGGTAACTTTGTGAATATATATTTGCATCATGGCGAGTAGTTTAAGAAGTACTGACACTGCTATTTAGTCTGTGAAGTTACATACCAGATCAGTAGACATAAATTACCTTCTTATCGACAGTTATGCCAGTCTTCTTTTATAACAAAAGCAAATTAAAATTTACTTTCAGTGAAAATGCCAATTTATTTGTATGTGAATGTGGAATATTTTGAGGGAGAAGACCAGATTACTAAAAGAGCTTTACCTTACTGCACAAAGACAATTTTAGACCTTATTCAGAGTGCAATCTGCAAAAAATACTCATAGAAACACGAACTCTCACAAAAAGCGAGAGTGAAAGTTTTCTACGAACCTAAATAACTTATTCCATGTTGCTTTGGCTAATGCCTTGAACATGATAAACATAGAACAGATAAACTCTTTTTATTACATCAAAAAAAGCTAGTCATAGGGGTTTATATCTTGGAGGTGTTGAATGAAAGTTGGCAGCTAAACAGGAAAGGATAGGCTAGTATAGGCTCACATAGGCTACACCAGATCTGTATATAAGTATAGGCTGAGGAGATAGGCTAGTATAGGCTCACATAGGCTACACCAGATCTGTACATAAGCATAGGCTGAGGTAATAGGCTAGTATAGGCTCACATAGGCTACACCAGATCTGTATATAAGTATAGGCTGAGGAGATAGGCTAGTATAGGCTCACATAGGCTACACCAGATCTGTATATAAGCATAGGCTGAGGTAATAGGCTAGTATAGGCTCACATAGGCTACACCAGATCTGTATATAAGTATAGGCTGAGGAAATAGGCTAGTATAGGCTCACATAGGCTACACCAGATCTGTATATAAGTATAGGCTGAGGAAATAGGCTAGTATAGGCTCACATAGCCTACACCAGATCTGTATATAAGTATAGGCTGGGGAGATAGGCTAGTATAGGCTCACATAGGCTACACCAGATCTGTATATAAGTATAGGCTGGGGAGATAGGCTAGTATAGGCTCACATAGGCTACACTAGATCTGTATATAAGCATAGGCTGAGGTAATAGGCTAGTATAGGCTCACATAGGCTACACCAGCTCAGTATATAAGTATAGGCTGAGGAAATAGGCTAGTATAGGCTCACATAGGCTACACCAGATCTGTATATAAGTATAGGCTGAGGAGATAGGCTAGTATAGGCTCACATAGGCTACACCAGATCTGTACATAAGCATAGGCTGAGGTAATAGGCTAGTATAGGCTCACATAGGCTACACCGGATTGGTATGAGTATAGACTGAGGAGATACGCTAGTATAGGCTCACATAGGCTACACTAGATCTGTATATAAGCATAGGCTGAGGTAATAGGCTAGTATAGGCTCACATAGGCTACACCAGATCTGTATATAAGTATAGGCTGAGGAAATAGGCTAGTATAGGCTCACATAGGCTACACCAGATCTGTATATAAGTATAGGCTGAGGAAATAGGCTAGTATAGGCTCACATAGGCTACACCATATCTGTATATAAGTATAGGCTGGGGAGATAGGCTAGTATAGGCTCACATAGGCTACACCATATCTGTATATAAGTATAGGCTGGGGAGATAGGCTAGTATAGGCTCACATAGGCTACACCAGATCTGTATATAAGTATAGGCTGGGGAGATAGGCTAGTATAGGCTCACATAGGCTACACCAGATCTGTATATAAGCATAGGCTGAGGAGATAGGCTAGTATAGGCTCATATAGGCTACACCAGATCTGTATATAAGTATAGACTGAGGAGGTAGGCTAGTATAGGCGCACATAGGCTACACCAAATCTGTATATAAGCATAGGCTGAGGAGATAGGCTAGTATATTCTCACATAGGCTACACCAGATCTGCATATAAGCATAGGCTGAGGAGATAGGCTAGTATAGGCTCACATAGGCTACACCAGATCTGTATATAAGTATAGGCTGAGGAGATAGGCTAGTATAGGCTCACATAGGCTACACCAGATCTGTATATAAGTATAGGCTGAGGAGATAGGCTAGTATAGGCTCACATAGGCTACACCAGATCTGTATGTAAGCATAGACTGAGGAGGTAGGCTAGGATAGGCTCACATAGGCTACACCATATCTGTATATAAGTATAGGCTGAGGAGATAGGCTAGTATAGGCTCACATAGGCTACACCAGATCTGTATATAAGTATAGACTGAGGAGATAGGCTAGTATAGGCTCACATAGGCTACACCAGATCTGTATATAAGCATAGGCTGAGGAGGTAGGCTAGTATAGGCGCACATAGGCTACACCAGATCTGTATATAAGCATAGGCTGAGGAGATAGGCTAGTATAGGCTCACATAGGTTACACCAGATCTGTATATAAGTATAGACTGAGGAGGTAGGCTAGGATAGGCTCACATAGGCTACACCAGATCTGTATATAAGTATAGGCTGAGGAGATAGGCTAGTATAGGCTCACATAGGCTACACCAGATCTGTATATAAGTACAGGCTGGGGAGATAGGCTAGTATAGGCTCACATAGGCTACACAGATCTGTATATCAGCATAGGCTGAGGAGATAGGCTAGTATAGGCTCACATAGGCTATACCAGATATGTATATAAGTATAGACTGAGGAAGGAGAATAGTATATGCTCACACAGGCTACTACAGATCTGTATATAAGTATAGACTAAGGAGATAGGCCAGTATAGGTTCACATAGGCTACACCGGATCGGTATATAAGTATAAACTGAGGAGATAGGCTAGTATAGGCTCACACAGGCTACACCGGATTGGTATGAGTATAGACTGAGGAGATAGGCTACTATAGGTTCATATAGGCTATACCGGATTGGTATATAAGTATAGACTGAGGAGATACGCTAGTATAGGCTCACATTGGCCACGCCAGATCTGTACATAAGTATAGACTGAGGAGATAGGCTAGTATAGCCTCACATAGGCTACACCGGATCGGTATATAAGTATAAACTGAGGAGATAGGCCAGTATAGGCTCACATAGGCTACACCGGATTGGTATGAGTATAGACTGAGGAGATACGCTAGTATAGGCTCACATTGGTCACGCCAGATCTGTACATAAGTATAGACTGAGGAGATTAGGTATATAAGTATAAACTGAGGAGATAGGCTAGTATAGGCTCACATAGGCTACACCGGAACAGTATATGAGTATAGACTGAGGAGATAGGCTAGTATAGGTTCATATAGGCTACACCGGATTGGTATATAAGTATAGACTGAGGAGATAGGCTAGTATAGGCTCACATTGGGCACGCCAGATCTGTACATAAGTATAGATTGAGGAGATAGGCTAGTATAGCCTCCTTTAGGCTACACCAGATCTGTACACAAGTATATACTGAGGAGATGGGCTTGTATAGGCTCACATAGGCTATACCAATCTGTACATAAGTATAGACTGAGGAGATGGGCTTGTATAGGCTCACATAGGCTACACCAATCTGTACATAAGTATAGACTGAGGAGATAGGCTAGTATAGGCTCACGCAGCCTACTCCAGATCTATAAATCAGTATAGACTAAGCAGATAGGGTAGTATAGGCTCCCATGGGCTACATCGGATCGGTATATAAGAATAGACTTAGGAGATAGGCTTGTATAGGCTCACATGGGCTACAAGAGATTGGTATATAAGTATAGGCTGGGGAGATAGGCTAGTTTGGTTTGGTTTGGTTTAAGGGCGCTCAACTTCTAGGTCATCAGCGCCTTGAGATAGGCTAGTATAGGCTCACATAGGCTACACCAGATCTGTATATAAGCATAGGCTGAGGAGATAGGCTAGTATAGGCTCACATAGGCTACACCAGATCTGTATATAAGCATAGACTGAGGAGGTAGGCTAGTATAGACGCACATAGGCTACACCAGATCTGTATATAAGCATAGGCTGAGGAGATAGGCTAGTATAGGCTCACATAGGCTACACCAGATCTGTATATAAGCATAGGCTGAGGAGATAGGCTAGTATAGGCTCACATAGGCTACACCAGATCTGTATATAAGCATAGGCTGAGGTAATAGGCTAGTATAGGCTCACATAGGCTACACTAGATCTGTATATAAGTATAGGCTGAGGAAATAGGCTAGTATAGGCTCACATAGCCTACACCAGATGTGTATATAAGTATAGCCTGGGGAGATAGGCTAGTATAGGCTCACATAGGCTACACCAGATCTGTATATAAGTATAGACTGAGGAGGTAGGCTAGTATAGGTGCACATAGGCTACACCAGATCTGTATTTAAGCATAGGCTGAGGAGATAGGCTAGTATAGGCTCACATAGGCTACACCAGATCTGTATATAAGTATAGACTGAGGAGGTAGGCTAGTATAGACGCACATAGGCTACACCAGATCTGTATATAAGCATAGGCTGAGGAGATAGGCTAGTATAGGCTCACATAGGCTACACCAGATCTGTATATAAGCATAGGCTGAGGTAATAGGCTAGTATAGGCTCACATAGGCTACACCAGATCTGTATATAAGCATAGGCTGAGGAGATAGGCTAGTATAGGCTCACATAGGTTACACCAGATCTGTATATAAGTATAGACTGAGGAGGTAGGCTAGGATAGGCTCACATAGGCTACACCAGATCTGTATATAAGTATAGGCTGAGGAGATAGGCTAGTATAGGCTCACATAGGCTACACCAGATCTGTATATAAGTACAGGCTGGGGAGATAGGCTAGTATAGGCTCACATAGGCTACACAGATCTGTATATCAGCATAGGCTGAGGAGATAGGCTAGTATAGGCTCACTTAGGCTATACCAGATATGTATATAAGTATAGACTGAGGAAGGAGAATAGTATATGCTCACACAGGCTACTACAGATCTGTATATAAGTATAGACTAAGGAGATAGGCCAGTATAGGTTCACATAGGCTACACCGGATCGGTATATAAGTATAAACTGAGGAGATAGGCTAGTATAGGCTCACACAGGCTACACCGGATTGTTATGAGTATAGACTGAGGAAATAGGCTACTATAGGTTCATATAGGCTATACTGGATTGGTATATAAGTATAGACTGAGGAGATACGCTAGTATAGGCTCACATTGGCCACGCCAGATCTGTACATAAGTATAGACTGAGGAGATAGGCTAGTATAGCCTCACATAGGCTACACCGGATCGGTATATAAGTATAAACTGAGGAGATAGGCCAGTATAGGCTCACATAGGCTACACCGGATTGGTATATGAGTATAGACTGAGGAGATAGGCTAGTATATGTTCACCTAGGCTACACCGGTTCGGTATATAAGTATAAACTGAGGAGATAGGCTAGTATAGGCTCACATAGGCTACACCGGATTGGTATGAGTATAGACTGAGGAGATACGCTAGTATAGGCTCACATTGGTCACGCCAGATCTGTACATAAGTATAGACTGAGGAGATTAGGTATATAAGTATAAACTGAGGAGATAGGCTAGTATAGGCTCACATAGGCTACACCGGATTGGTATATAAGTATAGACTGAGGAGATACGCTAGTATAGGCTCACATTGGGCACGCCAGATCTGTACATAAGTATAGACTGAGGAGATAGGCTAGTATAGCCTCCTTTAGGCTACACCAGATCTGTACACAAGTATATACTGAGGAGATGGGCTTGTATAGGCTCACATAGGCTACACCAATCTGTACATAAGTATAGACTGAGGAGATAGGCTAGTATAGGCTCACATAGGCTACACCAGACCTGTACATAAGCATAGGCTGAGGTAATAGGCTAGTATAGGCTCACATAGGCTACACCAGATCTGTATATAAGTATAGGCTGAGGAGATAGGCTAGTATAGGCTCACATAGGCTACACCAGATCTGTATATAAGCATAGGCTGAGGTAATAGGCTAGTATAGGCTCACATAGGCTACACCAGATCTGTATATAAGTATAGGCTGAGGAAATAGGCTAGTATAGGCTCACATAGGCTACACCAGATGTGTATATAAGTATAGACTAAGGAGATAGGCCAGTATAGGTTCACATAGCCTACACCGGATCGGTATATAAGTATAAACTGAGGAGATAGGCTAGTATAGGCTCACATAGGCTACACCGGATTGGTATGAGTATAGACTGAGGAGATAGGCTACTATAGGTTCATATAGGCTATACCGGATTGGTATATAAGTATAGACTGAGGAGATACGCTAGTATAGGCTCACATTGGCCACGCCAGATCTGTACATAAGTATAGACTGAGGAGATAGGCTAGTATAGCCTCACATAGGCTACACCGGATCGGTATATAAGTATAAACTGAGGAGATAGGCCAGTATAGGCTCACATAGGCTACACCGGATTGGTATATGAGTATAGACTGAGGAGATAGGCTAGTATATGTTCACCTAGGCTACACCGGTTCGGTATATAAGTATAAACTGAGGAGATAGGCTAGTATAGGCTCACATAGGCTACACCGGATTGGTATGAGTATAGACTGAGGAGATACGCTAGTATAGGCTCACATTGGTCACGCCAGATCTGTACATAAGTATAGACTGAGGAGATTAGGTATATAAGTATAAACTGAGGAGATAGGCTAGTATAGGCTCACATAGGCTACACCGGATTGGTATATAAGTATAGACTGAGGAGATACGCTAGTATAGGCTCACATTGGGCACGCCAGATCTGTACATAAGTATAGACTGAGGAGATAGGCTAGTATAGCCTCCTTTAGGCTACACCAGATCTGTACACAAGTATATACTGAGGAGATGGGCTTGTATAGGCTCACATAGGCTACACCAATCTGTACATAAGTATAGACTGAGGAGATAGGCTAGTATAGGCTCACATAGGCTACACCAGACCTGTACATAAGCATAGGCTGAGGTAATAGGCTAGTATAGGCTCACATAGGCTACACCAGATCTGTATATAAGTATAGGCTGAGGAGATAGGCTAGTATAGGCTCACATAGGCTACACCAGATCTGTATATAAGCATAGGCTGAGGTAATAGGCTAGTATAGGCTCACATAGGCTACACCAGATCTGTATATAAGTATAGGCTGAGGAAATAGGCTAGTATAGGCTCACATAGGCTACACCAGATGTGTATATAAGTATAGGCTGAGGAAATAGGCTAGTATAGGCTCACATAGGCTACACCAGATCAGTATATAAGTATAGGCTGGGGAGATAGGCTAGTATAGGCTCACATAGGCTACACCAGATCTGTATATAAGTATAGGCTGGGGAGATAGGCTAGTATAGGCTCACATAGGCTACACTAGATCTGTATATAAGCATAGGCTGAGGTAATAGGCTAGTATAGGCTCACATAGGCTACACCAGATCTGTATATAAGTATAGGCTGAGGAAATAGGCTAGTATAGGCTCACATAGGCTACACCAGATCTGTATATAAGTATAGGCTGAGAAGATAGGCTAGTATAGGCTCACATAGGCTACACCAGATCTGTACATAAGCATAGGCTCAGGTAATAGGCTAGTATAGGCTCACATAGGCTACACCAGATCTGTATATAAGTATAGGCTGAGGAGATAGGCTAGTATAGGCTCACATAGGCTACACCAGATCTGTATATAAGCATAGGCTGAGGTAATAGGCTAGTATAGGCTCACATAGGCTACACCAGATCTGTATATAAGTATAGGCTGAGGAAATAGGCTAGTATAGGCTCACATAGGCTACACCAGATCTGTATATAAGTATAGGCTGGGGAAATAGGCCAGTATAGGCTCACATAGGCTACACCAGATCTGTATATAAGTATAGGCTGGGGAGATAGGCTAGTATAGGCTCACATAGGCTACACCAGATCTGTATATAAGTATAGGCTGGGGAGATAGGCTAGTATAGGCTCACATAGGCTACACTAGATCTGTATATAAGCATAGGCTGAGGTAATAGGCTAGTATAGGCTCACATAGGCTACACCAGATCTGTATATAAGTATAGGCTGAGGAAATAGGCTAGTATAGGCTCACATAGGCTACACCAGATCTGTATATAAGTATAGGCTGAGGAAATAGGCTAGTATAGGCTCACATAGGCTACACCATATCTGTATATAAGTATAGGCTGGGGAGATAGGCTAGTATAGGCTCACATAGGCTACACCAGATCTGTATATAAGTATAGGCTGGGGAGATAGGCTAGTATAGGCTCACATAGGCTACACCAGATCTGTATATAAGCATAGGCTGAGGAGATAGGCTAGTATAGGCTCACATAGGCTACACCAGATCTGTATATAAGCATAGGCTGAGGTAATAGGCTAGTATAGGCTCACATAGGCTACACTAGATCTGTATATAAGTATAGGCTGAGGAAATAGGCTAGTATAGGCTCACATAGCCTACACCAGATGTGTATATAAGTATAGCCTGGGGAGATAGGCTAGTATAGGCTCACATAGGCTACACCAGATCTGTATATAAGTATAGACTGAGGAGGTAGGCTAGTATAGGTGCACATAGGCTACACCAGATCTGTATTTAAGCATAGGCTGAGGAGATAGGCTAGTATAGGCTCACATAGGCTACACCAGATCTGTATATAAGTATAGACTGAGGAGGTAGGCTAGTATAGACGCACATAGGCTACACCAGATCTGTATATAAGCATAGGCTGAGGAGATAGGCTAGTATAGGCTCACATAGGCTACACCAGATCTGTATATAAGCATAGGCTGAGGAGATAGGCTAGTATAGGCTCACATAGGCTACACCAGATCTGTATATAAGCATAGGCTGAGGTAATAGGCTAGTATAGGCTCACATAGGCTACACTAGATCTGTATATAAGTATAGGCTGAGGAAATAGGCTAGTATAGGCTCACATAGCCTACACCAGATGTGTATATAAGTATAGCCTGGGGAGATAGGCTAGTATAGGCTCACATAGGCTACACCAGATCTGTATATAAGTATAGACTGAGGAGGTAGGCTAGTATAGGCGCACATAGGCTACACCAGATATGTATTTAAGCATAGGCTACACCAGATCTGTATATAAGTATAGACTGAGGAGGTAGGCTAGTATAGGCTCACATAGGCTACAGCAGATCTGTATATAAGTATAGGCTGAGGAGATAGGCTAGTATAGGTTCACATAGGCTACACCAATCAGTATGTAAGTATAGACTCAGGAGGTAGGCTAGTATAGGCTCACATAGGCTACACCAGATCTGTATATAAGCATAGGCTGAGGAGATAGGCTAGTATAGGTTCACATAGGCTACACCAGATCTGTATATAAGCATAGGCTGAGGAGGTAGGCTAGTATAGGCGCACATAGGCTACACCAGATCTGTATATAAGCATAGGCTGAGCAGATAGGCTAGTATAGGCTCACATAGGCTACACCAGATCTGTATATAAGTATAGGCTGAGGAGATAGGCTAGTATAGGCTCACATAGGCCACACCAGATCTGTATATAAGTATAGACTGAGGAGATAGGCTAGTATAGGCGCACATAGGCTACACCAGATCTGTATATAAGCATAGGCTGAGGAGATAGGCTAGTATAGGCTCACATAGGCCACAGCAGATCTGTATATAAGTATAGACTGAGGAGGTAGGCTAATATAGGCGCACATAGGCTACACCAGATCTGTATATAAGCATAGGCTGAGCAGATAGGCTAGTATAGCCTCACAAAGGCTACACCACATCTGTATATAAGTATAGGCTGAGGAGATAGGCTAGTATAGGCTCACATAGGCCACACCAGATCTGTATATAAGTATAGACTGAGGAGATAGGCTAGTATAGGCTCACATAGGCTACACCAGATCTGTATATAAGTATAGGCTGAGGAGATAGGCTAGTTTGGGCTCACATAGGCTATACCAGATATTTACATAAGTATAGACTGAGGAAGGAGAATAGTATATGCTCACACAGGCTACTACAGATCTGTATATAAGAATAGGCTGAGGAGATAGGCTAGTATAAGCTCACATAGGCTACACCAGACCTGTACATAAGCATAGGCTGAGGTAATAGGCTAGTATAGGCTCACATAGGCTACACCAGATCTGTATATAAGTATAGGCTGAGGAGATAGGCTAGTATAGGCTCACATAGGCTACACCAGATCTGTATATAAGCATAGGCTGAGGTAATAGGCTAGTATAGGCTCACATAGGCTACACCAGATCTGTATATAGGTATAGGCTGAGGAAATAGGCTAGTATAGGCTCACATAGGCTACACCAGATGTGTATATAAGTATAGGCTGAGGAAATAGGCTAGTATAGGCTCACATAGGCTACACCAGATCAGTATATAAGTATAGGCTGGGGAGATAGGCTAGTATAGGCTCACATAGGCTACACCAGATCTGTATATAAGTATAGGCTGGGGAGATAGGCTAGTATAGGCTCACATAGGCTACACCAGATCTGTATATAAGCATAGGCTGAGCAGATAGGCTAGTATAGGCTCACATAGGCTACACCAGATCTGTATATAAGTATAGGCTGAGGAGATAGGCTAGTATAGGCTCACATAGGCCACACCAGATCTGTATATAAGTATAGACTGAGGAGATAGGCTAGTATAGGCGCACATAGGCTACACCAGATCTGTATATAAGCATAGGCTGAGGAGATAGGCTAGTATAGGCTCACATAGGCCACAGCAGATCTGTATATAAGTATAGACTGAGGAGGTAGGCTAATATAGGCGCACATAGGCTACACCAGATCTGTATATAAGCATAGGCTGAGCAGATAGGCTAGTATAGCCTCACAAAGGCTACACCACATCTGTATATAAGTATAGGCTGAGGAGATAGGCTAGTATAGGCTCACATAGGCCACACCAGATCTGTATATAAGTATAGACTGAGGAGATAGGCTAGTATAGGCTCACATAGGCTACACCAGATCTGTATATAAGTATAGGCTGAGGAGATAGGCTAGTTTGGGCTCACATAGGCTATACCAGATATTTACATAAGTATAGACTGAGGAAGGAGAATAGTATATGCTCACACAGGCTACTACAGATCTGTATATAAGAATAGGCTGAGGAGATAGGCTAGTATAAGCTCACATAGGCTACACCAGACCTGTACATAAGCATAGGCTGAGGTAATAGGCTAGTATAGGCTCACATAGGCTACACCAGATCTGTATATAAGTATAGGCTGAGGAGATAGGCTAGTATAGGCTCACATAGGCTACACCAGATCTGTATATAAGCATATGCTGAGGTAATAGGCTAGTATAGGCTCACATAGGCTACACCAGATCTGTATATAAGTATAGGCTGAGGAAATAGGCTAGTATAGGCTCACATAGGCTACACCAGATGTGTATATAAGTATAGGCTGAGGAAATAGGCTAGTATAGGCTCACATAGGCTACACCAGATCAGTATATAAGTATAGGCTGGGGAGATAGGCTAGTATAGGCTCACATAGGCTACACCAGATCTGTATATAAGTATAGGCTGGGGAGATAGGCTAGTATAGGCTCACATAGGCTACACTAGATCTGTATATAAGCATAGGCTGAGGTAATAGGCTAGTATAGGCTCACATAGGCTACACCAGATCTGTATATAAGTATAGGCTGAGGAAATAGGCTAGTATAGGCTCACATAGGCTACACCAGATCTGTATATAAGTATAGGCTGAGAAGATAGGCTAGTATAGGCTCACATAGGCTACACCAGATCTGTACATAAGCATAGGCTCAGGTAATAGGCTAGTATAGGCTCACATAGGCTACACCAGATCTGTATATAAGTATAGGCTGAGGAGATAGGCTAGTATAGGCTCACATAGGCTACACCAGATCTGTATATATGCATAGGCTGAGGTAATAGGCTAGTATAGGCTCACATAGGCTACACCAGATCTGTATATAAGTATAGGCTGAGGAAATAGGCTAGTATAGGCTCACATAGGCTACACCATATCTGTATATAAGTATAGGCTGAGGAAATAGGCTAGTATAGGCTCACATAGGCTACACCAGATCTGTATATAAGTATAGGCTGGGGAGATAGGCTAGTATAGGCTCACATAGGCTACACCAGATCTGTATACAAGTATAGGCTGGGGAGATAGGCTAGTATAGGCTCACATAGGCTACACTAGATCTGTATATAAGCATAGGCTGAGGGAATAGGCTAGTATAGGCTCACATAGGCTACACCAGATCTGTATATAAGTATAGGCTGAGGAAATAGGCTAGTATAGGCTCACATAGGCTACACCAGATCTGTATATAAGTATAGGCTGAGGAAATAGGCTAGTATAGGCTCACATAGGCTACACCATATCTGTATATAAGTATAGGCTGGGGAGATAGGCTAGTATAGGCTCACATAGGCTACACCAGATCTGTATATAAGTATAGGCTGGGGAGATTGGCTAGTATAGGCTCACATAGGCTACACCAGATCTGTATATAAGCATAGGCTGAGGAGATAGGCTAGTATAGGCTCACATAGGCTACACCAGATCTGTATATAAGTGTAGACTGAGGAGGTAGGCTAGTATAGGCGCACATAGGCTACACCAAATCTGTATATAAGCATAGGCTGAGGAGATAGGCTAGTATATTCTCACATAGGCTACACCAGATCTGTATATAAGCATAGGCTGAGGAGGTAGGCTAGTATAGGCGCACATAGGCTACACCAGATCTGTATATAAGCATAGGCTGAGGAGATAGGCTAGTATAGGCTCACATAGGTTGCACCAGATCTGTATATAAGTATAGACTGAGGAGGTAGGCTAGTATAGGTGCACATAGGCTACACCAGATCTGTATATAAGCATAGGCTGAGGAGATAGGCTAGTATAGGCTCACATAGGCTACACCAGATCTGTATATAAGTACAGGCTGGGGAGATAGGCTAGTATAGGCTCACATAGGCTACACAGATCTCTATATCAGCATAGGCTGAGGAGATAGGCTAGTATAGGCTCACATAGGCTATACCAGATATGTATATAAGTATAGACTGAGGAAGGAGAATAGTATATGCTCACACAGGCTACTACAGATCTGTATATAAGTATAGACTAAGGAGATAGGCCAGTATAGGTTCACATAGCCTACACCGGATCGGTATATAAGTATAAACTGAGGAGATAGGCTAGTATAGGCTCACATAGGCTACACCGGATTGGTATGAGTATAGACTGAGGAGATAGGCTACTATAGGTTCATATAGGCTATACCGGATTGGTATATAAGTATAGACTGAGGAGATACGCTAGTATAGGCTCACATTGGCCACGCCAGATCTGTACATAAGTATAGACTGAGGAGATAGGCTAGTATAGCCTCACATAGGCTACACCGGATCGGTATATAAGTATAAACTGAGGAGATAGGCCAGTATAGGCTCACATAGGCTACACCGGATTGGTATATGAGTATAGACTGAGGAGATAGGCTAGTATATGTTCACCTAGGCTACACCGGTTCGGTATATAAGTATAAACTGAGGAGATAGGCTAGTATAGGCTCACATAGGCTACACCGGATTGGTATGAGTATAGACTGAGGAGATAGGCTACTATAGGTTCATATAGGCTATACCGGATTGGTATATAAGTATAGACTGAGGAGATACGCTAGTATAGGCTCACATTGGCCACGCCAGATCTGTACATAAGTATAGACTGAGGAGATAGGCTAGTATAGCCTCACATAGGCTACACCGGATCGGTATATAAGTATAAACTGAGGAGATAGGCCAGTATAGGCTCACATAGGCTACACCGGATTGGTATATGAGTATAGACTGAGGAGATAGGCTAGTATATGTTCACCTAGGCTACACCGGTTCGGTATATAAGTATAAACTGAGGAGATAGGCTAGTATAGGCTCACATAGGCTACACCGGATTGGTATGAGTATAGACTGAGGAGATACGCTAGTATAGGCTCACATTGGTCACGCCAGATCTGTACATAAGTATAGACTGAGGAGATTAGGTATATAAGTATAAACTGAGGAGATAGGCTAGTATAGGCTCACATAGGCTACACCGGATTGGTATATAAGTATAGACTGAGGAGATACGCTAGTATAGGCTCACATTGGGCACGCCAGATCTGTACATAAGTATAGACTGAGGAGATAGGCTAGTATAGCCTCCTTTAGGCTACACCAGATCTGTACACAAGTATATACTGAGGAGATGGGCTTGTATAGGCTCACATAGGCTACACCAATCTGTACATAAGTATAGACTGAGGAGATAGGCTAGTATAGGCTCACATAGGCTACACCAGACCTGTACATAAGCATAGGCTGAGGTAATAGGCTAGTATAGGCTCACATAGGCTACACCAGATCTGTATATAAGTATAGGCTGAGGAGATAGGCTAGTATAGGCTCACATAGGCTACACCAGATCTGTATATAAGCATAGGCTGAGGTAATAGGCTAGTATAGGCTCACATAGGCTACACCAGATCTGTATATAAGTATAGGCTGAGGAAATAGGCTAGTATAGGCTCACATAGGCTACACCAGATGTGTATATAAGTATAGGCTGAGGAAATAGGCTAGTATAGGCTCACATAGGCTACACCAGATCAGTATATAAGTATAGGCTGGGGAGATAGGCTAGTATAGGCTCACATAGGCTACACCAGATCTGTATATAAGTATAGGCTGGGGAGATAGGCTAGTATAGGCTCACATAGGCTACACTAGATCTGTATATAAGCATAGGCTGAGGTAATAGGCTAGTATAGGCTCACATAGGCTACACCAGATCTGTATATAAGTATAGGCTGAGGAAATAGGCTAGTATAGGCTCACATAGGCTACACCAGATCTGTATATAAGTATAGGCTGAGAAGATAGGCTAGTATAGGCTCACATAGGCTACACCAGATCTGTACATAAGCATAGGCTCAGGTAATAGGCTAGTATAGGCTCACATAGGCTACACCAGATCTGTATATAAGTATAGGCTGAGGAGATAGGCTAGTATAGGCTCACATAGGCTACACCAGATCTGTATATAAGCATAGGCTGAGGTAATAGGCTAGTATAGGCTCACATAGGCTACACCAGATCTGTATATAAGTATAGGCTGAGGAAATAGGCTAGTATAGGCTCACATAGGCTACACCAGATCTGTATATAAGTATAGGCTGGGGAAATAGGCCAGTATAGGCTCACATAGGCTACACCAGATCTGTATATAAGTATAGGCTGGGGAGATAGGCTAGTATAGGCTCACATAGGCTACACCAGATCTGTATATAAGTATAGGCTGGGGAGATAGGCTAGTATAGGCTCACATAGGCTACACTAGATCTGTATATAAGCATAGGCTGAGGTAATAGGCTAGTATAGGCTCACATAGGCTACACCAGATCTGTATATAAGTATAGGCTGAGGAAATAGGCTAGTATAGGCTCACATAGGCTACACCAGATCTGTATATAAGTATAGGCTGAGGAAATAGGCTAGTATAGGCTCACATAGGCTACACCATATCTGTATATAAGTATAGGCTGGGGAGATAGGCTAGTATAGGCTCACATAGGCTACACCAGATCTGTATATAAGTATAGGCTGGGGAGATAGGCTAGTATAGGCTCACATAGGCTACACCAGATCTGTATATAAGCATAGGCTGAGGAGATAGGCTAGTATAGGCTCACATAGGCTACACCAGATCTGTATATAAGCATAGGCTGAGGTAATAGGCTAGTATAGGCTCACATAGGCTACACCAGATCTGTATATAAGTATAGGCTGAGGAGATAGGCTAGTTTGGGCTCACATAGGCTATACCAGATATTTACATAAGTATAGACTGAGGAAGGAGAATAGTATATGCTCACACAGGCTACTACAGATCTGTATATAAGAATAGGCTGAGGAGATAGGCTAGTATAAGCTCACATAGGCTACACCAGACCTGTACATAAGCATAGGCTGAGGTAATAGGCTAGTATAGGCTCACATAGGCTACACCAGATCTGTATATAAGTATAGGCTGAGGAGATAGGCTAGTATAGGCTCACATAGGCTACACCAGATCTGTATATAAGCATATGCTGAGGTAATAGGCTAGTATAGGCTCACATAGGCTACACCAGATCTGTATATAAGTATAGGCTGAGGAAATAGGCTAGTATAGGCTCACATAGGCTACACCAGATGTGTATATAAGTATAGGCTGAGGAAATAGGCTAGTATAGGCTCACATAGGCTACACCAGATCAGTATATAAGTATAGGCTGGGGAGATAGGCTAGTATAGGCTCACATAGGCTACACCAGATCTGTATATAAGTATAGGCTGGGGAGATAGGCTAGTATAGGCTCACATAGGCTACACTAGATCTGTATATAAGCATAGGCTGAGGTAATAGGCTAGTATAGGCTCACATAGGCTACACCAGATCTGTATATAAGTATAGGCTGAGGAAATAGGCTAGTATAGGCTCACATAGGCTACACCAGATCTGTATATAAGTATAGGCTGAGAAGATAGGCTAGTATAGGCTCACATAGGCTACACCAGATCTGTACATAAGCATAGGCTCAGGTAATAGGCTAGTATAGGCTCACATAGGCTACACCAGATCTGTATATAAGTATAGGCTGAGGAGATAGGCTAGTATAGGCTCACATAGGCTACACCAGATCTGTATATATGCATAGGCTGAGGTAATAGGCTAGTATAGGCTCACATAGGCTACACCAGATCTGTATATAAGTATAGGCTGAGGAAATAGGCTAGTATAGGCTCACATAGGCTACACCATATCTGTATATAAGTATAGGCTGAGGAAATAGGCTAGTATAGGCTCACATAGGCTACACCAGATCTGTATATAAGTATAGGCTGGGGAGATAGGCTAGTATAGGCTCACATAGGCTACACCAGATCTGTATATAAGTATAGGCTGGGGAGATAGGCTAGTATAGGCTCACATAGGCTACACTAGATCTGTATATAAGCATAGGCTGAGGGAATAGGCTAGTATAGGCTCACATAGGCTACACCAGATCTGTATATAAGTATAGGCTGAGGAAATAGGCTAGTATAGGCTCACATAGGCTACACCAGATCTGTATATAAGTATAGGCTGAGGAAATAGGCTAGTATAGGCTCACATAGGCTACACCATATCTGTATATAAGTATAGGCTGGGGAGATAGGCTAGTATAGGCTCACATAGGCTACACCAGATCTGTATATAAGTATAGGCTGGGGAGATTGGCTAGTATAGGCTCACATAGGCTACACCAGATCTGTATATAAGCATAGGCTGAGGAGATAGGCTAGTATAGGCTCACATAGGCTACACCAGATCTGTATATAAGTGTAGACTGAGGAGGTAGGCTAGTATAGGCGCACATAGGCTACACCAAATCTGTATATAAGCATAGGCTGAGGAGATAGGCTAGTATATTCTCACATAGGCTACACCAGATCTGTATATAAGCATAGGCTGAGGAGGTAGGCTAGTATAGGCGCACATAGGCTACACCAGATCTGTATATAAGCATAGGCTGAGGAGATAGGCTAGTATAGGCTCACATAGGTTGCACCAGATCTGTATATAAGTATAGACTGAGGAGGTAGGCTAGTATAGGTGCACATAGGCTACACCAGATCTGTATATAAGCATAGGCTGAGGAGATAGGCTAGTATAGGCTCACATAGGCTACACCAGATCTGTATATAAGTACAGGCTGGGGAGATAGGCTAGTATAGGCTCACATAGGCTACACAGATCTCTATATCAGCATAGGCTGAGGAGATAGGCTAGTATAGGCTCACATAGGCTATACCAGATATGTATATAAGTATAGACTGAGGAAGGAGAATAGTATATGCTCACACAGGCTACTACAGATCTGTATATAAGTATAGACTAAGGAGATAGGCCAGTATAGGTTCACATAGCCTACACCGGATCGGTATATAAGTATAAACTGAGGAGATAGGCTAGTATAGGCTCACATAGGCTACACCGGATTGGTATGAGTATAGACTGAGGAGATAGGCTACTATAGGTTCATATAGGCTATACCGGATTGGTATATAAGTATAGACTGAGGAGATACGCTAGTATAGGCTCACATTGGCCACGCCAGATCTGTACATAAGTATAGACTGAGGAGATAGGCTAGTATAGCCTCACATAGGCTACACCGGATCGGTATATAAGTATAAACTGAGGAGATAGGCCAGTATAGGCTCACATAGGCTACACCGGATTGGTATATGAGTATAGACTGAGGAGATAGGCTAGTATATGTTCACCTAGGCTACACCGGTTCGGTATATAAGTATAAACTGAGGAGATAGGCTAGTATAGGCTCACATAGGCTACACCGGATTGGTATGAGTATAGACTGAGGAGATACGCTAGTATAGGCTCACATTGGTCACGCCAGATCTGTACATAAGTATAGACTGAGGAGATTAGGTATATAAGTATAAACTGAGGAGATAGGCTAGTATAGGCTCACATAGGCTACACCGGATTGGTATATAAGTATAGACTGAGGAGATACGCTAGTATAGGCTCACATTGGGCACGCCAGATCTGTACATAAGTATAGACTGAGGAGATAGGCTAGTATAGCCTCCTTTAGGCTACACCAGATCTGTACACAAGTATATACTGAGGAGATGGGCTTGTATAGGCTCACATAGGCTACACCAATCTGTACATAAGTATAGACTGAGGAGATAGGCTAGTATAGGCTCACATAGGCTACACCAGACCTGTACATAAGCATAGGCTGAGGTAATAGGCTAGTATAGGCTCACATAGGCTACACCAGATCTGTATATAAGTATAGGCTGAGGAGATAGGCTAGTATAGGCTCACATAGGCTACACCAGATCTGTATATAAGCATAGGCTGAGGTAATAGGCTAGTATAGGCTCACATAGGCTACACCAGATCTGTATATAAGTATAGGCTGAGGAAATAGGCTAGTATAGGCTCACATAGGCTACACCAGATGTGTATATAAGTATAGGCTGAGGAAATAGGCTAGTATAGGCTCACATAGGCTACACCAGATCAGTATATAAGTATAGGCTGGGGAGATAGGCTAGTATAGGCTCACATAGGCTACACCAGATCTGTATATAAGTATAGGCTGGGGAGATAGGCTAGTATAGGCTCACATAGGCTACACTAGATCTGTATATAAGCATAGGCTGAGGTAATAGGCTAGTATAGGCTCACATAGGCTACACCAGATCTGTATATAAGTATAGGCTGAGGAAATAGGCTAGTATAGGCTCACATAGGCTACACCAGATCTGTATATAAGTATAGGCTGAGAAGATAGGCTAGTATAGGCTCACATAGGCTACACCAGATCTGTACATAAGCATAGGCTCAGGTAATAGGCTAGTATAGGCTCACATAGGCTACACCAGATCTGTATATAAGTATAGGCTGAGGAGATAGGCTAGTATAGGCTCACATAGGCTACACCAGATCTGTATATAAGCATAGGCTGAGGTAATAGGCTAGTATAGGCTCACATAGGCTACACCAGATCTGTATATAAGTATAGGCTGAGGAAATAGGCTAGTATAGGCTCACATAGGCTACACCAGATCTGTATATAAGTATAGGCTGGGGAAATAGGCCAGTATAGGCTCACATAGGCTACACCAGATCTGTATATAAGTATAGGCTGGGGAGATAGGCTAGTATAGGCTCACATAGGCTACACCAGATCTGTATATAAGTATAGGCTGGGGAGATAGGCTAGTATAGGCTCACATAGGCTACACTAGATCTGTATATAAGCATAGGCTGAGGTAATAGGCTAGTATAGGCTCACATAGGCTACACCAGATCTGTATATAAGTATAGGCTGAGGAAATAGGCTAGTATAGGCTCACATAGGCTACACCAGATCTGTATATAAGTATAGGCTGAGGAAATAGGCTAGTATAGGCTCACATAGGCTACACCATATCTGTATATAAGTATAGGCTGGGGAGATAGGCTAGTATAGGCTCACATAGGCTACACCAGATCTGTATATAAGTATAGGCTGGGGAGATAGGCTAGTATAGGCTCACATAGGCTACACCAGATCTGTATATAAGCATAGGCTGAGGAGATAGGCTAGTATAGGCTCACATAGGCTACACCAGATCTGTATATAAGCATAGGCTGAGGTAATAGGCTAGTATAGGCTCACATAGGCTACACTAGATCTGTATATAAGTATAGGCTGAGGAAATAGGCTAGTATAGGCTCACATAGCCTACACCAGATGTGTATATAAGTATAGCCTGGGGAGATAGGCTAGTATAGGCTCACATAGGCTACACCAGATCTGTATATAAGTATAGACTGAGGAGGTAGGCTAGTATAGGTGCACATAGGCTACACCAGATCTGTATTTAAGCATAGGCTGAGGAGATAGGCTAGTATAGGCTCACATAGGCTACACCAGATCTGTATATAAGTATAGACTGAGGAGGTAGGCTAGTATAGACGCACATAGGCTACACCAGATCTGTATATAAGCATAGGCTGAGGAGATAGGCTAGTATAGGCTCACATAGGCTACACCAGATCTGTATATAAGCATAGGCTGAGGAGATAGGCTAGTATAGGCTCACATAGGCTACACCAGATCTGTATATAAGCATAGGCTGAGGTAATAGGCTAGTATAGGCTCACATAGGCTACACTAGATCTGTATATAAGTATAGGCTGAGGAAATAGGCTAGTATAGGCTCACATAGCCTACACCAGATGTGTATATAAGTATAGCCTGGGGAGATAGGCTAGTATAGGCTCACATAGGCTACACCAGATCTGTATATAAGTATAGACTGAGGAGGTAGGCTAGTATAGGCGCACATAGGCTACACCAGATATGTATTTAAGCATAGGCTACACCAGATCTGTATATAAGTATAGACTGAGGAGGTAGGCTAGTATAGGCTCACATAGGCTACAGCAGATCTGTATATAAGTATAGGCTGAGGAGATAGGCTAGTATAGGTTCACATAGGCTACACCAATCAGTATGTAAGTATAGACTCAGGAGGTAGGCTAGTATAGGCTCACATAGGCTACACCAGATCTGTATATAAGCATAGGCTGAGGAGATAGGCTAGTATAGGTTCACATAGGCTACACCAGATCTGTATATAAGCATAGGCTGAGGAGGTAGGCTAGTATAGGCGCACATAGGCTACACCAGATCTGTATATAAGCATAGGCTGAGCAGATAGGCTAGTATAGGCTCACATAGGCTACACCAGATCTGTATATAAGTATAGGCTGAGGAGATAGGCTAGTATAGGCTCACATAGGCCACACCAGATCTGTATATAAGTATAGACTGAGGAGATAGGCTAGTATAGGCGCACATAGGCTACACCAGATCTGTATATAAGCATAGGCTGAGGAGATAGGCTAGTATAGGCTCACATAGGCCACAGCAGATCTGTATATAAGTATAGACTGAGGAGGTAGGCTAATATAGGCGCACATAGGCTACACCAGATCTGTATATAAGCATAGGCTGAGCAGATAGGCTAGTATAGCCTCACAAAGGCTACACCACATCTGTATATAAGTATAGGCTGAGGAGATAGGCTAGTATAGGCTCACATAGGCCACACCAGATCTGTATATAAGTATAGACTGAGGAGATAGGCTAGTATAGGCTCACATAGGCTACACCAGATCTGTATATAAGTATAGGCTGAGGAGATAGGCTAGTTTGGGCTCACATAGGCTATACCAGATATTTACATAAGTATAGACTGAGGAAGGAGAATAGTATATGCTCACACAGGCTACTACAGATCTGTATATAAGAATAGGCTGAGGAGATAGGCTAGTATAAGCTCACATAGGCTACACCAGACCTGTACATAAGCATAGGCTGAGGTAATAGGCTAGTATAGGCTCACATAGGCTACACCAGATCTGTATATAAGTATAGGCTGAGGAGATAGGCTAGTATAGGCTCACATAGGCTACACCAGATCTGTATATAAGCATAGGCTGAGGTAATAGGCTAGTATAGGCTCACATAGGCTACACCAGATCTGTATATAGGTATAGGCTGAGGAAATAGGCTAGTATAGGCTCACATAGGCTACACCAGATGTGTATATAAGTATAGGCTGAGGAAATAGGCTAGTATAGGCTCACATAGGCTACACCAGATCAGTATATAAGTATAGGCTGGGGAGATAGGCTAGTATAGGCTCACATAGGCTACACCAGATCTGTATATAAGTATAGGCTGGGGAGATAGGCTAGTATAGGCTCACATAGGCTACACTAGATCTGTATATAAGCATAGGCTGAGGTAATAGGCTAGTATAGGCTCACATAGGCTACACCAGATCTGTATATAAGTATAGGCTGAGGAAATAGGCTAGTATAGGCTCACATAGGCTACACCAGATCTGTATATAAGTATAGGCTGAGAAGATAGGCTAGTATAGGCTCACATAGGCTACACCAGATCTGTACATAAGCATAGGCTCAGGTAATAGGCCAGTATAGGCTCACATAGGCTACACCAGATCTGTATATAAGTATAGGCTGAGGAGATAGGCTAGTATAGGCTCACATAGGCTACACCAGATCTGTATATAAGCATAGGCTGAGGTAATAGGCTAGTATAGGCTCACATAGGCTACACCAGATCTGTATATAAGTATAGGCTGAGGAAATAGGCTAGTATAGGCTCACATAGGCTACACCAGATCTGTATATAAGTATAGGCTGAGGAAATAGGCCAGTATAGGCTCACATAGGCTACACCAGATCTGTATATAAGTATAGGCTGGGGAGATAGGCTAGTATAGGCTCACATAGGCTACACCAGATCTGTATATAAGTATAGGCTGGGGAGATAGGCTAGTATAGGCTCACATAGGCTACACTAGATCTGTATATAAGCATAGGCTGAGGTAATAGGCTAGTATAGGCTCACATAGGCTACACCAGATCTGTATATAAGTATAGGCTGAGGAAATAGGCTAGTATAGGCTCACATAGGCTACACCAGATCTGTATATAAGTATAGGCTGAGGAAATAGGCTAGTATAGGCTCACATAGGCTACACCATATCTGTATATAAGTATAGGCTGGGGAGATAGGCTAGTATAGGCTCACATAGGCTACACCAGATCTGGATATAAGTATAGGCTGGGGAGATAGGCTAGTATAGGCTCACATAGGCTACACCAGATCTGTATATAAGCATAGGCTGAGGAGATAGGCTAGTATAGGCTCACATAGGCTACACCAGATCTGTATATAAGTGTAGACTGAGGAGGTAGGCTAGTATAGGCGCACATAGGCTACACCAAATCTGTATATAAGCATAGGCTGAGGAGATAGGCTAGTATATTCTCACATAGGCTACACCAGATCTGTATATAAGCATAGGCTGAGGAGGTAGGCTAGTATAGGCGCACATAGGCTACACCAGATCTGTATATAAGCATAGGCTGAGGAGATAGGCTAGTATAGGCTCACATAGGTTACACCAGATCTGTATATAAGTATAGACTGAGGAGGTAGGCTAGTATAGGTGCACATAGGCTACACCAGATCTGTATATAAGCATAGGCTGAGGAGATAGGCTAGTATAGGCTCACATAGGCTACACCAGATCTGTATATAAGCATAGGCTGAGGAGGTAGGCTAGTATAGGCGCACATAGGCTACACCAGATCTGTATATAAGCTTAGGCTGAGGAGATAGGCTAGTATAGGCTCACATAGGTTACACCAGATCTGTATATAAGTATAGACTGAGGAGGTAGGCTAGGATAGGCTCACATAGGCTACACCAGATCTGTATATAAGTATAGGCTGAGGAGATAGGCTAGTATAGGCTCACATAGGCTACACCAGATCTGTATATAAGTACAGGCTGGGGAGATAGGCTAGTATAGGCTCACATAGGCTACACAGATCTGTATATCAGCATAGGCTGAGGAGATAGGCTAGTATAGGCTCACTTAGGCTATACCAGATATGTATATAAGTATAGACTGAGGAAGGAGAATAGTATATGCTCACACAGGCTACTACAGATCTGTATATAAGTATAGACTAAGGAGATAGGCCAGTATAGGTTCACATAGGCTACACCGGATCGGTATATAAGTATAAACTGAGGAGATAGGCTAGTATAGGCTCACACAGGCTACACCGGATTGTTATGAGTATAGACTGAGGGGATAGGCTACTATAGGTTCATATAGGCTATACTGGATTGGTATATAAGTATAGACTGAGGAGATACGCTAGTATAGGCTCACATAGGCTACACCGGATTGGTATGAGTATAGACTGAGGAGATACGCTAGTATAGGCTCACATTGGTCACGCCAGATCTGTACATAAGTATAGACTGAGGAGATTAGGTATATAAGTATAAACTGAGGAGATAGGCTAGTATAGGCTCACATAGGCTACACCGGAACGGTATATGAGTATAGACTGAGGAGATAGGCTAGTATAGGTTCATATAGGCTACACCGGATTGGTATATAAGTATAGACTGAGGAGATACGCTAGTATAGGCTCACATTGGGCACGCCAGATCTGTACATAAGTATAGACTGAGGAGATAGGCTAGTATAGCCTCCTTTAGGCTACACCAGATCTGTACACAAGTATATACTGAGGAGATGGGCTTGTATAGGCTCACATAGGCTACACCAATCTGTACATAAGTATAGACTGAGGAGATGGGCTTGTATAGGCTCACATAGGCTACACCAATCTGTACATAAGTATAGACTGAGGAGATAGGCTAGTATAGGCTCACGCAGCCTACTCCAGATCTATAAATCAGTATAGACTAAGCAGATAGGGTAGTATAGGCTCCCATGGGCTACATCGGATCGGTATATAAGAATAGACTTAGGAGATAGGCTTGTATAGGCTCACATGGGCTACAAGAGATTGGTATATAAGTATAGGCTGGGGAGATAGGCTAGTTTGGTTTGGTTTGGTTTAAGGGCGCTCAACTTCTAGGTCATCAGCGCCTTGAGATAGGCTAGTATAGGCTCACATAGGCTACACCAGATCTGTATATAAGCATAGACTGAGGAGGTAGGCTAGTATAGACGCACATAGGCTACACCAGATCTGTATATAAGCATAGACTGAGGAGGTAGGCTAGTATAGACGCACATAGGCTACACCAGATCTGTATATAAGCATAGGCTGAGGAGATAGGCTAGTATAGGCTCACATAGGCTACACCAGATCTGTATATAAGCATAGGCTGAGGAGATAGGCTAGTATAGGCTCACATAGGCTACACCAGATCTGTATATAAGCATAGGCTGAGGAGATAGGCTAGTATAGGCTCACATAGGCTACACCAGATCTGTATATAAGCATAGGCTGAGGTAATAGGCTAGTATAGGCTCACATATGCTACACTAGATCTGTATATAAGTATAGGCTGAGGAAATAGGCTAGTATAGGCTCACATAGCCTACACCAGATGTGTATATAAGTATAGCCTGGGGAGATAGGCTAGTATAGGCTCACATAGGCTACACCAGATCTGTATATAAGTATAGACTGAGGAGGTAGGCTAGTATAGGTGCACATAGGCTACACCAGATCTGTATTTAAGCATAGGCTGAGGAGATAGGCTAGTATAGGCTCACATAGGCTACACCAGATCTGTATATAAGTATAGACTGAGGAGGTAGGCTAGTATAGACGCACATAGGCTACACCAGATCTGTATATAAGCATAGGCTGAGGAGATAGGCTAGTATAGGCTCACATAGGCTACACCAGATCTGTATATAAGCATAGGCTGAGGAGATAGGCTAGTATAGGCTCACATAGGCTACACCAGATCTGTATATAAGCATAGGCTGAGGTAATAGGCTAGTATAGGCTCACATAGGCTACACTAGATCTGTATATAAGTATAGGCTGAGGAAATAGGCTAGTATAGGCTCACATAGCCTACACCAGATGTGTATATAAGTATAGCCTGGGGAGATAGGCTAGTATAGGCTCACATAGGCTACACCAGATCTGTATATAAGTATAGGCTGAGGAGATAGGCTAGTATAGGCTCACATAGGCTACACCAGATCTGTATATAAGCATAGGCTGAGGTAATAGGCTAGTATAGGCTCACATAGGCTACACCAGATCTGTATATAAGTATAGGCTGAGGAAATAGGCTAGTATAGGCTCACATAGGCTACACCAGATCTTTATATAAGTATAGGCTGAGGAAATAGGCCAGTATAGGCTCACATAGGCTACACCAGATCTGTATATAAGTATAGGCTGGGGAGATAGGCTAGTATAGGCTCACATAGGCTACACCAGATCTGTATATAAGTATAGGCTGGGGAGATAGGCTAGTATAGGCTCACATAGGCTACACTAGATCTGTATATAAGCATAGGCTGAGGTAATAGGCTAGTATAGGCTCACATAGGCTACACCAGATCTGTATATAAGTATAGGCTGAGGAAATAGGCTAGTATAGGCTCACATAGGCTACACCAGATCTGTATATAAGTATAGGCTGAGGAAATAGGCTAGTATAGGCTCACATAGGCTACACCATATCTGTATATAAGTATAGGCTGGGGAGATAGGCTAGTATAGGCTCACATAGGCTACACCAGATCTGTATATAAGTATAGGCTGGGGAGATAGGCTAGTATAGGCTCACATAGGCTACACCAGATCTGTATATAAGCATAGGCTGAGGAGATAGGCTAGTATAGGCTCACATAGGCTACACCAGATCTGTATATAAGCATAGGCTGAGGTAATAGGCTAGTATAGGCTCACATAGGCTACACTAGATCTGTATATAAGTATAGGCTGAGGAAATAGGCTAGTATAGGCTCACATAGCCTACACCAGATGTGTATATAAGTATAGCCTGGGGAGATAGGCTAGTATAGGCTCACATAGGCTACACCAGATCTGTATATAAGTATAGACTGAGGAGGTAGGCTAGTATAGGTGCACATAGGCTACACCAGATCTGTATTTAAGCATAGGCTGAGGAGATAGGCTAGTATAGGCTCACATAGGCTACACCAGATCTGTATATAAGTATAGACTGAGGAGGTAGGCTAGTATAGACGCACATAGGCTACACCAGATCTGTATATAAGCATAGGCTGAGGAGATAGGCTAGTATAGGCTCACATAGGCTACACCAGATCTGTATATAAGCATAGGCTGAGGAGATAGGCTAGTATAGGCTCACATAGGCTACACCAGATCTGTATATAAGCATAGGCTGAGGTAATAGGCTAGTATAGGCTCACATAGGCTACACTAGATCTGTATATAAGTATAGGCTGAGGAAATAGGCTAGTATAGGCTCACATAGCCTACACCAGATGTGTATATAAGTATAGCCTGGGGAGATAGGCTAGTATAGGCTCACATAGGCTACACCAGATCTGTATATAAGTATAGACTGAGGAGGTAGGCTAGTATAGGCGCACATGGGCTACACCAGATATGTATTTAAGCATAGGCTACACCAGATCTGTATATAAGTATAGACTGAGGAGGTAGGCTAGTATAGGCTCACATAGGCTACAGCAGATCTGTATATAAGTATAGGCTGGGGAGATAGGCTAGTATAGGCTCACATAGGTTACACCAGATCTGTATATAAGCATAGGCTGAGGAGATAGGCTAGTATAGGTTCACATAGGCTACACCAATCAGTATGTAAGTATAGACTCAGGAGATAGGCTAGTATAGGCTCACATAGGCTACACCAGATCTGTATATAAGCATAGGCTGAGGAGATAGGCTAGTATAGGTTCACATAGGCTACACCAGATCTGTATATAAGCATAGGCTGAGGAGGTAGGCTAGTATAGGCGCACATAGGCTACACCAGATCTGTATATAAGCATAGGCTGAGCAGATAGGCTAGTATAGGCTCACATAGGCTACACCAGATCTGTATATAAGTATAGGCTGAGGAGATAGGCTAGTATAGGCTCACATAGGCCACACCAGATCTGTATATAAGTATAGACTGAGGAGATAGGCTAGTATAGGCGCACATAGGCTACACCAGATCTGTATATAAGCATAGGCTGAGGAGATAGGCTAGTATAGGCTCACATAGGCCACAGCAGATCTGTATATAAGTATAGACTGAGGAGGTAGGCTAATATAGGCGCACATAGGCTACACCAGATCTGTATATAAGCATAGGCTGAGCAGATAGGCTAGTATAGCCTCACAAAGGCTACACCACATCTGTATATAAGTATAGGCTGAGGAGATAGGCTAGTATAGGCTCACATAGGCCACACCAGATCTGTATATAAGTATAGACTGAGGAGATAGGCTAGTATAGGCTCACATAGGCTACACCAGATCTGTATATAAGTATAGGCTGAGGAGATAGGCTAGTTTGGGCTCACATAGGCTATACCAGATATTTACATAAGTATAGACTGAGGAAGGAGAATAGTATATGCTCACACAGGCTACTACAGATCTGTATATAAGAATAGGCTGAGGAGATAGGCTAGTATAAGCTCACATAGGCTACACCAGACCTGTACATAAGCATAGGCTGAGGTAATAGGCTAGTATAGGCTCACATAGGCTACACCAGATCTGTATATAAGTATAGGCTGAGGAGATAGGCTAGTATAGGCTCACATAGGCTACACCAGATCTGTATATAAGCATAGGCTGAGGTAATAGGCTAGTATAGGCTCACATAGGCTACACCAGATCTGTATATAAGTATAGGCTGAGGAAATAGGCTAGTATAGGCTCACATAGGCTACACCAGATGTGTATATAAGTATAGGCTGAGGAAATAGGCTAGTATAGGCTCACATAGGCTACACCAGATCAGTATATAAGTATAGGCTGGGGAGATAGGCTAGTATAGGCTCACATAGGCTACACCAGATCTGTATATAAGTATAGGCTGGGGAGATAGGCTAGTATAGGCTCACATAGGCTACACTAGATCTGTATATAAGCATAGGCTGAGGTAATAGGCTAGTATAGGCTCACATAGGCTACACCAGATCTGTATATAAGTATAGGCTGGGGTAATAGGCTAGTATAGGCTCACATAGGCTACACCAGATCTGTATATAAGTATAGGCTGAGAAGATAGGCTAGTATAGGCTCACATAGGCTACACCAGATCTGTACATAAGCATAGGCTCAGGTAATAGGCTAGTATAGGCTCACATAGGCTACACCAGATCTGTATATAAGTATAGGCTGAGGAGATAGGCTAGTATAGGCTCACATAGGCTACACCAGATCTGTATATATGCATAGGCTGAGGTAATAGGCTAGTATAGGCTCACATAGGCTACACCAGATCTGTATATAAGTATAGGCTGAGGAAATAGGCTAGTATAGGCTCACATAGGCTACACCATATCTGTATATAAGTATAGGCTGAGGAAATAGGCTAGTATAGGCTCACATAGGCTACACCAGATCTGTATATAAGTATAGGCTGGGGAGATAGGCTAGTATAGGCTCACATAGGCTACACCAGATCTGTATATAAGTATAGGCTGGGGAGATAGGCTAGTATAGGCTCACATAGGCTACACTAGATCTGTATATAAGCATAGGCTGAGGGAATAGGCTAGTATAGGCTCACATAGGCTACACCAGATCTGTATATAAGTATAGGCTGAGGAAATAGGCTAGTATAGGCTCACATAGGCTACACCAGATCTGTATATAAGTATAGGCTGAGGAAATAGGCTAGTATAGGCTCACATAGGCTACACCATATCTGTATATAAGTATAGGCTGGGGAGATAGGCTAGTATAGGCTCACATAGGCTACACCAGATCTGTATATAAGTATAGGCTGGGGAGATAGGCTAGTATAGGCTCACATAGGCTACACCAGATCTGTATATAAGCATAGGCTGAGGAGATAGGCTAGTATAGGCTCACATAGGCTACACCAGATCTGTATATAAGTGTAGACTGAGGAGGTAGGCTAGTATAGGCGCACATAGGCTACACCAAATCTGTATATAAGCATAGGCTGAGGAGATAGGCTAGTATATTCTCACATAGGCTACACCAGATCTGTATATAAGCATAGGCTGAGGAGGTAGGCTAGTATAGGCGCACATAGGCTACACCAGATCTGTATATAAGCATAGGCTGAGGAGATAGGCTAGTATAGGCTCACATAGGTTGCACCAGATCTGTATATAAGTATAGACTGAGGAGGTAGGCTAGTATAGGTGCACATAGGCTACACCAGATCTGTATATAAGCATAGGCTGAGGAGATAGGCTAGTATAGGCTCACATAGGCTACACCAGATCTGTATATAAGTACAGGCTGGGGAGATAGGCTAGTATAGGCTCACATAGGCTACACAGATCTCTATATCAGCATAGGCTGAGGAGATAGGCTAGTATAGGCTCACATAGGCTATACCAGATATGTATATAAGTATAGACTGAGGAAGGAGAATAGTATATGCTCACACAGGCTACTACAGATCTGTATATAAGTATAGACTAAGGAGATAGGCCAGTATAGGTTCACATAGCCTACACCGGATCGGTATATAAGTATAAACTGAGGAGATAGGCTAGTATAGGCTCACATAGGCTACACCGGATTGGTATGAGTATAGACTGAGGAGATAGGCTACTATAGGTTCATATAGGCTATACCGGATTGGTATATAAGTATAGACTGAGGAGATACGCTAGTATAGGCTCACATTGGCCACGCCAGATCTGTACATAAGTATAGACTGAGGAGATAGGCTAGTATAGCCTCACATAGGCTACACCGGATCGGTATATAAGTATAAACTGAGGAGATAGGCCAGTATAGGCTCACATAGGCTACACCGGATTGGTATATGAGTATAGACTGAGGAGATAGGCTAGTATATGTTCACCTAGGCTACACCGGTTCGGTATATAAGTATAAACTGAGGAGATAGGCTAGTATAGGCTCACATAGGCTACACCGGATTGGTATGAGTATAGACTGAGGAGATAGGCTACTATAGGTTCATATAGGCTATACCGGATTGGTATATAAGTATAGACTGAGGAGATACGCTAGTATAGGCTCACATTGGCCACGCCAGATCTGTACATAAGTATAGACTGAGGAGATAGGCTAGTATAGCCTCACATAGGCTACACCGGATCGGTATATAAGTATAAACTGAGGAGATAGGCCAGTATAGGCTCACATAGGCTACACCGGATTGGTATATGAGTATAGACTAAGGAGATAGGCTAGTATATGTTCACCTAGGCTACACCGGTTCGGTATATAAGTATAAACTGAGGAGATAGGCTAGTATAGGCTCACATAGGCTTTACCGGATTGGTATGAGTATAGACTGAGGAGATACGCTAGTATAGGCTCACATTGGTCACGCCAGATCTGTACATAAGTATAGACTGAGGAGATAGGCTAGTATGGCCTCACATAGGCTACACCGGATCGGTATATAAATATAAACTGGGAGATAGGCTAGTATAGGCTCACATAGGCTACACCGGAACGGTATATGAGTATAGACTGAGGAGATAGGCTAGTATAGGTTCATATAGGCTATACCGGATTGGTATATAAGTATAGACTGAGGAGATACGCTAGTATAGGCTCACATTGGGCACGCCAGATCTGTACATAAGTATAGACTGAGGAGTTAGGCTAGTATAGCCTCCTTTAGGCTACACCAGATCTGTACACAAGTATATACTGAGGAGATGGGCTTGTATAGGCTCACATAGGCTACACCAATCTGTACATAAGTATAGACTGAGGAGATGGGCTTGTATAGGCTCACATAGGCTACACCAATCTGTACATCGGTATAGACTGAGGAGATAGGCTAGTATACGCTCACGCAGCCTACTCCAGATCTATAAATCAGTATAGACTAAGCAGATAGGGTAGTATAGGCTCCCATGGGCTACATCGGATCGGTATATAAGAATAGACTTAGGAGATAGGCTTGTATAGGCTCACATGGGCTACAAGAGATTGGTATATAAGTATAGGCTGGGGAGATAGGCTAGTTTGGTTTGGTTTGGTTTGGTTTAAGGGCGCTCAACTTCTAGGTCATCAGCGCCCTGAGATAGGCTAGTATAGGCTCACATAGGCTACACCAGATCTGTATATAAGCATAGGCTGAGGTAATAGGCTAGTATAGGCTCACATAGGCTACACCAGATCTGTATATAAGTATAGGCTGAGGAAATAGGCTAGTATAGGCTCACATAGGCTACACCAGATCTGTATATAAGTATAGGCTGAGGAAATAGGCCAGTATAGGCTCACATAGGCTACACCAGATCTGTATATAAGTATAGGCTGGGGAGATAGGCTAGTATAGGCTCACATAGGCTACACCAGATCTGTATATAAGTATAGGCTGGGGAGATAGGCTAGTATAGGCTCACATAGGCTACACTAGATCTGTATATAAGCATAGGCTGAGGTAATAGGCTAGTATAGGCTCACATAGGCTACACCAGATCTGTATATAAGTATAGGCTGAGGAAATAGGCTAGTATAGGCTCACATAGGCTACACCAGATCTGTATATAAGTATAGGCTGAGGAAATAGGCTAGTATAGGCTCACATAGGCTACACCATATCTGTATATAAGTATAGGCTGGGGAGATAGGCTAGTATAGGCTCACATAGGCTACACCAGATCTGTATATAAGTATAGGCTGGGGAGATAGGCTAGTATAGGCTCACATAGGCTACACCAGATCTGTATATAAGCATAGGCTGAGGAGATAGGCTAGTATAGGCTCACATAGGCTACACCAGATCTGTATATAAGTGTAGACTGAGGAGGTAGGCTAGTATAGGCGCACATAGGCTACACCAAATCTGTATATAAGCATAGGCTGAGGAGATAGGCTAGTATATTCTCACATAGGCTACACCAGATCTGTATATAAGCATAGGCTGAGGAGGTAGGCTAGTATAGGCGCACATAGGCTACACCAGATCTGTATATAAGCATAGGCTGAGGAGATAGGCTAGTATAGGCTCACATAGGTTACACCAGATCTGTATATAAGTATAGACTGAGGAGGTAGGCTAGTATAGGTGCACATAGGCTACACCAGATCTGTATATAAGCATAGGCTGAGGAGATAGGCTAGTATAGGCTCACATAGGCTACACCAGATCTGTATATAAGTACAGGCTGGGGAGATAGGCTAGTATAGGCTCACATAGGCTACACAGATCTCTATATCAGCATAGGCTGAGGAGATAGGCTAGTATAGGCTCACATAGGCTATACCAGATATGTATATAAGTATAGACTGAGGAAGGAGAATAGTATATGCTCACACAGGCTACTACAGATCTGTATATAAGTATAGACTAAGGAGATAGGCCAGTATAGGTTCACATAGCCTACACCGGATCGGTATATAAGTATAAACTGAGGAGATAGGCTAGTATAGGCTCACATAGGCTACACCGGATTGGTATGAGTATAGACTGAGGAGATAGGCTACTATAGGTTCATATAGGCTATACCGGATTGGTATATAAGTATAGACTGAGGAGATACGCTAGTATAGGCTCACATTGGCCACGCCAGATCTGTACATAAGTATAGACTGAGGAGATAGGCTAGTATAGCCTCACATAGGCTACACCGGATCGGTATATAAGTATAAACTGAGGAGATAGGCCAGTATAGGCTCACATAGGCTACACCGGATTGGTATATGAGTATAGACTGAGGAGATAGGCTAGTATATGTTCACCTAGGCTACACCGGTTCGGTATATAAGTATAAACTGAGGAGATAGGCTAGTATAGGCTCACATAGGCTACACCGGATTGCTATGAGTATAGAGTGAGGAGATAGGCTACTATAGGTTCATATAGGCTATACCGGATTGGTATATAAGTATAGACTGAGGAGATACGCTAGTATAGGCTCACATTGGCCACGCCAGATCTGTACATAAGTATAGACTGAGGAGATAGGCTAGTATAGCCTCACATAGGCTACACCGGATCGGTATATAAGTATAAACTGAGGAGATAGGCCAGTATAGGCTCACATAGGCTACACCGGATTGGTATATGAGTATAGACTAAGGAGATAGGCTAGTATATGTTCACCTAGGCTACACCGGTTCGGTATATAAGTATAAACTGAGGAGATAGGCTAGTATAGGCTCACATAGGCTTTACCGGATTGGTATGAGTATAGACTGAGGAGATACGCTAGTATAGGCTCACATTGGTCACGCCAGATCTGTACATAAGTATAGACTGAGGAGATAGGCTAGTATGGCCTCACATAGGCTACACCGGATCGGTATATAAATATAAACTGGGAGATAGGCTAGTATAGGCTCACATAGGCTACACCGGAACGGTATATGAGTATAGACTGAGGAGATAGGCTAGTATAGGTTCATATAGGCTACACCGGATTGGTATATAAGTATAGACTGAGGAGATACGCTATAATAGGCTCACATTGGGCACGCCAGATTTGTACATAAGTATAGACTGAGGAGTTAGGCTAGTATAGCCTCCTTTAGGCTACACCAGATCTGTACACAAGTATATACTGAGGAGATGGGCTTGTATAGGCTCACATAGGCTACACCAATCTGTACATAAGTATAGACTGAGGAGATGGGCTTGTATAGGCTCACATAGGCAACACCAATCTGTACATAGGTATAGACTGAGGAGATAGGCTAGTATAGGCTCACGCAGCCTACTCCAGATCTATAAATCAGTATAGACTAAGCAGATAGGGTAGTATAGGCTCCCATGGGCTACATCGGATCGGTATATAAGAATAGACTTAGGAGATAGGCTTGTATAGGCTCACATGGGCTACAAGAGATTGGTATATAAGTATAGGCTGGGGAGATAGGCTAGTTTGGTTTGGTTTGGTTTGGTTTAAGGGCGCTCAACTTCTAGGTCATCAGCGCCCTGAGATAGGCTAGTATAGGCTCACATAGGCTACACCAGATCTGTATATAAGCATAGGCTGAGGAGATAGGCTAGTATAGGCTCACATAGGCTACACCAGATCTGTATATAAGCATAGACTGAGGAGGAAGGCTAGTATAGACGCACATAGGCTACACCAGATCTGTATATAAGCATAGGCTGAGGAGATAGGCTAGTATAGGCTCACATAGGCTACACCAGATCTGTATATAAGTATAGGCTGGGGAGATAGGCTAGTATAGGCTCACATAGGCTACACCAGATCTGTATATAAGTATAGGCTGAGGAAATAGGCCAGTATAGGCTCACATAGGCTACACCAGATCTGTATATAAGTATAGGCTGGGGAGATAGGCTAGTATAGGCTCACATAGGCTACACCAGATCTGTATATAAGTATAGGCTGGGGAGATAGGCTAGTATAGGCTCACATAGGCTACACTAGATCTGTATATAAGCATAGGCTGAGGTAATAGGCTAGTATAGGCTCACATAGGCTACACCAGATCTGTATATAAGTATAGGCTGAGGAAATAGGCTAGTATAGGCTCACATAGGCTACACCAGATCTGTATATAAGTATAGGCTGAGGAAATAGGCTAGTATAGGCTCACATAGGCTACACCATATCTGTATATAAGTATAGGCTGGGGAGATAGGCTAGTATAGGCTCACATAGGCTACACCAGATCTGTATATAAGTATAGGCTGGGGAGATAGGCTAGTATAGGCTCACATAGGCTACACCAGATCTGTATATAAGCATAGGCTGAGGAGATAGGCTAGTATAGGCTCACATAGGCTACACCAGATCTGTATATAAGTGTAGACTGAGGAGGTAGGCTAGTATAGGCGCACATAGGCTACACCAAATCTGTATATAAGCATAGGCTGAGGAGATAGGCTAGTATATTCTCACATAGGCTACACCAGATCTGTATATAAGCATAGGCTGAGGAGGTAGGCTAGTATAGGCGCACATAGGCTACACCAGATCTGTATATAAGCATAGGCTGAGGAGATAGGCTAGTATAGGCTCACATAGGTTACACCAGATCTGTATATAAGTATAGACTGAGGAGGTAGGCTAGTATAGGTGCACATAGGCTACACCAGATCTGTATATAAGCATAGGCTGAGGAGATAGGCTAGTATAGGCTCACATAGGCTACACCAGATCTGTATATAAGTACAGGCTGGGGAGATAGGCTAGTATAGGCTCACATAGGCTACACAGATCTCTATATCAGCATAGGCTGAGGAGATAGGCTAGTATAGGCTCACATAGGCTATACCAGATATGTATATAAGTATAGACTGAGGAAGGAGAATAGTATATGCTCACACAGGCTACTACAGATCTGTATATAAGTATAGACTAAGGAGATAGGCCAGTATAGGTTCACATAGCCTACACCGGATCGGTATATAAGTATAAACTGAGGAGATAGGCTAGTATAGGCTCACATAGGCTACACCGGATTGGTATGAGTATAGACTGAGGAGATAGGCTACTATAGGTTCATATAGGCTATACCGGATTGGTATATAAGTATAGACAGAGGAGATACGCTAGTATAGGCTCACATTGGCCACGCCAGATCTGTACATAAGTATAGACTGAGGAGATAGGCTAGTATAGCCTCACATAGGCTACACCGGATCGGTATATAAGTATAAACTGAGGAGATAGGCCAGTATAGGCTCACATAGGCTACACCGGATTGGTATATGAGTATAGACTGAGGAGATAGGCTAGTATATGTTCACCTAGGCTACACCGGTTCGGTATATAAGTATAAACTGAGGAGATAGGCTAGTATAGGCTCACATAGGCTACACCGGATTGCTATGAGTATAGACTGAGGAGATAGGCTACTATAGGTTCATATAGGCTATACCGGATTGGTATATAAGTATAGACTGAGGAGATACGCTAGTATAGGCTCACATTGGCCACGCCAGATCTGTACATAAGTATAGACTGAGGAGATAGGCTAGTATAGCCTCACATAGGCTACACCGGATCGGTATATAAGTATAAACTGAGGAGATAGGCCAGTATAGGCTCACATAGGCTACACCGGATTGGTATATGAGTATAGACTAAGGAGATAGGCTAGTATATGTTCACCTAGGCTACACCGGTTCGGTATATAAGTATAAACTGAGGAGATAGGCTAGTATAGGCTCACATAGGCTTTACCGGATTGGTATGAGTATAGACTGAGGAGATACGCTAGTATAGGCTCACATTGGTCACGCCAGATCTGTACATAAGTATAGACTGAGGAGATAGGCTAGTATGGCCTCACATAGGCTACACCGGATCGGTATATAAATATAAACTGGGAGATAGGCTAGTATAGGCTCACATAGGCTACACCGGAACGGTATATGAGTATAGACTGAGGAGATAGGCTAGTATAGGTTCATATAGGCTACACCGGATTGGTATATAAGTATAGACTGAGGAGATACGCTATAATAGGCTCACATTGGGCACGCCAGATCTGTACATAAGTATAGACTGAGGAGTTAGGCTAGTATAGCCTCCTTTAGGCTACACCAGATCTGTACACAAGTATATACTGAGGAGATGGGCTTGTATAGGCTCACATAGGCTACACCAATCTGTACATAAGTATAGACTGAGGAGATGGGCTTGTATAGGCTCACATAGGCAACACCAATCTGTACATAGGTATAGACTGAGGAGATAGGCTAGTATAGGCTCACGCAGCCTACTCCAGATCTATAAATCAGTATAGACTAAGCAGATAGGGTAGTATAGGCTCCCATGGGCTACATCGGATCGGTATATAAGAATAGACTTAGGAGATAGGCTTGTATAGGCTCACATGGGCTACAAGAGATTGGTATATAAGTATAGGCTGGGGAGATAGGCTAGTTTGGTTTGGTTTGGTTTGGTTTAAGGGCGCTCAACTTCTAGGTCATCAGCGCCCTGAGATAGGCTAGTATAGGCTCACATAGGCTACACCAGATCTGTATATAAGCATAGGCTGAGGAGATAGGCTAGTATAGGCTCACATAGGCTACACCAGATCTGTATATAAGCATAGACTGAGGAGGAAGGCTAGTATAGACGCACATAGGCTACACCAGATCTGTATATAAGCATAGGCTGAGGAGATAGGCTAGTATAGGCTCACATAGGCTACACCAGATCTGTATATAAGCATAGGCTGAGGAAATAGGCTAGTATAGGTTCACATAGGCTACACCAGATCTGTATATAAGCATAGGCTGAGGAGGTAGGCTAGTATAGGCGCACATAGGCTACACCAGATCTGTATATAAGCATAGGCTGAGGAGATAGGCTAGTATAGGCTCACATAGGCTACACCAGATCTGTATATAAATATAGACTGAGGAGGTAGGCTAGTATCGACGCACATAGGCTACACCAGATCTGTATATAAGCATAGGCTGAGGAGATAGGCTAGTATAGGCTCACATAGGCTACACCAGATCTGTATATAAGTATAGGCTGGGGAGATAGGCTAGTATAGGCTCACATAGGTTACACCAGATCTGTATATAAGCATAGGCTGAGGAGATAGGCTACTATAGGTTCACATAGGCTACACCAATCAGTATGTAAGTATAGATTCAGGAGATAGGCTAGTATAGGCTCACATAGGCTACACCAGATCTGTATATAAGCATAGGCTGAGGAGATAGGCTAGTATAGGTTCACATAGGCTACACCAGATCTGTATATAAGCATAGGCTGAGGAGGTAGGCTAGTATAGGCGCACATAGGCTACACCAGATCTGTATATAAGCATAGGCTGAGCAGATAGGCTAGTATAGGCTCACATAGGCTACACCAGATCTGTATATAAGTATAGGCTGAGGAGATAGGCTAGTATAGGCTCACATAGGCCACACCAGATCTGTATATAAGTATAGACTGAGGAGATAGGCTAGTATAGGCGCACATAGGCTACACCAGATCTGTATATAAGCATAGCCTGAGGAGATAGGCTAGTATAGGCTCACATAGGCTACACCAGATGTGTATATAAGTATAGGCTGAGGAGATAGGCTAGTTTGGGCTCACATAGGCTATACCAGATATGTACATAAGTATAGACTGAGGAAGGAGAATAGTATATGCTCACACAGGCTACTACAGATCTGTATATAAGTATAGACTAAGGAGATAGGCCGGTATAGGTTCACATAGGCTACACCGGATCAGTATATAAGTATAAACTGAGGAGATAGGCTAGTATAGGCTCACATAGGCTACACCGGAACGGTATATGAGTATAGACTGCGGAGATAGGCTACTATAGGTTCATATAGGCTATACCGGATTGGTATATAAGTATAGACTGAGGAGATACGCTAGTATAAGCTCACATTCACTACACCAGATTTGTTTATACAGAACTATAGGCTCAGGAGATAGGCTAGTATAGGCTCACATAGGCCACACCATATCTGTATATAAGTATAGACTGAGGAGATAGGCTGGTATTGGCTCACATAGGCTACACCGGATTGGTATATGAGTATAGACTGAGGAGATAGGCTAGTATATGTTCACATAGGCTACACCGGATCGGTATATAAGTATAAACTGAGGAGATAGGCTAGTATAGGCTCACATAGGCTACACCGGATTGGTATGAGTATAGACTGAGGAGATAGGCTAGTATAGGCTCACATAGGCTACACCAGATGGGTATATAAGTATAAATTGAGGAGAGAGATTAGCATAGGTTCTCATAGGGTATACCACATCTGTATATAAGTATAGACTGAAGAGATAGGCTAGTATAAGCTCACATTCACTACACCAGATTTGTATATACAGAACTATAGGCTCAGGAGATAGGCTTGTATAGGCTCACATAGGCCACACCATATCTTTATATAAGTATAGACTGAGGAGATAGGCTAGTATAGGCTACACCAGATCTGTATATAAGTATATACTGGGGAGATAGGCTAGTATAGGCTCACATAGTTGTTGTTGTTGTAGTGTTTAACGCCCGCTTTTACTACTACGGCACCGCAGGCGGTGACACTGATGATACATGAAGATGGAGCACCGGTGGAATGAGATGGCGGGGGAAACCGGAGTACCCGGAGAAAACCCGCCCTGACGCCGCTTCGTCCACCACGAATACCACATGCGGGTCCCTGGGATCGAACCCGGGCCGCCTAGGTGGTAGGCGAGCGCGCTAACCGCTCGGCCACGGCGCCGCCAGGCTCACATAGGCTACACCAGATCTGTATATAAGTATAGACTGAGGAGGTAGGCTTGTATAGGCCCAGATAGGCCACACCAGATCTGTATATAAGAATAGGCTGAGGAGATAGGCTAGTATAGGCTCAAATAGGCTACACCGGATTGGTATATGAGTATAGATTGAGGAGATAGGCTAGTATAGGCTCACATAGGCTACACCAGATCGGTATATAAGTATAGGCTGGGGAGATAGGCTGGTATTGGCTCACATAGGCTACACCGGATTGGTATATGAGTATAGACTGAGGAGATAGGATAGTATATGTTCACATAGGCTACACCGGATCGGTATATAAGTATAAACTGAGGAGATAGGGTAGGATAGGCTCACATAGGCTACACCGGATTGGTATGAGTATAGACTGAGGAGATACGCTAGTATAGGCTCACAATGGCCACGCCAGATCTGTACATAAGTATAGACTGAGGAGATAGGCTAGTATAGCCTCACATAGGCTACACCGGATCGGTATATAAGTATAAACTGAGGAGATAGGCTAGTATAGGCTCACATAGGCTACACCGGAAAGGTATATGAGTATAGACTGAGGAGATAGGCTAGTATAGGTTCATATAGGCTACACCGGATTGGTATATAAGTATAGACTGAGGAGATACGCTAGTATAGGCTCACATTGGTCACGCCAGATCTGTATATAAGTATAGACTGAGGAGCTAGGCTAGTATAGCCTCCTATAGGCTACACCAGATCTGTACACAAGTAAATACGGAGGAGATGGGCTTGTATAGGCTCACATAGGCTACACCAATCAGTACATAAGTATAGACTGAGGAGATGGGCTTGTATAGGCTCACATAGGCTACACCATTCTGTACATAAGTATAGACTGAGGAGATAGGCTAGAATAGGCTCACGCAGCCTACTCCAGATCTATATATCAGTATAGAGTAAGCAGATAGGCTAGTATAGGCTCCCATGGGCTACATCGGATCGGTATATAAGAATAGACTTAGGAGATAGGCTTGTATAGGCTCACATAGGCTACAAGTGATTGGTATATAAGTATAGGCTGGGGAGATAGGCTACTATAGGCGCACATAGGCTACACCAGGTCGGTATATAAGTATAGGCTGAGGAGAGAGATTAGTATAGGTTCACGTAGCCTACTCCAGATCTATATATCGGTATAGACTAAGCAAATAGAGTAGTATAGGCTCCCATAGGCTACATTGCATCAGTATATAAGAATAGACTTAGGAGATAGGCCTGTGTAGGCTCACATAGGCTACTCCAGATGGGTATATAAGTATAAATTGAGGAGAGATATTAGCATAGGTTCTCATAGGGTATACCACATCTGTATATAAGTATAGACTGAAGAGAGAGCCTAGTATAAGCTCACATTCACTACACCAAATTTGTATATACATAACTATAGGCTCAGGAGATAGGCTAGTATAGGCTCACATAGGCCACACCATATCTGTATATAAGTATAGACTGAGGAGATAGGCTAGTATAGGCTCACATAGGCTACACCAGATCTGTATATAAGTATATACTGGGGAGATAGGCTAGTATAGGCTCAAATAGGCCATACCATATGTGTATGCAAGTATAGGCTGAGGAGATAGGCTAGTATAGGCTCACGCAGCCTACTCCAGATCTATATATCAGTATAGACTAAGCAGATAGGCTAGTATAGGCTCCCATGGGCTACATCGGATCGGTATATAAGAATAGACTTAGGAGATAGGCTAGTATAGGCTCACATAGGCTACACCAGATCTGTATATAAGTATATACTGGGGAGATAGGCTAGTATAGGCTCACATAGGCCATACCATATCTGTATGCAAGTATAGGCTGAGGAGATAGGCTAGTATAGGCTCACGCAGCCTACTCCAGATCTATATATTAGTATAGACTAAGCAAATAGACTAGTATAGGCTCCCATAGGGTACATTGCATCAGTATATAAGAATAGACTTAGGAGATAGGCCTGTATAGGCTCACATAGGCTACACCAGATGGGTAAATAAGTATAAATTGAGGAGAGAGATTAGCATAGGTTCTCATAGGGTATACTACATCTGTATATAAGTATAGACTGAAGAGATAGCCTAGTATAAGCTCACATTCACTACACCAGATTTGTATATACATAACTATAGGCTCAGGAGATAGGCTAGTATAGGCTCACATAGGCCACACCATATCTGTAAATAAGTATAGACTGAGGAGATGGGCTTGTATAGGCTCACATAGGCTACACCACTCTGTACATAAGTATAGACTGAGGAGATGGGCTTGTATAGGCTCACATAGGCTACACCAATCTGTACATAAGTATAGACTGAGGAGATAGGCTAGTATAGGTTCACGCAGCCTACTCAAGATCTATATATTAGTATAGACTAAGCAGATAGGCTAGTATAGGCTCCCATGGGCTACATCGGATCGGTATATAAGTATAGGCTGGGGAGATAGGCTGGTATTGGCTCACACACCAATCTGTATACAAGTATGGACTGAGAAGATAGGCTTGTATAGGCTCACGCAGACTACTCCAGATCTATATATCAGTATAGACTAAGCAGATAGGCTATTATAGGCTCCCATAGGCTACATTGGATCGGTATATAAGAATAGACTTAGGAGATAGCCCTGTATAGGCTCACATAAGCTAAACCAGATGTGTATATAAGTATAAATTGAGGAGAGAGATTAGCATAGGTTCTCATAGGGTATACCACATCTGTATATAAGTATAGACTGAACAGATATGCTAGTATAAGCTCACATTCGCTACACCAGATTTGTATATAACTATAGGCTGAGGAGATATGCTAGTATAGACTGACACAGACTACACCAGATCTGTATATAAGTATAGAATGAGGAGGTAGGCTAGTATAAGCTCACATAGGCCACACCAAATCTGTATGTAAGTATAGACTGAGGAGGTAGGAGAGTATAGGTCCACATAAGCTACACCTAATCTGTATATAAGTATAGATTGTGGAGATAGGCTAGTATAGGCACACATAGGGTACATCAGATCTGCAGATAAGTATAGTCTGAGACGCTACGCTAGTATAGGCTCACATACGCTCCACCAGATGTGTATATAAGTATAGACTGAGGAGAGAGATTATAATAGGCTCACGCAGCCTACTCCAGATCTATATATCGGTATAGATTAAGCAGATAGGCTAGTATAGGCTCCCATAGGCTACATCGGATCGGTATATAAGAATAGACTTAGGAGATAGGCTTGTATAGGCTCACATAGGCTACACCATATCGGTATATAAGTATAGGCTGGGGAGATAGGCTAGTATAGGCTCACATAGGCTACACCAGATCGGTATATAAGTATAGGCTGGGGAGATAGGCTAGTATAGGCTGAAATAGGCCACACCAGATCTGTATATAGTATAGGCTGGGGAGATATGCTAGTATAGGCTCACATAGGCTACACCATATCGGTATATAAGTATAGGCTGAGGAGATAGGCTAGTATAGGCTCACATATGCCACACCAAATCTGTATATAAGTACAGATTGAGGAGACAGGCTAGTACACGCTCACATAGGCTACACCAGATTTGTATATAAGTATAGACTTAGCAGTTCGGCTAGTATGGGCTCACATTGGCTACACCAGGTCGGTATGTAAGTATAGACTGAGGAGATATGCTAGTTTAGGCTCACATAGGCTACACCAGATATGTATATAAGTATAGGCTAGTATAGGCTCACATAGGCTACACCAATCAGTATGTAAGTATAGACTCAGGAGATAGGCTAGTATAGGCTCATATTGGCTACACCAGATCTGTATATATGTATAGACTGAGGATATAGGCTAGTATAGGCTCACATAGCCTACACCGGAACGGTATGTAAGGATAGACTGAGGACATAGGCTAGTACAGGCTCACATAGGCTACACCAGATCTGTATATAAGTATAGACTGGTGTATCCTATGTGAGCCTATACTAGCATATCTCGCCAGTCTATACTTATATACAGATCTAGTGTAGCAAATGTGACCCTATACTAACCTACCTCCACGGTCTATACATATATACAGATCTGGTGTAGCCTATGTGAGGCTATACTAGCCAATCTCCTCAGTCTATGCTTACATACCGATCTGGTCTAGCCAACGTGAGCTCATACTAGCCGAACTCCTCAGTCTATACTTATACACACATCTGGTGTAGGCTATGTGAGTCTATACTAGCATATCTCCTCAGTCTATACTTATATACAGATCTGGTATAGCCAATGTGAGCCTATAGTAGCCTATCTCCTCAGTCAATACTTATATACAGATCTGGTGTAGCCAATGTGAGCCTATAGTAGCCTATCTCCTCAGTCAATACTTATATACAGATCTGGTGCAGCCTATGTGAGCCTATACTAGCCTATCTGCTCAGTCTATACTTATATACAGATCTGGTGTAGCCTATACTAGCCCATCTCCTCAGTTTATACTATATACAGATCTGGTGTAGCCTATGTGAGGCTATACTAGCCTATCTCCTCAGTCTATACTTATATACAGATCTGGTGTAGCCTATGTGAGCCTATACTAGCCTATCTCCTCAGTCTATACTTATATACAGATCTAGTGTAGCGTATGTGAGCCTATACTAGCCTATGTCCCCAGTCTATACTTATATACAGATCTGGTGTAGCCTATGTGAGCCTATACTGGCCTATCTCCCCAGTCTATACTTATATACAAATCTGGTGTAGCCTATGTGAGCCTATACTAACCTACCTCCACAGTCTATACTTATATACAGATCTGGTGTAGCCTATGTGAGCCTATACTAGGTTATCTCCTCAGTCTATACTTATATACAGATCTGGTGTAGCCTGTGTGAGCCTATACTAGCCTATCTCCTCAGTCTATACTTATATACAGATCTGGTGTAGCCTATGTGAGCCTATACTGGCCTATCTCCCCAGTCTATACTTATATACAAATCTGGTGTAGCCTATGTGAGCCTATACTAACCTACCTCCACAGTCTATACTTATATACAGATCTGGTGTAGCCTATGTGAGCCTATACTAGGTTATCTCCTCAGTCTATACTTATATACAGATCTGGTGTAGCCTATGCGAGCCTATACTAGGTTATCTCCTCAGTCTATACTTATATACAGATCTGGTGTAGTCTATGTGAGCCTATACTAGGTTATCTCCTCAGTCTATACTTATATACAGATCTGGTGTAGTCTATGCAAGCCTATACTAGGTTATCTCCACAGTCTATACTTATATACAGATCTGGTGTAGTCTATGTGAGCCTATACTAGGTTATCTCCTCAGTCTATACTTATATACAGATCTGTTCAAGCCTATGCGAGCGTATACTAATCTACCTCCACAGTCTATAGTTATATACAGATCTGGTGTAGCCTATGTGAGCCTATACTAGCCTACCTCCTGATCGGCCAGAGTAAATAGAAGAATCAATTGTGAAGTGTGAACTATTTGCTGATGACATAGTAATGTGGACTTCAAAACCAAAAAACAGAAGTACAGAACTAGAAAAAACCATGCAACAATCCTTAAACAACCTACAAACATGAAGAAGATAATTTAATGACTGTTAATACAAGAAAATTAACCTACCAAATCCTTTTCACTAAGAAAAAGACCACTAAAGATAAAACTAAATTTTGAGGGTTAACAATTACCAGAAACAAAGGAAGCAATGTATTTAGGAGTTACTTTTTATACCAAACTTACATGTACGAAACAAATAGAAAATGTAATACAAAGAGCAGAGAGGTGCCTTTCGCTGTTAAAACGTGTAACAGGAATGAAGTGGGGATGTTCCAGAGCAACTCTTTACACAACATACAATGTATATATAAAGCCATTATTTACTTACTGCAGCGAAGTTCTTGTAACAGCAAAAAAAACATTGAGCAGCGCTGGTGATTTCTCCAGCATCACTTATCAAGGGGCAGCATTAGGCAAGCTGAAATGGATGTGCATTTTATGGAGTACCTATAGGCTACTTGTTCTTTCTAGATGAATGTTTTCCAGTGAAACTACAGTGAGCTAACCTACCCTTAATAAACAGGTTGGCAATGGTTCATGTCGTTGCCAGTGTTCTAACAAGAGATAATGAAAATGAACAGTGATTCAGATGGAGAAGATGGGGAAGCATCTTGACAATTTATTTTATACAAAACCATCTTTATGTTCTAAAAACACTGTGAACCTACTCTGTTCACTCTGCATAGCTTGTAAACTGTTTTGGGAACATCATCTCTAACACATTCCACAAGGGTCGCTATGAAAGTTTTGAGATGTGAAAAAATGAAAGTTGATCCACTTGAATGCAGGATGGGGTAGCCCCATCCTTTGTGTGCAAGCTGGTATTAAATAGTGACTCTTCCACCCCAGGAATTCCAAGAGCACAAGGATGAACAACCCGTGCCCCACAGGTAGCCAATCTCTACAATGGAGCTGGAAAGAGAACAGTTTCGCTCAATGATTTTCTATAGCATTTAAAAGCAGATTAAACCAGTGCCAAAGTCTTGAATGTTTGCAACAGGCTTTTTGGGGCATTGAGAGACTAAAATGATATTTGAAGCACACTGTGCAGAATTTGGACATAAGTGTCATATGTGCTACAATAGATGATTGGCTGCACAGTTTGAAAGCCTGTGTGGCCTCAAAAGGAGGACATTTTGTGTAACTATCTGTTCCTTATATTCACTATATTATAGTTAACAAATGGTATGAAAATGTATCGTATAGTGTCATTCACATCATAGCATGGAAATGTTCTTGCTTGAGATTCACCCTAGTTTCTGGCGTAGTAACATACAGAGCAATGCTGCCACTGCACATTGTTGCAGCATGCTCATGCTTGCACACATTGCTATCTGAACTTCAATCTAAGGCTAGGAAGATCTGGTTTGTCTTACTGGAACTCAACATTGCCCATTCTCAAAACTTTCAGAGTGACCCTCATATCTATCGCTTGGTATCTCTCACAAGTCTCTCCAAAACATTGAAATTTCCATGCTTTATACCATAACTTTCAATTATTGTACCAGGTGCATCCAGAAAGTAAGCTCTGATGACCAATAAAAAGAAAAAAAAACTAAAGTAACATTTATTGGAAGAATTACATAGATGAACTGGCTACTTTTCAACAAAGTCACCACCATTGTTAAGGCATTTATCGTAACGGTGCACCAGTGGTTGTATGGTCAAGACATAGAAGTCTGCCACCAATATTTGGAGCTATGAAGTCACTTCATTCTGCACTTCAGCATCATTGTGGAAAGACAATTTTATGCGAAAGCAAGTGAGACATCTTGGGCAAGTGACAAGAGACTTCTGAAATTGTGCAGTGCTGGTTCTGCACAGTTGCTTGCCACACACTTTCCAACACTTCTGGTGTCACCAGGGACAGTGACTATGGTTTTCTGTGAGCACTGGTTCATCCTACAGTGCACCATTGCCTTTCCATACTGTTACACATAATGTCATGTCCATACATGTCACACAACTGGTGATGGATCTCTGCTGGAGATTGCTGTTAGCGTACAAAAATCAGATGACTGCACGGACCTCCCAGCTTGCAGGAGGCAATATCAGAGTAGCCATTTTCTCCTAGCACAGTGTGGTAACCCCTACTGTCACAAGACTGAAACTTGAAAGCATTATTCCCACATACTTTCTCTGTACTTCTGCGCATTTCTATCCAACTGATGGTGTCATCTCTGTACATGAGGGACCTACTTTCTGGATGCACCTCATAACATACTGTGGTGGTTTACGTGGACTTTGGAAAGTAAGTATTCTATCTTCTTCTGTACCTCTGCTTCTTTTTTCTCTTATGTTGTTTATTGACAATTAACTATTATATTTCAGATTAGATGCTGTCATGACTGCAGGAATGCATGAAAGTGGAAACAAAAAATACAACATGAATATGATTCATGAATACAATAATACAGACACATTCTATATAGCTAACAAAATGTCACATAAATGTGAAATATGTGGGGAGTGCTTTAATCTGGCATCAGATTTACAAACTCATAAAGTTGTAATCCACAAGGACAAAAGACGTTTCAAATGTGTCAAGTGTAACAAGAGCTATACTCAGTCATCATATTTAAAAACTCACTATTTTATTCATGAAGGAATAAGGCCACATAAATGCAACAAGTGTGATAAAAGTTTTACCACGACATCACAGTTAAAAGCTCATTATGTTATCCATGAGGGCAGAAGGCCTTTTAAATGCAATAAATGTGATAAGAGCTTCACTCGAGCACACAATTTGAAAACACACACTTTAATTCACGAGGGCAAAAGACCATTTAAATGCAACAAGTGTGATAGGAGCTTTACTCAATATTCAAATTTGAAACTTCATAACCTACTTCATGAGGACCAAAGGCCATTTAAATGTGACAAGTGTGATAAGAGCTATACTTCAGCATCACATTTAAAAGCACATTATTTTATCCACGAGGACAGAAGTCAATTTAACTGTGAGAAATGTGGCAAGAGCTTTACTCGCCAATCAAGTTTGAAAACACACATATTAATTCATGAAGGTACAAGAGCATTTAAATGTGACAAGTGTGGTAAAAGCTTCACTAAAGCACATAATTTGAAAACACACAATCTAATTCATGAAGGTAAAAGAAGATTTAAATGCAACAAGTGTGATAAGAGCTTTACTTGGTCATCTAATTTGAAAGCTCACAGCTTAATTCATGAAGGTAAAAGGCCATTTAAATGCTACAAGTGTGATAAGAGTTTCACTATAGCAAACAATTTGAAAACGCATAATTTAATTCATGAGGGCAAAAGACCATTTAAGTGCAATAGGTGTGATAAAAGCTTCACTACAACATCAAATCTGAAAACACATAATTTCATTCATGAAGGCAAAAGACCATTTAAATGCTACAAATGTGATAATATGGCAAGCAATTTGAAAAAACATAATTTAATTCATGAAGGCAAAAGATTTTTTAAGTGCAATGAGTGTGATAACAGATTCACCACAGCACACAATTTGAAAACACACAGATTAATTCATATTAGAAAGTCATATAAATGCAACAAATGTGATAAGAGCTTTATTACAGCATCAAGTTTGAAAACTCACAACTTAATTCATGATCAATAAATATTATGTGGATATAAAATGTGAAATAATTATGCAAACTTCCATGGCCTTTGTCCATTATTTCTTTCTTGGCTTCCGTTATGGGCCGCATCCTGATGACTTTTCACCATAAACTGGTTAGGCTTCACCGGGCAACAGCAGATCTCAACTAACTGGTCACTGTCTTTATACTACACTTTGACTGGCCTTGCTGTCCCCTCCCACTTAGAATCCTATTGGTTTCTTCTCCTCAAATAGGAGGTTGTTGGGCTAATAGAATCTTCCATATCATGCTGAGTGATTTGCCCGATTCACGGTTCAGATCTTACCTTTTCTTAAAAAACTGGGTTCTTTTATAAGATCAGTTAAAGATAAGAACCCTTTGCAAAATAATCCAGGTGTTTATAAAGTTACCTGTGATTGTGGTGAATAGTATATTGGTCAAACAGACAGATTTATCAATACAAGAAAAAAAAAAAAAACATGAGATATATGAAACTTTTTCAACCAGAAAAATCTGCCATCACGGAACATGCAGAAAACACTGGCCACCACATTGATAATTTAAAACTTTTAGCAATTTGTGACAATTTGTCTCAAAGAATTGTAAGGGAAAGCATAGAAATATTCAAGGGGAGGAGCAATCTGAACTATGATACGATGAAACCACTCAGCACGATATAGAAAAATCCTATTAGCACAATAGCCTCCTATTGGAGGAGAAGAAATCACAGGTTTGTAAGTGGGAGATGACAGCACGGCCAGTCAGAGTGTAGAGGCAGTGACCAGTCAGATGACATTTGCAGTCATCCAGTGAAGAAGCCTAACACAGTTTTTCGTGAAACATTGGCATAATTCAAAACATCAACAGGATGTGGTCCATACCGGAAGCCAAGAAAGAAGTAATATATAAAATGTGTTTAAAGAGATTTTAAATGATATCACATCTGAGAACAAGTAGTCTTATTCTTCAGTATAGAAGACCACACATAACAAATTTTTGAGAAATGTTTCATGTATTAGATGGATAGGCATAATTCAATAAATAAGAGCTAGAAGTTGGACAGTCTTGAATAGCACCAGAAGAGCTTAATTATGCATCCCATCCATGTAGCATATGTCATCCCTAGAGCCCGGATTTTTATGTAATTACATATTTTAAATCCTGCATAATATTTCAATGAGAAGTAAAAATGTTGGCAAATTACGTCATTTGGGACTCCCTTACAAATTTTTATTTTACATTTTTTTCTACATATTTTAATGATGTTACATAAAACATCCATATTTCTGGGTTTCGTTACAATTTTATAATTTTTTAAAAAATATTGTAGTCATGTTATAAACTACTGTTTACACATGTTTTGCTGAAAGCAACAAAGATCAATCTGCGAAATAGGATTCAAGTTAAATTAAGAATGTGATAGTAATCCCCTTACCTCGTTCTGATTGTTGTCCATTTATATCAAAGCAGGTGCCGCTCGGCAATGTTGACCTCCAGTGTCATGTTTCTCGTAGTGCTTTGGGCATTTATAAGGACTGGAGAAATTGATTGTTACCATTGTTGCAGTAGTCAGCATCTTTTAATATAATAGCTGCGAGGAAACAAAGTGAGCCGCTGGACAACCATCAATATAGCGAGGCGATAACACTACAGTTAGTTTCTTGCAAGTGTTAGTAAAATGGCACCAGTTGCGTCCTCGCTATCCTGCAAGTTGATTTCATAGGTGAAATTAGATAGCACCTTTACAACCGACGGAAAATTAATAGTCTGCCAAGCATGCAGAAATCTCAATTGGAACAACATATCAAAAGTGCTCTTCACAAACGCAACAAATACCTACAGTCTTCTAGAAAGCAAGTTCTGTTGACACAAATGCAACAGGAACTGTCTGGAAATGACTTCTTTAAAGACCAGCTGCAGTGCAATGGTTGTAGCTAATATTGCGATGCATAAACTTCAAATTCCCCAATTTCGCTCCTTTCTAGAAAAATATTGCAAGAAAGTCATTCCTGACGAATCTACTCTGAAGAAAAAGTATCTTCATGTGTGTTATGGAGAAGCAGTTGCCCACATATGGAGTGCAATTGGGGACTCCTGTATTTGGTTTGCCGTCGATGAAACTACAGGTGACATGGGTCGGTACATAACAAATTTAGCAGTAGGAAAACTAGATTCCAAAAGTCCAGCAAAATCATTTCTAATCTGTTGCAAGGTGTTAGAACAAACAAATCATTCTACAACTGCAAGATTCGTAAATGATGGGATGAAGATTCTGTGGTGAGAGGGTGTGTGCAAGGAAACGGTTTTAATTATGTGTTCAGATGCCACAGTGTACATGTTTAAAGCTGCTACTGCCCTTAAGATTTTCTACCCGAATGTACTTCACTTCACCTGCTTGGCTCATGCATTGCAACGTGTTGCTGAAGTAGTAAGAAGTAATTTTCCCTGTGTGAATAATTATATATCAGCAACAAAAAACGTCTTTGTAAAAGCCCAGCACAGAATTCAGTGCTATAAAAATCATCTCCAAGATGTCCCTTTGCCTCTGAGCCAGTACTTACAAGATGGGGTACGTGGTTAGAAGCTGTGAACTCTATTGTGAACATTTTGAAGGAGCCCAGTCAGTGGTGAATATTGTGGTGAGTATTGTACAAATTTCAATCTTTCATACCAAGGGCAAATTGTTTTACCCATTAATAAAGAAAAAGATAATTTACTGTGGTATGCGAAAGCAATAACACTAAAATTTATACAAACTACCTCATGTACACACTTAACCTGAACCTATATTTGCAACTTGTGCTTTAATTATTTTTAAATTCAACTTCTAAGTTGTGAATTGTTTTACATGCAGTATTTAGCAGAATGACAAATGTTTTACATTCAGTTTCAAATCATATATCTAATAATAGCCACAAAAGTTCATGCAATTCTATCCAATAGTTCCTAGAAAAGGAATTAGATGCACCTGGACCAGTTTCCTCCACTGTAGCTCCAAAACTTCCCTTTTTTTTAGCAGGACCTACACATTCTAGTTTTTCAATTGCCATATTATGCCATCTAGCACACAAACATTTAACTTTGCAGCACTTTAGGAGGCAAATTTCAAATCTATTTCATGTAGAAAAATGATAATATTGAAGAGTGCAGTAAAGTGGCATTTAAATTGCCACACTCACTTTAGAAATGTCAAATTCAACAGCCTATAAGTAAACAAAATAATGAGGATATCAAAATAAAACAACTTATACATGATTTAACATTATATTGGTTACCTGATTCACAAAGAAAAAAATCTGATGTGCTGCACTCACATGACTTTCTCCACTCTTGTACTAACCATTCTTACAAATTCTTATTCCTATATCTTCTTCGTGTTATTTAAGATAAACATTCGTACATATTATCTTATTGCTTATTTCCTTGTAGATGCAAGGGGAATATTAGAATACAGTAGGCTTTGTGCGATAGTCAAATCTTTTAAAGCTTTGAGATGCCGTTCTCTTTGCACACTTAACATATAAAAAAAATGAACAATGTTCCATTTCACGAAAGTTTTAAGTTTTCCAAAACTCACACCCATAACAAGGAATATCTCCAAAATGGTTCACCCTACAAGAAAATTTATTTACACTTAAATTGTGTATTTTAGTAAGATCTACATTTTTTGTACTGGTTTTCTGCTACACCTACTACCCAAAAATAGACAGATAAGTAGTGGAATATTAGTTGGAGTCAAAAAGGATATTAAATCCTCCTTTGAAATTGTTAAAGAAATGGATAACACAGACAAAAGTGAATTAATAAAGCTAAATGTTTGGGATAACAAAATACATCTACATGTCTATAGTATTTACAATCCTCCCAGGAATGAACCATATCTCTCACTTATTGACCAATTAAATAAAACAATCGTAATTGGGGATTTCAATGCTCATTCCAAAAGATGGGGTTATGAAAATGTAGATTCTACAGGGAAGATAGTGGAAGAATTTTTTAATACCACAACTTTTGAGCTGATTTATAGTAAAGAAGATCCCACAACCTTCATACATTACTCTGGAGCACGCAGTAACCCAGATATCTTGTTAGCTACAACAGATATTGTTTCAAAAATTAAAAAACAAGTTATAGAAGATCCAAGTTCTGGTCATAGAGCAGTAATTGCTGATATAAAACTAGATAATACAAATAACAGTCCATGTCACACGAATCTGTATTGGAACTTCAAAAAAGCAGATTGGAACAAATATAAAACTGAACTGGAACATAAATTTAAAGAACAAACTCACAGCTACATGACCAACCAGATCATTTGAACAAAAATTTCTGTAAAGTCATCCTAGACACCACAAAAATACATATTAAAGAATTACATATAATACATATACAAGAATTAAACATTTCAAACCCTTTTGGAACCCCCAGTTAGAAGAACTGAAAAAGCAAAGGGATATAGTTAGAAATACAGCTGAACAAACAAAAAACATATCGGATACACAAATATGGCGGAAGAAATGTGCCTCACTAAAAAAAGAAATTAATACTGCTAAAAAGAATCACTTTAATAATTTCTTAGAAAAAATGGATTATAGGACAGATGGTAACAAAGCCCATAAGTTCATAAAAAATGTCAAGGACAGGAAAGAAAACAACAGTACACCTATCATACACAATAAAATATTAGTAAATGAAGCAGTCATAGCCGAAACATTCAATATATATTATGCTAATTCACATAAAGTAACAAGAAATAATAAAAAGGAACATAAAGAATTCAAGAAAGATTTGAAACAAGAAAGAAAATGTGATCCTAGCACTCAATGCAATATCTTCTTTCAAAATTTTAATATGCAAGAACTGAGCATTGCAATAAATAATCTAAAAAACAAAAAGTCTCCTGGACCAGATCACATACATCCAAAGTTTATAAAAAACCTTGGCAAAACAGCAAAACAACAATTACTAAAACTCTACAATCTATCCTGGAAAACCACTGTACCTGCTGAATGGCAAAAAGCAATAATTGTCCCACTCTTGAAGAAAGATAAAACAGCATCAGAAATAAAAAATTATAGACCAATAGCGCTTACTAGCATAATAGCAAAAGTGATGGAAAGAATGGTGTCAAACAGGTTAAATTGGTTTCTAGAATCACAAAATTTAATATCCCCATGTCAAGCTGGAATCAGAGAATTTCACTCTACAAATGAACAAGTCTTACTTCTCAGTCAAGAAATCAAAGACTCCTTCAATAGGAAAGAAGATAATGTATCAGTTTTTATTGATTTCCAAAGTACATATGATTCTATATGCAGAACAAAACTGCTAAAGAAAGTAAAAAATACAGGGATACAAGGTCCAATGTTTTCGTGGCTATATCATTTCCTAACACAACGCTTTATTGCTACCAGATATGGAAGAAATATATCTAAATACAAACAAGTACACCGTGGCTTACCATAAGGTGCAGTGCTCAGCACTACACTTTTTAATATATTTATTAACGATCTGCCACAACAAATACAAGAATCAGGTGTGAAGTGTGCACTATTTGCTGATGACTTAGTAATGTGGACTTCAAAACCAAAAAGCAGAAGTACAGAACTAGAAAAAAACCATGCAACAATCCTTAACCAACCTACAAAAGTGGACCAAAGAAAATTTAATGACTGTTAATACAACAAAATCGAACTACCAAATCTTTTTACTAAGAAAAAAACCACTAAAAATAAAACTAAATTTTGAGGGTATTACCAGAAACAAAGGAAGCAAAGTATTTAGCGTCTAACAGGAATGAAGTGGGGATGTTCCAGAGCAACTCTTTACACAACATACAATGTATATATAAAGCCATTATTTACTTACTGCAGCGAAGTTCTTGTAACAGCAAACACAAAAAAAATTCAAATCTTTCAAAACCAAAGTCTGAGACTAATTACAGGTGCTATCAAAACCACACCAATAGCAGCTATGGAAATACTAACCAACCAATGCCCCATTGAATATGAAATAGAAAAAGCGGCTCTTATTGAACACAAAAAGTTGATCAGACTCCCATTCAAGAGAAATTTTACACATACACTAAAGACTCAGGAGAGCTTTCTTTCCAAAATTCAAGACATCAAGAAGAATGAATATCTTCCTAATTCAAAGGAAAACTTCATATCTAAAGTCAATCCTACACAAACATTAGACATGACATATTATTTACACCTGACAGAAGTTAAGAAAAGTGATACTCCATCTAGTGTTCTAAAATTATTGGCATTAGAGACAATCCATACTAGATTTCCAGAACACGAATGGCTCCATATTTATACTGATGGATCATTGATATCAAACGGAGATGGAGCAGGGGTTGGAGTCATGTGTCACCTCTTTTCCTATTACAAATCTTTAAGTTATGGAACTACAAACTTTGATGGAGAAATTGAAGCAATTTGAATGGCCCTACAAAATCTTTTGTATAGAATTTCACATTTTCATCAAGCAGTTATTCTTTCAGATTCCACGGCGGCAATTATAGCAATTACTTCCAAGTTGTCACCAAAAAACCAAACAATTATAGAAGGTTGGAAAATCCTTACCCATCTAACCGCACTTCAAAAACACCTAATCTTCCAATGGATACCAGCTCACTGTGGACTGAGTGGTAATGAGAAAGCTGATTTTCTGGCAAAAAAGGGTACCATTAGTGTACAGAAATCTATAGCTAATCTACCATTTTATGCAGCTAAAAGATTAGTCAACTCTGAATACAAAAAAATTATTGAACAATATTACTATGAAAAATCAAATAAACGATGGTAACTACCAAACATTCAAACAGTAATACCTGAGTATCCTAGAAAAACAGCAGTTGCAACCTTCAGGTTGATTACAGGACATGATTGTCTGGCAAAACATTTAAACAGAGTTGGGATATATTCTTCACCACTCTGTCCTCTATATGATCTGCAAGAGGAAATGGATCGAGACCACCTTCAAATATGCCCGGCCACATCTAGTGCCCCATCCATCACTGAAAAATATTGCAGAGCAAGAGGATTAATGGCTTCATTGTCAGAAATCCAGCATTAGCTAACAACTTTTTTTTTGTATAGTAAGATTTTGTCTATCTCTAATGGTTTACCAGTTATGCAAAAGTAGTCCACAGTAAATACAACTACAGGGGCTATAGCCAGAAAATTTGAGATATACATTTCATTTGTCATAAAAATATCTCAAACATGTAACATTTTATTCACAATCATTAGAGCCATTTTCAAGAAAATAACATTTTTTGAAAAATTTTCCATGTAAAGGATCTTTGTGTCACATTTCCGGTGAAATCTCAACATCGAAGTTTAGGGTGGAATACAGTACTTCCCCTACTTACCAGTAGAGAAAGTAAATATCACAAATGTCATGTGTAATTTAAGTTAACACCTCCTTAACAGCCATCTACCTATCTCCATGGAATGATGTTTAGTCACATCCTGAGAAGGAATTTTCACAGTAACGAAATAGGATCCAACATCACTATCGACATATCCCAAACATAGTTTATCCACCTCGCCCTCTACTGAACTCATGATTGCTTGATGTCCCATTTGACGGCTGTACATCACTAGACTAAAGCTATCTTCCTCCATTGTTGTAACACCCCTCCCCTACCACCATAGTGTTGCTGCACAAAAATTGAACAATTACTCTCTTTATGTATCCTAACAAGAAATGAAAGAATACCAATCATTCAATAACCAATCTCATTGCCTATTGCTGTTTGCTGCTGATATCCTCACGCCTAATAGGAAGTGCTCTTCATCACGGCAAGACTGCAAATACAACATTCAGTTTAAGAGGTAGAACTGGAACTTAAAAATTCAATGCCACAACTGGGATTTGAACCACAGACCTTCCGCTTGCCGGGCGGACGCTCTACCACTGAGCTATTGTGACAAACTGCCAGAATGACATTAAATTCTCAAGCCAGTTCGTATTTTTCCTGGTAAACCTGGGATATAAAGTACTTGCAATAGTAAGTCACCATTGGGGTAATTGTTTCTGATGTGAGACTGCCTTTGTGGTTTACCAGGAAAAATACGAACTGGCTTGAGAATTTAATGTCATTCTGGCAGTTTGTCACAATAGCTCAGTGGTAGAGCGTCCGCCCGGCAAGCGGAAGGTCTGTGGTTCAAATCCCAGTTGTGGCATTGAATTTTTAAGTTCCAGTTCTACCTCTTAAACTTTGCCCACACACGGCTTGTGTGTTTAAAAACACCAACAGTAAGTTTGTTGGCATAAATAAATAATAACAACATTCAGTTGTTTCTCATGATGCTAAGAAAAGAAAAAATTAAAGTATTTTGTTGTTTAACGATGCTGTCAATTGCTAGGATCACATCAGAGTCGCCGGTGTGCCGGAATTTTGTCCCGCAGGAGTTTGTTTACATGCCAGTAAATCTACTGACATGGAGCTGTCATTTTTAAGCGCGCTTAAAAATCATCGGCCTGGGCCGGATTTGAACCGGCGACCTTGGGAACAGTAAGCCAGTGTCTAACCAACTGAGCCACCCAGACTGATGCTATGAAAAGAGTAAGGGATTTCAATGTCAGCATACAGTAGCCTGCTTCTAAACATTTGACTGTCTCTTTGGTTTACTGTATCCACCTTGTACTTACAAAGAAATTGTAATGTAACCTTTTTTGTAAATTTGTATCTTGATTAATGTGAAGTAGATGGGAAAACAAAAAAAAAACAAGGTTTGATAAGAGTAATTTGAGGACACCACATAAAATTAAAGGGTAATAGAGAAAGTCGTGTGAATATACCACATAAAATATTTTCAAATTTATGTGCAAATTTTTTTGTATGCTGTACAAAGCAATGAAAAACTAGTATTCCACAAATTCTATTCTGGACTATGTTATGAGAAATGTGGTGAAAGGAAGAAAAAGAGAAATCAAATGGAATGTGACAGATAGATTAGAAGATATAGATTTGCTGATGATGTTTGTTTATTTGCACAAAGTTATGAAATCAAAGTTAGAAAAACTAAAAATGAAGCAGCAAATGTAGGTTTGAAAATAAATGTGTCAAAAACAAAAGAAATGAGAATCAATCCAAGTGCAAATATAGATTTAGATATATAAATGGACAAAAAATTGAAAGAACAAATACATTTTACATAATTTAATTTAAAACTTCTGAACATACAGGACAAAAGTATAAATTTCACAGTGGAAGTAGAAAAAGATAATAAATTACCATTTTTAGATCTAAAATTAATCAAAAACAAGGATAGAATAAATTTCGGTATTCACAGAAAACCAACGCAGACAGACAACTACATAAAAGCTAATAGTTACAATCCAAGAAGCCACAAACAAGCAATTTTCAATAGTTTAACACATAGATTGGTGAACATCCCTCTTTCAGCAGAAGAATATAAAACAGAATATTACAAAATAATTGAAATAGCACAAAAAAAACGGCTTTCCCAAAGAATTAGTAGATAAAAAGGTAAAACAAGCAGAAAAGAAAAAATTATTAAAAGAAACTACAACTCTCACAGCAGCAAAAACAAAAATGATATTCAAAAAATTCACATATCATCCATGGGCTTTTGATAAATTTAAAAAGGTGTTCAAGGAATACAACATTGAGCTAGCAGCAGTAAACCATTACTCCATAAAAAACCTACTACTTTCAAACATCAAAGATGCTATACCACCTAACAAAAAATCTGGCATATACCAAATTGAATGCAGTGATTGTAATGAAATATACATAGGAAAAACCAAAAGAAATTTAGAAATTAGATCCAAGGAACACGTTAGAAACATTAAGAGTAAACAATTAGAAAAATCAGCGGTTGCATTTCACTTTTGGACAAAAAATCATGACATAAAGCTAGAACCGAAACTTCTTAAACACATAACAGGAAAACAAGAACTGTCCACATGGGAACAAATCTTTATTTTAAAAAATAGAAACCGAGTATTTAATTTCGACATTTTCAGTAAGTTCATCGAACCGCCACCAGAAGAAACAACAGAAGAAGCATCACCATCTGCACCATCAAGCACCATGGAAACCCAGTGATTGTCCGGTTGATAATGGAGGAAAGTTACCTTCGAAACGCGTCCCGGAGAAATATGTTGTAAGTGTTGTTCAGTGTTATTATTTAACTCACCTTTTAAATTAAATTAATTACAACACTGTTTTCAAACTTCTATGAAAGAAAGATAACATTTTACATATCTCTACAGTATAGTCACTTAGATGGAGGTTCTACGGAGGACGTCCAAAGCTGCATCAGAAAGGCAAATGGGGCCTCTATACAATTATGCCAAATATGGAAGAATAAGAATATATCTGTAAAAACAATACTACAGCTATTCAATACAGATGTAAAATCAGTGTTGTTTTATGGATGTGAAATATGGAAAAAAACCATATAAATAAACAATAAATTACAAACATTTATAAATCATTGCTTGAGACACGTATTAAACATCAAGTGGACTGAGTGAGCAACAAATCAGGAGCTGTGGTTGAATCAAAGCAAATACCCATATAACTACAAATAAAACAAAGGAAATGGAAGAAGTTAGGACACACTTTATGTGAACCTCAATCTATTATTGAAAGAAAAGCCATGGAATTGAACCTGCAACACTTTAAGAGGAAAATAGGTAGACCAAGGATAACTTGGAGGACAGTGGAAAGTGAGTTGCAGGAAATGGGGAAAGAGTTGGAATGAATGACAGTGAATGGTTAGAAATTGACCTGAATGGAAACACCTCATTAAGGCCTTATGTTCCAGGTAGTGGAACAACAGGACATGATTTCACAAATTCTAATTCATGTGGCCACTTTACCCTCATGAAGTAATTTATGTGCTTTTAGACGATACCTCTGGGAGTAACTCTTGTCACAAATGTCACACTCAAATGGGCGTTTGGCCTCATGATAAAGTTTATGTCTTTTTAATCTTGATGCTTTAGGAAAGCCCTTATCACACTGGTCACATTTAAATGGCATTTCTCCTTGATGAGTAAAATAATGTGCTTTCAAATATGATGGCGTGATGAATGACTTCTCACAGCGGTCACACTTATATGGCTTTTCACCTTCATGAATGAAATTATGAGCTTTTAAATGTTGCACACGCATGAAGCTCTTATCACAAATATTACATTTATATTTCCTTTCGCCTTCATGTATTAATTTGTGTTCTTTCAAATTTGATGCCAGAGTAAAGCTCCTATCACACTTATCACATTTAAATGCTTTTATACCTTCATGAATTAAATTATGTCGTTTCAAATTTGAAGCAGTAGTGAATCTCTTTTCACAAACTCCACATTTATGTGGCCTTTCAACCTCATAAATTGAGTGACACAGTTTTGATGCCTCCAGAAAGCTCATACTGCAGTCATTAAAGTTGTTTGCCTTTTCATGAACTAATTGATGTGTTCTCAAATATTTGGCATGAACAAAACTCTTTTCACAAATTTCACATGTGTATGAACTATCACCCTTGTGAATTAAACTGTGCAATTTCAAAGAACTTGTCTGTGTGAACTTCTTTGGACAGATGTATTTGTATGGCATATTGTTCTCGTGCATTAAATTATGGGATTTCAATATACATACCTGGGTAAAGCTCTCACTACATTTATCACAATTAAATAGTTTTGGTCTTTTATCCTTATGAATTAAATAATGTAATTTTAAACTTGATGCACGCATAAAGCTCTTGTTACAAACTTTACATTTGAATTGTCTTTTGGGCTCATGAATGACACTGTGAATTTTTAAATATGATGCCAAACCAAAGCACTTGCCACAGAATTTACATTCATATGGTCGTTTACCTTCATGTAACCAATTATGTATTTTTAAAGATGATAACCATCTAAAGTTCTTGCCACAAGTTTTACACTTGTGTGACTTTTTGCCTTCATGAATTTCAATATGCTTTCGTAAATATGCTGCCACATTGAAACACTTGCTGCAAAATTTACATTTGTATGGTAGTTTTCCCTCGTGTAGCATACTATGCCTTTTCAGAGATGATTTCCATTTGTATTTCTTGCCACATACTTTACATTTGTAGAACATTTTGTTTTCTGCATGGAATGCCTCTCTGATGTCACCTCCAGTAGCCATGTTTGTGCTAGAAAAGAAAGAAAGATAAATAAATGAAGGTAGGAACATGTACATAACATTCTGTTTTTTCTGTGTTTAGTACAATAGAGAGAAAATGCACATTTACAGGATAACCTCAAAACAAGAATACATAAAACATCATCAAATTTTCTGCCACTGAAAAGTCTTATTCATCCAGACTATTAGTCATAATCATAAGTTCTGCCACAACTATAAACATGGGTCACTCAACAAAAAAATGACGCTATCCAAATCATTTTCATACTATCTATTAACTATAATATAGTGAATGCGAAGAACAGATAGTCAAAATGTTCTTTGGAGGCCACACAGGGTTTCAAACTGTACAGCCAGGCTTAGTGTATGGCTGCAACTGCATAGGTCCCCATAGTTTGTGAAGATGTGACATTCCACCACCCCAGCGGAGGTGCAAGTTGTCTCGGTTCAGACCATGGGGCTAGGTACCGGACCTGTTCTGAATACCAGAGGTAGTTTGCAGTAGCACAAAACCTCCAAGGGACCACCAGCCACCCAAGCAATGCACCAAGTGGGCCACAGGCTCTAAGAGCCCCACTTGCCTCCTATGGAGCAGGGCCATGGTGCAGGCGACTAGGGGAGAGGTCCAGATTGTGGATACCCTACCAACTACATGGTTTACCACATCAGGCAATGAGGGACCAACCAGCCCTAAGACCCATGGCTGCAGCACCATGAGCTGAGGGCAATTGGCCTGAGCAACAGCAACTCGAGACTGCCAGATTGATCTTCGGGATGCTGATGGAAGCGGGTAAGTTGGAGACCTACTCCATCCTTGCCATCTATTAAGACTTCTTCCAGCACCTTGTAACTCCAGACTTCCTGTGAACTCCTCTCATTACTTTAAGTTACAGGCATGGAACTCCAGGGGACTTCAACATAAAAAGACTTGAGGTCAAGGAATTCGTTACTTCCAATAACACACATAGCATTAGTCAGGAAACTCTTCTGAAAAATAATCATAGATTCAATATTCCAGAATGCACCACCACTGCACAGATAGAGATAGGCACAGGGTGGCACAGCACTAAATATAAAACATGATATCCGGCATGACCTGGTGCCACAACCACAGCATTGGAATCAACTAACATAGTGATTACCCTTGTCAACACTCGAGTACTAGTAGTGGCAGCTTATGCCCCTCCAGGGACATTAAACACTGATGGCCTGAAGGACTTACTGCAACATACAAAGTCCTAATTGCTGGGGATCTCAATGCAAAACACCAAATTTGGAGATACAATGGACAAAGACGGAATAGCACTACTACACCTGGAAAACACCACCAACTACATAAGCCATACACCCACAGAACACACTTATGTCCCTTACTGCAGGAGACAGAGATCAGGCATACTGAACTTGCCTCTGTCTTGTAACCTGACTTGCAGATTTTATCCACAAGTAAAGAATGAGCTGTCATCTGACCTCTTGCCTCTCCTAATTACCCTCAAAGGCAATGCAGCTATTGTTCTACCAATAAAGTGCCTAAACTACAAGGCAAACGGATAAGGTTTGCTGACACACTCAGTAAAAATTTACCCACTGCCCCATTAAACTCAAATGAAAGCACTAACAAAGTTGTCATCCAATTGGAAAAATCAATGAAGATTGCAACTGCAGCACCAGTGTCAATAAATCAACCAAGGCAGAATCAAACCAAACTGCCATATGAAATATCTGCATTAATCACAGACAAAGATAGAGCCAGACACAGATGGCAAAAATTGTGCCATATAACAGATCTTGAGTATTTCAAATATGTACTCAAAACAATCTAGTAAATGAAAGAATCTTAACATCTCAAGACAATGGCAAAACACACTGGAGAACCTAGATTATGAACAAGACTGTGTGGAATAGCACACTGTCTGACATCCAATAAAGTACAAGTTTCTCCACTGCATCACATTTGCACTAAGCTACCACAGACCAACAAACAGCGGATGCATTAGCAGATACACTGCAAAAAACACTAACTGCGAGCACCACTCCATCATGCCTACAATTCACTGCAGAAATGGAGGTGGAAACAAGAGGCCACAAACACAAATTACTCACAACAAAATCTGAAAAACATACCCCAGCAAAATGAAATGGCTCATCAAACACCTCCATCGGCAAAAGGCCTCTGGATCATATAGCATCCCAATGGTAGCCTTAATGAACATACCTGGAGATGAAATAAAACTATTACCCAGCATATTCAACTATGCTCTAGAAAGTGGATACCACCCTGACAGGTGGAAGTCTACCATTGTTGCACTCTTTCCCAAAAAGGGCAAGAACCTCTCAAACCCACATAACTACAGACCAATTAGTCTACTAAGCATTCTGGGCAAACTGCGTGAGAAAGTAATATTAAAATGCCTGAATGAACAATTAATCAAACAAAACAACCATACCCGAACAGTTCGGATTCAGAGCTAAACACTACAACTCAACTTCTGAGAGCCACAAAATACATTACCTAAGGTTTTAATATCAGAAAAATTCACAGGCACACTTTTACTCAATGTCCAATGAGCTTTCAACAGAATATGGCAAGTGGGACTACTAAAGAAACTCAAATCTTTAAACACACATGAGTCATTAATCAAATTAATTGCCAATTATATACATGACCATCTATTCCAGTCAAAAGTAAACAATAATCTCTCCTCCCCTACATGATGAAAGCAAGAGCGCCACAAGATAGTATTTTTGGGCCAAACATCTTAAATATAACAATGAATGACATTTCAAAATCAGAAAATACGAGTCTATTCATCTATGCAGATGGCACTGCAATTGTTGCTCAATAGGTAAAAACACAATTCATACACAGGAGACTATAAAACACCCTCATTAGGCTTTAAAAAAAAAAATAAAAATATATATATTTATTGTTGTTTAACGATGCTGTCAATTACCAGGATCACATCAGCGTCGCCGGTGTGCCGCAATTTTGTCCCGCAGGAGTTCTTTTACATGCCAGTAAATCTACTGACATAGAGCTGTCGTTTTTAAGCACACTTAAAAACCATCGGCCTAGGTCGGGTTTGAACCCGCGACCTTGGGAACAGTAGGCCAGCGTCTAACCAACTGAGCCACTCAGACCGACTCATTGAGCTACAGAATTAGTTCTCAATATGGTGAATGCAAAGAAAACACAAGCAATTATATTCACCAAAAGATTTACTCAGATTCCCAAAACACCAACCTCCCCACTCACCATATTAGGAGAAAACATTGAGTGGAAATGTATGGTCACCTGACTAGGGCTTAGGATGGGCCAGGGACTCACTTGGAAAGACCACATATTCCAAATAGGGGGAAAACCAAACACCTAATAAGACTCTTCCCTTATGAACATGGACTCGCAGATAAACCTGCATGGGACTTACATTATACAAAACACTAATTCACCCAATACTCACATACACTGTTCCAATTTGGGGTTATGTCGCCAAAATGCACATCAAATGACTACAACGACCACAAAAGAAAATATGCATAATTGCAAAAGTGTCTTACACAGCTCCAGCTGACCTATTGTACAATAAACTAAAAATGCACACGATATAAGAATTCATTAAAAAGCTTTCAAGACATTTACAAAAACTCAAACACCACAATGCACTGTTGGAAATTAGGAAAACACACTACCAAAATTAACAAGCATGCACAATCTCTATCACTTTTTGATACATTTTCACAAGACAATAATGCTGAAATACAAGACTTCCAATTGTTTATAATAAACATATTTTGAAGAATTTAATTTAATTTAATTTAATTTAAAAGTTATTGTCCGGTTGATAATGGAGGAAAGTTACCTGCGAAACGCGTCCCGGAAAAATATGTTGTAAGTGTTGTTCAGTGTTATTAACTCACCTTTTAAATTAAACTAATTACAACAACACTGTTTTCAAACTTCTATGAAAGGAAGATATTTTGAAGAAATTGTAAGTTAAGATATTGTGAAATTGGGTTCGACGAGTAGCGATGGAGGGGCACATGGGCAGTGCAGATGGTTCTAGAGTTAAGGTGTGGTATGGCTGAGATGTGTGGAACAGGAAGCTGACTACCCCACACTGCTGTTGGTGCACCTCTCAAAAGTTCACGTGGTTAAGCTCCCCACACCACTCACGCAAGCAAACATGTGACAGTAACAATAGCGCAAGGCTCAAAAAAAGGGACTTTGTTTCTAACATCTTCCAGAGGCTTGGGAAAGATCAGCTATGCCATTTCCAGTGCACATGTGTGTGCAGAGCCTCGAAAAATTGGCATGATGTCATCGACAGTATAAAAGGATCCAGACCAACAAGAGCGAATGAGTTTTTCAGATAGTCTTTAGTGAGACCTGTTTAGTCACAGTACAGTTAGAAGTTAGTAGGAAGTATGTTAGTTGAGTTTTGACAGTTACAAATAGGAGTTGGTCAGTGTGTCAGTAAGACAGCCATGCATGTGTGTGTTATAAAGAAGATTCCAGAAGCATCGAGTGATTACATCGTCATAAACTAGTGTATGAGAGACAGTGGAAGTTAAGAAAAGTATTGAAAAGATTGAGCAAGGTTAGGAGAAGAACAGTTGTGATAGCAGAAAAGACTAGACTGTGTTAATAACAAGAAGAAAACTGCATTTGTAGCGCAATTTTAGAGGACAATAAAGAGATAGAAAAGTAACCAAACTTGGATTTTTGTCGTTTTGTTACAATATAGTGAAATGTCGTCAACTATTCACCAGAAATGCTTTTTTTGGGAGTGACATAGTGTGATTATTCAGGGGACCTTAATATGAAATTTTTGCATGGAACATGATACTCTCATATATTTATTATATGTAAAGCTGGAGAAAGTAAACAAGACTTCAAATGAAACATATTTTGGTATAGCCTGAAAGATGGCTAGGTTAGCAATGTGTTGAGACAAGACTTTGCACCTGTGACAATGTAAAAAAAAATAAGGCTCCCCCACTTCTATTCTTACATCGCTAGCCATCTTTCTAACTCCCAAGAGCACCTAATACAAAGCAGTCTCACCTTGTTAATTCTGCTTGCTCTTCTCCCACTAAAGTGTCATCCTGCAACAATAGATAAATATACTTTAGAGTCAGTTTCTGTTGACATGTTTATTAAAATAATCACAGAATGCAGACATACATTTTCTTTAATTTGCCTGCATGGAGACCATCTGATATATCTTCTATTGGATCTGGGATGGGACAGGACAAGAAGGGATGGAGCTGCTGCTGGCATAGTGATCCCAAACTCGTGGGTTCAAACCCGGCTCAGAAGAAGGTTTTTAGGTGTGCTTAAAAGTGACAAGAGTAGATTTAACAGCATGTAAAAAACTTCCTGCAGGACAAAATTCCAGCACAACAGTGACACTGATAGGATACTGATAATTAGAACTTGGATTTTTAGGTGCTAAAACTTTGGGAAATATTCATTTTTTACATGCTAAAAAAGTCAAAAATATGTGCCAAAATAAAACATTTTTTTAAGATCTGATGGCTGAACTAATACAAATGTACATGGTAATCACCAGACATTATTTGTGGAAGGGATTACTAAGTATTGAATTACAGCATACAACTACATGCTCCCTTAAATTTTGCATCCCAAATGATTGGCAATTGTCATGAAAAACTGACACTGAATGTTTGTTACCATTTAAACTTTGTGTTACTTCTGAACATTGGTCTGCTGCTATAGCTTCACCACATGGCTGACAAAAGATTTTAGCATCACAACTGAAAACACCCTTAAATTCCACAGCATTCTGTTGCACATGGTAACTTGCACTACTTTTTACTCTGGGAATGTTTAATATACTGTGAACTCCAAACTGTCAATGTTACTCGGTGGCATACCATGAAATAAAAAAGTAGGAACACTATAACTAAGGCACTCTTTTTTCGCATTAATGGTAAAGGCGACAGACATTATATTAAAGCGATTTATCATTGTCTTTCCAAATTATGTGATGATATATAAATTAATATTATTGTTTTAGCAAATTTTAGTGATAAGTGTTAATTGAAGCGACTTTGCCTTATTTTGCAAAATATTTATATTTCTTCTGTTCTTGTGTATGTGACTGAATTGTTCCTAAACGGCTAGACCAATTTTTATGACATCTTGTGTGTGGATAAAGGTGATTCAAGAATGGTTTAGATTCACAGTATGACCTGATAGAATATGTTCTTTTTAATCAATAAATTAATTGATGTGTTGATCTTTGGATGGTTTAGGTTCACAGTTCGATCCATCAAGCAGCGCTGCGATCACGTTTGAGAATTTCTGGTATATGGTACTGCGATCGGAATCTAGGAAGTTTTGTCACAGCTGAGCATTAATATTACATTAAAAGTATGCACTTATTGAGAACAGGTAATTAAAATTGTAATTAACAAATGTACATTGTGCAAATTTGTAAGGCACTGTATTGAAGTATTTTACATTCTTTTTCATCCTTGGCCATCTCTTGTTCTCTTCCGACCCCGATGCTATTAGGGTTCCTGAGGGCTAGGGAGTCTTTATTTTTCCAACCTCTCCATTTCTCTATAAAATCTTAACCCCTAACATGCTGAACTGTCATGGCATGTAATACGTCTTCTGATTGGTAATCACAGGATATGGTCGGTGAATTTATTTTGATAACTCTCCCGGTCAGGTCGGTGAGACCCGTGAACCAACATCAGATGTGGTCCTCCAGACATTCTGGGGGTTGTGAGAGAGCGATGTGACCGCCAAAACATAAAAATATGGTGCTCTCTAAAAAGCGGTTACTATTACTGCTATTGCTCTCTTCAATATCATCAGTGAAAAATATTGGAGAGCAAGAGGATTAATGACTTCATTGTCAGAAATCCAGCATTAGCTAACAACAACATTCTTTTTCATGAATTCCAATGATGTATACACGTGCATTCTATCACAATCAGCTTAACCGTCAAATATCATATTATTATTTATTGAAGTAAGATTCTAAAGCGTAATTAAAAAATATAGATTGTGCAAATTGTGCTAGAAAGCAAAAAACAATTGGAATATTGTACAACAAATGCTAATAACCATTATAAAAGTAAAGGAGATTGATGAAAAAGGTAGATAAATAAGCATTTTTCCTAAATAATTTCCCATCCAAGTAAAAAACAACCACCTCTGGACATAGCTACCTTGAATTCAAATAGCACCTACTGATCATAATTTCCATGACTGAAGAAGCATGCATTCTTAATATGCTTATGAATCACTGTTTATAGTATAATCTAAAGTATGTTGTTCAGATTAAAGAGAATGAAATAATTACTAAGGAGTGTTGTGATGTGCATTGTAGGTACAGTCTGGAACCTAGCCACTCCCTACCACCCCCCCCCCCCCAACCCTTTTTACTACATTTTCTTACAGAGTAATATAATCACATAACTACAACAAATATGGCCATCTTCCTGCTACAGAGCATGCCAATGGCGACTTCTAACACAAAAGAGAAGAGCAATTCACGATATTAACGATGTTTTGATTTTTTTTTCTTTTGCAGTGAAACATTAATATTGCATTATACCACAGAAAATAGCTTATAAGGGATTGTGCATATAAAATTGACTCTTTAATGTTAGAGTATATACAAATTACCAAAATGCACTCACCATTCATTGAAGATGTCGAAAGTGGCCCCGTAGGATCAATACATAGCTGTGCACATCTAATCATATTTAGAGTTCTAGTGCAGCTTCTTTAGTTCCATAGTTAATGAATATTACAAATAGAAGCACTATTAACAGTGAAGTATTCTTCATGTTTGAGGTCATTTTGAAGTAACTTTTTTACACTTACCTTCGCTTAAATTGTTTTAAAAGCAATAGTTAATATTTAGATTTTTAGTTACGTCCAAAAAGAATTTGTTAAACATTTCCGCAACTTCCTGGGGTTTCTTAATTTTTTTGATTGTCTACATTTATTGTTATTGAGTAATTCTGTAATGAGTATTACCTGTTTCTCTTTTTATTATATTCCAAGTAGTTTTTATTTTATTGTCAGAATTTTGGATTCATTTATTATAATGCAATGCTCTTGCTGCTTTCTTTACCTTTTTTAGAATATTGCAATATTTTTTGAAAAGTGTTTTAATTCTAAGTTGTTACTAATTCTTACTTGCTGATATAATTCTCTTTTGCACCTGCATGAGGTCCTTATACATAAAGTGATCCAGGCATTATCTCTTTTGAAGTTAAGATATTTTGTAAATCGTAACTGGGAAGCAAGATTCAAAGTGCATTTAAAAACATTGGAGAAAGCTATTATACTATTATTATTATTTATTGTTGGTACCATTCATTTGGTAAGTTAAGATTCCACGATTTGAGTTGAGGTTTTTTACTAAATTCGTTTAGGGTAATTTTCATTTATTTCTCTATATTTTCGATACTTATATTTAGGTCTGAGATTTAACTTTAGCTTCTTAATGCATAGAACTTGAGCAGCATGATCCGATAAACCATTAGTTATTGATGAAATAGTGCAAGACTTAATTCTATCCGAATTTACAAATATATTCTCTATAGCAGTGGAAGAATTATTTTGGATTCTTGTTGGAAAGCTTAGTGCATCTGCCATGTGGTATGTTGCAAATAAGGAGCTAAGTTGTTTTCTTTGAAGACTAGATTTCAAGTAATCAACATTTATATCACTGAATAGGTATCTCAGCCTCACCAATATGTGTCCTGTGTAACGATCCAGCATAAATGAACGAAGACCACTTGAAGACCTGTGAAGCATTAAGATCAGAAGAAACTACAGTTCAAAAGTATTGGAAAGCACGAATGCTAATGGCTTCATTGCCAGATGCAAGGCACTAGAAAACAACAACAACAACATTTATATCACCACATAGGACTAATTCCCTTTTTGGTTTAAATAAAAAGTTTAGGATATGTTCGAGTTTCTTTCTGAAACTTTCAAAATTGCCTAAGGGAGATCTACAGAGGGTTACTACAGTTATATTAATATCATTTAACTGAACTGCACAGAGTTCTAGGACTTGTTCATTACTAAATTGGAATACATTTAAAATTTTATATGTCAAATCATTCCTAACATATATACAACCTCCACCTTTGTGTAAGTTTTTTCTTTTTGCTCCTAAAGAGTACCCATACAGTGAAATTCCTGTTGTGTCAAGTGATGTCAGAAATACATAAAATGTGTGGTTGTAGTTTTTGAGAATTGAAACTAATAAGTTCGTCCACTTTGTTTCCAAGGCCCCATATATTTTGACGAAATACTGATAAACAGTTTTTATTACTATTGTTATTGTCATTAATATTGTTGTTCTTGTTGCTGTTGTTATTGGTGCTGTTTTTATGGAATGTTTCTTTACATAGCAGCGGGAATAATGTTCTTACTGAAAGATGAAATAGTGTGATAGCAGACGCGATTCTTATCTGCAGGGTCGAGGTTACAGAATGGAATGCATAAATCAACGTTCCTTTATCACAACATATTTATTCGTTAATTTACACTCTCAGCACCATATTAATTAATCAACAACTTTCACAATTAGGTAGAATCTACACTGGATAAAAGTTTGGGTGAAAGTTACATGTTCACACGCTACCAAAAAAAAACACATCCTTTCATCTTGAGCACACAGACGCTAATGAATATAGTCCTTGGCGTCTTTCTGACGCAACACCGCCATTCTTTTGTATTCATCCGCGCAATAGTTTTTATTGGTTGAACACAAAGTGACAAGAAAACATTGGCTATCTTGAATATTGAAAAATAAGTCCCTGATACACCCAAACAAGAACTAGAAATTTACAAACATTTATATGAACGACTTTCTATTGGTCAATATTCTGTCTCATTATCATCATCACTACTATTTCTATCATTGTCGTCATCATCATCATCATCATCATCATTACTACTATTTATGGTGTAAGGAGCATTATTTTTAGACTTTTTTATGTATTCCAAGATGTTTGGGCTGATTATAATTTCCTTATTCTTACTACTCTTTAATCTCGATAGACTTTAGAGTTCTTTTTTCATTATATTTGGGTATTTCATTTAACCTAAAACTGTCGTATTGGTTATCACAACAGGAATTTTGCACATAATTCTGTTAGCAATTAGCTGCAAAAGCTGCCTTTTGCCTCTAGAATTGGGGTGTAGACCATAAGATGTATACCCATCTCTTTCTATACCATTAACATTTATCACATCAATGTGCGAGGCAGCAGGGCTCAAGAGAACACACTCCCTCACCCTTCTATGAATCTGTGACTGTTGTGCCCCTGGAAAAGCCCCACAAACTCAACATTGGTATGGGTGCTGGATTCCCCAATGTCACACAGATATTTTTCAATTGAATAGTGACCATCTCTATCCAGGCTGTTCCCTGGCCCGCCCACTATTACTATCCCTCTTGGTAACACCAGAAGTCAGTTTTACCAGATCTTCAGTGACTTGAGAAAGCCCATCACTAAGTTTAACTATGCCTACTACATAATATTTATTTCCCAAATTCTCATTTAGCAGGGATGTTATTCCCTTCCCATGGCTACTCCCTAGCAACAAAACCTTGCTCTTAGTGTAATCTTCATCTAAGACCTGCTTGGGAGGATTAGGGGACTGATCAACAGTTTCAAGAGCACTGAATCTGTTGGTCAGTTTAACATCATACTAGTCATTAGCAGAGAAACGCCATTTCCTCCTCAGATTTCATCTGGAAGGCACCTTAAAAATCGGTGATTTACATCCCAAATTTTCTGCGGGAGCAATTCAGTCTCCTGTAATTTCCTTTTTGAAAAATTCCAGTTGTTTTCTGAGGAAAGAAATGGTTTCCTTGTGTTTTTTGACCAGTTTCTTAAGTTTACAACATTCACAGAGCCATTCTAACGATCTCTCACATTGTCACAGTGTTTTTACATGCCCAGTGAAACCAGCACTTACATCCCTCACAAAAAACACCTTGGCTAACCTTAAAATGGCGTGCACCACAATTTCTACTGATATCACACACTTCTGCACTCATAGTAAAAAACACTTCCTCTAAATACATACTTAATTCAGAAAGAAACTGGTAACGGTGGGTTTGTCACAGGGTTGGGAACATAAAACTTATTGTGCAGTCAAATATCACTCTAATAGATAGTAAAATAACATTCACACTTTAAAGTAAGAACAAATTAGAAACTAAAAACTTCACTTATCTTAGTAATGTTGTTATTCTTTTGCTAACCCTGGGGTTTCAAGCTATGTCCAGCTCATTCTCAAAGCCATACAAACAAACTCGTTGCCAAGCTACGAGTTTGTTTATATGGCTTTGAGAATGAGCTGGACATAGCTTGAAACCCCAGGGTTAGCAAAAGAATAACAACATTACTAAGATAAGTGAAGTTTTTAGTTTCTAATTTGTTCTTACTTTAGAATCTTGTTGCTTCACTGTTAATAGCTTCAATTTTCCTTATTTAATTCACACTTTAATTTATTCACCAAACACAAACACACCTAGGTAAAACAAAAGCACAGGATATTTGGCCGATATGCACGCAAAACACTAACACTTAATTTTCCAATATGGCGGACTTCACAGCTGATTCCCAGACAGCAGACTTATCATTAATCTACAAATTACAAACACTGCAGGGTATGTCTTGTCACACACGCTGTTTTACACTATTATCAACACTTCACCAAACTACCTTTTACCTTTCTTACAACTATATTATTACGATAAAAAACAAAAATATGCAAGATCTTCACAAAAACGTTCTACTTCAGCAGCCATCTAGCTGCTATAAAATGCTATGAAATTGAATAAAAGTTACATAATTAAATAAATTTGATACTTAACTAGCCTCAACTTCATGCTGGCATTTGGTTTTTGCATTCTTGACTCTCTTTCTACTTCCCTTTGGTCATTTTCCTATAGGTTAACTTCACTCCATGATCACAATGAACTGATATGTAACTTCTAAGCTTACGGATACATCAGCATATAATTTGTGGAAAACATCAGCAAAAGTGCAGGTTGAATGCAGAGTGTAAAACTGAACAGAATAAAAGTTGTACATAGTACGTTTTGAACCAATCTATTCCATGTACATAATATGATTTGATCCAATGTGTCTACTTGGACAGTGAGATAACAGATATAATACAAAAGGTTCCAATCTGTGTTGGTAGCGTTAAAGAGCATACAAGAAATAGAGGGAAATCATATCAAACTCAGTTTTTAATAAGACTGCACTTAACAGATTTTGAAACAATGTTGCTTAAATGCAAGTGTATGAGGGATACAGAAGCTGATTTGGCACTTTTCTGTCACAATCCTGATGAGTTTCTGTGTCGATATACAGCTTTAACACTGACATTGCGTTTTACTTACACAACACGTTTTGGAAGACGATTGTTCCCATCATCAGAAGATGTCCAACTGACCTGGGTGGTCAGAATTTCTGTTGTGTGATGGTGCAGTGTCAGCACTGTTACTAGGCCAGGTGCTGGGATAAATCTCAAGTGAGAGCATTTCCATGCTATGATTTTCTACAACTTTAAGTTCGTTTAGGGGAGAGAGTGTGTTTTGAAAGACCGCACAATGCATTTGGGATCTATCTTCTTTCCAATCCACCATTTATGGATGGTTTGCAGAGTTTAGAAGTGGAAGGAATTCCCTCAAAGATGAAAACTGGGCATGACGGCCAGTTTCAGCAACAACAGGTAAACATGTGGTGAAAACAGACATGCATATTACAGGAAGATGATCATTGCACATATCATCTTATCCAATGAATCCTGAATATTGGACAGCAGCAGTGAGGACAATCTTTCAAGAAAAACTCCATGTTAGGAAATTCTGACGTCATTAGATCCCTCACCTTACAAATGAGCAGAAACAGGTATGTGTGCAATGGACCAGCAAATGATAGAAAAATTTGATGTGGGAAGATCCGAAAGATATTTAACATTGTAACAGATGACAAAATGCTGGACATACCAATGTAATTCAGAAACCAAGTGACAGTCACTGATGCGGGTCTTTCCAGAAGAGGATCCTCCAACAAGAAGGAGGCAAGCAAGAAGTATCGGCATAAAGACAACAACCCGCCTGTTCTTTTTTCTTCTTGGCTAGTGGCAATACTATGACAATTCTGCTTGAGGGATACTAACAGATGACATATCACGTAAGGTCGGCCACAAGTCTTCAATGAACTGATAACAAAGGGTCCTAAGACTGCTCTGCTCGAATTTTGTTGCACCATGACAATACCTCGACCATCTCCATAGCAGAGTGGTAGCATGCCTGACTCTGGTGCCAGGCATGCAGGACTCAGTGCCAGCATGGGGATTTTCTCCACTGGGAGGTCTGGTACAGGGTGCACTCAGCCTCATTAGGTCCCAGAGGAGAGCTCGGGGCACTGACCATGTCCTACCTCCCAGTACTGCATCCCATTCATGACACCTGCAGTGGGCAGAGGTGGAGGGTGCAGCAGCCAGACAGTAAGCCTTAGCCCACAAAGGGCTGTTATGCTAGGGTTTTTTATGACAATACCTCTGCCCACACTGCATGAGAAATAACTCAATTTCTGCAGGAGTCAGGAGTTATCTTACCCTAGGCGACTTTTTTCTATACCCCGAAATAAAAAAAAAAATTGAGGTTCAACTATTCAAATCACCTGAAACTGCAGTAGCTGCTTACAAAGAATGTATATGCACTCTCTCTACAGAAGAATAGCAGTAAGCCTTTGAAAAATTGTTTGAGGATGAGACGTATAGAAAGTGATGAAGAACTCTGAAAAAATGCAATTATCAGACCTAATTCTTTTAAATTTTATTGCATTTATTCTCAAAAGTTTCAGGGTGTCCCTCGTAAATATCCTCCACCTCAAAAAAATTCACGTTTTCCCAAAAATTATTTATGAATTTAACTTTAAAATTTACTTCTATAGAGAATTTTGTAAACTAGCCTTGTATAATAAATATTTACCTGTGTATCAAAATGCAATTTCACATCCTTATGTTGAAGTTCTTCCAACTCAAATTTCATTTCAGTCGATGTTCTTTCTAAGAACGTAGGTTCTTTCATCTTAATTTTGGTTTCTATCTCATGATCATCGCTGTGTTTGTCAGAATCAGATTGCACCCTGGAATCCGGCTCGCTCTTTATGTAAACATTTGATTCAGTTTTAATTTCAGCTAATGTTCCTTCCATGTATACAGGCTCTTCTTTAATCTCAAATTTGATGCCCATTTCATCCTTAGACTCATCTAACAGCTCTGAAGGAAGATGTCCTGGGTTGAATTTCATTTCAATTGAAGTTCCTTGCCTCCAGGAATCTTCTGTAAACTCTGTTCTGGTGCCCCTGTCAGTCATCTTCATGCATGTTACTGGTATTCTCAGAGTCCATTACAAAATCTGAGGAAACACAAAATACCATTATTTGCTTCTGAAATACAACATTTGAAGAAAGCCACTAACAAAAATGAAACATTACATTTTAGGTTTGCTTATTCTGCACCTTAAATAATATGACAGTACAAATATTTAGTTTTTATTAACAAGCTCTTTTGGATTTAATATAACAAATCTGAGGTGTAACGCTCACATGCCTTTCTCTACATACTGTCCTTTATTACTTTCTATACTATGTAAAGTAAGTAGGGGAAGTATTGTATTCGACCCAAAAATTCAATGTCAAGATTTCATTGGAAATATATGTTTTAAGGCCCCCTGAATCCAGAAAAAGTATTTTTAGAAAAAGGTCCATGTGCGTATGACTGTGAACAGCATAACTCAAAAACAAAAAGTCAATTAAAAACCAAAGTTGGTACAGTTAACTCTTGGGTTTAATGGACATAAAGGGGCAAGGAGTTGTCCAGAAAATTGAAAGTCTGTTAAATCGCAAAATGAATGAAAATGAAGCAAAAACAATTGAAACTGTTTTATTGGTGCATACCATTTACTTTACATGATTTACTCTTGGTTAGAAGTCATTCCCTGTGAAGTTGTGGATTTGAAAAAGTATTAATACCCATTTGCTTCCCACTTGAATATTGCTTCTTTATGATTAATGTTATGCTGTGTAACAATGCAAAATTTACATTTACATTAGATAGTTGAATACTATAAATTAGAAAGGGTCTAAGTGCTACAGTAAGCAAATTTGAGATGGTTTAAAGAGGCCTATGTACTGTGTGGAATACTTTTATAAAGGGGTTATAGCTTCAACAGTTTTCTTGTAGTTGTTAATGTCCTCAGAAGATGGCAGAAGCTGTAACTCCAGTGGTAATGTTTAGTTATTAAGGTAAGTTTTTTCTCACCAGTTGATAATAATCTGTTTACCACATGTAGCACAAAATGTCTTCCAGTGGTGATGTTGACCTTTGAAAATGAAGAAAGAGAGGCTGTGAAAGTATTTCCAGGGAAAGGAAGAAACTAAGAAACAGTGGACAATCCTACAAAAGCTATAAATAGAAAGATGTACCAGCAAAATAGCCTCCAAAAGCTCATGTAAGTAAAAGTTGTATATGTGTACTCCTAACATAACCTACATCTGTCAGATAATAACACAACAACTACTAATAACAGTGATGATGATGATGATGATGATGGTGATAACAATAACAATAATAAAAATAAGGACAATGATGAGGATGCCGACGATGATGACGACGGCGATGATAATAATATAAATTGTGTAATTACTTGACAGGTAACATGCAAGTGTAAAGAATGTCATACTTTTCAGCTGAACTTAAACAACGGCTGTTTATGGATTTCTGCAAATGCAAGTTAGAGCAACAGGGAACATTTCTTCTTGAACCTATGCAGCTAGGTGTTGTAAAGAGGAGATGGCATGGAAAATATGACGATCCTGCACAAAGCTGTCTACTACACTATTCCAGATGGTAATGGAAGTCAGATACAAGTCTGTCATAAAACCTTTTCGGATATATTTGCACTGTCTCACAAACATGTCCAAGATTTGCAAGAGAAAAAGAAGAAACGAGAATGCATTTACACTGACAATAGAGGAAAAATAAGGTGCACCAAGAAAGTATTCAGAAGAACAGAGGAAGCAAATATGTGAACATATCAAATCTTTTTCCATAGAAGAAAATCATCATGGTAGAGAGTGATCTAACAGTCACTAAGCCCAGATGTGAATATGTCATGGCTATTTAAAGCTTTTACTGTAAAATATTCAGGTAAGGAAGTGACATACAATTACTATGCTGATACATTCAAGAAGAATTTCCTAATTTGAGATTTGGATGGCCAGGTCGGACACTCATAGTACTTGTGACTTACTGCACGTCAAAATTAAGAGTGACCCAAGCAACACCCAACACAAAGCAGCCCTTGAGCTTCACCAGAGAAAAGCAGAGAAGGCAACGTCTGCTTTACATGATAACATTTTGTCACAGATACATGTGTGATCACAGTCGATTTACAGAAGGTATTGTATATACCTTCATTGACTTGTAAGAAGTACTACTCCTGCTTACTGTCTTGTTTCAATCGTGTGTTCACGTTTGTGACACTGAAGATGCATACATGTGTCTTTGGAATGAGTGTGTTAGCCGGCGTGGTGGCAATGAAATTGTTTCCGCAAAGCTAAAAGTTATGTCCCTTCTTCCCTCTAATAAGAGAAAGCTGGTAATTTGGATTGTTATTACATTGGACATAACAAAAATGAGATGATGGTTGTTGCTCTTGTGCATCTTGTTCAAAAGGTCGCTTTGATGAAATCAATCACAGGTTTCTTGTTAGTGGTCATTCGTTTTTTCCTCGTGACCGTGACTTTGCTATGATTGAGAAGAGGAAACGTGTCAGTAATATAATTCTGCCTCATGATCTAGAAACACTAATACTGTCTACTAGACCAAAACATTCTTATATTGTTGTAAATATGGAGAAGAATGATTTCAAGGATTTACACAAAGCTGCAGATAGCTATGTGAACACAACACAATTGAATATACCCCAGGTTTCTTGGATGAAAGTCATGAAGGAAAATCCTGACCTTGTACAAGTGAACAAATTGTTTGCTGAGATTGTCCCCTGAACAACATGCAGCATTATAAACAAGGGAAGGAGACCAGAAGACATATTTACTATGGAACTAAAACCACTGGAGTGCAAATATTGCCTCACAGCGGAAAAGAAAAATGATTTGAAGATGATTCCTTACTTATCAAATAATGAACACAAGCAATTTTATTACAATATAGCACAGTAGACTTCAGTAGTTTATGTAAGTTAATTAAGCTACACCACATACTCTACAAAGAGAGACAAATTAGTCATATTTTCATTGGAACGGTGAATTTCCTTGACTCTTTTCGTTTGTAACATGTTCATAGAAAGAGTGACTGTCACAAAATGTGTGTAATTTTCTTACTAATAAACCCCCCCCCCCCCCATCGCTACAGCCCATGAAGGGCCAAGGCTTGCCGCCCAGCCGCTGCATCCCCCACCTCTGCCCACTACAGGTGTCATTGGTGGGGTGCAGTACTGAAGGGTGGGACGTGGTCAGTGCCCTGATTCCTCCTAACCAGTTATGCGGCCTTCATGACCTGGTTTCTTATAAATATATATATATATATATATATATGTATATAAAATGATATTTCGTCACTAACAATTGCATAACTGTACCATTCCAGGAATTATCCAGGCAATCCTGTGAAGATTATAATCTGTTGGGAGTTCAAGTATGCAGACTGAAGTTTGTTTGGAAATCTGGCAATGTAATTTTTGGCAAAATCAATCTGCATTATAATTTCTTTACCATCTACAGCATTTTTCTTTTGTTAAAAATATGCACCCTGAGTTTTCACCAAAGCAGTGTTTATTTTTTCAACAAGTTCTTCAAATGCTTCAGAGACACTGTTTTCCTTCAGAGCTTTTTCAGTTTTTCCATTAATAGTTTTCCAAACAAACCACGGTATATCGTCTGTTAAGGAATTATGCTGACTGATATTTCTGATACCTCAACTATCACTTGTGCTTGACATGCAGATTTCATTTTCAGGATTGCATACTAATGTAGTGATTAGTTCTGATGACGATTTAGAAATATCCTTCTTATAGCCACATAGAGCAGTCCAGAGTAAGTTGATGTTCTCATGATAGTGACACAAGCAGTTGTGGTGAGCATTTCACTGATTGAAAGGATAATTTTTGTTTGCAGCAAAAATAACTTTAATTTCCCACTTTTTTATTAGTGTTCTCCTTTTTAAATATTTGATATGCCTCTGCAATAGTGGTGTGCATAAATCTCTTCTGAAATTTTTCTTTTTCTTCATTCGCTCTTGTCACAACATCCTTCTTCCCAGGAGCTTACAATGATATATCATCCCTTTGATAAAATTGTTTGATTAAATCATTAATCTCACACAGGGCACTGCTGTTCTGTTTTTGTTTTATTTCTGGGGTTATAGGGACACAATAAGCATCGGTGAATTCTGTGATCACACAGCGAATCTTCCTTGGACTTACAGGAAGTAACTTCAATGCCTTTTTGACAGCCTTTGCTTTAGTTTGAGGGGTGGAATAAGCAGGTGGAACATGAGAAGGTGAATGAAGTCCTGCAGGCTCTAACTTCTTCTCTTAACTTACTACGTAGGCTTCAGCGGCCACCATCCATATTAACTATACTCCTCCAGCCTTAGATCCACACCTTTTATCCCTCCGCAATAACCTGAGGTTCATATCACCTGCAACTAACACAAACACCACGTGAACTCATGACTCGTGTTTATGTTGCAACAGAACGATATTTACTCAGGAGTTTTAGGAATAGCGCTGCTATCACGTTACATTCAAGTAGTCTTTACTAGGTTTTCATACATCTTGAAAACTTGCAGACAATCACCAATATTTAAGGTACTATATTTTATGGTGTGCTTTGGTTTCGGTGTATCATGAGTTAGTTGCTAACGGTTTGTGTTTACATGAAGTGCAGATCTAAGAGTGGAGCGATTATAGGTGTTCCGGGAAAGGCTGCATCTTGATTGCTGCTGCTGTTGCCACTATTTGGCAAACATTAATCAGAACATGAGGATTGGTGGACCATCAGTCAATGAAAACGAGAGGGCCAGCCCAAACTTCCATGGCCAAAGTATAAATGGACAGCCACCTAGTCAGCACAGTTCCTGCGATGTTGTCAAGAGGAGTAGTAGCCCTGAAGAAGCCCTACATAGTAGGGCCAAACGTTAAATTACCTTCTTTTTTTTTTTTAATATAAAGGCAACAACAGCAGCAACCACGACATGGCCTTCTCTGGAAGACCTAGTTAATATTGAGACATTCCATCCTAGGTGCTAATTCTTCATGAAGGAAACTGGCCAGTATTATAATTATTATTAATTAATTTAAAGTTTAAAGTTAAATTAATTTAAAGTTTACCTTAGATATGGACTTCGGTGATTCAACCCTAACCTAACAGAGGCTAAATTTCGATGACCAGAACCCTGTCATCCCGACCTGACCTAACCTAACCTCCAACAGAGGCTAAATTTCGATGACACAGAACCCTATCATCTCGGTCATATAGATACACTAATCTAATCCTACTCGGGGTAAATTTGGTTGTAAAATTATGCTTACAACATAACGCCATGCGGTAATTCCCGAATAGAGATTCGGATATTCTTTAGAAAATGTCCCGCGAGCACTTAGTCACAATGGTCAGAATTTCGGCTAAGTCCAGCTAAGCCCCACTCGGCAGTGTGGACGGTGGACGAGTTCTTAGGAAAGTAGCCGAAGTTGCAGTGTTACTTCAGCGCTGCCAACAGCACTATTTCTCCGTTAATTTGTTGCCAATCTTAAATTTGACTGTTTTAGCGGGACCCGGCAGTATACTATAATAGTGAACTTGTTAGAAGTAAGTTGTGAGGGTGCAATGAATCGCTTCATTAGCATAGTAGATTTAGCACCTTTGTGTTATAACGAGGAAGAATGTATACATTTCCTCTACGACGAGGGCCTGCTGAAAACCTGAATGATATGCAGGGAATGTGATGCCGTGCTACACCCCATAGCAAAAATTAATTAATGTTAATTCAGCGCTTCCGGTGGAGTTTTTTTTATTGGCTAGTGCCCAAGGGCGAAGCCTACAGTCCCCCCTCTGTGTCATCCCAGCGCATAGGGCTCCGTAAATGGATTTTTTCTCCACTCGAAAATAAACATAATACAATAAAACGAGCCAGCATTTCGTGGACCCAGTAACAAGGCAATAAGGGTAATGTACACAATAATGCACATATAGATTTGGATTCAAAATTATCGTACATCTTAAACCAAATGCTACAACAATAAAAATATCAGTATAATACTTATGAAAATATAAGAGAAGTGATGTTTATTAGATTTACTTACAAGATTGATGACCTCAACAAATATTCCAACTTTAGCACTTATGTTTCTCGCATTATTCATCTGAAAGTTCATTACTTTCCTAACTGCTGCTCCGTTATACAAATTTGTTGAGATAAACTAGCATCTTCTCGGTGACTTGCAGATTTTCGGACTCACCACATTCTTTCACAAACTGAGACCAAATAAGTCCATTTGGCGTATCTAGCACCAATCTGTTTCTAATTTTGGTTTTTGTTTAACCTAGTTTTGAAAAAAGTCTTTCACAAGAAGTGTTTCTGTGGGGCAATGAAATCACTGATAATGCAAACTCCGCCAGTTCTTTGAAATCAGTAATTCCACCAAGGTGACACATGTGTTTAACAGCACTCCAGAAACCGTCAGGTTCAGGTATGTTCTTTATTTCACACGGAATAGCACGTATTCCGAGTTTTCTACATTGATCATCAATTTTCTGAACATTGCCTTCTTCATTGAGATTATCAGACCTGGGCACACTGGCAACGAGAGGATAAACGGTAGCAGACTTAGTAGGGTTGGAAACGGTTACTATGGGGTGGAGACAGACAGTGAGGACAAAAGTGGTGTCGCTATTTGTAATTAGTTTCATTTCGCTGGTGTGACAAACCAGTGAACATTGTTGATGGTGATGTGATTGCCAACATAGATTCGATTTCATCGCATCACAGTTTTTAGTTTAAAACTAGTTATAAAGAAGCAATCGCTTGAAGCTTATACTACATTCAGATTCCAGTAACGTTGGAGCTCGATAATAGTCGAAGAGTGTACCAAGAAAGCAGTGTTCAGTGACTTTAGTTCAGTGTCGAGTAATAGCCATTTTGATTTCTATTCGGTGCACATATTCATCACGCGTGTGCTAGTGTAACTTATATTTCCTTATGGCGGGGGAGGCTCCCCCTCCACTTTCGGACGTTCTCGAACGTGAGAAAAATATTCCAGTGACTATGGATATCTCCCCCGTAATTGATTCGAATACAGAAATAGTTAAACCAACTTTACAATACGATAATCAAGATACTGCACCATTTATAGTAGTATTAACTAGTTCAGTGGGTACCATAACCCAACTGCATCCACTTAAATTGGGCAAACTAATATTCGAAAATCACCAAAATCTAGCAGTAGAGAAAATTATAAAAACAGGAAAAAATAGATTAGAAGTATTTCTACCCTCCGCATCTGCCGCGAATGCATTACTCAATTCAGACTTTGCTTCGAAAAACCAGCTGAAGACATATATACCACATCACTATATACACACAAAAGGAGTTATACATAACATAGACACTGAAATCACAGAAACAGAAATCCAAAAATATGGACAAACTATAGAAGGTTATCCAATACAACATGTATATCGTTTTAAACGACGTGTGCTATCAGATAATTGGACAATAACCTACGAACCCACTCAAACATGCCTATTAACCTTTAGATCGCAAATGCTCCCACGAAAGTTTCGCTTATATTACAGCCAGTTTCCAATTTCACCTTACAAAGAAAGAGTATTACAATGTTTCAAATGTGCTAAATTCGGTCATTCTACCAAAACATGTCGTGGTAATACCACATGTATGCGTTGTGCAGACAACCATATCACCTCAGATTGTGATAGCGACATCTTCAAATGCAATAATTGCACACTTCCACACCGTGCTAACGACAAACATTGCCCAGTTTTTCTGCGCGAACAAGCAATCACTGATAAAATATCATCCTTACGTATCTCAAGATACGAAGCTATACAGTTAATTCGTGGGGACCAGTCATACGCTAGTAAATTACATAGTCAAACAGATCCACACAACACAAACCCCGCTTCTACCAAAATGAATCAATTCATCCCAGATAAACCCATCATAATTCGTAATACTGTTACAAGACCTTACAAACATAAACCCTTCGAGATACCCCAGACACCTCCACAACACAAACGAATCAAATCGAATAACACTAAACCACATTTCCAGATTCCGTCCAATCAACCTTTCTACTTTACGGGGAGAAATAGTACCCGTGAATCACATACTCCCATATATCTACAAAACCAAGAACGTCAGGAGACATCTTCCGAGACACTTCCTATTAAACCCTCCCTTTCTCCTTTGTCCACTCAAAAAGTGGACAGTCAACTGTTCTTCAATTATCTAGAAGAAATGGGAAAACTCACCAGAAAAAATGAACCCATTCCGAGCAAGGCCTTGAATCAACTTCTATGCAAATTGATATCCTCAATCAGAGCTAACTAAATTGATCACACTCATAGCATGGCTCCTTTCACGATAGTTCAATGGAACGCCCGTTCCATAAAGCCAAAATTACACGATCTACAACATATCTTAGAGAGATATCACATAGACATTATAGTGATTTCAGAAACATGGTTAACCCCTCAACAAACATTTCGATATCCTCCATTCCAGGTTATCCGACAGGATCGCTTGCATGGGGGAGGAGGAGGAATCATGGTTCTTCTTCATCCTTCTTTGTTGGTGTCCTCTTTTCAAACAATCAACAGTTTCGACGAGCAATTTCAGGCCATATTGCTCCAACTTCCTAGTTTGCAACTAATAGCAATCTATAATGCACCACAACATTATATTTCTCGTACATTCTGGATGAATCATATACCATTACTTCCAAACAAAAACACCATAATCTGTGGCGATTTTAATCTTGGCCTTACTCCGAACCAAATTCGTTGTTCCCAACATAATTTTTCCTTTCTTCATCAGCTAATAGAACAACATTTCCTTTTGCTTAATGACGACTCACCAACCCGATTTGGTCCTCCTCATCAACTTCCCTCATATCCAGATATATCACTGATATCATCATCGCTATGGCAAAATACCCATTGGAGAGTAAGACTTGATTCTATGGGAAGTGATCACTTTCCCATATTTATAAATATAGACAAACCACCTACTTTAGATGCTCGTCGACCTTCCATTCCTCGTCAACAAATACTGGATTGGAATGATTTTACCAACAGGCTAATAGCAATTTCATTAACATCTAACAAATCATACCCAACACAACATCCTATGGATCACGTGTCTTTCATTGTAGCAACGGTACTATCACATATATCTCCAACTCGGATACACTCTTCCAATACAACTAGGTACAAACCCATTTGGTGGTCTCCAGAATGTTCCGAGGCAGTTGCTAAACGTAGATTAGCATTAAACCAATACCGTCAAACACCAACCTGTAACCAATTTATAGTTTTAAAAGCACAATGCGCATCCACTCGACGCATCATCCGTTACCATAAACGCAAAGGTTGGCGAAAATTCTGTACGGAATTGTCACCATCAATTACTACCTCCACAATGTGGCGTAAACTACGTTGGTTCACACGACATACCGGACACCCTACTAATCCCATAGTCATGGACATACATCTTCAACAACAATTTCTAGAACAACACACTCCAGACTCGGTACGTAACAATCCTCTTTTTCTGAATTCCATGACACAGGAAGAACCTTTATTTGAGGGTGCACTAGCATTCATGTCACCTATTTCAACACACGAACTATCTAATGCACTTAATTCACATCATAAATCCACCGCTTCAGGACCAGATAGAATATCATACGAAATGATCAAACACTTTCCACATACCTTTAATCTTTTGATTACACATGGGTATTCATACATTCTTTACACAGGTCATATCCCAGATTCATGGCAACACTTCTACATCATACCACTTCTGAAACCAAATAAAACAGGAAGGGCAGCAAATCACTATAGACCGATTGTCCTAGCCAACACACTAAGGAAACTATTTGAACAAATTCTAAAAACCCTACTCACGTTTTATATGGAACGTTACGGTTTTTGGCCCAAAGGACAACACGGATTCAGAAAACTATTCTCCACACATCACAACCTACTTCAACTAACGCATGACATACACGTCAATTGGACCCACAACCGAGGACTTCTAGCCCACTTCTTAGACATTTCCCACGCATACGATTCTGCACAGTTGGACATCCTCATCCCTATTTTAAGGAAACTTTTCATTCCAGCACCTATAGTACGATGTATTTACCACCTGTTTATTGACCGTAAAATTCAATTAAATCTACACTACTCATACACCCAAATTCGCTACAATTCTCAAGGATTACCCCAAGGTACTCCTCTAAGTCCGCTACTATTTATTATTTATATCCAGGAACTTAGTACTCTTCCTTTTAAACAGAGTCAACTGCTCCTTTTTGCTGATGATATCCTCCTTTACTCTCCGGCAACGATTCAGGAAAAACGTTTATCGACACATAAGTTACAACATGACTTAGACTTGTTAGTGCAAACCCTCCTACGACTAGGGTTAAAACTCAATGTTAGTAAAAGTCATTCTATTTTCTTTAAACGCGGCACACCAATTTTACAATCACCGTTACATATTGACGGACATCCTATACCTCTCACGCAGTCAACCAAATTCCTAGGCTTATATTTTGACCATAAACTATCCTGGAAAAATCATGCTGTGTATCTTCACTCCACCCTTAGATCAACCCTTCCTATATTTAAATACATACAAGGTCGACATTGGGGAGCACACCCACGATACCTATATATCATATTTAAAGCCCTTTGCCAATCGAAAATAGATTACGGAGCCATCACTATTACTGCATATCCAGTTGGAATGCAAAAATTACATCCATAATTTATCAAATTGGTAAACTAATTTTAGGGATCGGCGGTAAACCTGCTACTCAAAAAGTTTTTGCCGAATTAGCAATACAAAATTTCGCCGAACGGCAGATAACTCTAACTATTCCTTTTATAGCAAAACTCTTTCTCTTCACAGAGACACCGCTGTTCTCTAAATTGCAACTAGGCCTTAATATCCGTTTACAGTGCAAAATAGGATCACGGAAGCAGACACCGATATATTTAAAAATATTTAAAGCTTTCAAATCATTCCAGGGAGGGATGTCCCATAGGAGACCTCCCTTATATTATCTCAAATATGATCAACTGATCCCTAAAACCAAATTTATTCTGTCTAACTGGCAAAAACATGATGTTACTACCCCTAAACAGTTTGCATACTTCCTAGACCAGTTTTCTCAATCTTTACAATCACCCCCTCAGATTATATATACTGATGGATCACTATCTGACCATGGGGCGGGAGCTGCATATTTCAATCAAACCACGGATACCAGAGACTCATTCACTCTTCCACGTTATTTTTCTAATTATTCAACAGAAATATACGCAATATACCAAGCTCTATATTCTTTACGCCATATACATAATTCCACAATCCTACTCTGTATCGATTCCTACAGTGCTATACAAACTCTTAATAGATTCCAAATAAAACCTTCTCTTGATTGGTGGGAAATATTATGTTTCCACGAACTAGATTCTTTAGATCAACGACATAACCTGACACATATGATATGGATACCTGGACATTCCAACATAACAGGTAACGAGTACGTAGATAAACTGGCCAAAGCAGCTGCCAATAATTCTCCCCCAAATCCATCACCAGGAATACACATCCAGGACGTCCGACAACATATTACTCATCATATCGATACTTATTTCCATCTACCTAAATCATCTAAAACACCATGGTTTTCAGTGGGAAATGTAGATAAAGAGGCTATATCTCTGGCAACGAAATTGAAATTAGGCGTAGCACCCACCCCGGCTTATTTATTTAAGATCGGAAAACGCGATACAGATTGCTGTGAGTGTGGTCATTTTGGCGATGCAGATCACATATTCTTTCAATGCCCTAAAAATTACCAACATTCGACATCTCTATATTCACACATATGTGCACGTATTGGACACGGTCCCTGGAATATTTCCTCACTTCTAAATTGGAAAATACGTTATATAGCACCACTTCTTCTTCGTTTCCTCAGAAAATGTAAAATGAAACTATAATACTAACAGCATAATAAGAACATATGTATATTCAAATTACATCTTATATTACATCTACATCTCTACTTCATCAAAGACACCAGACGCGGAAATCCAGAATACACTGGATACAGCGTCATTAAATAAACCAACAACAACAAACCAGTGAAAATGATATTTCGCCAATATCGAACTGTCATACATTCAAATGGTGTTTAACAGCACTCCAGAAACCGCCAGGTTCAGGCATGTTCTTTATTTCACACGGAATAGCACGTATTCCGAATTTTCTACATTGATCATCAATTTTCTGAACATTGCTTTCTTCATTGAGATTATCAGACCTGGGCACACTGGCAATGAGAGGATAAACGGTAGCAGGCTTAGTAGGGTTGGAAACGGTTGCTATGGGGTGAAGACAGACAATGAGGACAAAAGTGGCAGGCGCGGCTCCTCAGGGTAGGCAAGGTAGGTATTGCCTACCCTATCGTAATACATCAACAAATAATGTTTAACTATGATTCTGCATTTTATCATTTGAACCGTCATTTTCCCCTAATTGCAGTTCAAGACAAGTTTTCTCGGTTATGACCAGCGCATGGTCAAATCCTTCAATCTCAATTCCGATTCATCAAAACTGCGCTGCGTGTTTGAAACGCGCGGCAGAAATGATACGCAGAAGTGGAGAGCTTGACCTTTGCCCTGTGCCTCTGCCTGCCCGGCTCCATTTCCTCAGTACGAGGCCCTTGAACAGGGATAAGGAAACATTCCGTCTGTATACGCACTCCGAGCATGCGTAGACGCGTCTGGCAGCACTCCGAACACTTGCCTGCCCAAATCCGAATTTATGCGACATTTTCCGAACAGCCATACTCCACGAACGAAGATCTCAGAGATCTGAATCGTGTCGCTATCACTCTGTGTAATACCAGTATGACCGACTTAATTAGTGAACTATTACAAATTCCGATTTCGCGGCGCACTGACAATGAAAAGAGGAGTGTTTCAGCTATTTAACACAAAGCTGCAGTCAATTTTTCAATTTCTTAATCCATTTTAGTCATGGGCGTCGCGAAACGGGAGCAAGGGGGGCCACGGCCCCTTCCTTGGAAGTTGGTGAACTTAATGTGCAGTCAGTTACTGACTATTAAACTATTATTTTAATTTTGGCGTAAAGAACAATTTTTGTTTAGCACAAATTAATACGGTTATCTGCAACAAATACTATACATTTTGACAGTAAAATAATCATTTAACATTATATGATTGCAAATTTCCAACATGTGCCTCCCCCCTGGAAAAAAGTCTGCCGACACTCGTGATTTTAGTTTTGGCGGTAATTCGTCCGTAAGTCACACTCATTCACTCTGCTCTTATTAAACAACCAAACAATATATTGTTTGCGTTATCTGCAATGACTTCGCCCCCTATATTTCGGATAAACGGGGTTTTTTATTATTATTATTGTTGTTGTTGTTACACTTTGCCTAACCTAAAATTTTACCTGCGAGCCGCCACTGAAAAGTAGTGTCGCTATTTGTAATTGGTTTCATTTCGCTGGTGTGACAAACCAGTGAAAATTATATTTCGCCAATATCGAACTGTCATACATTCAAATTATCGTACACCCCCATAATTATCGTACGGATTGGCAACCACTCTACAAACATTAAAATTATCATACGGATTGGCAACCACTGTACAAACATGAAAATTATCGTACGAGTTGGCAACCCTGATTGGTGGTATGTTTGTGGGGGCAACGACGCGGGAGTGCATTTGTGTTGGCAAAAAAAAAAAAAAAACTAGTGCAGCTGAAAAAGCAATGTTGGCAGATTTGAAAATCGTCTGCTAGTGACAGCGCAACCTAGTGGCGATTCTGGTAACCACTGTCGGCGCATGCGCAGTAAGTAGCTTCGACTTAGAATTTGGCCGGCAAGTGCTACGGGACCTTCTCTAAAGAAGAGCCGACTTATTCTCCTTGCACCGCAAGAGTTACGGCAACTTCCGCATGAGCGTCGGCAGACATTTTTCCAGGGGGGGGGGGGCGGCACATGTTTGAAATTTGAAATCTGATAATATTAATTCACTATTTTATTGTCAACATTTATAATATTCGTTGAATATAACCGTGTTAATATGTGTTAAATAAAAATTAATCTTTTAAAATAGTAGTTTAATAGTCAGTAATTGATTGCACATTAAGTTGACCAACTTCCAGGGAGGGGCCACGGCTCCACCCTTGCCCCCCCCCCCCTTCGCGACGCCCATGAACTTCCTCTATACACGAAACCAAAGTTTTTTTTTCTTCAGATATATAGTGCTTATGCAGTAATTTCACCGTAAATACATTACATAATTTAAGCCGATAATATACTCGTTTAAAAATATTTGCTAAATATCTGCCCCTTAACGAAATAAAACAGCTACAGCACATGTATTTACTCAAATCAAGAACAAAGCTTGACCGCCAAACATCATTCCCTCCAGAGAAACCACACTATCCACGTTTCCCTGAGCCTGTCTGCCATGTTGCTTCCTCGATGTCCACAGGCATACACACAAGCTGGAACAATTGCCACTTCATTCAGTGACCTACAGAGGTATTTTTCAGAGGTGGCGCGTGACCTTGCTCGGATATGCGCGAGTGACATCACGCAAAGCGATGGGGGGGGGGGGGTAAGTTTCCACCAGCAGCCTGCTGGCTAGTGGGCTAGAAGTCGAAGAGATACTAACCAGATACCCTTTTTATCCTGCAATAGCCAAGTGGACTCGACCATGAACTACTGTGCAACATTATGTCACATGCCACCTCTAAAAAATACCTCTGTACCTATGGGAAGCAGCAACATCATCTGGTGGCAGTAGACAGAACTATAGTCCATCTTCATGCATACATTGTCATTCATTTCAAACTGATACTTTGCAGAAGTTATAGGCAGTGTACCAATCATTACTGAACGACCCAAGTAAATTTCATTTAAAAGGTGAGTTAATAACTCATTGTAATCTACCAAGTAATAATAACATCCATAAATGGTATAATCAGTTTGAAGACACTGGCCGTCTTTGTAAAGGGAAGAGTATGGGATGATATGCTTAGCCCCAAGAAATCAGTGCAGAAGGCTAGTCGTGAATTAGAAATTACATTGACATCTGGGTGGAGAGTTTTAAGAGATGCTTGCAACTACGTCCTTATTTTTTGTAGTTGTTACAAGCTCTAATGCCTACAGACTATGGTTTACGTGCAACTTTGCAAATGAAATGTTGCTTCATGAAGATGAAGGTTTTCTGGATTGTGTCGTCTTCAATGACATTTCACCTAATGGAAATGTGAACGTACATAATGTGCACATCTGGCAGTCATCTAATCTCCATGAGATGTTACAGTTACTTTGATGAGCTACAACTATGGCTCTTTCCTCAGTTGGAATAAGCTGAACAAGAGCACTTTATTTGGCAGCAAGATGGTGCCCCATCTCATTGGCATCACTCTGTATGCAATTGGTTAAACAATCTTGTATGCAACTTTGGATGAATCACAAGGACCCAGATGATAAAGCTTGTTTCACATGGCCTGCATATTCACCGATCTGATGCCATGCGACTTTTACACTTGTGGATCCATAAAGGATCATGTGCATGTGCCTCTCTACAAGCTGACTTACCCAGCTTAAGAACAAGGATTCAAGCAGTTGTTGCAACAATTACTCCAGACACACTGATCAAGGTTTGAAAAGAACTTGCCTATTGATTGGATGTGTGCCATGTGATAAATGGTGCTCACATTGAACACTTGTAGGAAAAACTGAGAATAGTGCTGCATTCTTATTTGCCAAGAAAAATGTTCACATATGTATGTTGTGTTCCAAAGTTCATAACTATTACACTAGAATTATTTCTCACATTTATGTCAATAAAGTAAATACATTAACATTGCAAATGATTTACGATAACTACTAAATAAAAATAATAGACTTTCTAAAGCTCTTTATTTTTAATCTTTTATGAGGTCAGTGAGGCACACTTTGCTTTTTCTTCCCTCAAATTAATTTTATGGTACCACCATATTTTAATGACATTTCTGTATTTGAGGTTGCTATACAATGTATTTTTTTTGGCAAATAAAGCATATATCTGTAATGACCCTTTTGTAGTATGTTATTGTCACTATCATCACAGATTGATGATGGGGATGTGTATGCTCCTGAGACAAAAACCATCACTTGGCTGGAAGCATGAGAAAAATTATGTATGGGTATGCTGAAGTTTCAATGAACACTGATAGTTGAAAGGATAGATTATATTCAGAATTTAACCATTTGTTACCTGTTTACCCTTTCTTTCACAAGAAGCATGATTAGAGGCGATTACATAATGGACAAATGTGCCTTCTGCTTGCTTACCATCCTAATGGATGTCTTGTAGGACTGCCAAGGACTCTAATGAAAGAAGCAAGTTCAAGGGGAGCTAACCCTGAAAAATCTTGAAAAAATTACAAGCTTTTCATTTCCTTAAAACATAGTACAGACTTTCCGGATTATTTTTATATATAATTTATAAGGAATATCTTATGAATAACCCAAAATATTGGAAAAGATAGTCAACACTGTTCTATACCACATGGGTATAGAATTGAAAATATGTTTGATAGAAAAGCTCCATCTACTCCTGATACATTGCATAAGTACAATTGTCACAAAGGGATGGACCAGATTTGTCATCATACTCATGCATTACCAGTTGCAGTAATGGAAACCGTGAAACTAATATTCAGAGACATGTGGGATGCCGCTCTCCTACAAAAATGTATGCATGGTAAGACACAAAACCCTAATGGGTATCAACAATGTAATTTGGACTTGTCCCCAAAAATGTCTGTGGATTTAGTACTCCTGATTTAGGCATTTATGATGCTATAGCTACATATAATAATGGGAATATAGTGCAATGTGAAACACTGAAAAACCTTGGTAATGAACCAGGGAGAAACACTGTGTTGGCTATGCAGCGTACTGATATGAAGAGACTTTGTGGCACTGAACAGACTGTGTAGGACATGAAGAAGGTTGCAAGACAAAAGAAGAAGACTGTGGAGAGGAAACTTTCTGATGAAATGCAGGAGGATCCAGATAATCCATCATATGGACCAGGAATGCACTAAAAACGTAACATTTTCTTTCAACTCAGTTTTCCATTAAGTTTCATTTTTCCTAATTCAAAGCACCTTTTCTCAGAAACTATCATGGATAAATACATGAAACTTTTACCAGTTATTGCTACCACAGATCTGAGTATTTTAACAGGGGCTTTTTTTGTAATTTTTAACAAAATTGTGATTAAAATATTGGAATATTTTAGTTGAAAACATTTTTAAACATATTATATTTCAGTAAAAAGGTTAAATACAAAAATTGCCATGTCAAAGTATTGTCAGATACATAATCTATATCCAATAAAAAAAATCAGAGTCCGAGAAGCAGTAGTTTTTCAGAAAAGGTGCAACAAAGTTGTGAAATTTAACATGGCTAAGAGAGATAGTGCTGACTTCCCAAAATACCCTCATCAGCTTTACACTTCAGAATTTTCTGGTCACTAAAAACAAAATCTTCTTTATATCTAACAAAATAGTCTTCTGATTCTAAATTATTAAATCTGTTTTTGAAAAGAAACTCTATACAGGGATCATATTAAAAGTCATGACGAACTCTGTTACAACTGCAATTCCAACAATGTAATCAAACTTACTGCATTATCACGATCTAAAGACTTTACACTAGGTGTTCACAGATTATGATGGCAATAGCTACATGGCCACAGACAATATTTAAAAGATGGTGAACATCGATGTTTCATTTTGACAGTGTGCCACCATTGAATTCCTTGTTGGAGAGAATATTCTGAAATTTAGCCAAGACTTCAGCACACCTATGGACATATGTGCATGGGTGTCAGCATGCTAGGAAATGTGTGAATACTTTAAAGATTGTGGCACAAGTTTCATAGCAGTCGCCCTCAAACTACCTTCAAGGCAGACAGGGAAATACACGGTTCTTCATTTAAAACTTAACAGGCACATAGCATTTCACCTGTGTGCAATGGGGTGCCACAGCTGGCTTTGCTCCTACATAAACTGCACGTAAAGCATGTATAACATTCTTACTGTAATACCTTTTGTGTGTAAAAGTTATTATAAATGTGAATCACCAAGCCGTGTTTGGACAGTGTACATTCATACATACACTGGTGAAGTGCCTCCTTCCAGATTTACAATTCATGAAATTGTGAAGAAATTCAAAACCACTGACCTGTGGCAAAAAAAAAAAAAAAAATCAAAGCATAAACATAGTTTTAACAGAGGAAAAGTTAAATAAAATAGGCACATGTTTTGAACATTAACCATCCAACTCCATCCCAAAATTATCACAACAGGTGGGAATTTCAGTCTTCTGCACATAGAGCAACTAAATTTTTAAAACTACAACCATATAAGTGCACAAGTGCCCATGCTTTAAAACAAGGTGACCCAATAACACAAATGCATTATTGTGAATGGTTTCTTTTATCAGTGAATGGGGGTTTAATTGATCCACAGCTTCTGTTCTTTTCCAAAGAGACGTGGTTACACCTAAATGGTCCTGAAAATCCACATCCCGTTCAAGAAATCCCTCATTATGGTCAGAGTTGGAGTTTGCTGTGCTGTTAGTGCTAGATTCATAATCAAACCAATATTCTATGAGCAGACTAAATGCTGAGTAGTACCAAAATGACATTTTGACCCCATTTTATCATGAACTGACAGAAGAGAAATTATATACGTGGTTTCAACAAGATTCTGCTACTGCCCATACAGCAGAGGAGTCCATGGATAAAATTAGGGAAGTGTTTGAAGATAGTGATTAATGCTGGTGTACGACTTTCTCGCTCCCCCAATCTAACAGTGTGTAATTTTTACTTATGGGGTAACCTAAAAGACAAAGTTTATGAGACAAATCCTCATACATTGGGAAAACTAAAACAAAATATTAGAAATGAAATGTGAAACATCACAGTGGCCCAAGTTAATCATGTAAATCAGAATGTGTTCTCCCGATATAATGCTTGTTTAGCCAGGGGTGGACAACATTTCCAGCATCTTCTATAAGCTAAGATATACATGCTTTACACACAGAGTTTATGTAAGAGCAAAGCAGGCTGTGGCACACCCATCACAGACAGGCACAATGCTGTGTGCCCATTAGGTTTTAAATGAAGAACTCTGTAGTTGACTAGTTCAATAGAGCAGACACACATCAGTGTTAATGACTTTCAACACCAGCACTGTGAGGTGCTGGAGGATATGTGGAAAGGCAACTGGAATGCACTTCTACAGCAAGGGAATTTTCAAACTTACCTAGTCATATCCTAAATTCTGTCACAAATATAAATATGGGTAGCACAACAAAAAATGACACTATCCAAAACATATTCATACCATTTACTATGATATAGTGAATACAAAGAACAATAATTTACTCAAAATGCCCTTCTTTGGAGGCCATACACGCTTTCAAACAGCACAGCCAAACATCTATAACAGCATGTACAACATTTATGTCCAAATTCTGCACTGGGAAGACCAGATCTGAACCTGCTAGATTACCAACTATGGGACATCATAAAGAGTAAAGCTTACTCAACACAATAAGGAAAGCTGGAGCCCCTAAAACAAGATTTGAAGTGAACAATGCAGAACTTGGACATAAATGTCATACATGCTGCGATAGATGATTGGCTGTGCTGTTTTAAAGTCTGTGTGGCTTCCAAAAGAAGACATTTTGAAAAACTAGATGTTCTTTGCATTCACTATATTATAATTAATAAATAGTATGAAAATGTTTCAAATAGTATCATTTTTTGTTGTACTGTCCAGGTTTGTAGTTGTGACAGTACAGTAGAGTCCCGCCAATCTGAACCCGACTAATCCGAACAAGACTAGGAAAAAATATCTACCACTTGTTTTAAATTTTTTTAATTGTTCCATTTATATCCAACCTTTAACTGCAAAGGTCATATTGGCGGCCTCTCCTGTGGAATATATAGCATATTGCCAATGGTGAACTCGTTTAACATTGGGTTTTTGTATCTTTAGGGTTTTTAGTACATTAGATCACACGCATATTCACACTCTCATTCATACTTCCAGACTCTAGGGAGGATAAGGAGCATTCTTGGCTGGAGAAAAATATCTACACCCCTGCCAGGAATCAAACACAGGACACCTTACACACCAGGCAGGTGCTCTACTGACTGAGCTACAGGGCCAGCCTGTTTTGAATTTTAAAACGTAAATGTATTAGCATAGAAAACCATGAAATAAATGCTACAGGAGTAAACAGCGAATCTGGCAGCTTTATGCATAAAAGCTAAAAAGTGGAAGGCCTAGACCTACTAACAATGTGAATAACAAAGTTTGATTGCAATTTTTTTTTATGTTAACAAGAAAACAAAATGGGAAACCAACTCAATACTTAAGGAGTGAAGTGCATCTTTTAATGCAACACACTGATACGACTTGAAGAGTCAACGTTTCGCCCACTTCCATTCCGACATTCACCAGGCCACTTGCGCTAGGTAGATGACAGCAGCGCTTATAAAAACATTATAGCTGAGCCTCAGAATATAACTGTAAATACAGCATACTGTACTAATTTCCTGTTTCCAATCATTTTAATACTTAACATATAAATGCTTAAGGTCACTACATTGTCATACTTGAGGAAAATCCACCTAATCCAAATTTTCGCTAATCTGAACAGGCTTCGATCCCAATTAGTTCAGATTAGTGGGACTGTACTGCACTGCATACAGAACAGTGGGAAAAAATGCAGACTGTGTTGAAAAAAGACAGAAAAACGTGTAGATCAAGATGCAGACATATGATTTATATAAACAAGAAATTAAGATTCATAACAATAGGTTGCTATAACTTTTAGTATAATCCTTGTATTTACATGGCATTTTCTCCCTCATGATGTGACCTATGTGCTCTCAAATGAGACATCTGAGTGTAAGTCTTACCACAACTTGCACACTTAAATGGACGTTTGCCCTCATGCAGTAAATCATGCTGTTTCAAATTTGATGCCTTCTTAAAGCTTTTATCACACTTGTCACATTTAAATGGCCTTTCTCGTTTATGTATTACACTATGTGCCTTCAAATATGAAGCCATGAGGAATGTTTTCTCACAGTGGTCACATTTATGTGGTCTTTTCCCCTCATGAATTAAACTGTGTGATTTCAAATTTGTAGCTGTAGTAAAGCATTTGTCACACTTGTCACATTTAAATGGCCTTTTTCCTTCATGAATTAAATTATGTCGTCTCAAATCAGCTGCACGTGTGAAATTTTTTTCACAAATTCCACATCTGTGTTGCCCTTTGCCCTTGTGAATTAAGATGTGAGCTTTTAAACATGATGCAGTAAGGCCACCTTTGTTACAAGTTTTACAGTTGTATAGTGTTTTGGCTTTGTGAATAAAATTATGTTTTTTAAAATGTGCTGTGTCAGTGAAACCATCACAAATGTCACATTTGTATGTCTTTTCATGAATTAAATTATGTGATCTCAAATGAAATGCAGTAAGATAGCTCTTGTTGCAGATGCTACACTTGTGTTGCCTTTTACCTTCATGAACTAGACCATGTGTTTTCAAATGTGCTGCTGTAGTGAAACTTTTTTCACAAACTCCACATTTATGTGGGTATACACTCTCATGACTTACATTATGCATTTTCAATTGCGATGAGGAACGAAAATTCTTTTCACAAACTTGACACTTAAAAGGGCGTACACCCTCATGAAGAAACTTATGTGCTTTCAGATGTGATACCTGAATGAAGCTCTTCCCACAAATCTCACACTTGTGTGGTTTTTTACCCTCGTGAATTAAACTGTGTTGTCTCAAATGTGATATACGAGTAAAGCTTTTCTCACATAGTCCACATTTATGAGGCCTTTCACCCTCATGAATTAAAATATGCAGCTTTAAATGTCCTGCTTGTGTAAAGCTCTTGTCACATTTATCACAATGAAATGGTCTTTTGTCCTCGTGAATTAAATTATGAGATCTTAATTGTGATGCACGAATAAAGCTCTTATCACAAGTTTTACACTTATGTTGTCTTTTGCCCTCATGAATTGCAATATGAGTTTGTAAATATGAAACCATACTAAAAGATTTACCACAGAATATACATCTATATGCTCTATTGCCCACATGTATTGAATTATGCCTTTTCAGAGATGATGTCCGTCCAAAGTTCTTGCCACAAATATTACACTTATGCAGCTTTGTACCCTCGTGAATTAAAATGTGATCTTGTAAATATGATGCCAGACTAAAGCACTTGCCACAGAATTTACATTTGTATGGCCTTTTACCCTCGTGTAACCAATTATGTCTTCTCAAAGATGAGATCCATCCAAATTCCTTGCCACAGATTTTACATTTATATGGCATTTTGTCACTGTTAACATCAGCTTGAATTGTGCTTGTGCTGAAAAAGGTAGAAAAAAAAGAATATCTTATGGTCTTTACATTTAATTTTACAAAAGAAACAACTATTATAATCAGCGCCAACCAAGAAAGGGACTGACAATTCATGTTGAGAAAGAGGCAGTGTTGCTGCTTATCGTAGCCATGTGGAGAGTATGGTATGATTATGTGCATGAAGAAGATTGGATTGCCTCTGGAATTCTGAGCGCGTATTATTTATATTCACATGCAAAGGCAGTGGTAAAATAGTGAACCTATGTGCAAACAGAACATGCAAGTATACATCAGCCTAAAGCAGCTCTGTCCAGTGTGGCACCCATGATGTATTTTTCTGGCACCCTTCATAAGGAAATTTTCACTCCGATGATTTCTACTATTAATTAAAATTTGAAGACAAAACTACTTCCTTCCAATTCCCAGTACACACCCACGAAATGTTTTTGTACACCTAAAGCTGAATTCATTACTTCCCTAACCAGTACTTTCCGTTTTCCTCTCAAAAGAAGGGTACTTACCCTAATGGTGGTTGTGATGGTGTCCGCACCTCCTTAGGCATGAGTTAAATGTGCCCGACCACATAAGAAAGTTGGAGAGCACTGGTCTAATATTTATGTTAACAAAAGAGACACATCTGTGAAATATTTATGCTTATCCTAATAGGAAAATGCTGCTCATATCCGAATTGCTTGTAATGCTGTTGCTGCTTTTCACTTGATAGACAATGTCCTCTTACAGAGCATATTACTTCCCACATTTTTTGTTTTATTGGGATACCTTTAACAAATAAGTTTTGTTCGGTTCACCAGTACACTCAGTTTTTCTTTTGGCAGCTGTAGCTTTGTCACTATTTTTGGACATTGCTTAACATTCATTAACAGTGTTAGCACAACTGCAAATGCTCATAACTAGGGCCCGGATTCTTAGTTTTTTAACTATTTTATTCCTTGATAGTTAACTGCAGTGGTTTAATTTAATTATCTGTTTCATGATCATCGAAGCCAAATGCTTGAATCTTGTAAAACCTAAAAATGGCTAAATGAGACTTTAAAAACTAAAAGAGGCTAAATGTCCTATTTATTTTAAAATGAAAAAAAAGTATTTTAAAATGGGAAAATGAAATGTTTATGAAATTATGAATGGACTTTGACTGTTACATCTTTGCTACGTCTTTTCGCTTATGTATACTTAGAGGAGTAAAGACAACAATACAAGAGGCAACTGACTTGCACTTAGCTGTGTGGGACCAAACTCTGTATTGTTGCAAGCAAGGAATGCGGGGATTGTTGACGAGGGGAGAGGGGTCATTAGGAGAACCCTCCATAAACTCAAACCAATCCGTTTAAAAACAGTATCCGTTGTGTTCAGTCGAGTATCGTGTATTGTTAATGCATACAATTACTACATCGTTGGAAGTCAATTTTCATTAGATTAGGCAGGTAATTTAAGGAGCCAGTGTCATGCCTAAAGTCAGCTCATCTCGAAGGTGGTTGATTCGTCAATGGATAGCTAACGATCCGAAATTCACCACAGATGGCAAAGTAATATTTTGCCAAATCTGCCAAAAGCAAAAGAAACCATGCCCACAGACACAAAAGCTTGAACAAACATGAACACCTTCTATGTATACTGCACAGATAAAGTCGCATTAAGCGGCTAGGTGCTGTGCAGATAAACACACCGTACAGGAGAACCTGTACGACCTGTTCTCGAATGCCGAAATGCAGGTAAGGATTAAACACCTGTTATGTACATAGCGTATAAACTATAATTTAAGCATTTTCCAGGTGCCCTCTGGCCAAAAATCGCATTTTGAGCAGCACAAAGAATCTATAGGACACATCAGCAACATTGCTATAAAGAAAGGACAATTAATAATAAAATTAATAAACAATAATAATATAAAAACTATTTCAGGAGGTTAAAGAACTAAAAAAACTTTTTTAAGATACAAAAATAACTAAAACGTCAATTTTAAGAACCTAAAAATCCGGGCCCTACTCATAACACACACATAGATACAGAGACAAGATACATGTAAACACAAGGTAAACAACCATGTATATAGAATGATACAAACAAACTTCTCAGCACACAGGCAATCTCTTAACTGATGCAAGTATTGCAAGCTCGGCTACAGGAAGGCATTATTTGTTCATATGCAGCAATAGCAGAACATAACATTAGCAGTTTATGTTACTGCTGAGTTGCTCATCAGCCACAAGTTAATCACGTGTTACATACCGGCAACAGGGTCTTTGCATGTATTATTGCTATAGAAATTTCTAAATTCTAATAGGTCCTTTTTGTTGCTACGACAACTGCTGACATGTCCATCCCCTCCTGTTCATTCGTAAGTTTCCACCATGTGGTTAACATTTGTCAATCCCCTTCTTAATTGACAGCGAGTATAAATTAAGTGAAGCAATATTCTTTAGAGCACACCATATGTCAAAAGTATGAATTAAGAGTACATACAACAGTATTGTATTTTAAATATTGTGTAATCAGCAAAGAGCAGAACAGGTTTAGCAGCTCTCAGCCTGCTGATGGTGCTGTTTCCTATGCCCACTGAGCAGGTGATAGCACATACACATTAAATATACTACGGTTGTCATATAAGTTACTTCTTACAAAGAAACACAAAGTGAACACTTAAAACTAAATGTACTCACATATATCAAGCCAGGAGAAGAATCTCCCGTCATTGTTCAAGCACTTCTGGTACCTGCTTCGGAAACTGGCCATTACAGACTGCAATTCCCTCTTTGAAATGGCAGCAATTTGCTGACAAATGTACTCCTAAGCTTTTCTAAAGTTGTGGATTTGTCTTGTAAACTTTCTCTTTTAATCCACCCAAAAGATAAAAATTGCAGGGGATTAAATCAGAGGATTCTAGATGGACATATGAATCATAAATGGATATTTTTTGGGGAGCAGGATGCTGATATCTGAATAGAGCCATTTCACTTCATGCACTGCATTGCATCAACAAACAAGCATACACCAAAGTTCAATTCACAATGAAGCCTTTCACTTCACCACTTGCAAGCTGTAAGCCATGAAATCTGTTCTGCTCTGTGCTGAGTATCCAGTATTTACTCATTCCATACCATACCATAGCAACCAATATGGGGCTTTGCCTTCACCTGCTGTTGTATTCCCATACAAACACTTCCTGAAATGACTGAGAGATAGGGTTGGAACTGAAAAACTCAATGTCACAGCCAGGATTTTAACCACAGACCATCCGCTTCACGTGCGGATGCTCTAACCATGGGCTACTGTGGCAACTTGCCAGTATGACATGTCAACTAATTTGTATTTTTCCCGGTAGACCACAAAGGGAATCTAACATCAGAGATAAATACCCCAAGGACGACTTACAATCGTAAGCACTTTATGTCCTGGGATTAAATAACCTTATGTCATATTGGCAAGTTTTCACAGCAGCTCAGTGGTTAGGGCAGCCATGTATGAAGCGGAAGGTCTGTGGTTCAAATCCTGGCTGTGGCAATGAATTTTTCTCCTACCTCTCAAACATTTCACACACATGGCTTGTATGTTTAAAAACACCAGTAATAAACTTGCTGGCATAAATACATAATTACTCTCTGAAATATTAATCAGTAATCATACTTGCCAACTTTCAGAAATTGACACTTTCCGTCATCCAGCAAAGCATAATAAGTGTGTGATGAAATGAAATTTAGAATATATAAAATGATCAGTGTAGTAAATGTATAAAAATAACATGGAAAATAAATGGGTGTTAGCTTAATAAGAATTCTTGAAGACCTGGTAGTAATGCTTCTTTCTGTCAAACATGCTGAAATTCTTCCTGGTACCACAATAAATGTTGGTCTGTGTTGGCTCAGCTGATGAGGTGCTGGACAACTGGTCTAATGGTCGTGGGTTCAAGCTTGGCCCAGACCAATGATATTTAAGTGTGCATAAAAGTGACATTCCCATGTCAATAGATTTACTGGTATGTAAAGGAACACCAGAGGAACAAAATTCTGGTACACCAGTAGCACTGACATGATCCTGGCAATGTTGTTGTTGTTAGCTAATGCTGGATTTCTGACAATGAAGTCATTAATCCTCTTGCTCTCCAATATTTTTCACTGACGATATTGAAGAGAGCAATAGCAGTAATAGTAACCGCTTTTTAGAGAGCACCATATTTATATGTTTTGGCGGTCACATCGCTCTCTCACAACCCCCAGAATGTCTGGAGGGCCACATCTGTTGTTGGTTTACGGATCTCACTGACCTGACCGAGAGAATTATCAAAATAAATTCACCAACCATATCCTCTGATCACCAATCAGAGGACGTATTACATGCCATGACAGGTCAGCATTGATCCTGGCAATTGACAGCATTGTTAATCAACAAAATAATCTTTTTTGCCATATCAAAATGTATTAAAGCAAAGAACACCCCTTTCCTAGGCTATACATACATTTCTAGTCCATATTTTATAGTTCAGAGGCACATGAGGGGAAGGTCGGTGGATCTAAATACCACCTATTTAGTCCTCCCGGCTAGGTCCGATGGACCCGTTGACCAACGATAGGTGTGGTCCTCCTTGCAAAATGGGGGTTTAAGTCAGGTGATGTAACTGCCACATTGTAAAACTGGTGCCCGTTAAGAAAACAGTTACATGAAAGCCACATACATGAATTTATGTGTCCTGTGTAACAATCCAGCAGATGTGAAGCATTAAGATCAGAAGGAACTACAGTTCAAAAGTATTGGAAAGCACGAATGTTAATGGCTTCATTGCCAGATGCAAGGCACTAGAAAACAACAACAACATCAACTAGAGTTGAATTAACATAATTTATGAATCCTGACAGTTGCTTTCCTGACAGGTGCATTCCCACTGTGCCACATGCAAACATGCAATGTTGCTGATTCATTAGCCAATTGTCAATTGTTCTCCAGGCGAGTGAAAGAAAAGAAGTAAACAAAGATAAATTGGAAAATTACACACTTTAGAGATTACCAATTTTAAGCTTTAACTTTATAATATTGCACTTGTGCAGAAGAAAACATCTAAGTCTATCTTAGATGTGGCAGCAGTACCAACCAACGTAGCATGTGGAGGGGGTTGAAAAGGCAATTGGGTGGCCACAAAGGCTATTTCAAGTTAATACCTGACTGTCATGACAACACACCCATATCCCATCGATATGCCACGTCCAGAATACACGCTGAGCAAGCTATCAGAATTGCCAAGTTACCCTAATTCAAGCATATAAACAAAAATCTGATGTGTTGCACTCACATGACTTTCTCTACTCTTGTACCGACCATTCTTACAAACTCTTATTCCTTCGTGTTAGTTGAGATAAACATTTTCAGAAATTATTTTATTGTTTATCTTCTTGTAGGCACAAGGACAATATGGGAATACAGTAGGCTTTGAGCAATAATGTACAGACTGATAGACACAGGCAGACACACACAGACCTTTTTCTAAAAAAAATGCTCTTTTTGGATTCAGGTAGCCTCAAACAGCTTTTTGATGTAGACTTTAGTTCTTTGAACAAATTCCTCCATGAATTAGGATTTAAGTTAAAAAAATAAATGAAAACTAAACAAAAACTCATATTATTGTAGCGTAAAGGGCTTTGGTTTTAAGAGAAATGCAAAATAAGAACTTGAAGGAAACAGTGTGGTAAATGTTGGCCATGCCATTACAAAGGGCTGGATTGATGGTACGCTTGTAAATACCACAAAAGGCCCTATTATAAAGAGAGAGAAAGATTCAACTACAAAGTAGGTACTCAGATTCACAACTGCAGATGCAAAATGCAGTGAATTTGTATTGAAAACAAATTACTTTTGTGGTTGTCATGTATCTTCATTTAAAAACCAGACTGTAGAAGCCTTACCTTGCAGATTCAGGTAACAAGAACTCATCTGCCTCCGAGATGTTATCCTGTAACAAAAAATGGATTTTACTGCCACTTTCCATTTACATGATTACAAGGAACACACTATGCTCTAAATTTTATAACTTGTCACTTTTTCTACTGTCCTTGTCTACAGAGGGAGAGGAAAGATATTGTGCTAACTTCTGGTTCTAAATTACCATCTTCTTGCCCCCTGACAGTTCTCAACAAAATCAGTTGCCTATTTGACCTATTTCACAGTGAAAGTAGAAGTGGTGGTTTATGGCTCCTCTAGATCCTGCAAGAGTATAACTAATAATTATAGTGCACTGTTAGTGATTGATATTTCCTGTCCATATACTAATGGGCTCAGAAAACTGCAGCAGAGAGGAGTGTCACTCTGGTCAGATAGCATCCACTGAAAGCACCAATTAGAGGCAAGCTGTCCCAAGTGGTTTTCTTAGCAACAAAAGGTACATTTGCAGGGTTGCCAGAAGTAACATTGAATGCTACGTGTTTTCCATTTAGCATTCCTTTCCAGGAATCTCTCTCTACCTGATGCTAAAGGATGCTAGTGTGTTGCACTGGAAACCAGTGAGTTGTTGATGTTACATACCACGTACATCAGTTAACTTATTTTGCATGCAGTGTTTAGTTCATGAAGTGTCGGTGTTACAGTAGCATTTACAAACACAAAATTCAGTGATAATTATTACACGTGGGTGACAATGTGTGTATCACAGTTAAATATTTTTATTTAAGTGCTACACTGAAAATAATTAAACTCTGAGACAGAATATTGGGCCCTGATAGAAAATTGTTCATATAAATGTTTTTTTAAGAGTGTATAAATTTCTAGTTCTTGTTTGGGTGTATCAGGGACTTATTTTTAATATTCAAGATAGCCAATGTTTTCTTGTCACTTTGTGTTCAACCAATAAAAACTATTTGCGCGGATGAATACAAAAAAATGGCAGTGTTGCGTCAGAGAGACGCCAAGGACTATTTTCATTAGTGTCTGTGTGCTCAAGATGAAAGGACGTGTTTTTTGGTAGTGTGTGAACATGGAACTTTCACCAAACTTTTATCCAGTGTAAATTCTACTAAATCATAATTGTGAAAGTTGTTGATTAATTAATATGGTGCTGAGAGTGTAAAATAACGAAGTGTTAATGAATAAATATCTTGTGATAAAGGAACATTGATTTATGCATTCCATTCTGTTACCACAACCCTGAAGATAAGAGTCGCGTCTGCTATCAAAGTACTTCATCTTTCAGTAAGAACATTATTCCTGCTGCTATGTAATAATCTTTATAAAAACAGCACCAAAATGGCTTACCCAACGTGGAACTCGAATTTAGAATGGAATGCAAAATTACGAGTACAATAAACATCAACTGACGCCATCCCATCGCACAGGAAAAAGACGCCATTAGACCATCGTTTAATATCACCAACAGAACATCGATACACGGAGAATCAACGTGGGAAAAACACCGGAGATCATCTAGCGAAGCCAACTACCCAGGAGACGTAAATAACTGGACGAAAAACCAACGGAAAAGGAAGTAGGATCAAAATTTTTTGTTTTCACATACATTTTATTTCCATTTTTTTATGTTACTGAGAAGCGGCAAAGTAGTGGGACTTTTAACCTTAAGTGAATTGGATAAAGAAATTAAAATGTCGCGAAAAGAGATAGAAACACGAGTGGGGGAAGGGGCAGATAGGCCTAGTTATCAGGTAGAATCAGAAAGTGAAGAACAGCTAACAATAAGCAAAGACCAAAGGTTAATGATGATCATGTTTGAAAAGCTAGAACAAAGTTTAGGTCAGAAAATGGAACAGAATAGGGCAGAATTAAAACAGGACATAGAACAAAGTTTAGGTCAGAAAATGGAACAGAATAGGGCAGAATTAAAACAGGACATAGAACAAAGTTTAGGTCAGAGTATAGGTCAGAAACTGGAACAGAATAAGGAAGAGATAGGTCAGAAAATGGAGGAAGTGAGAAAGAACTTAGAACAGAAAATAGAATTAGGAAGACAGGAGTGTAAAGAAAATATGAAAGTAATGGAAACTAATTTAAAATTAGTACATAAAAACTTGAATGAAACAAAAGAAGCCTTAGAAGCTAGGATAGAAATCGTAGGAGATAGGATGGGAAAAATAGAATCAGAAATGAGAGAAAATAAGATTGTATTAGAAGGAGAAATTGCTAGATGTAGAGATGAAATAACAGAATGTAATACAAGTGTAGACTGTAAGATTACAAATGTAAAAGCAGAAATAACTGAGGAATTAAGGAAAGAGATTGAGGTAGTAAGGAAAGACATTATTAATGAAACTGTAGAACAAATTGTAATTCCTAAAATTAAGACAATGAATGATGTGATGCATTCACAACAGGATGCTATAAATGATATGAAACAAAGCCACTTAGAAATAAAGAATGATTTAAAATCAATTTGTGAAGAAATGAAAAAAGGGAAAGAAAGTTTGGCTAATGTAAATGATGTTGTGAATGCATTACAAAGGCAAGATGATTTAGATGTAAGTAATGTACAAGATGAGAGTTACTTGAATAATGTACAAAATGTTGACTCACCATACAGAGAAAGAGGTTCACAACCAAACAATGACACGACACACAACACATGTTACACCAACAGCATATTACATGAAATCACACCACCTACATTTGACGAGGAGAAGGGAGACGATCCAAAACTCTTTGTTAAAGAGATGGAAGAATATTTTAAAGTGAAAAGGATACCAAATGAGCTTAGGATGATGATAGTTAAGAAAAGCTTAAGAAACAAGGCGTTAGAATGGCTCAGGTTAACACTAGCTGGTCATGAGTCGTATAGCTCATTCAGAAATTTATTCCTATCAAGATATTGGGGCCCAGCTAAGCAAAACCAAACTAGGGTAGAGCTAGCGACAGGTAGATATGATCCAACCAAAGGATTATCGCTAGTCGATTATTTCATGAAAATAGCCAACAAAGGAAAGCTATTAGATCCCAACTTGTCGGAGGCAGAACTAATTACCAGCATAACAAGATATTTCCCAGACACAGTGAGAACAGGATTAATTGTTGCGAGGCCAGTAGATTTTGCAGATATGATAGAATTGCTGACAGCCTTCGAAACACAAAATGGTCGGCCTAATGAGCATAGACATAGGAACGGTCACTCAAACTCACCCATCCTAAACCGGAACACGGCTACGAACAACCAGAGTGAGGGAGAACATAGAAATACTAGGAGCACCCATGAAAGGGGGAGAGGGGCACACCATTTCCCACAACCACATAATCATGGCGAGAGGATGGAGAACACAAGACAGCGGTACCACGACACAATACCGAATGGTGAATCGAGATACAGAACATATACATATGATCGTGGAAGACCAGGAGACCATACCCATCAAGTGAATCACATACGATTCAGTAGGGAACACTTGAACAACCACAGACCGTCATACGACAGAGGTTCACGCCAAAGGGGCAGAGACCAATGGTACACTGACAACATAAGACAGCAGGAAGTAGATGAAAATGTACCAAATAGGGCAGATGCTGCACAAAATACAGAAACAACCACCACCACCAACACTCAGGGAAATTACAACAACTAAGTTCGTCCCAACCGAGTGAATGACAAACAACAAAATCTCAGCAACTTACAATTGACATCGACACCATGATGGCTACACAGGGAGAGAGATGGAACCACTGGTCATAACAAAACAGCTGGGTGACCACACGTATGAGCTACAGAATACAAATGGCAAGTTGGTAGGAAGATACCATAAAAATAAATTAAAGCCATACAAAGAAAGGACCAAATAGTCTTTGCCAACAAATGTGTAAGGCAGGAGTAGTAGAGATGAAGGAAGATAACAATTTTTAATGGGTTACTTATAGAAAATTATGTTCAGATTAGGAATTACAACAAGGAAGAAAACCAACACAGTCATTGGCTATATCGACCACAAAGAGCATTGTCAACAAAGACAGATGAGGACACTGATTGTCATTAAATAAATGAATTATAGCGACGGAAGATAATATGTTTTTGACATAAGGATGTCAGGGACAAAAATAAAAAAGAATCAATTATGATGACAAAGATATAATATTTCGACACAAAGATGTCGAGGGTAAATTGAGAAGAAAAATAATACAATTACAGAATAATTATAAGTATAGAAGTTTTCTCTTACAGAAATAAGAGACAAAGAAGTGACAATTAGTGAAGTGAGGAAAACCATAATCAGAAAAACAATGCCCATGAATTAAGATGAATATAGCCAATGCTAAGCTCGAAGAAATGTTAAACCAAACAACAATGAATAATAACCCAATTAAGAAAAATAGTACCATTAGTAACATCAGAGTTTAAGAACCGACTCAACAACCTGCCTATACATAATAAACTTACAAGACAAAGAAGGCAAAGAACTGAATAAAATATTGCCATAAACATGATCATAATCATTAGCTCAAAATTTGTATCCTGTTTTTCTCTCCTCATAGCAATGAATACAAGTAAAAAACCACATAATAAACCATGATACACTTAAATTATATTTGTGTCAATGTCAACTGTACAATAACTGAGTATGTGTTGTATAAGAACTGAATATGTGTTGTACAATAACTGAATATGTATTGTATGATAACTGGATATATTGTGTAATAACTGAATATGTTGAGTAATAACTAAATGTGTTATGCAAAAACTGAATGTGTATTGTGTAATAACTGAATATGTATTGTATAATAACAGAACATATGTGGTATGATAGCAGGATATATTGTACAATAACTGAACATGTATTGTATAATAATTGGACATGTTATGTAGTAACCAAATGTGTTGCACAATAACTGAATATGTATTGTATAATAACTGAATGTATTGTGTAGTAATTGAATATGTGAAATTTATAAAGACATGCTGTATCATGCCAAAACAAAAGACAAAGACAAACAGTGAAGAAGACTGTAAAAAAAAAATATTGTACAAAGTGATTGAATCATAGGAGTAGGGAGAAGTATTGTATTGTGTTTCAAGATTGTAAATATAGGTGACAACTTGAAAAACAAAACAAGGGGCATATGAGACAGAATATTGGGCCCTGATAGAAAATCGTTCATATAAATGTTTTTTTAAGAGTGTATAAATTTCTAGTTCTTGTTTGGGTGTATCAGGGACTTATTTTTTAATATTCAAGATAGCCAATGTTTTCTTGTCACTTTGTGTTCAACCAATAAAAACTATTTGCGCGGATGAATACAAAAAAATGGCGGTGTTGCGTCAGAGAGACGCCAAGGACTATTTTCATTAGCGTCTGTGTGCTCAAGATGAAAGGACGTGTTTTTTGGTAGTGTGTGAACATGGAACTTTCACCAAACTTTTATCCAGTGTAGATTCTACTAAATCATAATTGTGAAAGTTGTTGATTAATTAATATGGTGCTGAGAGTGTAAAATAACGAAGTGTTAATGAATAAATATCTTGTGATAAAGGAACATTGATTTATGCATTCCATTCTGTTACTACAACCCTGAAGATAAGAGTCGCGTCTGCTATCAAAGTTCTTCATCTTTCAGTAAGAACATTATTCCTGCTGCTATGTAATAATCTTTATAAAAAACAGCACCAACTCAAAAAGAAAAACTTAAGCTTTTTGGGAAAATGAACAAGCGTTCTCGGAAGAGGTATTCCGACAAGAGGGCAGGTACATTGGTGATAACGATTGGCAAAAGAGTGGCACTATCCCTTTGAATAAAACATCAAATTGCAGGTATGGTTCTTTTAGTTAATATGTAATTAAAATAGCTCCATATTCATTCAGACTGGTTCTGCTATTTTGTTACACTGCAGTGAACAAGAACTTAGTTTCATTAACGACTTTCTTGTAATATTGCACTATGCAGACGATTATTGCCTATTTTATAATAAACGCTGCCATAAGTATTGAATAAAGTATGCAAATCAATGTGTTTAAATATTTTAATTGAATCTTCATTCTCACTTGTTGCCTTAACCTGTTATGGATCTGTTACTGTGTTGTTAATTCAGTGTTAATTCCAGTGGGTTTGCACGGCAGCTATGCTATGCATTCGGTCACCACGTGAATGGCAGCATTAAAACTGGCAACACTGTTGTCTCCACTGGTTGTAATGTCAATCATCACCTAAGGAAGTGCACACTTTAAGAGTAGGAACAATAAATTTGCAAAATGTTTTACAATTCTGTGAACATAGCATTTGTTTAAAATAAGAACAAAATTAGAAACTAAAAGCTTCAATTATCTTAGTAATTGCTGCAAGCTCTTGAAACTAGTCAGCAGCATTTAAAGAACTTGCAGCAAATACTAAGATAAGTGAAGCCTTTAGTTTCTAATTTTGTTCTTATTTTAGATTCTGTTGCTTCACTGTTAATAGCTTCAATTTTCTTTGATACAGTGTTTGTTGTTTTTGTTGTGTTATACCTAGTATTGAAAAGAAAGGAAAATCTATTAAATCTAAATGGGAAGGAAGTAAACATGCACAGATTCTTTAGTGATGAATTTGAAGCTCTGAAATGCAGGAAACACAATTTCAGTGATGAGTATACTTGAAAAAACTGCTGCAGGTGTATCTTCTCGCACTGTTAAAAGGATTCTTAAAGAACAAAACCAACCAGGCTTAAGCAAGCAATAACATTTTAGAGATCCCAAGGAAAAACCATCCTCATAAAGTATCCAAAAAGACAATTATTGGCTCATTTTGTGCTGCAGCAATTAGAAGAGCAATCTTTTCACTCTACACGATGGATTTTTCCCTAGCTTGGAAGATATAAATAGGACCTTGAAACAAATTAATCTGTTCAATGGAAGCATAAGCACACTAAGAAAAATTTTGGAGAAAATAAATTTCAGATTTGTAAAAAACACAAACGGAACAAAATTAATGGAGAGGTCCAACATTCTATCTAGACTAAATACTTTTTAAGGAAAATGAAGCAAGTGAAATCCATTGGTCATGCAATTATTTACCTGGATGAAATCTGGGTTAATATTAACCACACTAAAAGCAAAGTTTGAATTTGCAAAGGAGACAAAGTTTCCTCTTCGAATTCCCTTTGGAAATGGCCAATTTTATGTGCAGAATGTTCAGCAGGTTTCATTCCTAATGCCTTGCCAAGTTTTAAATTGAAGTTTTGGATTTCTTTTTCAGGTATAAAAAATGACTTCCTTTGGAAGGAAAGAAAAGCCATCGGTCCTGTGTCATAGATTTACGGCATACAAAACCACCTCAAGCCTGATAGAGCCCTCTGAGCAAAATTAAGCAGTCTTTCATGCCCAGTACAAAATGGTACACTAAGAACCACAGCAGTGAAAGAGCATCCATATATAACTCAATTTCAATTTTCCCTAAATGCAACTATTTTAGGCAATATAACTTATAAAATAAGAATTTTTGTACTTTTGTACCTTTGCATCAAAATGTAAGCCAACATCTTCAAGGTGAATCTCTTCAGACTCAAGTTTCAGTTCTGATGATATTGCTTCTAAACAGTCTGGTTCTTGTTTGATTTCAATTTTGGTATCCATCTCCTGATAGTCTCCATGTACGTAGGAGTCAGACTTCACTATGAAAACCGAAGTAAAAGAATTTGATTCACTCTTTATATAAACATCTGAAACACATGTCACTTTTGATTCAGATTTCATTTCACTTGTTCTTTCTGGAAAACAAGTTTCTTGTTTAACTTCTATTTTGGTGCCCATTTCCCATATATCAATGACAAATGACATCAGAAGAATGATGAAATATTGGGCTGCATTTCATTTTAATTGATATTTTTTACTGCGAAGAATCCTATTCAGTTTCTATTCTGGTCTCCCTGTCAGTCGTCCACATGTATGGTACTGGTATTCTTGTTTGTTACAAAATCTGTGGAAAAATAAAAACTATCAGTTTCTAGCAAAGTATAATTTACAAACAAGCTGTTGTGATCAAGACATTAGCCTAGTAACATACAGATTATTTACAAAGTGCTCCTTCTTTCATCTCCTATTTTTGCATTCTCTACAGATACTGTGAGAGCAAAAAGCCTCCAAACATGCTGCAGGGTGTTTTGCCTGTTGGCATCCTCAGCATTTGTTGCTATCTGCTGCTATCATAGAAAGACAGATGAAACCATACAACATTTTTAAAACTACTTTTAAAGCCATTTCTGACCAATTTTATGAAAGAAGGTGCTGAAACTGGCTGCCATCCATACATACATTTTTGGCACCTGTTTAGGAAACTATTCATCACTCGCCATAGTTCAAAATGAGAAATGCTGGTAATTTCCTGGTGGATATTTTTATTTAACTCTTCCAGAGTATACACAGTTGTCTTGTACACCTTATGTTTTAATTTACCCCAGAGATAGAAATCACTTACTGGAGCTCTGAGAAACCTTTCTTCGCTAATGGTGCATCATACACCAAATCTTTTATCATTAAGAGTTACTTCATGAACAATATTAGGTTCTCAGTTATAAGGCCATTTTTTTGAGTTAATAGTTGATGTCTGTACACATGTGAATACAATTTTCCCCCTTTTTTTTTTAGAAAATTAACATACAGGGAGCATGATTTTGCCTTTTTTCACATGACTCTGCAACAGCTCATACAGCAAAGCTTTTGTTAGGAAAAATTGAAGGTGTGTTTCAGGACATAAGTATTAGTAGAGATTTGTGGTCCTCCATCCTGACCCCTGATTTCTATCTCTGAGGTAACTTAAAACATAAAGCATACAAGACAAACCCACACACACTGGAAGAATTAAAACAAAATATCTGCCAGGAAATTGCCAACATTTCTCAATGTGAATTACAATGAGTGATGGATAATTTCCCAAAGAGGTGCCAAAAATGTATGTATGGATGGCAGCCAGTTTCAGCATCTCCTTTCATAAAATTAGTCAGTAAAGCTTTTAAAAGTAGTTTTAAAAATGTTGCATGGTTTCATCAGCACCTTTCAATGATAGCAGCAGATGGCAACAAGCACCGAGGAAGCAGACAAGCAAAACGTTGCATAGCCTGTTCTCAGGTTTTTTTGCTCTCCCAGAACATAGCAGGTAAGGAAGGCATTTCATTCCACCCAAAAATTCTATATTAAGATTTCACCAGAAACACATTTGAGACACTCTGAATCCAAAAATAGCATTTTTAAAAAAGATCTGTGTGTGTGTTTGAGAGTATGTTGTTGTTAGCTAATGCTGGATTTCTGACGATGAAGTCATTAATCCTCTTGCTCTCCAATATTTTTCACTGATGTTATTGAAGAGAGCAATAGCAGTAATAGTAACCGCTTTTTAGAGAGCACCATATTTTTATGTTTTGGCGGTCATATCGCTCGCTCACAACCCCCAGAATGTCTGGAGGACCACACCTGTCGTTGGTTTACGGGTCTCACCGACCTGACCGGGAGAGTTATTAGAGTATATGTGTCTGTAAACAGTGTTACTCAAAAATTAAAAGTTGCTTAATTACTAAACTTGATGTTGAAGTTCAGCACCTTCCAAAAATGTGACACAAAGATTTTCAGGAATGTCCCCCCACCCCAGACTAGTCGTTATATGGAACATTTTTCAAAAACTGAGTTTATCAGTAATGACCCTTATAATTTTGATTGAAATCCCATTAGTTGAAGATATCTTCATGACAAATGAAATGTTTATCTTGAATTTTCTAAGAATAATCTCAAAAGTCCTCTTCATTCTAAATGACTTTTCCCTAACTGGTAAGTGTAAGAGATAGCCAAAATCTTACTACACAAAAATGTAGATTACATTACAGCACACAATATATGTTAGATATATTTTGTTGTGGGATGAACCATTTTGGAGATATTCCTTGTTATTTGTCTAAATTTTCCAAAAACCTATGCTTTTCTCAAATGAGAAGTGGTTATCCAGTTTATTATCTCTTGACCATGCAAAGAGAACAGAATTTTAAAACCATCACATAGGCACCAGCTTTAAAAGATGTGGGTATTGTTTCCATATTTCTCTTGTGTCTACAAAAATTAGTAATAAGATAATATCTGCAAATGTTTATCTCGATTAACACAAAGTAGATAGAGGAATAAATGTTTAAAGGAATGGTTTGTACAAGAGAGGGGATAGTCATGTGAGTACAACACATCAGATCCTTTTTGGAAAAGTTTGTCTCAATTAAAATGAAATAGACTTTTGCAAGATTAATTTTCATATCCAGTAATAAGCGGTCGAGGGTATAGACAGCCAGGTGAATGTAACACATCACATTTTATTATTATTAAAATGAAATATTCAGTTAGGCACAATGGCCAAACTTCCACAGACCAACTCCATCAAAAATTAATAAATTGGCATTGAAACGGTATAAAACTTACTCTAGAGTGTTCCCCATAGTCGAAAAGCTCCCCAATATTGCATTAGAGGAAGATATTTACTGTTGACTTTGGTCACCTGAAGTAGAAGATTATGTTACGGCTGGTAATGTTTGGGAGCGCCATGTTAGCTTAGCTTTGGTTAGGTTAGGGTTAGGTGTAGATTAGTTTTTTAGGTTCGGGGAGCAAATTGAGAAAGGTGAGGGGCAAGGAGAGTGTAGGAAGGACAGAAGAGGTCAAGTGTACAGAAACTGCGTTTCAATGTCTTTTTTCGTGAGCGTTTGCGTTTTCTCTAAAATATTTGGTTTTTTTGCGGAACTATGGGATTTTTTTTTTCTTTTTTCGGTTTGAAGCATTTTTGGAAGCTATAATTTTGGGTACGTATTTATACGTGCCTAACGGATATTTTGAGATAACTTTTTCTTTTTTTCGGCGGGTTTGGTCTGCGGAAGTTTGCCCGACGCAGTAACGACTGTAACAGAGAAACTCATTTTTAGGAGCTTAATAATGGACAATTTAATCTCTGAATGCTCAGGTTAGATTAAATTCCGAATACACCAGTCATATCAAAACTCACGGGCCCTAATGACCTAGTTGTCGACGGGCCCGTAAACCCCACTACTCACTCACTCAAAACTCACTTCTTTAACTTACATACCTACTAAAAATGTATATTCGGCATAGAAACACTTGGAAATAAACCAACACATACGCTATTTTGATCAAAACAAGAACTGAAAACGGCAATTCTTTGGGGTCAACACATCCTAACCTAAAATGTAGAAGCGACATGCTACAAAAACTTAATCTTCCAATGTAAGCTATTAACATTCTTGAGAATTCTGCATTTAGTTTTGGAGGCAAAAGTAGACTTACACTTATATTATAAGACATGTTTTGTTTTGCTGTTTTATCTATTGTCAAACCATAAACCACCACAGCAATGTTTAGTAGTATTGTTGTTGTTACAGTACGTATCTGTCATCCAAGGTAACTGTCATCTGTGACTGCCATCCAGTTCACCAGGGTTGCCAGATATACAAACTCAAAAGTAGCGAACATTGGCCGAAAATGAAGCGGAATTCTAACTGAAGTAGCCCAAGTGTGCGTGTAGTGTTTAACGCCCGCTTTTACTACTACGGCACCACAGGCGGTGACACTGATGATACATGGAATGAAGATGGAGCACCGGTGGAATGAGATGGCGGGGGAAACCGGAGAAAACCCGCCCAGACGCCGCTTCGTCCACCACAAATACCACATGCGGGTCCCTGGGATCGAACCCGGGCCGCCTAGGTGGTAGGCGAGCGCGCTAACCGCTCGGCCACGGCGCCGCCGAAGTAGCCCAAAGTATTGCGTATATTAATAAATTAATAAGTGTTAATTATTATATTTTCCTGGGCATACATATGAATAAGATATTAAATATTATGCAATATTCACCAATAGCAAAAAACAATCTTAACTATACATTCATAATGATAGATCATTAAATATTAAATTGAGAAAAGTTTAAGTATTTCAGAATTCATACAAATAACAACGAACATCTCCAAAATGGTTCACTCCAGAAAAAATGTATATTAACATAATTTGTACTTATTTATGCCAACAAACTTACTGTTGGTGTTTTTAAACACACAAGCCGTGTGTGGACAAAGTTTAAGAGGTAGAACTGGAACTTAAAAATCCCAGTTGTGGCATTGAATTTTTATGTTCCAGTTCTACCTCTTAAACTTATAATTTGTACGTTTTAACGCTGTGTATACTAAGATTTGCTGTATCTTTTATCATTTATCAGTTATGCTAAAGTAACAAAGAATAAACAGGACTACATAGGCTATAGCTAGAAAATTCAAAATACACCTTTTATTTGTAATAAACATGTCTTAAACATATACCATTTTGATCAAAATGATTAACCATTTTTTAGAAAAACGAAATTTTTGAAAAATTTTCCATGTAAAGGATATTTCAGTGAGGAGTATTTTACTTAAAATATTCATGTCGCATCCTTGAAACATATTAAAGTTAAATGCCAACTAACGCACGTACGGACCTCTTTCTAAAAATGTTTTTTTTTATCCAGGGGCTTCAAAACATATTTCCGGTGAAATATGGATCGAATTTTTGGGTGGAATACAATTCTTCCTCTACCTACTATACGTAGTAGAAAAAGTAATACAGGAAATCACAGTTATGCTATTATCTAATTAAATCTTCCACGAACTTAACAAAAACCAATGCAAGAGTTAATCTATAGCCTGATGAAATCATAGCCCAGTTGAAAACTGAATAGCCCAAAAAGTGGCAAGTAGCCTATTCGTAAATCTTTGTAGCCAGAACAAAATAAAAGTAGCCCAATTAGCAACTTTTCGCCCAATTTAGCAATCCTGGGGTTGAATAGACCCACATTAGGTGGTAAGACAAAGAGCATATATTGTGTAACGAAGACTATCACAAGTTTGGGGATAATGGTTCACTGAAAGCAATATTATTTATAGAAGTAAAAATATAAACACACACATTCTTCACTAGTCATAATTTTGCTTGTTTTGTCATTATTTTGTTGTTTAATCACGCTGTACATTGCCAGAATCACATCAGCATTGCCGGTGTGCCGGAATTTTGTGCAGTAGGAGTTCTTTTACATGCCAGTAAGTCTACTGACATGGAGCTGTTGTTTTTAAGCTTTGGCCTGGGCCAGATTTGAACCTGCGACATCTAACCAACTGAGGCACCCAGACCAACAAATTAATTTTGCTTGTGATTTGATAATTCAAAACTAGTTGGCTCTCTGTCTGTCTGTTCATCTGCCTACCCGTCCGTGTGTAGTTTCAGATTATTACGAACTAAGAAGTACTATTTTGAAAGACACTGTAATAGTAAAGTGCATAAGGAAAATCTTGAACACGATTCAACCCCAAGTTCAAATAGTCAGTCACAATTCAATAAATATTTATGTGACATGATGAATTAACTCAACTGGAAACGTCTGGTCTACAAATAGATGCCCGAGGGTATTAAATTAATCAAGAAAGTATCAGAAACAAGAAGTTACCCCAAGGATCCTGTCCTGATAAGGCAAAAGAGAAATTCCGTATTGTAATAAAAAATCGCTATGCAGTGTTGAACAGTTTAACGAGAAAGACAGGACAATAGCTTAAATGACAGTGTAAATCTTTTCAAGTATGCTCCATGCTATGTCAAAAGCAGCTTTCCGCGGTACAAACATATTCTAACTGATAAATGCAGTAATTTCACCTTTGACAATCTACGTATGTACATAGTTGTGTATTGTAATTCCTTATTATGATGAAAAAGATGTGTATTTCATGGTGCAGCTTATTTTCTTGGAAACTTTATACAAAGCAAACACCTTTCCTAAGCTTTATTTCACTTAAGGCTACTAAAGTTTATTGTCTCCCAAAACAAGAAAGGTGGAACAATGTAGGCTCACTCACATTAACACTGCTTTTCAAATCACAAACTCAGAAAGTATGGAAATAAAATTAAAATAAGATATAGCTTGATTTCATGAGAAAGATAGGGATTACATTTGATTTCAATAATGAATAGAGACCACCTACCCCAATGTAACACAATCTCAAAAATTAATGCCAGTGTTCCAGTTCAACTAGGTAAATATAATTGGGAAGCCTGTAGAAAACTAGACAAAATCTAATTAGAAGAGCGGCAGCAACAACATGTTTTATATATTTGGCTGCTTTATATTATACATATAATGAATAATTATATAATATTTATATTATATGAAAAATCTTCTTCTTCCAATAGTCTTCCGTTGGGCCCTCTAGCCCATTTGAAATCTGGTGTCCCAGTAGAGAAGCAAAAATAGGTTTCTCTTTCGTTTGGATTTTTATAGTTTGTTGCAGAATAGGTGGTGGTACCTATTCATGCAGTCCGTGCTATTGCAGAGTGTGCAGCTGTCTGAGTTTATGGTTCCTATTCTGTGAAGATGTTGGGCCAGGAATCATGTCTGGTGTCGAGCAAAAATAGAGCTAATATCTTCTTTCTTGCTTTTTGCTGTTGACTGCCCAGTTTTTATGTATGCTTTCCCATGTTTTTCCTCTCATAGCCTCTGTACAAGAACTATATTTCTCTTTCCATTTTCAGTGGAGGATTCTTTTTGCTTCATTTTTGTTGTAGTTTTAGTTTTGTGATGAAGATTGGCACCCTTTTTATCCAGAAGGTCAGCTGTTTCATTCACTTGGATACCCACATATGAAGGTGTCCATTGGAAGCTGATAAGTTTTATGTAGATTATTCATTACACCTAGTGCTTTTCTTATTTCAATTCTTTTTTTTTTTTTTTTTTTTTTTTTTTTTTTTTTTTTGTAGTGTTTAATGCCCGCTTTTACTACATACGGCACCACAGGCAGTGATACTGATGATACATGGAATGAATGTGGAGTGCTGGTGGAATGAGATGGCAGGGGAAACCAGAAAACCTGGAGGAAATTCGCCCCAGTGCCGCTTCATCCACCACAAATCCCACATGTGGTCACCTGGCATCAAACCCGGGCTGCTTTGGTGAGAAGCGAATGGCCTAACCACTCGGCTATGGCACAGCCGTTTCAGTTATCATTGACTGGGGTTTTGAGTTTGATGTAACTGCTTCAATTGAAAATGTTGTTGTTGTTTTCTAGTGCCTTGCATCTGGCAATGAAGCCATTAGCATTCGTGCTTTCCAATACTTTTGAACTGTAGTTTCTTCTGATCTTAATGCTTCACAGGTCTTCAAGTGTTCTTCATTCATTTCTGCTGGATCGTTACACAGGACACATATCGGTGAGGCTGAGATACCTATTCTGTAGAGATGACTTGCCAAGCAGTCATGATTTGTCAATAGTCGGAAGGCTGCAACAGCTGTTTTCCTTGGTCTCTGGGGGATTATATCTGGATTGGAAAGTAGTGTAATCCATTTTTTATCTTTGACATTTGTTTCTATTTCTTGTAGGTATGAATGACAAAAATTTTTAATGATCAAGCGTTTTATTGAGGAATATGAGAAATTGAATTTAGACTTTTGTTTTATTGTTGTGCCTTTCTTTGCAAGTGAGTCTGCAGCTTCGTTCCCCATGACTCCACAGTGTGCTGGAATCCATTGGAGATGAACAGTCTTATTAACTTTTTGGAGTTGTGTTAACATTTTGTAGCATTCTCTAATTTTTGTTGACTTCTTTGTAGTATTTGAACATATTCCCTGAATTGCAGCTTTAGAATCCGAAAGAATTACTGCCTTGTTAAATTTATTTAAGGGAAGATTTAATAATTGTCGGAGAGCAATGTATATAGCCTCTATTTCTCCATCATAATTTGTTGTGTCTCTGCCAACAGAATGATAAAAGGAAAAATGTGAACATGTAACTCCAGCTCCAGTAAGGTTTTCCTTCGAGGATCCATCAGTATATATGTGCAGCCATTCTTCTGTGGGATACCTAGTATTGATTGTTTCCAGAGCTAGAAGTTTTTGTATTTCTTTTGGTGTGTCTGATTTACTTATTTCCTCTATTAATTCCAAATTGAAGGTAGGTTGCAATAATTCCAATGGATTTTCTCTAATAAGTAGATTTTCTCTGGTGTTAGGAATGTTCAATTTGGATTTAATCTGTGTTACCTTTTCTAGGAAACTACTATGAGTTTTAAGGATTGAAGGGGGGAGGTTCTCTTCTGTCCATTTAGAGTTTGGCAGTCGTAACATTTTCTCGTGTTGGAGCAATGCTTGTTCTTCTATTTTTGTTGTTATTGATGGGGTCCGTGTTAAGGCAAGCATGGCATCAATAGGTGTGGATTTAACTGCTCCAGTGATTAGGCGAAGAGCCTGACTTTGTATTTGTTCAAGTTTATTGATGTTAGCATTTGCTGCTGTTATTAAAGCTTCAGAACAGTACAAGAGGTTTGGTTTAATATACATTTTGTATGTTGTGTTAAGGACTCTCCTTGAGCAGCCCCATTTAGCACCAGCTAACCTTTTCAGGATTTGCAATTTCTTTTCAACCTTTTCTGAGATGTTTGTTATATGTTTTTTCCAACTTAGCTTTCTGTCGAAAGTGATGCCTAAGTATTTGACATCATCAACTGCTTTGAGTGGTTTACCATTATAATTTATGCTAATATTAACTGGTTTGTATTTTAGTGTAAATAATTCATAATTTGTTTTTTCCACATTGATAGTCATGAAGTTTTTGGAGCTCCATTCATGTACTTTGTTTAGGGCTGTTTCTATTCTGTCAATTGAAAATGACAGTAAGGGGTAGTGATGCGCCTCCTATAGCCTCTCCTACCCAATTCCCATCCTCATCCTGCCCATGGTGCACCCTGCTTTTAACAGATGAGGCTCTGGGGACCGAATCACAGCGGTATAACTGTTTCATCTAAAATGGAGGAAATGTCATTTACATATGTGCTGCCCTATCACAGCACAACAGCGTCCCTCAGAGGCACATGAGGGGAAGGTCGGTGGATCTAAATATCATCTATTTAGTCCTCCCGGCTAGGTCCGATGGACCCATTGACCAACGATAGGTGTGGTCCCCCTTGCAAAATGGGGATTTAAGTCGGGTGATGTAACTGCCACATTGTAAAACTGGTGCCCGTTAAGAAAACAGTTACATGAAAGCCACATACATGAATATGAGTCCTAAAGATAAACATTTCAATTGAAAATGTAATTATATGTAAAGTTACAAACTTATCTTCATTGCATGTTATGTTGAAGGCAGATGACAAAGTTGAAATGCTGTAAGTTGCTGCATGGGTTTTCAGATAGCTCTGCTGTTTTCCCCTTAGCATGGCTCCAGACAGCTCATGCACTCATGGATTCCAAATCAATTGGACCACATTTGCACCAAATGCACTGAAAATATTTAGCATTTCTCATCCCAGATCAAATAAGGTCCAGGTACACACAGAGTCGTCCCAAGCATCCAAATATTGACAGTAATTCTTGCTTCCTCACATGATCCCATTATTTTAAACAAGAACCACGTGGAAATCTTCTCACTAAATGTACATGTAGTTGTATCCTACACACACAAAGTGATGCTAATGCAAGCTGCTTTTAGTGGGTTAAATCTTCAGGTAGTTTTTACTGTATGACCTTAGTCATAAAGACTGGTATAAGTGATATGCAAGAGTATAAACAATCCCACTATCATTTCTCTGAGCAGCATATATCTCAAGTGTGCGAGAAAGACCTGTAAAACAACCACTAGGAGACATTGTCATCGGCACTGTTATACTTGAAATGTGCTTTGACATGTGTAGAGATGTCTGTCTGCTGAACCCAATACACCACACATGCATTGTTATGCATATCTGATTGTTTTGTATTTGCTTAATTACAATGTCCTGCAAAATATAGCTTTTGTTCGCCAGTTTGCAATCTGAAAGGTGATAACAACAATTTCAATGTGATAAATTGAATGGCACTTTCCATTTTGCTCTATTACGTAAGGTTTTCTCACAAATCACAAAATATTATTTTGAAAATAGTGTTTTTGATGTAAATGTGCATTATAAACTAAATACAGAATGCAATATTTCTGTGTAATAAACACATACAAATACCTAAACTTGTCCAAAAAGTTGTGAAATTACTTTTTTCTTGTCCAGAAGGATGGCTGCATTGATTTTCTTTTATGTAGTAGTTCAGGAACTTCCCTTTTCAAGCACCAACAGTAGTCTGCTAACATTGCAATGTTCCACCGACCCTGATATCTCCTCTCCATCTCCTTGATGAAATCTTTCACCTTTAAGAGGTAGAACTGGAACTTAAAAATTCAATGCCACAACTGGGATTTGAACCACAGACATTCCCAGTTGTGGCATTGAATTTTTAAGTTCCAGTTCTACCTCTTAAACTTTGCCCACACATGGCTTGTGTGTTTAAAAACACCAACAGTAAGTTTGTTGGCATAAATAAATAATAATCTTTCACCTTGTTTATCACGAGGAATACCAAACTATCAGGAAAATGGTCTAGATCAGAGTACTATGTGACAGTACAAGAAGTGAAGCTTTAAAATATGTTACATCCAAGAGCTCATAACTTTTGTAGCATATTTATCACAATTTCTTCATATCATGGATCTTTTATATTTCCAAGAAACTTATTGACTATCTCTTTGAAAGCACACCATACTTGCAGACCTTGGCCATTCATGGTGTCCAAAAATGCACCAATCCTTCATTAGCTGTCTTATCTGAGGTCCATCAAATATACCTTATCTTTATCTTAGCTTTAGACATCACAGAAAATTTACTGCTCAGGTACTTAAAGCACGAACCATTCTTGTCTAATGCTTTTACAATTGTTTCATAATACCTAATTTCATATGCAAAGGAGGCAATAACATTTTCTTTGGATCAACTTGACTGGCACGAATGACATTTTTTTTTTCTCTCTGTGTTAAAATTTTTCTCTTAGGTCATTCGCTCACTGTCCAGTTTAACCCTGTTGCACTGTCCTACTCGCATAAAAAGCATGGGTATTTTGCCACCCTAATAAGATACTGGATACCATTAGGTCTTCACACAACAGCCATTGATGTTCCTTGTAATTAATTCTTTGTAAAATTGTTTCAAGATTTTAATATAATTATTTTAGAAACACTGAAAGTGCAACTCGTATTGAGGGAAATTTGCTTCTATTATGCAATAAAATTGCTTTTAAACTTATTTTCGAAGCGTCAATAAATAAATGTCTGTCGTTACTATTGTATGATGGTCTTGCCAGTCGTTGAATTAAACCTGCTACATCACAACAATAAATCAGTTTGTCTTCCATCTTAAAGAACTCGGTAGATTCTTTGTCTCTATTCCTATACCAGGAAAATGTGGTGTCTGGAGCCAGCATATACTACTCTTTCAACTTGATCCAAGTAATTTGCTCTTGTCTTTGGTAAGACCTCTAGGTCTCTCACAAGGTAGTTCAACTCTTTTTGACTAAAATGCTGCGACTTATCTTCAGCAATGTAGCTGAGAAACCCTCATTTGTATTGAAATTTTCTGTTGACCTAGAGACTGAGCTCTCAGTATCCTCTAGCTGAGCTGGTGGAATAGGAATAGGGACATCTACTCCAAGTGGCACATGTTTTATAGCTGAAGCAGGACCATCTGGATATTTAATTTTTGTTTTATTTGTCATATTGTACCCTGATACTTTACACATGCAGAAGTAGCAATCATAGTGACTTTTTGAATTCTCATCATATCATAGGAACTTCATTGTATCAGTGCCTTAGCCCTTCATTATATGTTTTGCAAACAGTATGCAGAGTCCATATTTGATTTTGATGTCCTAGCTTAACTTTAAAATATGACGGGTGTTCAATAAAGACTGGCACTAATGCTCATATATGAATTTATTGTAGACAACCTGTCAAAGAGACTTTTGTCCCCCTCAAAATACTTCCCTCCCAATGCAATGCACTTGTTTCACCTCCTTTGCCATTCCTGGAAGATGTATAGGAAGCCATTCTTTGACATCCTCTTCAGGGTCGCCTCTAAAGCTTTAACTGCTTTGGTCTTGTTGTCGAACCGATGTGCTGTAAGTTCCTTTTGGGGTGTCAGGTTAAGAAGTCACATGGAACTAGGTCAGGACTTTAAGGTGGATGAGGTACTGTAGAGATGTAATTTTGTGCCAGGAACTCCATAACAGCATTAGCAACATTTGGCCAGGCTTTGTCATGATGAAGCTTCCACTGCCCAATCAGATTCCTCTGCTTTTTTGGTGATGCGATCCTTTACCAAATGCTTCAGGACGTTCTTATAACAATCTGTAGTGACTGTAGTGTATCTTGGAACTGTGTTAGTGTACACCATCCCTGGTAATAAAAATGTGTTGACCACGGCATAATGCTGTTCATGGAAATCAGCCATGACAATGTTTGGAGGCAATTATGAAACACTTTCACTCTCACAGGCTGCCAACAATCAACTAACCAAGCTATCTCTGTGAAATTTTCAGTGATTAGTGATTGGGTTGCTTAGTTAAATGACACATGGACAGTGTCACAAGCAGACACTGAACGGAAGAGAAAAAAAATCAGTGGCAGTCTTCATTGATCATCCCTCATATGTAAAATATGTAAAAAAAAAAAATCAGATTTCATAAAAACAGTATGTTTTATGTGAAAACGGTTATTTTCAAACTCAGCACATTTGCTTCCATATAAGTAGGCTATTTTCATCAAAACCAGGAAAGTGTCGCAGGACAGTGTTATTTACTACTTCATTGGAATTTAAGATTGTGACAGTCTCTAAATTACTTATGTAGGGATCATGTAAAAGTTAGAAATCCTAATCATCTCATTGAAGAAGAAATTAATCTTCTCGCCCAAGCTATAGCAGCAGAAGAACCTGAAGAAGATGTGAGTATTTTTGAAGAGGATACATCAGAAGATGAAATTACTGAAGAGTAAAGAGTGAAAGTCGGAATTTGAAGAAAGTGTGAGTTGGAACAAGAACTGGATAAATCCAATCTAAGTGAGGGAAGCAATGGATATTTTGTGGCCAGAAATAAAACATTATGGAACAAAAGGCCTATTGCAAGTAAATTTAGTAAAACAAGTAGCAAAAATATAAGAATGTTACCTGGCCCTAAACTATGTGTGTGAAACATTACTGATGAAGGAAGTGCCTTTGAAAAAAATGCTCACTGCTGACATTATTGAAAATATTTGGTGTAGAAACCTAAGGTTTGTAAGAGTGAGGTCAAATTTTGACTACTTTACTATTCAATTATTAAAATTGTGTTACTTTATCATGACTTAAAACAGCTTCTGTTTACTTCAAATGTATGTGTGTTAATCTAAAATGTTTAATTAATTATTTTCCCAATAATCTTTCTTCTTTGGACCCTTCTGTAGTGTGGCGTAAGGAATACACCATGCGTGAACTTGTGTTACACAAGTAGGAACGTGTATTTAAGGTTAAATTCCAGGCATTCCTATATATTCCTGGTTTTCCCAGATGCTAGACATCACATTCTTTCTTAAGAACTTTTGAAGACATTTTCAATGGTTTTAAATTAGTATTTTCAGCAATTTTACAATGTTTAACCTATACTTCACCAAAATTTATTCCTGATTCCCACACTATTGCTCATTTTCTGATAATTCTAATGTTTTGGATGTTAGATTTTTATCTCGACTTTCATATCAATGTTTCAGTATCTTATAGTTTTTATATTCTTGCACATTCTTAACCCTTCAATTAGAGTTCATCCAGTTTAAAAGGTTGTCTTTTCATAAGAGAGATCAAATGACAGACCAACTTCTATGGGAGTGCACATTACTAAACTGGCAGCAACAAATTTTCAAGGTGCATATTAAAAACAGAAGGAGTTGGCCAATAAATTGAAATAATTAAAAAACACTTAGAACATTTGTGCATTTTGTAAAAAGCATATATTTTGAACAGTTTTAGCATAAGAATATAACATTTTTGGAGCAAGTTCCCACGGAAGTCAACTTACATCTTACAATAATAAGCATAAGGACATTGTACCATAAGGCCACACATTGTAATGCTTAGCTTGTTTACCACAAGCTGTCAGGAGTATGAGAGACAGGTTTCCCAATTTCGCCTGCTAATCTTCATTCCTACATTAGGTAGTACAGTAGAATCCCCGTAACTTGAGAGTAATAATTTCTATTATCTACTCTATGATATGAATAGTGCAGGTGAATTTCAGTTAGTGTATGTATGCAACCTACTGCATTCTCCTTCACAGTGACAAAAGGGCTGACCACATATTGACCTTCAATGTCTAGTCAGAACATAAGCAGGTGACAGACCATTGTCACAAAACCAAAAGCTTGCTGCTAATAATGTGGATACACAGCACAAACACTTGTTTGGAAGGTTTGAAGGTTTATTACTTTACCCAGCACAAAGGTATTTTTTAGACATGACAAATTATGATCGAGTTCACTTTTGTATTTATAAGACCACAGGGGTGTCAGGTTATCTGTAGTACATAAACATCGCAGACCGTGCGTGATTAAGTACAGTGCCATCTCACATTGTGCCATCATTACTTCAAGGAAGTAAACATTACCCACATCATCAATTTGCATGATGTCATTCATGCACATACAAGCAAGATCATTTGCCATGTCTAAAATACCCCTATATGTGGTAAGCTAAACTTTCTAAACTAAACCCCTAGCACAACAGTCCATGAAGGGCCAAGGCTTGCCACCCAGCTGCTACATCCCCCACCTCTGCCCACTACAGGCATCATTGGTAGGGTGCAGTACTGGAGGGTGCAACGTGATCAGTGCCCCGAGCCCTCTCAGCCAGTTATACGGCCCTCGCAACCTGAGGTCACTATTTCTCCATCAAGTAGCCCCTTAAATGGTTCCCCCGGGACCTAAGAAGGCTGAGTGCACCCCATGCTGGTACCGGGAATCGAACCCAGGTCTTCTGTGACAGAGGCAAACGTGCTACCAACTGTGCTACGGAGGTGGTCACTAAACAATCAGTTACATTAATTTATGCCAACAAACTTACTGTTGGTGTTTTTAAGCACACAAGCCATGTGTGGGCAATGTTTGAGAGGTAGAATTGGGACTGAAAAATTCAATGCCACAGCTGGAACTTGAACCACAGACCCTCCACTCTGGCTACAGTGCAACTTCCAAGATTTCAGGTTTACTGTTATGTTGTGTTGAGTTGCTTGTACCAGTGAAAATGTAGAACAGAAGAAACGATAAGTTAAACATGGCAATGGAAATTAAATTGGTTGTGTTAAAGAGACTGGATAAACGGAAATATATTAATATGTAATAAATTTTAGAAGCGACACTGTGGCCAAGCAGTTAGAACATTCGCCTACCACCTAAGCAGCCGAGGTTCAATCCCAGGTACCTGCATGTGGTATTTGTGGTGGATGAAGCAGCATCAGGGTGGGTTTTCTGCAGGTTCTCCAGGTTCCCCCGCCACCTACTCCGCCATTATCACCTTTCCAGTCATGGATTTCGCCTGTATTTCAATCATTGTCTTCCTGAATCTAATACTGGCCACCCATTTCCAAGTTTTCATTCTGCCCAGTCCATAGGTTCATTTGCTACCCAACAGGCGTCTGACCCTAGGCACAGAATTGTAAGTCCTAGGGGGTGTAAGTCTTACATAAGGGGAGGGTAATCAGGTAAAGAAAGAATAAATTTTAGAATATGTTATACTTTGCTGTCCTATATTGTGCTAGAACATGCAGTTCTGTAATTTGCACATAGAGTTGTGAGTAACAGACCCCTTATTCCACAAAACTCGACAACCTCTCAGTCCACATTAGGTTGAGTTATCAGGATTCCACTGCATAAGATAGTTTTTCTTGGCCTGCCCAGCAAGGAGAAAGCTGCCTGCCTAAGTGTAGGTTGGCCCATGTCAGGGCAAGCAGTACAGGCAGTGCAATTCACAGAAATGTACATCTCTAACTCTTACAAACCTTTGAGAGGTAGAATTAGAACTGAAAAATTCAATGCCACAGCTGGGATTTGTATTCTAAATTAGATCTAAGGAACACGTTAGGAACATCAAGAATAAACAATTAGAAAAATCAGCAGTTGTGTTTCACTTTTGGACAAAAAATCATGACATAAAGCTAGAACCGAAACTTCTCAAATACATAACTGGAAAACAAGAACTGTCCACATGGGAACAAATCTTCATTTTAAAAAATAGAAAATGAGTATTTAATTTCAGCATTCCTCAGAAAGATATTTTCAGCAAGTTCCTTGAACCATTACCAGAAGAAGCATCGCCATCCGCACCATGAAACGCCATGGAAACCCAGTTATTGTTCGGTTGATAATGGAGGAAAGTTAACCTTCGAAATGTGTTCCGGAAAATTATGTTGTAAGTGTTGTTTAGTGTTATTAATTGACTCGCCTTTTAAATTAAATTGCTTGTTATTGTTTGTTTATTTCTACCGTTTTTTGCTTTTGCCTTTAAGGCAACAGCCAGTGTCACAGTGTGCCTTAAACAACACTCATGGTCAGCCACTCTACTACTAGGTTGCTAGGCAATGTGTAGCAAGAACAAAGCCTGCTTCCAAGCTGTTTGGGAAGTTAAAATGCCAGACTTTTAAAAAAAAAAACCTTCGAAAAGCTTGTTATTTCCAGAAAATTTGCCAGTAATTTGCCTGAACTATATAAGCAAGCCAGAACAAGCAAGTCAGTCAGTTTTCAGTTTGAGCTCAGTAGAGTTGTGTACATGAGAAGTATTTATGTCAAGGTTACAGTAGAACAGAACAGCTGTGACTTACAAGATCACAACAAATTGTAAATTGTGTTAACGATAAGGACTAGGAACTGGGATGGGAGTGAATAGCTGCTTGAAAAAGTTTTGCTCATTAAAAAAGCTAGGATGTGGTGTCAAAAATCAAATCAATAATAACTTTAAAAAAAGAAACACGTATTTCAACTTTATCATTCCTGTTCTGGTTACCATTCTTGGTTATTAAGAACCAGCCTTTACTTTCACAAATTCATGTACTTAAGGGTTTGCTACTCTGGTGAAGCTCTTCATGCTAGAGTGAGATTGGAGGGTCCTTTGTCCTTTTTAATTGAACTGTTTTAAAAAATCTGATACAACAGAAAACACTTTGACACAAACTTGACAAAAGTAGTCTTGTAGCCCACTTTCAGATATGATGCCCTTGTAAAGTTCTTTTAGAATAAGTTTAGATGTTTTCAAATTTCATTGTTGATTAAAGCTAATTGTTATCACATTTAAATAACCTTTGGTACTCAAGAATTAAATCATTCTGGATCTTCAAAGGGTTTATCAAGTTTGTTGCATTTAAATAACCCTATGGGTTAAGCTATGTTTTTTCAAATTTGAAGCTTGAGTAAAGCTTTTATCACAAGTATTACACTTAAATGGCCTTTTGCCCTCATGAATTATATTATTATGTGCTTTCAAATTTGATGAATGAGTAAAGCTCTTATCACACTTATTGCATTTAAATGGCCTTTTGCCCTCATGAATTAATTTATGAGCACTCAAGTTGGATGCAGTGGTAAAGATTTTTCCGCACTTATCACATTTATAAGGCACTTTGCCCCCATGAATCAAGCTGTGTGTTTTCAAAATAGACAGCTGACTAAAGCTCATATCACACTTGTCACATTTAAATGGTGTTTTATCCTCATGGATTAAATGATTATGAATTTTCAAATTCTGTGCTGTAGTGAAGCTCCTAATGCACTTATTGCATTTAAAAGGTCTTATACCTTCATGAGTTAAATTATGTGTTTTCAAATTTGATGCCTGAGTAAAAGTCTTATCACATTTATTGCACTTAAATGGCCTTTTGCCCTCGTGAATGAAATGATGCATTTTTAAATTGGACGCATTAACAAAGAGTTTATCACATACATTACACTTATATGGTACTCTGCCCTGATGAACTAAAGCATGAGTTTTCAAACTAGATAGTTTAGTAAATACCTTTTCACATGTGTCACATTTAAATGGGCTGTGGCCTTCGTGAACTAAACCGTGTGCTTTCAAATTTGACGTTGTTGTAAAGCTCATATCACATTTGTTGCACTTAAATGGCTTTATGCCATCATGAATTAAAGAATGTGTTTTCAAACTAGTTGGGTGAGTAAAACTCTTATAACACTTGTCACACTTAAATGGCCTTATACCCTCGTGAATGAAATGATGCATTTTCAAATTGGATACCTTAGCAAACCGCTTTTCACATATGTCACATTTAAATGGCCCTTTGCCCTCATGAATTAAAAGGTGTGTTTTCAACTTTGATAACTGAGTAAAGCTCTTATCACATTTATAACATTTATACAGTTTTTTGAAGTTATGAATTAAATTGTGCGTTTTCAAACTTGATGGATGTGTAAAGGTTTTATCACACCTATCACATTTAAATGGCTTTATGCCTCCATGAATTGAACTATGTGTTCTCAATCTTGATGCATGAATGAAACTCTTATCACACTTGTTACATTTAAATGGTCTTTTGCCGTCATGAATTAATCTATGTCTTTTCAAATTTGATGCCTCGCTAAAGGTCTTATCACACTTATCACATTTATACCACCTTTTGTTGCCACACATTGCAGCCTTGTGGGGTTTGTGAAAAGTTCCCGTGAAAGTGTGTCCATGAAGTGCATCTGTGTTGGCTGTTTCAAAGGGGCTGTTATTCTCCCTCAGCTTTATGCTGTCTTTATCTAAACCTGTGGTGAGAACAATAGATCCACAGCTCCATAATGCATCATCATCCAATCTGAAAGGTAACAGCAGAATTATAGTCTATACAGATGTGACAGGAATTGTATGTCAAAATGCAATAAGGAAAGGATTTACACTAATACTTAATATGCTAAGTTGTTTCCTCATTAATATCTGAAAATTTCATATATGTAATGTAATCACCAAAAATTATATTTCTCAACTTATGTCCCAAGGTTATTCAAATTGAAAGGAAATATGCCCAAGGTCGATCATAACCCCTTACGATCAATACATTGAAATCAATGATAGGTAACCCATAAGCCACAGTTGCTATGCCTGTAACTAGGAGAAATAAAGAATTACCCTGATAGGGTACTAATGAATTATTACTGATATATGCATTGAAGTAGACGGAAGCATATTTGTGCTATGGAAGTAAAGACAATTTGTCGGCAATCCAACAACATTGGATTATATTGCTGAAGGATGTCTAATTGATTATCATGTGTAGATATTCATTAAGCGCAATTATCTCATAAACATTCCAAGATATTTACGAAAGAAGTGAGGATTTTACTAATACAAAGCCATGAAGGTCTTGAATAGAATACCTTCAAGACCTAAAAGTATTAATATTTGTAAAAGAGTGAAGATAATTAGTTATACTGCTACAATTTCATTGCAATTAAGTTGAATTAGCAGAAAATTTGAATATTTATTGGAAGTATAATAATTATCACCCTTTATCTGCTTGACCCATGAACACCCTGAAGGTAGGGCTCATCACTACAGCAGCAACTTTTTGATTTTTAAAACCCACTACATAAATAGCAGAACATCACTTATATGTTATTCCCCTCTGTTTTTTGCAAGTATGCATTACCATTTTATGAACAGAACTTTATCTATTAACAGCAGAACAAAAAAGTTCCGAACTGGCTGTGCAGTGTTTTGCCTGTCCACATCTTTGGCACTTGTTGCCCTCTGTTGATATCACAGAAAGCTGTGGATGAAACCGTACATTTCTAAAACCACTTTTAAACCAACTTACCAACTTTATGATAGGAGATGCTGAAACTGCCCACCCTGATTGTCTATACATTTTTCCTCCCTTTATGAAACTATCCATCGCTCTCCGTTCTTCACCTTGAGAAATGCTGGCAATTTCCTAGTGAACATTTTGTTTTAATTCTTCCATGGTGTGTAAGTTTGTCTTGTACACTTTATGTTTTAAGTTACCCCAGAGATGGAAATCACAGAGGGTAAGGTCAGGGGACTGAGGAGGCCACAAATCTCTACTAATAATTGTTCTGAAACACACATTCAATTGTTCTCATCGAAAGATTGCCAGTATGAGCTGTTACAAAGTCTTTTTGAAAAATCTGAAGTGTTGCACTCACATGACTTTCTCTACTCTTGTACTAACTATTCTTACAAACTTCATTTCTTTATCTTCTTCATGTTAGTTGAGGTAAACATTTGCAGAAATTACCTTATTGCATAGTTCCTTGAAGGTACAAGAGAAATATGGGAATACAATAGGCTTTGAGAGAGTCAAATCTTTTAAAGCTTTCAAATTCCATTCTCTTTGCATGGCTAACATAAAAAAATGAATAAAGATGTTCCATTTGACAAAAGTTTAAGTTTTCCAAAACTCACACAAATAAGAAGGAATATCTCTGAAATGGTTCACTCTACAAAAATCTTTATATGGACATAAATTGTCTGTTTTAGCAAGATCTATATTTTTGGATAGTAAGATTTGATCTGTCTCTTATGGTTTACCAGTTATGCAAAAGTTGTCCGGAGTAAACAGGACCACATGGGCTATAGCCAGAAAATTCAAGATATATGTACATTTCATCTGTCACAAAAATATCTTAAACATATGCTATTTTAATGAAAATCGTTAGATCCATTTTCGAAAAATTTTACATGTACAGGAAGGTTCAAAATCTTTGTGTTGCATCCTTAAAAGACGTTAAATACCAGCTTTGGTAATTATTATTTATTTTTGCCAACAAACTTACTGTTGGTGTTTTTAAACACACAAGCCATGTGTAGGCAAAGTTTGTGGTTTACCAGGAGAAATACGAACTGGTTTGAGAATTTAATGCCATTCTGGCAGTTTGTCACAATAGCTCAGTGGTAGAGCAGCCGCCCAGTAAGCGGAAGGTCTGTGGTTCAAATCCCAGTTGTGGCATTGAATTTTTAAGTTCCAGTTCTACCTCTCACCAGCTTTGGTTCTTAACCAAATTTTCATTTTTCAGTCATACTGTCCACAGTCACACAGACTGACACACACACACACGCACACATGCACATGTGCATGCATGCACACACACACACCCACACCCCCACCCACACATAGTGACACAAACATTTACACACACTCACACACACCATGGACCTTTTTTTAAAAATACTTTTCTTGGATTCAGGAGGGTTCAAAACATGTGTCCAGTGAAATCTTGATATAAAATTTTTGATCAAACTGCGTAAGCTCTATATAAAATTTTTGGGCGGAATACAATACTTCCTCTACTTACTATAGGTAGTAGAGAAAGCAAAAACGGCAAAATTGCACTTCCTGTCTGTTAATTCTCTCTCTCAAAAAAAGCAGGCAAATTGTATGCACGTATGTACGGGCATCAACTGTTGACTCGAAAAATTGGACCTATAATTTAGAACCTAACATTGTTCATGAAGTACCCCTTCATAAGGAAAATATTGGTGCATGGTGTGTCATTAGTGGAGAAAAGTTTTTCAGCGCTCCATTAAGTGATTTCACCCTGGAAGAGTTAAAACAAAACATTTGCCAGGAAATTGCCAGCATTTCTCAACATGAACTAGGGTGGGTAATGGGTATATTCTTAAAGAAGTGCCAAAAATGTATGTATGGTCAACGATGGTGATCAATTTCAGCATCTCCTTGTTGGTAAGTAAAGCCTTTAAAACTAGTTCTAAAAATGTTTAATGGTTTCATCTGTGCCTTTCTATGTTAGTGGCATACAACAAAGAGCGCCGAGGATGTGGACAGGCAAAACACTGTGTAGTCAGTTCGTAAGCTTTTTGTTCTGATATTTAGCTCAATTATATGTACTATACACTTTTTCATTTATGTCACATTTTTCTGTTCATCTTGTACAAAATATATTAATTTGCTTAGTCATTTATACATTGTTTATACCATATTGAGATATATTATGCATGATTTCTGTATACTACATTCTTGTTGCAGCACAGATCACTAGATATGTTGGGCGAGGGATCAATATTTTCAGAATGCATTATTGCTGTAAATGTGTTAATATGAACAGACAGGATCATTCTTCCTTAGGTTCTATCTGATTTCTTTTTTTTTAATTAATATTCTCCAACATATTGGACAGTGAAAAAAATGAAATGGTTGAGATGATGCTTAAATAAGTCTGAGGTCCATAGAGCTTTAAGTTACCTGACATTCATCTTCTCAGGATAAGGGAAAATCTTGAAACAAACCTTATTTGGATAACTCCCCGTAAGTGAGATTTGAACTCGCAACCTCTTGGACTTGAGGCAGACATGCTACAGAGGTGGGTGTTCTATCTGATGATGAACAGGTAAGCCTAAATAATGACAACATTCCCAGTGTACACAAGGCAATCCAAACTCAAAAAAATTATGTAGATGTCTTGAGTGGATACCAGCAATGTTAGGAGATGGTGAAACATTCTAAGATGGGAACACAAGTATCCAAGAAGAGTCTCATTGTAGTTGTCCATGAACTGCCTGCATGGAATGCAATAAGGAGAGTTGATGAGCTCATTAAAGAAGACAGGTATGTCACTGTGGATGAATTCACTGTAAAACTTGAAGCTTACCTTGTTGATTCAGGCAATATGAATTCTTCTCCCACCGAGGCATTATCCTGCAATAATAAATCATATTTATTATCACATATTAACATATTTTTAGAGAAAAAGTTGGAAATTTCTTTATGTTCTAAGAGTTTATTTGCACAAAAAAAGTGTGGGAAATTAAATATTTTCTTTAACTTGCTTATACAGCTGCACTCTTGTAAACTTCTTGGCCTTGACTAAAAGTCAAAGTGCAAATGGCAAGAAAACTGTTAATGGTGATAGAGGAATGTGTCAGATTTACTTGAAACATTAGAACATCATTTGACAACAGAGTAGGTAGAGAATTCCCCAAGCTAAGTGCTGGTCTCTTCAACCAATATTGAAGACTGTCCCACGAGAAATATATAAAAAAAAAATACATGCATCATTCATATGACCTTTTCTAACCACTTTCACACACTATTCTCAGGAAACTCAAGATACACATTTTGTATATCATGCTTAAGCAGATATTATGCATTTGAAGAAATGTTTAAGCCAAACAATCGTTCACGACATCTTGATTTCATTAATTGAATGTTTTTTATTATTTAATCTGTTATCAATTTGTGTTATCATTATTGCTAACCTTGCTTCAATATTTCAAACATGTTTATACAACTGATAATTTTTTTGCATCATACCATGTTCGGAGGGAGATTTGAAAGGTGAATTAATGTTATTTGTGGCATGACCAAAACGCCTATCAAATCGTATATACAATGTGATTGCATGATGTCATTGAAAAAATTGTTACAAAAATAGAAAATGTATTATCAAGGGGGACAAAAGCTGAACAATATTGCTGTAATTACATATAAAATTTTTCTAACAGCACTGGAACAACAGATTCGTGAGGGATGGATGCCATTTTTGGTAACTTACCAAAAAATAATAAATCATATATGTAGTTCCAGGAATGCCAGTCAGTTGGAAGTGTTCAAAAAAGTAAATAAATATTGTAACAGCATAAAAATAATAAAAAAGTGTGCAATAAAATAAATTCATACATTTAATTGGAAAAGTCAAGTATATGCTTTATTCCCTGGCCATGACCACCTGAGATTAAAATAAGAGTTCTCAATGCTCAACACCCAATGTAGTAAAAACAACTGCACCAATGCAAATATCTTAAACACATCTAAAGTAAGAACAAATTAGAAACAAAGCTATAGCTTTGAGAATGAGTTGGAGTCAACTTGAAACGTGTTAGCACCAAATAACTTGGAATATTACTAAGATAAGTGAAGCTTTTAGTTTCTAATTTGTTCTTACTTTAGATCATTAGATTCTTGTTGCTTCACTGTTAATAGCTTCATTATTTCCTTATGTTTATCTTAAACACATATTTTAACTACAATAATTAGAACTACTTTTGAGAAAATCAAAAGTAAAGAAAGTCTTTCCATGTAAGAGGTGTCTTGGGACGGTGGGGGGGTATTGAATTTAAATACCAAATCTGGCACTTAACCAACTTTTTATTTTTGAATTATGCTGTTCACACAGGAGACAGACAGATAAAAAGGTAGGCACATAAATATACATGAACAAACTTTATTTCACTCATTGCCATCTGCCGCCAGCAATAAAGGTGCAGATGAAAGCATACAACATTTTTAAAACTACTTTTAAATGCTTTCCTTACCAACTTAATGAAAGGAAATGCTGAAACTGGCCACCGTCACTGTCCATACATTTTTGGCACCTCTTTAGGAAACTATCCATTGCTCGCCATAGTTTGCATTGAGAAACGCTTGCAATTTCCTGGCAGATATTTTGTTTTAATTTTTCCAGGTTGTGTGGGTTTGTCTTGTACACTTTATGTTTTAAGTTATCCCAGAGATAAAAATCACAGAGGGTCAGGTTGGGGGACCACAAATCTCTACTAATAATTCTGTCCTGAAACACACTTTCAATTGTTCTCATCAAAAGTTTGGCCGTATGAGCTGTTGCAGAGTCGTGCTGAAAATAGGCAAAATCAAGGTCCTTTATTAATTCTCTAAAAAGAGGAAGCAAAATTGTGTTCACATATGTACAGGTGTCAACTGCAGACTCGAAAAGATGGTCCTATAACTCAAAACCTAATATTGTTTGTGAAGTAACCCTTCATGACGAAAAATTTGGTGTATAGTGTGCCATTAGTGGAGAAAGGTTTCTTAGAGTTCCAATAAGTGATTTCTAACCTAAAACAAAGTGCACTAGATAAACTCATACACCCTGGAAGAATTAAAACAAAATATTCGCCAGGAAATTGCCAGGCATTTCTCAATGTGAACTAAGGTAAGTGATGATAGTTTCCTAAAGAAGTGCCAAAAATGTATGTATGGACGACAGTGACCAGTTTCAGCATATTCTTTCATAAAGTTGGTCAGTAAAGGCTTTAAAGATAGTTTTAAAGATATTGTATGGTTTCATCTGCGCCTTTCTATGATAGCAGCAGGCAGCAATGAGCGCTGAAGATGCCAGCAGGGAAAGCACCATTCAGTCAGTTCAGAGGTTTTTTGCTCTCCCAGCAGATGGTCTTGCAAGCTTTTGTGGGTGTGGGCATTACATAAAGTTTAATAATTGTGTGAAATGGAGTGGAATTTAGAATTCTAAACTAGATAGTAATTTTTATCTTGTGTCAAAGGTTATATATGCCAAGTTTGGTGGAAATCGTTGCAACAGTTTAAAAGCATTTACAGCACACACCTATGCATGCACAGACTTTATATATAAATTTCTATATATCTCACCTCTACATCAGACTGTAAGTCAGCATGTTCATGATGAATGTCTTCTGATTCATATTTCAGCAATTCTTCCAAGGAGCCAGGCTCTTGCTTGATCTCAGTTTTGGTATCCAGCTCACGATAATCCCCATCAGGTTCCACTACATAAACTGAAGCAAATGTTGCATGAACATCAGAACTTAGTGTCACTTCTGACTCACATTTCATTTCGTTTGATCTTCCCAACAAACAAGCTTCTTGCTTTACTTTCTTGGGATCAATATCATTCTCCATTTTACTCTGTAGCAAAGCACTATTCAAGGGCCGAAAGATGCAGTGCTGGATTGCATTTGTGTGCAGAATCTTCTTTAGTTTCTACTATCAATCATCCACATGTATGGCAATGGTTCCCCAAATCTGAAGAAAAAGAAAATCTTGAGTTACATTCACATCACTTTCTCTAACTATTCAACATACTATTCTTACAAAACCTTATTTCTTTCTCTACTACATACTTTAAGTTAGTAGAGAAAGCAACAGTGACAGTCTTCTAACCATAAGTATTATGTACTTAGACCAGTTTCTAGATGTTACATGGGTGAGTTCCCTACTTACTATATGTAATAGAGAAAATCAAAATGAATGATGAATTTCCATTTCTGAAAAATACAACTATTGGTAAATTCAGACAAATCAGACAAATAACATGGCATATCTTGGAACTGCATGGTGGAGGGTCCTTGGTGCTGAACTTAACAGCATCCAGTTGTTAGTTCTGCTGTTAGCAAAATGTTGTTATGGTGTGAAATTATTTTCCAGAAACTTTTTCAAAAACTTGTAAACAGACACTTGTGTAATAATTCATACTGATGTTAGTCTATCTTCTAATGCTATAGTAGCATATGGCCCATTTTATAAAAATGAAACCAGCAAATCTTCTTACCAGCACCGCAAATTAGTCGGACTTAAGTGTTGTTTTGTTCGAAATACCATGAGCCGATTGACTTTTCTTTTCAGGATCATAACAATAAATCTAAAATTCATCAGCAATAACAATATTCCATACCAAATTTGGAATTTTTCAGGATTTTTCTGCATAAAAATAATGTATTTGCCATACATAGGTACTTTAACAAGATCAATGCATTCCCTCAGGGGTCCCAGTCTAGGGGATATGTGGATGGCGACCACAAGGTACCCAAGCTAAGCACAACATTACTTCCACTTACTGGTGTTTTGCTCCTCACTGTAGCTTTTCTATCTGACCTTACCTTGGTCATCTCTTGTTCTCTTCCAACCCCGATGCTATTAGGGTACCCGAGACTAGGGAGTCTTTATTTTTCCAACCATTTCACTTCTCTAATTTCTCTATAGTCTCTTAACCCCAAACATGCTGATCAGTCACGGCATGTAATGCATCCTCTGATTGGTAATCAGAGGATATGGTTAGTGAATTTATTTTGATAACTCTCTCGGTCAGGTCAGTGACTCGTAAACCAACAACAGGTGTGGTCCTCCAGACATTCTGGAGGTTGTGAGAGAGCACTGTGACTGCCAAAATGTAAAAATATGGTGCACTCTAAAAAGTGGTTACTTTTACTGCTAATTCTCTCCAATATAAATTGTGAAATATAACTCAAAGGGTAAAATATTCCAGAGTTGAAAAGTCCCCCAAAAATATGCACTTTTAGAGAAGCATTGCCTCTTGTAAGTGACCTTCAGGAATTTGCAGCTTCCAAGAATGTCCCAGAACTGCCGGAGCAGATGCAGGATGCAAAGGAGATCATAGAGCATTCTCTTGTGAAGAAGTGATCACAGTGCACTTTGGATATGTGGGGAAAAATGAACTAATGCACGCACACACGCGCGCGCACGCACACACACACACACAAGAAACCTTTTTCTAAAAATAATAATAATTTTATTGCAATTCAATATGGTGTAATACATGATTGAATTCAGTCTAAGGTAAACAAGTACATATAAGTAGCAAAAGACAAAATAACAAAACATTAATAATGATAATATACACAGAACTGATTAACCAAGTAGTAGAGACTATGCACAATGAACTATTAACAATATCTTTCTCTACTATGCATAGTAAGCAGGGCAAGTATGGTATTCCGCCCAAAAATTAGATATTGAGATTTCACTGAAAATAATATTTTGAGACCCCTGAATTTAGAACAAGGATTTGTAGAAAAAGAGGTGTGTGTATTTGTGTGTGTCAGCTAGCCAGCCATTCAGTCTGTTTATAAACAGCATAACCCAAAAATGAAAAGTTGGTTCTTTAAAGGAAGTGATGTGAAAATGTTCAAGAAAATCCCCCTCTATCACAGACTACTCTTCAAATGGAACATTTTTCAAAACTTCTTATTTTTATCAAAAGTGGCTCTATTTTGATTAAAACACCATATGCTTAAGATATTTTCATAACAAATGAAGCGTATATCTTGAATTTTCCGGGCATGTTCTCAGAAGTCCTCTTCATTCTGGATGACTTTTGCATAACTGGTAAACCATAACAGATAGACAAAATCTTCTTTCTTTTTTCATTCTTTACCTGATTACGCTCCCCTTATGTAGGACTTACAAGCCAGTGTCTAGGGTCAGACACCTGTCAAGGAGCACAAGAACCTATGGACTGGACAGAGTGAAGACCTGGAAGCGTGTGGTCAGTCCAGCACTAGGTAGTGAGGAAGAGGATGATATGAAATGCAGGCAAAATCAATGAATGGAAAGGTGATAATGGAGCAATTGATGGAATTAGTTGTGGGGGAAGCTAGAGAACCCAGAGAAAACCCGCCCACGCATCACTTCATCCACCACGATTACCACATGCGGGTCCCTGGGACTGAAACCAGGCCACCTAGGTGGTAGGCGAATGCTTTAACCACTCAGCCACAGCACTGCCTAGACAAAATATTACTAAACAAAAATGTAGATCTTGCTGAAATGCACAGCTTAAATTCCATACCTTTCTTTCTTCCTTTTTTTTCCTATTTTGGTGGAGTAAATCATTTTGGAGATATTCCTTGTTACTTGTCTAAATTTTCCAATACCTATACTTTTCTCAAATGGGGAGTCATTTTTAGTTTTACTTTCCCTATCAGGTACACAAAATGAATCTAGCAATATGCACTGTTTGGGAGCATCTCTCAGTTTCTTATTGTCTTACAGGATCTATCAAGGGTGAGTGGCCAGTAACAGTTGCAATACCAGGTAGGAGACATAGCACTGTAATGAGGACCAGCAAAAGAAGAGGAGGAGGAGTAGGAGGAGGTAGAGGTGGCAGTGGAGGTTGCAGTGGTGGTGGCGGTGGTGGCAGCGGTGGTGGTGGTAGTGCAAGAGGGGAAGGGTAGATATACCTGGCCTCATAAAAAAGCCATGTTTTAATTTTCTTTAGATTTATCTGCAAATTATTAATGCCTATGATGAAAAAGATTGCAAATGTCGCTTGAAATAAGCAGGATTTATTGAGTTAAACAAATCTGTGTTATAAGATAAACCTTAACGTTCAGTAAACATAATGCAATATTATATTGGAAAACATAAAGGCGTTTAATCCTTCTACAAATTCTCCCTATATTTATACTGAAATTAAAATTCCCATTGAAATATCTTTAAACATGTTTCTCCATTACATTATATCATAATGCAGTTTCTGCTTTCCAGTGAAAGGTCTTCTTCTAATACCTATGCAGTAAACGACCTTTCTTGGGTGACATTAAAATTTAATTAAATTTCTGTGAATTTTCAGTTACTGAAACTTGTCAAACTGTGTTACCAACTTGCCATAGACCAATAATCTGGCCACATGCAGCTTCTGACGTATGCAGCATGGTATGAAACAAAAAAACAGTTATAGCTTAATGAGTAACGATTTACTAAGCAACCAGAAAAAATCAATACTTTCCTTTCATGTCATTGGGTATACTTCTGTCCAGTCAGTAGTATAAATTGTCATTGGAAAGGGGCAAAGGGAGGGATAACGATTTACTGAGCGACCAGAAAAAATCAATACTTTCTTTTCATGCCGACATGATATTGGTTATAACTATATCCAGCCAGTAGCATGAATAATGTTGTTTTTGGAGAGGGGCCAAGAAGGGGAAGCTAGGAAGGCCTCATTAAACAATCATGATGCCCTTACATTTTATTAAATTTGCTTTCTGTACATAATAGGTAGACAAGGTGTTACATCCCACCCAATAACCCCATACCAAGGTTTAGGTGGAAACACATGTTTGGAGACCCCCTTAATTCAAAAAAGAATTTTTGTAAAAAGGTGTGTGTGTGTGTGCGTGCACATGCATTATCAGCATAACTTAAAAACGGAAAGACAGTTAAATACCAAACTTGGTAATTATTATTTATTTATGCCAACAAACTTACTGTTGGTGTTTTTAAACACACAAGCTGTGTGTGGGCAAAGTTTGAGAGGTAGAACTGTGGCTCAAATCCCAGTTGTGGCATTGAATTTTTAAGTTCCAGTTCTACCTCTCAAACCAAACTTGGTATTTAAGTTCAGCATCTTTCAATAATGAGGCACAAACATTTTCAATAAAATCCCTTAATCCAAGCTACCCTTTACATTAACAATTTTTCAAAAATGTTTATTTTATTAAAAATTGCTCTAATGATTCACTTACTCACTCACTCACCCATTTTGATTTTGATTAAGATACCATATGTTTGTATCTTCATGACAAATGAAATGTACATCTTTAATTTTTTGGGAATGTGTTTGAAGTCTCTTTATTCTGGATGACTTTTGCAAAACTGGTAAATCATAAGACAACAGACAAAATCTTACTATACAAAAATGTAGATCTCATTAAAGCACACAGCTTAAGGTGAACACGATTCTTTTAGAGTGAATAATTTCCACGATATTCCATGTTCTTTCTCTTAATTTTCCATGCTTAGGTATACTTTTGTCAAATGGTAAATCGTTATTCATTTTTACTTTCTCTACTACATATAGTAAGTAGGGAACTCGTCCATATAGCAAATCTAAAAATGGTGATCTATGCAGATGACATAATGCTCATGGTTAGAAGACTCCATCACTCACTATTCTCCAGACAGTACTGAAATATCTGCAAATCATTAAGAACTGGTCAAAGCTCAGAAGCTTAATATCTTGAAAGAAAAATTTGCACTGATGCCAATGTTCACCAGAAAGAAAGAAATATGCCTCAACCTACCAACAGTCACAGAATGAGGACTAAAACTTAATAACCGATATGAAATACCTCGGCATAGTAATCAACAGTAAGAACAACTGGTATCCTCATACACTTCACCTAGAGAACCTTTTACACATTCAGAACAGCTTAGTGCTTAGTACTGTATGCCCAGGACAAGAAGGCAAGTCTTAGGAATGTGTGGCATAATCATTTTGTGCTTCCCGCATGGTGTTTATACCTAGTTTCCGAGAGTGACAAGGATGCTAGGCTCGTTTAAAATACACAATGTTGTCACATAACTCACACATAGCTAGAAACATGCATTTTCATACACTCATTTCCTAGTAAACAGATCCGCTACTGGAGTAGATAGACAGTTCAAGCCCCCTCTGCCCTTCATTCCCCTCTAGCCTTCTTGTCGTGGGCATACAGTATGCTGCACTACAGTTACCTGGGGTCATCTTTCCATCATCTCATGATGATTTACGTTTATGCCATCCTTCCGTGTAAGCAATGACTGTTTATTGTTTAAAGTTGAGAACACCAAAAGCTCAGCACTATTCTATTTATGGCACAACCATTTTAGTGACTTATCAGCACCCTCATGTAATTTGCAAAACATTAATAACTACTTGTTGGTTGGATAAAGTGATATAATTATAAACTTGAACCTCAACAGGACTTAATAATGACCCTTGAGGAATCGCAATTTCACTATATATGCATGCATAACAACAATTGTGCGCTCTATATCTACATAAATGTGTGAACAAGCTATGTCCTGTATGGCGCAAGGCCTAACACATACATTGGGAATGAAGGACTAAAGGTCGAAGGAGTGTACTAGCTTCATTCGGACTTGTGCACAAAGTGTGTTATTATGTTATTCAAATAAAAAAACAATTCAATCTAAATGGTAACATTTTTTGGACAACCCTGTATTACTTGAAATCTTATCAAATTTTTGGGTGGAATACCATACTTCCCCTGCCCAGTACCTGCATAGTAGAGGAAGCAAAAGGCTGTGCTGTACCAGTCATTAAGTAGGCAAGAATAATACCCTTGTGCCTGGCTAATATAGTTGCTATACAAACAGGAGAAAGGACAATGTACATAATAATTATGATTGAACATGCTTTATACGTAACCCAGTTCCAAGCAATTCGTATTTATATGTATATTTTTGTAGGTCCCAGTAAAATGTAATTTAGAAACGTGTTAAAAGAACCTTATTTATATGTAATTTGCTGTTATACGTATTCATTTTGGCAAAATACAATTGAGTTTTATGTAATTATAGTGAACATACGGCATATCCTATCTTAAAATAAACTCAAGGTGTCTTTTCCTTATCTGTTGGCAAAGATGCAAGCTGGGTGAGCGGCTTTCAGCCACAGAAACAAAAGACAAAGATGTTTGTTGGTAGAGTCTATGGCTTTCAGTGCGACAATGTCATAGTAACAACCAAGAAGTAAAGATAAAAATTGTCAGTATCTGGTGTTTACTGATTAACAGTGGTTTTGTCTTTCAGCTCTCAATCCCCTTCAATTAGCCGTAGAGAACAGAGAAAGGAAATGTTTTACACTAGATCAGGAAGTAAAATTCATATGAGAGGTGGAACTTAGTCCACAAATTGCTTATACTATGCTTCGTAGTCAGTCAGTAGCAACATGAGATGTGTGTGCTTAATGCAAGAAAAGTGAAACAAGCCAAATTAAATAAGGAAAATTGAAGCTATTAACAGTGAAGCAACAAGATTCTAAAGTAAGAACAAATTAGAAACTAAAAACTTCACTTATCTTAGTAATGTTGCATGTTCTTTTTGAACAAGCTAACCCAGGGTTTCAAGTTGTCTCCAACTCATTCTCAAAGCTCTAACCCTGGGTTAGCTTGTTCAAAAAGAACATGCAACATTACTAAGATAAGTGAAGTTTTTAGTTTCTAATTTGTTCTTACTTTACAAGCCAAATTAACTGATATCTTTAAGCAGCACCAAGTTCAAAATAATATTTTCTTTGTACAGCTATGGAAAAAATGATTGAGCGCATTGGGAGAGCAAAATATTTTTTAAGTCCCAAATCATGTGGCGTGAGTGAGTGAGTGTGTTGGGTTTAAGGGCCCGTCGACAACTTGGTCATTAGGGCCCCTCAAATCATGTGGCAGTGCGGTTTATACAAGTCAATACTCCAACCTGCAGCTGAGTTTATTTATAGTCTCCAATTCATATGTTATTGAGAGGTAGAACTGGAACTTAAAAATCCAATGCCACAACTGGGATTTGAACCACAGACCTTCCGCTTACTGGGTGGCTGCTCTAACCACTGAGCTATTGTGACAAACTGCCAAAATGGCATTAAATTCTCAAACCAGTTCGTATTTCTCCTGGTAAACCACAAAGGCAGTCTCACATCAGAGACAAATTACCCCAATGGTGACTTACTATTGTAAGTACTTTATATCCCAGGATTAAATAACCTTCACATGGTAATTATTATTTATTTATGCCAACAAACTTACTGCATTCTGGCAGTTTGTCACAATAGCTCAGTGGTTAGAGCAGCCGCCCGGTAAGCGGAAGGTCTGTGGTTCAAATCCCAGTTGTGGCATTGGATTTTTAAGTTCCAGTTCTACCTCTCAAACTTTGCCCGCACACGGCTTGTGTGTTTAAAAACACCAACAGTAAGTTTGTTGGCATAAATAAATAATAATTATGATATGTTATTGTCTGTCAGATACAGCCTGTTTGTGTGTCCAACAGACATAGAGACTATCTATAACTGAATACAGCAGTTTAACTGAAATTAAGGTAAAGATTTTCTACTTCAACCCCAAAATCAAGTGCTTGTCCATCAGCTATCTCCTTGGTTTGCACCACTAGCTAACTTGCTCACAACAGGAACATAAATGCAACAAACACTGCCACCCATAAGTGAATAGCTCCTGCTTTAGGGCCTTAAGTGGCGAGGTATAGCCGAGGGATTAAGGACCCTATGCTGCAAAGCGTAGCCAAGAGATGTCTTTTCTTTTAGAAGAGGACTGAAACATTGTGGCTGAGAGGCGAAGTATAGCCGTAGGATCTGTGTAGCTAAACTCCAATGATTAAGTGTAATAAAAATAAGCAATATGAGTGAGATTGTCCTAGGAATTGCATAGGGAGGAGATATTACCACTTCATAACGCTGTAACCAACCAACCTACCTAAATAGGTTTTTATTTATAACAAGTAAATTACTGAAGATAGCAAAACATGTCACCTACACAATACTGTGCATGCTGGGATGATATTGCCAGCTTAAGAGAACGTGTGAAATCTGCTAGTTTGGTGAGATTTGAAGTCTTCTTCTGGTTAATATACAGAATGTTTAAAAAACAGTGTCTATTGCAACAGGAGTTGGGATTGGTCAAAACTAGAATAAATGTTCCTATAAACATAAGTTCGGAAACAAGTACATGTTGAGATATGAGCCATTTTACAAAAATGTACTACGTATCCACATTTTTTATGGGTTTGGCATACACCAATGTCTTTAAATGTCCCCATAGCCAGAAGCCCAATGGATCGAGGCCTGGTGAACGCAGAGGCCATGCTGCTGGATCTTCTCGACCAATCCATCACATCCATTAAATGTTTGGTTTAAGTATCGGGATTGCTTTAGTCCCAATGTGTGAGCAGGAATTGTAGGTGACAGACTCCTAGAACCATACATTTTACTGAACACATTTACAGGTGAATTGAATGTAGGTAACTCATCGAATCCTGTGCAATGAGTTACCGGTGCTTTTTGAGTTGTGCTTATGGAAAGACAATGATATGTGGTTTATGCATGACGGGGCACCACCCCATTTTGTACACATCACACAACAATACTTAAACCAAACATTTAATGGACAATAAATTGGCCAAGGAGGTCCAGTAGCATGGCCGCCCCATTCGCCGGACCTCAATCCATTAGGTTTCTGGCTATGGGGACATTTAAGGATGTTGGTGCATGCCAAACCTATCGAAAATGTACATACATTGCACATTTTTCTAAAATGGCTCATATCTCAACAAGTATTTGTTTCTAGACGTATGTTCAAAGGAACATTTATACTAGTTTTGACCAATCTCAACTCCTGTTGCAATATCAGTCACTTTTTTAAAACATCCAGTATATTTTGTTTGTTAATGATGCTGTCAATTGCAAGGACTATACCAGCACCACCAGTGCACTGGAATTTTGTCCTTCATGAGTTCTTCCAGAGCCATTAAATTTACCGACATGGGGCTGTCGTTAAGCACACTTAAATACCATTGGTCTGGACCAGGTTTGAATCTGCGACCTTAGGATCTATAGGCCAGGCCTAATAAACTTAGCCACCTGGTCTTCATCTTCTTCCCTTTCCAGAAATGTGTAGTTTATTGGGGAATTACAATTCAGAAAATGGTGTATAGAGACTGTAGAACACAACATACATTGTTTAATGTTGCCTTTTCCTGCCCAGATCCTAGATCATTGGGGTTTAGTTACACTAATACTTTATTGCAACTACTTCACCCCTCTTCCCTTGGCTATGCTTTACTGCATAGGATCCTCAATCCCTCAGCTGCACTTCATGGCTAAGGTTCAAAATCATTTATTTGTTTAATGACTGCCATGCTTATTACTTTCATGTTGACTGCTTTACCATTGGAATGGTAATGTTTCTCTTCTTGTTTTGGTAGCTCTGCATCTGACATCAGTAAAGTAAACAAAGGGGATAGCCAATATAGCAAGCCCTTGATTTTCTGGGTCCAAGTAAGAAATCTTCATCATCACAGCCATAAAATATGGAACACTGGCCATTTACTTGAGCACCTGGTGGGTGATTTGCTTACAATCTTTGAATTTTTAAAATACACCAAGAAATACTCAAGACATTATTTCAAAATGACTTACAAATGCTTTGTCCAGTAGCAGTCATTTTGTGTCTGTGCTGTTTATGTTGAAGGGTCACCGTCTGAATGAAAAACCAAGCAAAAGAGAGCAAGTATATTGATCGAAATATAGCCGAGTTGTTTAGGGCCCTAAACAAAAAAGTTTAACCCAGGGATTTTTTTATAAGAGGGGTGATGCAGTTGCAGGCCACAATTGCAAAATGCAGGGCATAGCTGTGATATCTGTTAAGCTTAACCCCAATGACCTACGAACCTGGGGAAAAGCTTGAATATGGTATATATGTGGAAGAACTTAAAAACAGCTATTTTTACGGGTTTCGCTAAAGCTCGTGGGTTGGCATTTTCTGCTGCACATGCCTAGTTGTAACAAAATACAGTACTTTGTAGATTTTGATTTTGTAGGTATATGAGAAAAAGTGTTAAAATAGGGAAGGAGGCTTTCTAATTGCAAATCAACTTTTAAACCGTGTATTATACGCATTTTCCTACGTCGTCCCTTCTGAATTTACATAAGGAGGTTAGTATGCAATCTTGTTCTTTATTTCCGTTGCTATTTCTTATTTAACATAATTCATGTACGACAAATACAAACATGGATAGGTTTTGTCACCGTAACATAAGTCACATTATATATAATTCAGGTAATAACAAGTAAATCCAGTATTTGCCTTGTCTAAAACTGTGGGACACGGTCTACAGTGCTACAGGAATTTTAATGACTGACAGCAGTTCGTAAACGCTGTTCACTGAAAATTCACGTACATTTACGCATTTTTACATCATCTCTAGAGGTTTTCGGGAAAATTTGCAGATAAATACCATAAATGTCATCACTGGTGCCACTGCTACTTCTTGCAATGATCGGACGATAACGTCGCATATAAAATTCCTTCAGATTTCCATATAAATTCCTATTTTATGAAACAAAGTATTTCTTTATTGTTTTAACTCAAGATGCCATTAAATGTAATTGCTTTTAACACATATACAAATAACTATGTGCCAGGTGCCACTGATCTCAACAACATACGTGGTATCTAGGCAACCTTCATTACAGAATATAAAATTCAAAGAACATTTGATTTATTTCTCTATGGGACTAACTCGCTGACTTTAGATCACTTTAGATGCTCGTCGACCTTCCATTCCTCGTCAACAAATACTGGATTGGAATGATCACAGAACACCTTGATTTTACCAACAGGCTAATAGCAACTTCATTAACATCTAACAAATCATACACAACACAACATCCTATGGATCACGTGTCTTTCATTGTAGCAACGGTACTATCACATATATCTCCAACTCAGATACACTCTTCCAATACAACTAGGTACAAACCCATTTGGTGGTCTCCAGAATGTTCCGAGGCAGTTGCTAAACGTAGATTAGCATTAAACCAATACCGTCAAACACCAACCTGTAACCAATTTATAGTTTTAAAAGCACAATTCGCATCCACTCGACGCATCATCCGATACCATAAACGCAAAAGTTGGCGAAAATTCTGTACGGAATTGTCACCATCAATTACTACTTCCACAATGTGGCGTAAACTACGTTGGTTCACACGACATACCGGACACCCTACTAATCCCATAGTCATGGACATACATCTTCAACAACAATTTCAAAACAACACACTCCAGACTCGGTACGTAACAATCCCCTTTTTCTGAATTCCGTGACACAGGAAGAGCCTTTATTTGAGGGTGCATTAGCACTCATGTCACCAATTTCAACACACGAACTATCTAATGCACTTAATTCACATCATAAATCCACCGCTTCAGGACCAGATAGAATATCATACGAAATGATCAAACACTTTCCACATACCTTTAATCTTTTGATTACACATGGGTATTCATACATTCTTTACACAGGTCATATCCCAGATTCATGGCAACACTTCTACATCATACCACTTCTGAAACCAAATAAAACAGGAAGGGCAGCAAATCACTATAGACCGATTGTCCTAGCCAACACACTAAGGAAACTATTTGAACAAATTCTAAAAACCCTACTCACGTTTTATATGGAACGTTACGGTTTTTGGCCCAAAGGACAACACGGATTCAGAAAACTATTCTCCACACATCACAACCTACTTCAACTAACGCATGACATACACGTCAATTGGACCCACAACCGAGGACTTCTAGCCCACTTCTTAGACATTTCCCACGCATACGATTCTGTACAGTTGGACATCCTCATCCCTATTTTAAGGAAACTTTTCATTCCAGCACCTATAGTACGATGTATTTACCACCTGTTTATTGACCGTAAAATTCAATTAAATCTACAATACTCATACACCCAAATTCGCTACAGTTCTCAAGGATTACCCCAAGGTACTCCTCTAAGTCCGCTACTATTTATTATTTATATCCAGGAACTTAGTACTCTTCCTTTTAAACAGAGTCAACTGCTCCTTTTTGCTGATGATATCCTCCTTTACTCTCCGGCAACGATTCAGGAAATCCGTTTATCGACACATAAGTTACAACATGACTTAGACTTGTTAGTGCAAACCCTCGTACGACTAGGGTTACAACTCAATGTTAGTAAAAGTCATTCTATTTTCTTTAAACGCGGCACACCAATTTTACAATCACCGTTACATATTGACGGACATCCTATACCTCTCACGCAGTCAACTAAATTCCTAGGCTTATATTTTGACCATAAACTATCCTGGAAAAATCATTCTGTGTATCTTCACTCCACCCTTAGATCAACCCTTCCCATATTTAAATACATACAAGGTCGACATTGGGGAGCACACCCACGATACCTATATATCATATTTAAAGCCCTTTGCCAATCGAAAATAGATTACGGAGCCATCACTATTACTGCATATCCAGTTGGAATGCAAAATAAAATTACATCCATAATTTATCAAATTGGTAAACTAATTTTAGGGATCGGCGGTAAACCTGCTACTCAAAAAGTTTTTGCCGAATTAGCACTACAAAATTTCGCCGAACGGCAGATAACCCTAACTATTCCTTTTATAGCAAAACTCTTTCTCTTCACAGAGACACCGCTGTTCTCTAAATTGCAACTAGGCCTTAATATCCGTTTACAGTGCAAAATAGGATCACGGAAGCAGACACCGATATATTTAAAAATATTTAAAGCTTTCAAATCATTCCAGGGAGGGATGTCCCATAGGAGACCTCCCTTATATTGTCTCAAATATGATCAGCTGATCCCTAAAACCAAATTTATTCTGTCTAACTGGCAAAAACATGATGTTACTACCCCTAAACAGTTTGCATACTTCCTAGACCAGTTTTCTCAATCTTTACAATCACCCCCTCAGATTATATATACTGATGGATCACTATCTGACCATGGGGCGGGAGCTGCATATTTCAATCAAACCACGGATACCAGAGACTCATTCACTCTTCCACGTTATTTTTCTAATTATTCAACAGAAATATACGCAATATACCAAGCTCTGTATTCTTTACGTCATAGACATAATTCCACAATCCTACTCTGTATCGATTCCTACAGTGCTATACAAACTCTTAATAGATTCCAAATAAAACATTCTCTTGATTGGTGGGAAATATTGTTTCCACGAACTAGATTCTTTAGATCAACGACATAACATGACACATATGATATGGATACCTGGCCATTCCAACATAACAGGTAATGAGTACGTAGATAAACTGGCCAAAGTAGCTGCCAATAGTGATAAGAGCTTCACGGGTGATCAACCGTGTTAAATTTAAGAAGGTCGAGATTTCGGCCATTATACTCTCCATGGCCATCTTCAGGACTATTTTTCATCATTTTAGTCCTGAAGATGGCCATGGAGAGTATAATGGCCGAAAGCTCGACCTTCTTAAATTTAACACGGCTGATCACCCGTGAAGCTCTTATCACTAACGTTCGCCGTGAAAGCTTCAAATCTTACAGCTGCCAATAATTCTCCCCCAAATCCATCACCAGGAATACACATCCAGGACGTCCGACAACATATTACTCATCATATCGATACTTATTTCCATCTACCTAGATAATCTAAAACACCATGGTTTTCAGTGGGAAATGTAGATAAAGAGGCTATATCTCTGGAAACAAAATTGAAATTAGGCGTAGCACCCACCCCGGCTTATTTATTTAAGATCGGAAAACGCGATACAGATTGCTGTGAGTATGGTCAGTTTGGCGATGCAGATCATATATTCTTTCAATGCCCTAAAAATTACCAACATTCGACATCTCTATATTCACACATATGTGCACGTATTGGACACGGTCCCTGGAATATTTCATCACTTCTAAATTGGAAAATATGTTATATAGCACCACTACTTCTTCTTCGTTTCCTCAGAAAATGTAAAATGAAGCTATAATACTAACAGCATAAGAACATATGTATATTCAAATTACATCTTACCTTACATCTACATCTCTACTTCATCAAAGACACCAGACGCGGAAATCCAGAATACACTGGATACAGCGTCATTAAATAAACCAACAACAACAACAACTAACTCGCTGCCATGATACGGGCAATAATCCAAATATAAAATTGTGTAAACTCTTTCTTGTTTTTGTAAATACGTTCTATATAACCAATAAAAAGTCGATATTTGAAACGTTAAAGATGTTCATATACGAACGCGTTCAAACAAATACAATATGTGTGCCATATATCGATACAAGGCTATGAAAACCTCATAATTTCATTACCAACAATTTTATTAGGGAAGTAAAAAGCTTATTTAAAAATTCACAGAAGTTAGTGTGACAGCTGTGCAGCTTTTGCTAGATAACCCTGACTTATGTCACTAACAGATGAAGAGCTTTTATGCACTTCTGTGTCTCTATGAATTTGGAGTTCCGAGGTTTTGGCCACGTTTTGGCTTCGAACTTTTCAGAGGGAATTTTGAGTTACGAGGTATACACTTATAATATGTTGTTTTAATGCAAATTTATGTATGTCAAAAAGAAAATTGAAATTAATATACATATATTAAAGTACGATTCTTATCATCTGTAATTAGAGTACCTACTATATCAGATTGTACTCATACAATATAACATGACTTATTGTAATTTATCTTTTGCATTTATTGCAAAAGGGCAAAGTGCCTAAAAATAATGGTTATCCTGGGTAATAACTTCAAGTTACTGCAGAAGCATATACTGTTTTGTGTTTATTTGCAGCGAAGATTTATATAAATTGTCAGCATCAGAAATTTTTCTTGAAAACTACATTGTATGTCAGTTTAAAGTGAATTTCGCCTGAGGGGTCACTTCAAACACCTGATATGTACCTAGGAAATCCAGCTTGTGACTCAGCCCTAATTGACAAATATTCGGTTTGTCATAAACCTTGAAAAAATGTATGGTCTATGTATTTTCACAATATACCACGGGCGTCGCGCCCCCCTCGGAAATTAATGAATTTGTTACCTAGTCAATTACTATTAGACTATTGTTTAATTTTGATGTAAATAAGAGATTTTATTTAACACAAATTAATACGCTTATCTGCAACAAATACTATGAGTCATATATTTTTTTTCAATAGAGTAATGAATTAATAAGATACGAGTATGATTACAAACTTTCAACATGCGGCCCCCTCCCCATGAAAAAGTCTGCCGACGCCCATGGTACATGTGGTCTGGGTTTTTTGTCTTGTAGTAGCACAAACTTCCACATATTCTGCAGGAGTGCATATCTTTCGGTTCCTCGATTGCATTTCAATGAGCATGCATGTAATTATTTTCCTTTTGAGTGTGACCTATCTCTAGAATCTCTGATTTATAGATTATAATTTCTGGATCACCTTCAATGTTATTTTCTATAAAATCCACAGCTATACTGGTAAACTCTGATGCGTTTCTACCTTCTTTATATTCATGCCATGAGGAGCAGTAGCCATCATTTGTTTCTAGGTCATAGATTGTAAAGTTGTGGACCTCCACTTTACTTCTGGAACACAATGCTGATGGCAAACACCCTACCCGCCCCTTATGTATCCAGATTTTTTTTTTTTTTTTTTTGCCTCTTTGTGTACCATGTGTAAAGAACATTCATTCTCTATAAGCTCAATAAGCTTTGTATGAACAACATAGTCACATTGATCCCTCTGTACTCTTGCTGAAAGAGAAAAAGTAAAAGACAAATAGTTTTCATTAAACACTTCACAAAACTGTTTGTAAGCAGTAGTTAGCCCTTTGTTACAAAGTTTCTTGTATTCTCTGTGTATATATGAACCACTTAATAATCTGTACGCAACAATAAGACATTCACCTGGGAACCCTGCAATATCACAGTCACCCTCAGCCTAAATGGTGCGTGATGTACATACGAGATTTTCAGCGCAAATGATAGAGTGAAATCAAGGAGTGAGTGAGTGAGTGCCGGGTTTAAGGGCCCGTCGACAACTTGGTCATTAGGGCCCCGTGAGATCAAGGAGTGAGGTATGTCATTTTCATCCAGAGTGGTGTCAATCGTGGCCCCGAATAGCATTGCCACGCAGAGAGCCAGTCGCTGTGTCCTGAGCATAGCGGGCCAATCCATTAGAAACCAGTTCAGTGCAGTTTTCCGTGTGATGCAGGCATAGCAATGGCTGCGTATGAGAGCACATACATGAGTCATTTGGATTCGCTTGTTTAGAATGGGAAAAACAATTTCTATGCCAAATTGTCGGTAGTAGTATTCAGTACCTAATATGCAACCAGTATCTTGCGTTAAAAATACAACATACCAAGACATTATGAACGTAGAACGTAAAGTAAATAATGCAGTTCAACTGGAGCTGATAGAAGTATAATGTGATCGTCGCCTTCAATAGAAATTCGACATTTCGTGCTCAGAAGCATTGATTGAATTCTTTCGGAAACTTGGCAATCGGAATTTCCCAAATTATATTTCCAACGCAGCAAAAACTACAATAATTTATGGTAGTACTACCTTTGTGAACAGGGATTCTCTATAATGAAGCTCCTGAAAACTCGTCACAAAAACAGACTCTCGGATAGCAATTTGGCATCCAGTCTTAGAATCTGTTTTTTTAAAATGTTGTTGAGCCAAATTTTGAAAAGTGTCTGAATTAAAAAATATGCCAAGTGACTGATCGTACAAATGTGCAACATGTGGTATTTTACTGAAGTTTTCAGTATGATTGTCTAAAATTCATTATGCAAACGCTTAACACTAAAATATATATCCTAAGTACAGTAGTTTTCAAACGACTTATATGTTGTTCTTCCCTTTAATTTTGGAGGAAATCGACAACCCCTCTTAGTAATAATGTGTTGCGTTATTTCACTTATTTGAAGATAATCCAAATAAATATTATGTTATTTACGTTTAATCAAAATAGCTAAGAATATGCACTTAAGGGATAACCGGATTTGAAAGCTGCCTTTTACTTTTTGTATAAATATAGATATATCTGATGCAAGTTCGTATTAAAAGCACTATTATTAATACTGTGTAATTGTTCGCTACTCTCTTATGTGTGAGTGGCACATTCACTAATACTTAGTTGCTTCCCCGTAAGAGTGAGATCGGCCGAAGATCGATTGAGATTGTTCTTCAAGACACAAGAACAGCAACATGGATCGCTCTAGGAGGGAGGTTGTAAAGGAACAGTCAATTAACGCAGTCTATCCAAGTACCGCCTTCGCCAACAGCTGCAGCGTCATCACCGATGTCCCTCGGGACCTGTAGGCACGATATGTGCTTGCAGCAGTGGCCTTCAGCAATGACGGCCAGAGCATCCACTCAACCCGGGGACGACACCGCTGGCCGGTGTGGAGGTTGCCAGCCATGAGGAACTGGAAGCTGCCTTGGCGTCGAGGCTGCCCTTGTTAGGGCGGATGCTCCGGATTGAAACCAGCAGACAGGACCGCCTAGCTCTATGCCGCATTTGCTGTGCCTATGGGCACACGGAGGAAGTCTGCTCGGCGCCGCCGAAGTGACTCTACTGTGATACTGCCAGTCTCACTTTGGTCTGCCAGCAGCATGACCTTCGCCTCCGCCGTTGCTACTGCGCCACATATGCAGGGTCCGGCCAGGCGCTCTGCCCCCTGCATCCTCGCACGAAGACATCGCCTGCGCCCCACTACAGCCACAACGCATACCCTCACGGCCGGCACCGACTTCTATAACAGCTCGACCAGACACCTCAACAGGAGCGGCGACGCCGGACGCCATTCAGGACCTTCATGCTGAGCTGCTACACTTGGTGCCCGCTTAGCCCCCTTGTAAGAGACCACAGCCTCCACACCGACAAGCTCCAAGACCTGAAAGCAACGCTCACAGCAGTATTAGTTTAAATATGAGTGACAGTGACGAACAAGTGGCCAAGGAGAAACAAAATATTAAAGATGCTCAAAGTGCAGGCTGCAGTAATATGCCTAATACACGTGTACGTTTGCTTTATGAAACACAATCTACCGATTTAAATCAAATGTTTATTAAATCATCTATTAATATACAGTACGTGTATTACAAAACTTGGCCGGCAGGAGCATGGCCCGTGTGACCTTCACTGCATTTTCCTGCTCGCGCGTGCTAATCGTCAATCTTACTTCTGTTAGGTATGTGTTCTTCTAGCCCAATTCACACGTGAATAACATTAGTGTTTAGAAGCTTTTAGTTCTGCTTGAAGCGTTTTCAGAATGAATCGACTGCAGCATACAGCACAACAAAGTGTTTATGTACGATAGGTATATGCTTGCGTCATCTTGTAGGGAAGTTGTAAGGCAATTTTAAATTATAATCTAAGCAAAAGTTAAAGGCATATGGAGGCGGGCTGTACTGCAGACTCCAGCGAATCCTAAGCTTGCCCCTCCTACCAGCGCTGCCGAATGTGGTACATATATCTCACGCGCTCTTATGTACAGAACCTCTGCCGGTACACGCACTACGCTTGGCAACAGCGCTCTGCTTGAGCATTGGCCAGCGTTTACATGCCTTTAACTTTTGCGAACAGTATAAACTTCCTGGTGTGCGTATTACGAGTATATGTCATTTGCTTGCACATAAATTCAGGTAGACTGGAACAATTTGCGATAGGAGAAGAAAAATGAAACGGTGAGTGCTTACAGAACAGAAATTAGTCGACATCAGAGACAGGTTAGAAAGGCCGCCTCGAAAATCTTTAGGCGCCTCGCACAAGACAAAAACAAAACAAAATATCAGGAGAAATTAACTAATGCGTGTGAACGAAAATTTCCTCAGAAGATGCCCTAGATGTATCGTTGCAGATGGACGGCATTTCCAATCATATTCTGAGATAAGGCATGTTTTGTGTTTATACTGATAACTGTTACTGTGATTTGATCTGACGTCCATGCATCCTTGACTGGGAGACAGGCCGTGCGACTGTCAGCCAAGTCGTGCATTACGTATCCCGGAGACGGGCCGTACGCCTGTCGGCCGAGTTTTGTAGTAAACGTACTGTATTATTACTATTCTATTATTTGAGGTTGGAAATGTGTATACTAATGCCAGCAAGTGGTTTATTTTCTGCACATGCATACTCAAAATGCGGGATATATACATCCACGTGCACACTGAATATACAAGCTGCATCTCCCTCGTTTATACACATATTTTATGGCGTTATACCTACGTATGTATACATACGCGCCTGCCGCTTTATCGCAAGCGTCGCATCGTTATTTTATCTCTCTCTCTCTTGCACGTATCACGTGCTAAAGCTACGAGGCGTATCGAAAAGTATGTGAAACTATTGAGTTGTTTACACGAGCTTATCGCACGTACATGGCGAGATAGTGTATGTACACTCTGTTCAGGTGCAATCATATGTTCAGGACAGCGTCTCATATATCGGTGAGCGCGAGAGATCATCCGTGTTGCACTACTGACTGTATACCAATTTAAAAGTATTTAGCTGTTCTAGTAAACAAGATAACAAGCGATCGCAGTGCGCAACAACCAAGATCAATACACCTGGCCACTTTGCCACATAGTTCACAACTCATAGCTGATCGAGATGAGCAGAGTCCAGCTAACTGGCATTATTTCTCTTGCAAAACATATATCTTTCTTGCATGCACATTAACGTACTGTCATTCACTTAGGAGAATGTCTTTGTCCTTGAATGTACAATCATGCTGTGGAGTGCAGAGCTTCTTGGTATGATGTACACAGGTAACACCAGCAGTCTACAAAGCAGTTGGACTGTAAGCTGTGCCAGTGTTGCTACAATATTATGTTGTGTGGTTTTTGAGTCTCCAATAAGCATAATTCATTGGTGTTATTACTGTAAGTATGATAGGTCTGTTTTATGCAATAATATAGTGTATTAGTGATGCTCTATGCTTAATATTTGTCTCGGGAAAGAAAGGATAAATTTCTTTTGAAGCAGGGTGTGAAACATCAGCACAAAAGGAGAAAACAACAGTGTGGTATCTCAGGTTCACTTGTGCCAACCACAAGGTCACAGCTGAACTCCTGAGAGAAAGCCTTCTCTTTACACGCACTGCTCTCCTTTTTGCCTGCATCACATCTCTTTCAATGTAATTGAATTGAATTTCTATTTTTATAAATTTTTAAAAATAATAAGAGTTTAGGGCAGCAGCATGGCCGAGCAGTTAGAGCATTCACCTAACACCTAGGCAGCCTGGGTTCGATCCCAAGGACCCACATGTGGTAATCGCGGTGGACGAAGCAGCGTCTGGGCGGGTTTTCTCCTGGTTCTCTGGTTTCCCCTGTCACTCATTCCACCTACTGCTCCATTATCACCTTTCCAATCATCCATTTTGCCTGCATTTCATATCATCCTCTTCCTTACTATCATACCTAGTGCTTGGCTGACCACCAGTTTCCACGTGTCCACTGTCCAGTCCATAGGTTCCTCTGCTCCCTGACAGGCATCTGACCCTAGGCATTGGCTTGTAAGGGTAATCAGGTAAAGGAAAAAGAATAAAATTTTACTTTCGTTTCTCATACACAAACAATGTAGTCACAGTAATCAACATATTCTAATTTGAGGTATATCACAGCAATCAGATATTGATTTTTATTTTACTCATGTTTCATTGTGTTATTATTATTTTTTAAATATATTTATAATTTAGAGTAGACAATAGGGCTGCTGAACATAGTCGTTAGTATCAAGAGGGAACTGGAGAAGGGATCCATCAGTGAAGAAGAGACATAAGGTAATGTCAACAAAATTTACATAACATTTTATTTGTCTTGTGTTTATATTATATATTATTATTATGATTATCATTATTATTATTATAAGAAAAATATATTTGTTTTATTAACAAAACTGTTTGTATTCATCATACTCCACATTTATTTATTGGTTTTCTTTAATTATTAACTCTTTCAGAAGCTATCAATTTTGATGTTTCAGATCTGCTGGGCATTCCATGATGGACACAATTTTTGTTTTTGTTGTTATTACTATTATTATTATTACACAACAGGAATTAACTCATTTATAAATAAGTATACTCATACTTCAATGTGATTTTTGAGTCCATTTTGCACAGAGAGCTGATCATCATCTTCACTCCATGGATTAGACACATTATTCTGTTTTTCACAGCAAGTCCCTCCATCTCTTCTGCAGTCTGTCCTATAATCTGTGGTCTGCCCACATCTCTACTCCCTACTGGTTTTCGATTCAGAGCTATTTTTGGAACTCCATCACACTACATCCTCTCCACATGTAACAGCCAATTATTTCTATAGTGTTTTATTTCTTTATTTATAGATTTCACTTTCAGCTCTGTTCTTATTACATCATCACTTATGTGGTGCTCTAGCTTTGTACATCCTTTAGTTCTCAGAAATTTCATTTCTTTGCCATTGTTTTATAAAATTTAATTCTTGTATCCTTTCTTGTTTTATTTCTTAAAGCATTGCCTTATGTTCTACATATAGTTTGAAAGCTTGATAAATTTAATTTTTTTTTCTGTGAGCCTATTTTACATCCAAGGTGCCTGAAACTTGAGACTTGTTCTGAAGTTTGATCACCTAAAGTAATTTTAGATTTTATTTGTTGCTGACCCCAAAAAAGCCATTATCCTTGTTTTTGTTTTGGAAATGTTAAAATTATAGTCCTTACATATTAAGCTAAATTCATATATAGCATGTTGTAAATTGTCTTCACTTTTTTGTATTAATACTACATTGTCTACATAGCTGATTTGTGGTGGAAATGTTGACAAAGCATACCTCATTTCATCAATGGATTTTGGGGTTTTCTCTCTTTGATGTTTTAATTTCACTCAACATTGAGAAGCCCAGTTCACGCGAATGTGTAGTTGTAAATGGTAATAACACATTAACTGTTTAAAACAGGCATGTGGAAGTTGGGCCAATCATAAGAGTTCTTAATGGCTTTGCAGTCCACTAACAATATATAACTATTTTATAAGAGTTTAATTGCTATATTTAGTGAAAACACGTTCAACGAAGATACTCCTTCATGGCTTTTAAATGTGATTTATTTATCATCTTATTGTTATGAAATTACACATTATTGAGAAATAGCTTTCCATAAAACAAGGTTTGTAACAGGATACATATAACAGTACCAACAAACATGAACTATTTGCGATAAAATAAAATTATACAAGACTGAAGTTTAAAACTCATAAGAAAAAGCAAACAAATACATAAAAAGCACTTGTTTGAGGTAACTGGTATACAAAGTTAGTAATATTACTTTACAAAAACTTACCAGAACATATATTTTAACACTTTCCCTGGTTTAGAACACTTATGAGTTTTAAACATAAACTCTATTGTAGATTGCTGAAAAGTTTTACACAACTTTCTTTGCAGTGAACACAAAGCTTGCCACCTCTATAACCATCAAACCAACTCAATACCACAGTCACGAACACAAATAACTAAAGATAACTTAAGGTTGTCGTCAACCTGACGGATCGCACACTTACTAAGGCAGAAACTTCACTGTTGTCCAAAGGGAGCAACTTTGCAGTCACCCCATCTCACATACCGGTGGAAGATATCATAGCCAATGTGGAGCCCGCACTTCGATTGCTGCAGCCACATCAAGCTGAAGAACTAAGAGGTGAAACCGCACGTATTCTGTGCAGGACCCCAGCCCCCAAGAACAACCTGACCACCTTAGAATAGAAAGCGATCAAAACCTTAAATGCAGATGACAGCATCGTCATCCTCCAGGCAGACAAGGGGAATGCTACGGTAGTAATGTCGAAGGAGGCATACAACACGAAAATCTCAGAACTACTGGACCTGGGTACCTACAAGAAGCTTGGGAAGGATCCAACCTCGCGCATTTTAAGGACGACCAACAACCTTATAAAGAGCTCCACGATAGCAGATAACATCAAACATCAAACCTGCAAGAGCGAAGCTTTACCGCCAAGGCCCTATGGACTGCCGAAAATCCACAAAGATGACGTTCCATTACGACCCATCGTTAGTACTGTTGGATCACCAACATATAACATTTCCAAGTATCTGGCTACTCTATTACAGGAACACATTGGCAACACCCCATCCTACATCAAAAACTCCAGGCACTTCGTAGAGAAACTGAAGACCATACAACTGGGGGCAGAGGACCGCCTTGTCAGTTTCGATGTCATTTCTTTATTCACCAAAGTTCCGATTACAGAGGCACTACAACACATTGCCGAACTTTTTCCGCCCAACATCACCAGTCTTTTTCGTCACTGCCTAACCACAAGCTACTTCCAGTGGAACAACACTTTCTATGAACAGATAGACGGCGTTGCCATGGGCAGCCCTTTAAGCCCGGTAGTTGCAAATTTTTTCATGGAGAAGTTTGAGGAAGAAGCGCTACATATAAACCAAAAACCTGGCTTAGGTATGTGGACGACACCTTCATTATTTGGAGCCATGGGGAGGAAAAACTAGAAGCCTTTTTTCATCATCTAAATAGCCAAAACTGTGCCATACAGTTCACCATGGAAAAGGAAACAAACAACAGTCTTCCTTTCCTGGATGTCCTAGTGACAAGAGAAGCTGATTCACGTCTGGGTCACACAGTTTATCGCAAACCTACTCATACTGATAGGTACCTCCATAAAACCTTGAACCATCATCCAAGACAAAAATTGCGCATAATCAAAACCCTTTCCGAACGAGCCAAGAAGATTTGTGAGCCACAAAAGCTGAATAAAGAAATCCGACATCTTAACAAGGCCCTCATCAGCAACGGTTATACACACAAGGAAATTACAAGAGCTCTCCATCCGAGGTACCCGTCAGTCCAAAAAGACCGGAGGAAGCAAACCCTGAGTACCATCTATTGACCATACATCCATAAGGTAACAGACCGAATAGGAAGACTGGTGCAACAGTACAACATTAGGTCTATTTATAGGCCAACAAAGAAAGTCAAAGATTTATTTAACTCCGTTAAGGATAAAAGACATCCACACTGCACAGCTGGTGTTTACAAAATACCATGTAGCTGTGGACAAGTATATATAGGCACCACCATGCGGAGTATCAGCACTCGACTAAAAGAACATGAAAGACATAGCCGGTTGGGGCAGACGGACAAGTCAGCGGTGGCAGAACACTCTCTATTGTTCGGCCACGACGTGAATTACAAAGACACGGAGGTACTCTCAAGGACAAGCCACTACCAGGCTCGCTTGACTCGGGAAGCGATAGAGATTTTTATGCATAAAAACTCCTACAATCGAAAAGAAGAGAGACAACAGATAAGCAAAACTTGGCTCCTGGCTCTAATAAGAGGGAGAAGAAAACCCGAAACACCGAAAGCTTTCTCCTTTATACCATGATCAGAGACGTCCCATTTACCGGCATTTTGAGATCGATAATCTCATGTTGGTATTTATGAGAACGAGCGATTGTGAAAATTTATTACCATGGACACTAATAACAAAGATGAGTATGAAAGTTTGTAGTGAACTTTAATTTAGTGCAGCCGCTAATAACAGAGGTTGACCCTGAAGATGCTGGACGCAGTTTCCAGCGAAACGTCGGAGGAAGGTAATCCAACTCGACCACGGCCCACAAACCCGGAAAATCTACTTAACATAGTTGATAATGCCGACCGTGAAAGCCTCAGCACTTAAATCACCTGTTAATTTATGCCGCAATAGTTACCTTTCAGTGTTATGACTGCAATAAGATGCACTTCTACTATTTGCTCATGCATTAAAAATTTACTCTAATGGTGGGTACATAAAACCACTCAAAAATTTTCTCTTTAAAAAAACGCTGCGGGAGGGGAGGTGTAGGAGACAACAAAAAGGTGCACTTTTGATGAAATCTCAAATTGAATGTTTGGTGTAATATAACATTTCCTTTATTTACCACTTAACAAAATCTATATGTGTTTGACATTTCATACCCGTAACAAAGATTATCTTACAAGATTTGAAGCTTTTACGGCAATTATTATTAATTAGAGCTTCTCGGGTTACAGGTGTATAATACCTATAAAATTGTAAGAGCTTTCGGCAATACTAAACTCCATGGTCATCATCAGGAAATTAATGAATAAATGGCCATCTCAAACTCATGACCTTCATTGGGAACTGTATAAGAAATGAACAACCATCTCAAAATCATGGCCTTCTTTTAAGTAATCCTGTCCAAGCAGTGCTCAATCGCAGACTATTGTCTCTATTAAAATTATTTGGCTATAATTTAATTTCAATTGCCTCTTTTACGAGTCTGTCGTAATGTCGGTTACTGTGGTGTAAAACTACGACCTTAACTAAAATACTGTTATCACTGTTGAGATTATCTCTGCTATTGCTGATTTTTCTGGTTGTAGTAGCCATAGATTGTGTTTGTGTTCCTCATGTCTCTCTTCAATAGTACGACCTGTCCATCCTATATACAATTTGTTCACCAACTCATAGTCCCTGAAAGGAGTGCAGCAAGTATGTCAGTAAACAATTCCAGGTAAACAGTGATATCTGAAGCTGGCCACCTGCTTCTGGTTATGCTTACGATAGTAATACCAACTTTGGAATGTGTATTCACGCTAGTTCAAAGCAAAGAAGTCGCTCAAAATAGCGGAACTTAAATGTTTCAGCATCTCCTTTAATAACATTGGTAAGTAAAGCCTTTAAAAGTAGTTTTAAGAATGTTATATGGTTTCATCCGCGCTGTTCTATGACAGCAGCAGTTGGCGACTAGCGGCAAGGACGTGTACAGACAAAAGACAGCGCCGCCGGTTCAGAGTCTTTTGGATCAGCCGTTATAATTAAGACATACATATAAAGGGAACTGAAGTTACACTTGGACAAAATAACAAACAACAAAATACCCAAAGCAGCTATAAATTAGAAGCCACAAGGTAGTTTATAAAACATAAAAAATATTTTGAACTACTCCATCTTTCTCCCACTGATCATTTTCCACCTTTTCTACATGTTTTCAAAAACCCTGCCAGTCTGTGTCGGTGTCAAGTGATATAACATCAAGCGTTATATCATGCAATTCCTGTACGGATAGGTCACCTGTTACATTTCTCTAACTATTCATTTTACCTTGGCCCAAGCTAGTTCTGTGGGATTGAGATCAAATGTTTATGGGGCAAACAAATGACAGTGTGACCCAGTGAAACCCAAAATGTGTCCGCTTCAAAACCCTCTTAGGCTTGTTTGTTTCAATCACTCTGTAAAAATCTGTTTTACACATGGAACTGTCACTCTGGAACCTTGCTCTGGAACCACAATATCATAGCAGATGTAGAAGGGGGATAAGCATTATTCTTAACTCTCTGGTGTGCTTGATGAATGTCTATGTTTGTGTAACCATTCTTTTTAAGGTTGTTTATTAAATAATTATTTCGTGGGATAAGTGGTCTTTGTCCACAATTTCATAAGCTCAATGAAATGAGGTAGTTTTCTTCTGAATCAGATGGTGATGACTATGTGCATCAAGATAGTGATCTGCATCTTTTCTGTAAACTCGGTGCCCTAATGTACCATCTTGGTTTTTTATAAATTTGGATGTCCAAAAATGGAAGAGAACCTAGATTTTCAATTTTCCATAGTGAACTTAATGTTTTGATGAATACCACTGATGTGTGAGAGGAGGGCTTGTAGAGCTTCTTTCCCATGCTGCCAAATCACAAATGTGTCATCCACATACTGCTAGAACGCTTTGGGTCTTGAGTGTTGCAGATTGCAAGGCTTTGTGTTCTAAGTGTTCCATATAAAAGTTGGCCACAGAAGGAGAAAGAGGTGATTCCATCACCACCCCATTAATTTGTTCATAAAATTCTTCCTTGGGTGTGAAGTATGTAGACTTGTAGTTCAGTATCACTGAAAGCTTGAACAATTTCATAGGTATTACAGGGCTGGTAATCCGAGAAGTCAATTAAAGAATGTCAATTGGTTAACAGCAAAAAAACATTTAATTTGACATAGATTGTGGCTTTAACAAGATTTACATATTCTATGTAGTATTTTGTCCCTCTCTTATGATTTACCAATTAACAAGTCCTTTAAAACTTCACAGTCCACTGCAGAAAATTAAAGATGCACATTTTATTTGCCATTCAGATATTGTAATTTGAACTGCTTTGGCAGAAAATTTAAATACAATGATGTTTAAACAATTTTAGGTAGTAAAAGTGAATCTGTTTACTGACACTACATGCATATGGTTAATGAAAATCGTAAAGCAATTTTTGAGAAAATTGAAAATAACTGAAAACCATCCATGTAAAGAATAGTTTGGAACAGGGGATGATTTTCCTGGAAATCTTTGCATCACATCCTTGGAAAATGCTCATCTTAAATACATGTCTGTATTCAACTCTTTGTTTTTGTGCACCTTATGTGCACGCACGCACACACGCACGCGCACACACACACACACACACACACACACACACACACACACACACACACACACACACACACACATCCCTGTTTTCTCTCAATATTGATTTTTAAGTGGAATGCAATACTTTATTTAGTATAACTAGTAGGGAGAAAGTAGAAAGCTTATTTTAAATTCTGGAGACAATTTCAGGTGAATTCTTGATATGGAAATTTTAAGTGGTATACAAGAATTTCTGTACCAGCCACAAAAAAGTAAACATTACGTGGGATTGTGGGCCGACTTCTTGAACTTATCTACAACCAGGGACTGCATCCGAGGTGATTTATACCCAAGATGATTTATTAATTTGATGTATTATTTTTTCTTTTGCCTGAAGTTCAACATCCTATTAATTGGCATGTCACATTGCACAGTGAATGAATGAAATAGATGAAATGATGCTCAAACAAGCCTGGGATTCTTAAAGTAGCTACCCAATGTTTGTCTTTACAGGAAAAGAGAAATGCTTGGCAAAAAATCAATAAATATATATATATGGCTCAATATAATTAGAGGAACAAAATTTTGTTTGAGTGTATTCTTGTAATGGTATTTATTGTGACCATACAATAATTTTTTCTTGAATAACTAATCCTTATTTAATAATAACACAAATGATGTTTACTTCTCATAACAAACTTGGCTACTGCATGCGGAAATTAAGCAGTGTAGGAAATAACAATGGATGATCCTTCCACTGAATCTAAACAACAAATGGAGTCATTTCAGTATCTTATATGGACCCCATGGGCATGTATTATTGCTGCACACATTTGAGGCATGCTTCTGATCAACCTTCACACATCTCTTTGTGGGATTCTAGAGTGAGGACATCTGCGAGCTTGAAGCATCTGTGAAACTATAGGACACTTCCGGTCACAACGTTCAAACATATCCCACAAATGCTCAAAGGGACTGAGGTTCACACTCATAGCAGGCCAGTTCATTGTTTGTATCTGGATATTCTGTAAGATGGCTATAGTGGCTTCAGCTGTATGGGTTCTAGCATTGTCTTGCTGCAATACAAACATGGGCCCCATCCCAACTGCAACAGGCATAACATGATCCAGTACAGTATCAGCAAAGTACCTGGCAGCATTTTGTCACTCTCTGACTACCTCAAGATCAGTTTTACCATGAATACTGATGCCTCCCCACACCATGACTGACCCAGTGCCAAGTCTCTCAATTTCTTGGATGGCAGCTTCATCATAATGCTCACTACGACAATACACATGCACACATCCATCACAATGTGTTAAATGAAAGTGAGATTCATCTGTGATCAGTACATTGTGCCAGTGATGAAGCTGCCAGTTCCTATGTTGTTGAGCAAACCTCAATCAATCTACCTTGTAATGACGTTCCAATCAAGGGACCTTACGAGGTCTTCATGGTCTTAATCCCACCTCTCGAAGCCTGTTTCGTATTATCTTATCACTGACAACACCAGTTGCTGTCCTCACATTACTTAGATGGCCTCTTCCAGTGACAGTGCATTGTCAAAGAGCACAATTGACCACATATAGATAATCTCTAGCTGATGTTTTATGTTTTGGAATGCTGGCCAGGTCTTCTGGTATAGGTACCAGTTTCAATACATCTTTTCCAGGTCCTTTCAACAACAGATGAAGTCACATTGATCTCTCTAGAACTGTTCAACCTTCCTATATCAATGTGACTGCTTGAGCAACTTCAGCTTTGGATAGGCAAGTCATTTTAAACTTACTGAATGTAAAAAATTGTAGAAAGATGCAATACTCCATTAACGACACAAAATAGACACTTCAACAATACGTGAAACATTACATTCTACACACAAGCTACTTCAGTTTTCAATATAACACAATATATTGTTATACTTCCAGTAGGAAGGCTTTAAAAGCTGTCATGGTGGATTGCATATCTTAATTAAATATGTCTCAACAATAATATGTAGTATGTACACCTTCGTTACAAACTGGAAAAACACTACGCTCTAACAAAATCTTGTCCCTCTAATTATTTTCAGCAGTGTATTAAATATTTAGTCTGTAAGCAAATTTATGTTAAAAAGGATTAACACTTATTTTTTATGTAATTATCAGTATGAGTTGATTTTTTGTAAATGTCGAAATTCAATTTATTGTTTTGAGAAACTGGTTCAGTTACTGGAAATAATTCAACAACTACAAAAGATAAGTGAAGTTATACTCTTTATTTAACATTTTTGTTGATTTACATTGCTTCACTGTCAACAGTTTCAGTTTCTCCATTGTACCTGGAGAAAACCTTATCTGGGTAACTCACCCTGAGATTTGAACTCAGGACCTGTATAATGTGTGGCAGACAAGTACCCTTACACCATAGATGAGGGCCTTTCAAATGTGATCACATGAATAAGGTCTTTTGGAACTGGTCAACTGGTTTCTTGCTTTTATTTACCGAATTATATCTTTTCAAATTTCACATGATATGCTGAAGCATTTCTCATGTTTATTGCATGTGATCTAAGCTGGTGATCAAAATTACGGTAATATTACAGCAGGTGTGCACTTGTCATAATGGGTTCTGCACAGTCAGGTAAACAACTTTGTATAAAGAAAGACAGCTAAAATTGTGCAAGTGCACAGGTTTTGGCCTTTTGAATACCAGAAGTTCTGGTTACGTACTCTGGCTTGAGTTATTCAGTTTTGGGTATGTGTTCTTGTGTCATTCACAATTAGTGCATAATTTACTTGGGAATAAATGTGAATAACTATACATCCTTGTGGCGTTTGAATTTTTGAATAATTTTAAATTAATGTTCTGTCTTCCACAACTCTTATCTTTCTTTCTTTAAGAGTTTTGAAAGACAGAGCATTAATTCAAGATTATTCAAAAATTCAAATTCTGCAGCTTTCTTTCTTTTACGGATCCTAGATATTAACATGCCCTTAAATTTCTCTCTCATTCATTCACTTCTCACTCACTCACCCAACAACTAAGGTTGCCAGGTTTTGTTTACAAAGAAAAGGAAGATTTTCCTTTTTTTTTTTTTTTGGGGGGGGGGGCGGAATCTTTTTACTGACACAACTAAATGTCAAAATAGAATTTTCAAGACTCATTCTGGTTATGATCACTTTTATTGTTGGTGTTAACTTTCAGATTTTGCTTTTTTTACAATTTTGCAATTTCATAAAGATTGTTTGCATGAATATGGAAAGTTTACTACCACCTGTCATTCAGATTCAATCAATTCCTTAGTGCATCTGTTTCTCATGTCAGTGAAAATGTGCTTATTTTACAAATTAAATGACTGAAATGAAAATTGAAGTGTAAAATTAACGTGGTTTGATAAAATAATGTATTCGTAAACATTTAATAACTTTAGTATCCACTACAACACTTCTATTCAAAGCAAATATGTACTTATTACTTACCTTAACTTTGTATATATTAGAAATGTAGTTTTGTTCTACAGTTAAGCGTTTGCTTGGTCCTACAGCCTATGCTATGAATAAACACACACACATCTTCCAGCTATGTCAAAAAAATACAAGTATGAGAGCATAACAATGAACCATGATGCCGCATATACATTTTTGCGGTACAGAATGGTCTACTGTATTTTATTGCTGTTACCAACGTTCTTGAAATAAGCATATGGTTATGCAGCAGTGCAATCTATTAGAACATTGCCAATTGCATTTTGAGGTCTAAAATTGATTTCCATCTCCGAAAGGAAGAAACATGGAAGAAACTGTCTTATGGGAGGGAAAAAGACGTAAAATGTAAGATTCGAACAAAAAGCATACAACTTACAGGAAAAGTGTAAGACCTGGCAACCCTACCACCAACACACATGCACGCACGAACGCGCGCACACACACACACACACACACACACCTAACTCATTCTTCTTTCTGTTATGCACTAATATATAATAGCCTTTAATAAGGCTAACGAGCAAATCACCAAAGAGCAGAATGTCCTTGTGGCATAATTACAGTAGCAATTGACTGCATAAGATTTGTTTACTACTTTGCAGTTATTATTTACTCTATTTATCACATTTGCTTATCACTTCCAGCTTCTATTATTATTCACCTGTATCACATTTCTTTACTGCTTTGCAGTTATTTGGTGTATTCATTACATTTGGAGCTATTATTTACTTCATTACATTTATTGTTTCGTGCCTTCTTTAATTGCAGGTAAAACATTTCCAAAACCAACTGCTTCTGTGTTTCCTATTTATGCAGTCCTTTTTTTTTCTGCTGTACAGTTGGTACCTAACATCACATATTGGTGTAAGTTTGCAGCAAGAACACCAGAATAACTTGGTCTCAGATGTGATGCTCTTGTGACACTCTTCAAACAAATTTCACACGTGCATGCTTTTATTGATTATGAATTAAGCTGTGTGTTTTGAAACTTGATGCTGAAATGTAGCTCTTATCACACTTGTTGCATTTAAATGGACTTTTGCCATCATGAATGAAGTTGTGAGTTTTCAAGTAGTACGCTGTATTGAAGCTTTTATCACATTTGTTGCATTTAAATGGCCTTCTGTCATCATGAACAACTAACCTGTGCTTTTTCAAATTGTGTGCTGTAGTGAAGCTTTTATCACATTTGTTGCATTTAAATGGCCTTTTGCCCTCATGGATTAAACTGTGTGTTTTCAAATTGTTTGAAATAGTGAAGCTTTTATCACACTTATTGCATTTAAATGGCCTTATGCCTTCATGAATTAAGTTGTGTGCTTTCAAATTTGATGATTGAGTAAAGCTCTTATTACACTTATTGCATTTATATGGCCTTTTGCCTTCATGAATTAAATTATGTGCTTTCAAATTGTTCGCCATAGTGAAGCTCTTTTCGCACTTGTCACATTTAAATGGTCTTTTGCCTTCATGAATTAAATTGTGCGTTTTCAAACCTGATTGACGAGTGAAGCTCTTATCACATTTATCACATTTAAATTGACTTCTGTCTTCATGAATAAAATAATGGGTTTTTAAGTGTGATGCTGAAGTATAGCTCTTATCACACTTGTCACATTTAAATGGCCTTTTGTTCTCGTGAAGCAAGTTGTGAAGTTTCAGATTTGATGACTGGGTGAAGCTCTTATCACACTTATTGCATTTAAATGGCCTTCTACCCTCGTGAATCAGATAGTGTGTTTTCAAATTGTGTGCAAGAGTAAAGCTCTTGTCACACTTATCACATTTAAAAGGTCTTGTTCCCTCATGAATAAAATTGTGTGTTTTTAAATGTGATGTTGTGGTAAAGCTCTTATCACACTTGTCACATTTAAATGGCCTTAAGCCTTCATGAATAAAATAATGTCTTTTTAAATGCGAAGACTGAGTATAGCTCTTATTACACTTGTCACATTTAAAACGCCTTTCACCCTTGTGAGTTATGACTTTATGAGTTTGTAAATCTGATGCCAGACTAAAGCACCTGCCACAAATTTCACATTTATGTAACATTTTGTCTAAGATGTAGAACGTGTGAGAGTTATTGTATTCACGAATCATATTTCTGTCATTGCCACTTTCGCTTATTCCTGCAGTGGTGACAGCCTCCGATCTGAAATATAAGAGACAATTGTCAGTAATCAACAGTGGCAAAGCTGAAGGAGTGTCTGGGAGTCTCAGCTTACCCAAACTAAATACAGATAAATTGTATGGTGGATGTGAAAAGCAAGAAAACAAGTGTCTAAAAGTTTCAATAAGTTGCTTGTATGCTCCTAACGCGACTTATTACAGTAAAAAATGTTAGGATTCTATAAAATGCCAGACTCACACTTGCTGTCACAAGGGAGGGGCTTACTAGGTGTTGCTATGCAACAGAATCCAACAGTGCTTGATCACAATGAGAAAGTTCTGGAAGTAGATTGCTCAAGGATATGGAAATGGATTGGTCTGGAAGTTAGAACAGCACACAACAGCTATTGTTTCCATGTGGCCTATTGTCCTGATGGGGGAAGAGTCATTAAGGCACGTAAGCGCTCCCGGTCTGTTTCTGCTGTCAGTAAAGGCTAGGCTGTCGCACACCAATTCCATCAGCAGCCATCGCCTTCACGGCCAACGTGACAATATAGACACATGTATATTACCATTAAAAATGACTGTGAAGCAAGCTATAAACACTTTTCACATTTGGCATACAGGTTTTCCAACTAAACTATTTAAAAGTTCAACTGTGCAACACAAAATAACCCTAACTGAAACTTGGGCTGTGGAACACAACTTGGATATACACCTTTCTTGGTCAACATATGCTGTCCTTGTTTGCCACTTTTTCTGCTTCGATGCACAAATGTCACAGAAATCTTGCTTTCTTCCTGGAAGTGCCTCTACTCCATATTGAGTTTTATTTACTTATTTATGTACACTCTTTGACACTAGGGTTCTTGGCATCCCATTCTATGCTGGGCATGAAAGACTGCTTAATTTTGCTCAGATATCTCTTTATCAGACTTAAGGGAGATATGCTAAGGACCTTTACATCCCAAGAAACTTCATCACCCTCTGCTGGGTTTGAACCCATGACCTTGAGAACTAAGAGCTGGCACATTAATCCTAGACCATGGCAGATGATTCATTATGCCATACGAAGGCTGTGAAATAATATGAGCAATGGACCCCTTGTCTGGATCCATTTGTGTGTTATTTATAATTATGATGTTGAATTTCAGTCATGATAGATATTTTTCTGTTGATGTGAAACTGTCTTATACACATATGCATTCAGAAGCATTGTACACATAATACTGAATACCACTTTCATCCACAGCTTCACAGTCTTTCTTTGATCCAGAAAATAATACAGCATCATCTCTGATGAGTCAATATACCCCATGAATTAATTATTGTTGAAAACCATGTCTGGTTTCTGATTACCTTAAATGATGTTCTGGCAAAAGAAATAGAACTGAGAAGAACAGGTTTTTCTTTTCTTTATAGCTACAAATCAGTAAAAAGCTTTTCTAAAGAAATGAATCTATCCTGTGGAATATTTAGGAAGATCAGAGGGTGAATATATTTTTTTCCTGCAAATTGTGCCTGTAATCAATGTGTCAAGGGAATAAGCGTTTCTGGACTGATGGAATGGAGGTAAAGAAATTATTAGAAAACAGGATATCCTTTGTTCAGATATTTTCATATATTCAGAATTAATAACAACGTAACTCAGATAATTGTCCTTTATTTCTGTTTTGTACATGTCATTTTTTGCATCACAGTAGGTACAAGATAACATTTGTTACAACATTGCAAATCATCCAGAATTTTACTCCCCAACTCGTGGTGATGCTTGCTGGAAGGTATTAGATAAGCCAGGAGTGGAATTTAGTTCCCACAAGACCTTCATCTATGCTTAACTGCTTGCAAATTGAATGAGCCCTTGTTGTTTGACCAGGAAGTATTAGGGGGTGTCAAAAAATAATCAGAATTATTGGTCTTTTACTGCAAAACACTGTGCACTTTGATTCAAATTCCATTACAGACCTTAAGAGTACCTTCCCTGGGACACAATACAATGATTTTAGCATTCAGTTCAACGTTCAAAACACTTCTTGAAGCCCCTTTTTGATACTCTGATGAGTACACCCGAAAAGTTATTGTTTAGCTCTCGATCACTCTAAAAATAACGACTCCTAAGTTCTTTTCTCACTGCATGAAATAGGTGGAAGTCACACAGCACTAGGTACGGTGAATAAGGTGGACGTGGCATCACCTCAATGCCTAACTCGGTGATTATTTCTTAAGCCGATGGTACAATCAGCATTCTTCACTGATCACATGAGGCAGCTACTTTGCTGCAACTTTTCTATACCCTAGAACATTTCATACAATGCCTTCAGCTGATCCATGGAATATATTCATAATCTCTGCAATCTTTGTTAACAATAAACGACAATCTTTCTGCAACGTGACATCAATTGTGTTGACATTGGTTTCAGTCTTTGAAGTTGAGGACCTTCCAAGTGTAGAGCATCTGCAAGGTCATTTTTACCCTTCTGAAATTATTTATGCCACTCAAAAACTTGTGATTTTCCCATGGCTTGCTCTTTGTAGACTTGTCAACTTTTCCAATGTTTATGGTGGAATTTTGTCAAGAAGAATGCAAAATCTAATTGAGGTGCAGTGCTGCAACTTGAGATCCAGATTGGGTACAGTAAACACACCTGTACACTTTCCCTTCTTACCCCCAAGTGGATACCACCAGGCGAATGATGAGCATGGTATTACGTCACTCAAGTCCACACCTCTTCAGTACTGCCAAAACCAATCTTAAGCACAGGCACATTAAATTGTAAAAAAATAATTCTGGTTATTTTTTGACAACCCCTGGTAAAATTGAAATGTTTTCTGGGATGGACCAAACATCATAATTTGCAGAGAAAGCTTCATAAAAAGTGGGTATCATTTTTCAAGATTGTGTTTCCAAGAGAAGTATTCAGAACTACTTTAAATTGTACAACTCTAACTCTCCAATGCTGGACATACTGCTAATGTGGAGAACTGACAAAGGACAGGTTGACTTTGACTTCAGTCAATACAATACTCCAGATCCAGTACAACACGAAAAATGTATTAATTGCTGTTTGAAGGAATTAAAAAATATTTTCACAATGATATGAGGGTGGGCTGATAAGTTCTCAGCCTCGCTCAGAGATTGCAGTATTACTCATGTGATATCTTCCACTTATGTTGGTATACATGTTAGTAAATGCCATGTAAAATTGCAAGTCATTCCAGGCAGCAGTTGAAGCAGTTGTTAGGTGCATGGTGTTGAAAATGAAAAATGGTGCAGTGATAATATTCTTTATAAAGGAAGATTTAACACTGGTCAAAATTCATTTGCAGCTTGTAAATGTGTGTGGCGACTCTTCAGCTTCAATTTCCACCATGAAAAAACGGAAGGCCAAGTTTAAACATGGTCCTAAAAGCATTCAACATGATCCATGCAAAAGTTGTCCAAAAACTGCAACCACACCGGAAATAATCGTAAAAGTGCATGATATGATTTTGGAAGATTGGCCTACAAAGGTGTGTGAAATTGCTAATGCTCTAGGGTAGCGGTCGGCAAGTGCTGCACTTGTGGCACTGGAGCAGGCGAATGTGTGAGGAGTAGTAGTCATGACTAGTGCACATCAATCAGTGGTAGGCACATGTAGTGCCATGGCGCCTCGTCTTGTAGTTCATTGTGTAAATTTGTTTGTTTATTGGCTTACACGTTGAAGTACATTTACACCTTGTTCTTTATTTTCTTGATACGTGTAAGTACTTGGGTCCCTGACCTGGGAAGCAGAACATTATTTTCAGCTAATATGACGTCCCAGCTAATTAGTTGCTCATTTTCACTCTCCTATTCTCTCATCATGCTAACTCTATCACCGGGTTGATCAGATCCAATTGAGGCTTAATCCTTGTTAGCATTAAATCTACACTCCCAAATTCTGTCTGCAACTTAGCATTTGGAATATCAATTAGAGCCTCTAAATCCCGTAATAAGTCTAACCCAATAATTCCATCATGATATGATCTTAAGGAAACAACACAAAATGAATACCAGACTTCTGTCAGGTTATTTCCTAAAGTAAATACTGATCTCCTTTTAAGTCTCCCGTAACGCCAACTGCAGTAACTTTAGGAGTTACCATATGATCCCATTTTTAATGGCATAGAAACTGGCTCCTGTATCTACTGTAACTTTGGTTTTACCTTCTAACTGCATTTCTACAATCATTTCTTTATGGGTAGGCAAGGTTACATTTGCAGAAAGCGATTCGGCTTTTGGGGTAAGGGGTTCCTGCTTTCAGCGAGGTCTGCCCATTTCTTGTAAGTCCCTGCCATCTACAAAATTTATTTGTATGACCTGGCATTTACACTTGAGACATTTAATACAATTATCTGGTGGTTGGTTCGTTCCTTTGAAGGAAGTTCTATTTCCACTGTAGGTTACTTGTATGGTACTTTTGTTATCTTTTCCCCATATCACTTGCCTATTCTGACCTTGTTCTTGTCTTACTCCTGGCCGTGATTGGTTGTTAGACACTTTTGTCCTACAACTAATTGCTATATGTTCCCTTTTATTACATCTGTAACAGGTTTTGTCCACTCGCATCATAAACACTTTAATTTCAGGTTTGTCAGAGGATTTTGCCAACTTTGGTGTTGTGGGGGTTCCGTGCTGTTTTTCAGCATTTTTCACAGTGGTGGCAATCCTAATAGCCGCTGTCAGATTATTAGGCATCTGGAATTGAACTTACTGCTCAACTGTTCCACGGAGACCATTCATGAAGGCAGCCAGTAACCGTCAATCGGCCTCCTCATTGATGATTTCCTCTGCATCAGCATTGTCAACCATTCTAATGGTTCTGTGACTAATTGCTTGCATCTATCAGCGAACATCTCTACGGTCTCATCCGTCTTTTGTGAGGCGTCTTGTAATGCCATATAATGATATTGGGGTGGCAGTTTCTCCATAAAACAAGTAATTAATGCCTTCTTAAATACTGCCCATGTAATGTCGGTTGCTTGCAAATCAGATCTGCCCCTGAAAAATTGTATTGCTGTGTCTGCTAATTTGGCTCTGGCTATATTTAACTGATCTGCCAATATCCAGTTGCCTAATACTGCAAGTTGCTCATTGTTTGCTATGAAAACTTTTACCAGCCTCCCTTTCGGATCTCTTGTATATTCTTTGATCATGTTAGCTATACTAATATCCATTAATTTTGTTACCATAAGGCATGCAATTTGTTCTTGCACCTCTCTTGTCTGTTCTGCTTGGTTTGCCATTACACCTAACTTTGATATCTATGTGTACATTACACCTAACGTTTGATATATATATACTTCTCTCTTTTATTTTCAGGAGTTTTCGGTGTGAGGGTTTCCCCTGCTGTGCCGCCTATGGCCCATGGCACCTACCTCCAATAGTTACAGGGCACGGCTGTGGCCTCGGCCAATTTTGCAGCGGGGAAAGTGGTCCCAGTTTTGAGACTACCTGTACTGTCTATGGTGGGCAAATATAGAAATGTGCCAGTACACCAGTGATCTTATTGCTTTTCTAGCTATTTAGAACCATCCTTAATTCTGCCACTAGGATACATAGACACCCTCTTTCCATCACAAATCCTACCCTTTGCTCCAAAACAACTTCTCTTGTACTATAATCATACAAAAAATCTGTGCGTTCAATTTCCAGTACTTTGTACTGACAACCAGGATCAATACGACGTTTCAGTAAATGCATCTCCACGTCAAACATAACTGTTCCACGAGGGTTATGATGAGTGTAAACTTTGTATGAGGGACATGCAAACCCTTTAAGTCTAACCTTAAAGCCTAATTCTATTCTTGAATCAGTGACTGAGGCTCTGAATTTATGCTTATGTCTCTCCAACAACTGGATATCTATGTTCGTATACTTCTTAAAGAAATTAGTAATTAAGGTACAAGCATATTCGTCTGCATTCCTTAATGCTAATGAGCTTGTGGTGGAAACAACATGAATGTATACAGTTGTGAATGTCATGGGTTTTATCTCTCTTTCATACCCGAACATACGCTGAAACATTGTAGTGAACCAAATTCATTATATATTGTTGTGGGTGTATATTCCTTAGCATCCTTACAATTTGCTACTTAATGACGTTCAATCATGTGCAAAAATTATCTCACCACTGCCACCAATTTATAGTGAGGTCCTCTTCAAGGAAGAAATTGGGTTGTTTCCAGGTTTATGAAATCAATGCCAACAATTATATTAAAACTAATTGTTATTAGAAAGAAAAAGGTATAAGTTAAAGATAACCCTTTGAATATAACCCCTGTCTAACTGCACATATTAACTAAGACGGTGCATTTTCTAGTCAGTCTTCTTAATTCCTTTTACGATGTTATATTCTGGCAGATAAATACACCTACTTACTCATGATGAAGGTTGTGAAGGTGAGTGCTAGAATTGTCGCCCAGACATTCATAATGTCTAGTTTCACTATCTTCCATACTGTCAGTCCAACTGCCCCAAGTTCTCCCCAGGCAGATGGTTTTATACAACAGTCTTGGGTGTTGTCCTCTACACATGCCGTCAAAAGGATCGGACATTACTTGATGAGCTGGACAGAGTTTCATAAGATGTGGTCATTACTCACATCTCTACTTTAACATGTAAATGTGTTAATACTTCTAAAAGTAGAGTAAAATGCTACATAAATTAAAAGAAGAGAATAAGAAGCCTTAGTTGTTGAGAGAAAGTGTCATCTTGCTCTTGAATGTTTCAGTAATAAAGACTGTTAATGAGTGATAGAAATAAATTGTAGTTCGAACAGAGATAAGACTTTACTTGGCCTCCTTATCCACTGAAAATATGTTTACCTAGTATGGCAGGCACTATAGAAGCTTATAGTCTTTAAGATATTTGTTATAATCGTGGGTGACACAAATGCTTTACATCTTTTCCATGCCGTTATAAGCAAGAAGATGGAAAATGCATCACAATAAAACTGTGAGCAGCACTTTGCATTTCTAGCAGGTTTTCTCACTTTACAATCAAATTGTGATTGGCACTCTAATTTAAAAATGAGATAATGTGGGACAAAAGCAACAGTTGGGAACACCTGAACATACATTAGCATTAACAATGAATGGACTTCAAATGAAATACTTTTCATGTATACAATACTCCAACCAGCCTTACCTTGGTGCTTCACTCAAAAGTAATTCGTGATCTCCCTCTGTGGTATTATCCTGTAACAATAAAATATGCTTTTAACTGTCTATACAAATGTTTCTCAAGTTGCAAGAAACATTCAGATATAAACAAACAAATGAATGTGGCACCCCAAAAATTAGCATTATGGTGTCAAAATAATGAAATGAAAATAAATGAAACTAAAACTAAGTATGAAATGTTTGCACTATGCCATTCACCATAGCCACTTTCCTTAGGCGGCCTGGGTTCGATCCCAGGGACCCGCATGTGGTATTCGTGGTGGACGAAGCGGCGTCAGGGCGGGTTTTCTCCAGGTGCTCCGGTTTCCCCCGCCATCTCATTCCACCGGTGCTCCATCTTCATTCCATGTATCATCAGTGTCACCGCCTGCAGTGCCGTAGTAATAAAAGCGGGCGTTAAACACTACAACAACAACAACAACAACAACACTTTCCTTAGTTCTTATTAAAGAAAAAATTAAGCAAACAAAAGACTACAAATACTTTAGGAGTCACCTTAGACTTGAAGTTAACTTGGAAAACCCATATAAAAACAATTACAGAAAAAGCACAATGAAGGTTAACCATATTGAAAAGATTAGCAGGCAGTAAATGGGGATGCTCAAAAAGGACCTTAAACACAACATACAAGACTATATAAAACCAGTACTGGAAAACGGAGAAGCCCTAATAACAGTTACCAAATCTAAACTAAATGAAATTGAGAAGGTGCAAAATCAAGATCTTAGAATAATTACAGGAGTTATAACTATGCCAATCACTGCAATGCAAATAACCAAAGAAAATCCATCCATATATAATGAAAGAAAAAAGCAAACACTGATGTTATATGAAAAACTACACAGACTCCCTAAAACTCCTAAAAATACAAAAAACCTTAAAACTCAAGAAAATCACATACAAAAAATAAATAAATAACAGAGAAAAAGTATAATATACAAACAAATAATAAAATTGAACAAACACCACTCCCAAGATACCCCCCTCTATCAAACACAAATTAACCTTGAAGATCGACTAATTCAAAATATCACAGCTAAGATTATGATTCAGTACAACTGAAATTTTTAGCACTGGAAACAATTCATGCACGATACCCAGAACAAGAATGGTTACATATTTACACAGATGGTTCTCTCATGGAGAAAAATGGTAATACTGGAGCTGGTATACATTGTAAACTATTCAGTCTATATCTATAGGACCAAATACAACAAACTTTGATGAGAAGATAGCAGCTATTAATACCAGCCTAAAACAACTTTTTAATTATATTAATAAATTCAACAAAGCAACCATATTCAGTGATTCAAAATCTGCCCTACAAGCAATAACAAATTAATACTCATATGATAGTGCTATAAGTGAAATAACTCATTCGATAAAAATACTACAAATTCTAGGAAAACAAATAGTACTACAATGGATTCCAGCACATGTAGAATTGGCTGGAAATGAACAAGTCGATATACTAGCAAAAAAAGGCACACAAATCAGTCAAAAAACAATGATTTATCTTTCCACTCTGCCATATTATAAATTAGTAATAGAATCATTTCAACAAGAAGAGTATAAAATCGCAAGTACAGATAAAAAAGATGGAGCATCATTCTTGAAGATAAGAAATATATCCCTGATTACCCACGAAGAAAATCAGTGGCAATATTTCGCTTGACTACTGGTCATGACTGTCTAGCTGCACACCTTCATAAGATAAATATATATAATACCCCACAGTGCACCCTCTATAAACATCCAAATTCAATTATGAACAAAGAACACTTTCTAATATGCTAAGCAATTCCAAAAATGGAAGATCTTCACACGTTATTAACATCTTATTACTGGGATGTCAGACGGAGAATGGATGAAGCCCAAGATCCAGAGCATTAGCAAACAACAACAGTTTCAAATATATATAATCTGCTAATTTTTAAGTGTTGGTACACCTATCTTAGATATTTCTTTGATGTTTCGCAAAGCAGATAATAGTTCATATGCAATGATCAGGCTCTTTGTAAATGATCATTTAACTTCAAAGAAAATTTTTATAAAATTGATAACCATCAGTTTGTATTTTTCTCATTTTCAGTAATTAAAATATTGGCTTCAAAATTTACATGTAGCCATATTAGCTTTGTTGTTTATGTATATTCAGTCACTGTCAAGGCAAGGGAAGCTACACAATGCCATTATTCCGCCATCGGACTGAACTGGTGGTGCATGTATCAGCATGGACAATGTACAGCCCTAGCTAACTTGCTGTAGGAACTTGTGGCAGTAAGAGGTTATTCTAATCTGCTTACAAATAGGTCACACGCGCACCAACCATGGACATCTTTTATGTGGTGACCCAGCCCCTGCCTGTCTGACGTGTAACATACGACTCTCACTGTCGCATGTGCTGCTTGATGGTCTAAAACATGCTGAGTGTCAGTCCCTTGGTGTGGCTTTATGCTCCAGTCAATTATAGGCAACAACACAGTAGCTGCAAATAATACACTGAAGTTTGTTACCAATATTGGGTTCACTAAGCAAGTTTAACTTTCATTTTATTTTTCAGAGCTTTTTAGACTTTTAGGATGTGATCACATCTTACTCTTTTTAAACATTCTAATTTTTACCTTTTTAGGTTTTAACTAGGCAGTGACGTGGCTGACAGGTTAGATGTTCATCTATCACCAAGGCCGTCCAGGTTTGATCCCAGAAACCCACATGTGCTATCTTGGTGGATGAAGCAGCGTCTGGACAGGTTTCTCCAGGTTCTTCACCATTCATTCCACAAACTGCTCCATCATCACCTTTCCATTCATTCATTTTGCCTGCATTTCATATCATACTCTTCCTCACTATCATGCCTGGTGCTAGGCTGACCACCCACTTCCAGGCCTTCACTCTGTTGGGTCCATAGGCTTGTCTGCTCCCCAAAAAGCATCTGATCCTTGGAAATAAATATTTTGTTTGAAAGATAGAATCAGAACTGAAAAATTCATTGCTGCAGCTGGGATTGAACCACAGACCCTCTGCTCACTAGGCAGGTGCTGTAACCACTAAGCTACTGTCACAACCTGCCAGAATGACACTGAATTCTCCAATCGATTTGTATTTCTCCCGGAAAGACACAGAGAGTGTCTCACATCAGAGACGATTACCCCAAGGGTGACTCACTATCGTAAGTTTGTTAGCATAAATAAATAATAATTACCATCTGAAGGTTATGTAATTCTGGGACATAGAGTTCGTGGTTAGGGCGAGTTATCTGTACAACATTTTTTCCAAGGTTTCCCCTTATCCTGAGAAGATGAATATTGGGTAACTTTAAGCACTTTGGACCTCAGGCTCATTTGAGCACTATTTCACTCATTTCATTCATCATTCGATATAATACTATGTTGGAGGATGTTAATATAGGCCCCGCCCCCTCCCAGTATGTTCAATATCCTCCTCGTCGCCACTTAAAGGACATTGGTGCTGGGGTATACCTTTTCTAAAACCATTTAATCTCTAAACACCAGTTCTCAACCATGCAATGTCCTCTCATTCGTCTTTATTTACCTTATCTATACACATTTCCCTTTCCTATAATCTTATAATCTTGTGGGGAAATATCACAATGGATGCGGAAAAAAGATGTTTAAATTACAAAAAAAAAAAAAAAAAAAAAAAAAAAAAAAAAAAAAAAAAAAAAAAAACGGAATTAGAGTAATAGGTAATGTAAATAGAAGACACACATATAGATCAAGCTTAAAAAATTTGGTATATTGACTTTCGTGTATATACATCTATGAGATGATAAAACATATCTCACAAGAAAATGATTCAAAAAATGACTATTCACACATACAACTGGTGCAGTTTTTATAATTATGCTTCATTGGGTCTTTGAGCCTTTGAAATCTTTGTGATCTCAGGGCGTGGTAACGGATGGAATGAAAAATCACACGATGTTTCTTCACCACAATGTATTATTTTATTAACACTTTTTCTATATTTTACATTAAAATAAATCCTCCTAGCACCGTTTTAAATGATTTGAAACCTTTCCACTTTTTCATTTAGTGGAACTAATGCTTGATGAAAGTCTGGTAAAAGTTCTACAATGCTCACACGTTACATCAACACGTCCTTACACCTAGAATATACACACACAAGTGGGAAGATTATGGCGTCACCTCACGTGACACCGCCTTTTTCGTATACATCCGCGTATGCGTCCATCAAATAGTTCTTTCTTGAAAGGTAGAACTGGAACTTAAAAATTCAATGCCACAACTGGGATTTGAACCTTTCAAACTTTGCCCACACACAGCTTGTGTGTTTAAAAACACCAACAGTAAGTTTGTTGGCATAAATAAATAATAGTTCTTTCTTGTTAGGGAAGCGATCCCTAACCATCCTCCCTTACTTTTATTATGGAACACATATAATTCTAATATTTATACATATATATTAAAATCAAATATGGAAATATTTATGATGTCTTTAAACTAACTTAGTTGTTCGTAACAATGAACATTTGCAACACGTTTTCGTCATTTAACCAACTCATACCAACATCAAAAAACAAATTACACTTTTAACAAATATTCACATAAACGATTTTCTTTTGGGGTCTTCCAATATTAAGAAATAATGATGATTACTTCAGAAAAGTACCTTAGGGGCACATTAAGCAGACACTGTATAAAAAAGATGGGCAAACAACTTTATAATAAGCTACCAGAAAAGATTAAATTGATCAAAAATGCATATCTAAAGATGAAAGTCGGTTTGGGTGGCTCAGATGCTGGCCTACTGATCCCAAGGTCCCGGGTTCAAATCCGACCCAAACCAATGGTTTTTAAGTGTAAATCACTAGATTTACTGGCATGTAAAAGAACTTCTGTGAGACGAAATTCTGGCACACTGGCAACACTGGTAAGAGCCTGGTAATTGACAGTGTCATTAAACAACAAAATATTTGAGAGGTAGAGCTGGAACTTAAAAATTCAATGCCACAGCTGGGATTTGAACCACAGACCTTCCACTTACCAGGTGGGTGCTCTAACCATTCAGCTACTGTGACAAACTGCCAGTATAAAATTTGATTTTGTTTGGTTAAATGTTGCTTTTCAATTTTGCACATGGTGAATAAGTAATCTGTAACAATTCTAGGTAGGTTTAATTTAAGAAACAAAAAATATATATAAAATATGATTAACTCGTAGTTTATTTTTTAAAATAATTTCCAAATATTATTTATGAGCCACTGTTATATTATAATAAAAAAAGGGTAACAATAAAAATAAATAACAGTCCACATAAAAAAGTAATCAAACTGCATTAAACCAAATTTAAGATCAGAAAAGGAATAGTGAGCATAGCACCTGCTCGCCACCTGCTGTATTAACAAGGAGGCTGGATTGCAACCAGCTAAAGGTTAAAATCGTCAAATGTGAAAAATAAAAATACTGTTCAAGTTAAAAGCTTACTTGATCTTTTCAGTAAGAATATTTTTGTATATCTTACCTGTGAATCAGAATGCAAATCCACGTCTTTGATGTTAATCTCTTCTGGTTCAGATTTCAGTATAGAAGAAGTTATTTCCAAGTATACTGGTTCTTCTTTAATTTCAATTTTAGTGTCTATTTCTTTATTGGAGTCATACTCCGTTATAAATTCTGAAGCAAAGGCAGGTGGCTCACTCTTTATATGAACATCTGAGCCACGAGTTACTTTTGGTTCAGATATCATTCCACGCAATATTTGCTCCAATAAACAAGGTTCTTTTCTGATTTCCATATTGTTATTTATTTTATATGTACCAAGGTCATTCTTTGTGTCAACTTTAACCTCTGGTGAGAAAGAAATTATCTCATTCTTTACATGAAAATCTGGAGGAAGATAACCTTCTGGGTTGAGTTTCATTTCATGCCAAGAATCTTCAGTTTCTATTCTTGTATGTCTGTCAGTCATTCCCATTTATAGTACTGGTATCCTTGGAGTCTGTTACAAAACCTGAAGAAAAACAAAATCTATTTCAATCTGTGATGTTTAAACCATAACTTTGGAAGAAACACAACCGCATGGTTACAAGAAAAATAAAAGGTATCCCAAAAAAACACTGGCAGTACTTATTATGTTGTGTGGAATTGCAAACTGATCGGTTTTCAAACAGGAACCCCTATCTGGAAATGCAGTTTGGGCATCGGAGAATGTCAGAGTTTGAGGACAAACGGTTGTGACAATTTGTTAACATTCATTTTGGTATTCACGGAAGATGTGCAACCCATCTGTGTACTGGGATGAACAACTTGAACATAACACTCCCACGCTTTGCTAAATTCATCCATAGAGTCCTTGGTGTGCATCCTACTATGTTAATTGTGTAGTTTACAGTACAGTAACATTGTTTAACAGCAGTGCAACATGTACCACTACACAGCTGCTGAAATGACCAACTTGAGCTGCAGCACACTTTGATGTAAGTGTGCGGAAACACCTCAATGTCGCATGTTCAAATCAACAGATTGGTAGATGTGGACCAGTTTTATGGTCCCATGGTCGCCAGATCTGACACCTCGTGACTATTTTCTGTGGATTTGTGTGAAGAGTATGATGTATGACACTCCTATGTCAGCGGAGGACGTTATTGCTCGAGTCCATGGAGAGCTTGAAAACCTTCAAAGACAACTGCATGTATGGGTCATGTGCATGAGGCTTACTACTGCCGATATAGGCTCTGCAATGACATAGGAGGTACACAGTTCGGAGCCTTATTGTAATGTAGACAGCCCACTGTTGCATTTATTGGCAAAACGTGAATGTACAGCCATCTCATACTTCAATGTGCTACAGCATCCAAGCCGTGCATTTCTGAACAGAGGTTCCTGTTTGAAAACCGAACAGTTTTCCATCTCACACAACATACTAAGTGTTGTCAGTGCTTTTTTTTTTGGGACACCTTGTATGTATACAGTTGGAGTTAATGAACTACACTGAAATAACTTCACAGATTGATTGTAGATGTGACTGACATGAATAATTGGACATAGCAGTATAGGATCCATAGCTAAACATAACACAATTATATTGTGATTTCGTCCGATATGACACAATGTCACAATGTTGGAGGACGTTAATTAAAAAAAAAATATATATATAGTGACAAAATAACAAAAGTTCAGTTCTTTTTCTTTTCCACTTTATTTCCTTCTAACTGAATGCACAACACAGTTCTCTTTTGCTGGGGTTAACACAAACCACAGTCCTCATGAAACTCATTTTTACTTTCTCTGCTGGTAAAGTAGAGGAAGTATTGTATTCCACCCAAAAATTCGATGTCGAGATTTCACCAGAAATATGTTTTGAGACACCGTGAATAAAAAAAAAAGCATTTTTAGAAAAGTGTGTGTGCGCGCACACATGAGTGTGTCAGTCTATGAACATCATAACTCAAAAACGAAAGGTTGGTTAAAAACTAAAGTTGGTATGCAAGTTTAATGTCTTTCAAGGATGTGACATGAAGATTTTGAAGAAAATAGCCCCACCCTGAACTACCCTTTACATGGAAAGTTTTTCAAACATTTTCATTTTCTTGAAAATGGCTCTAACGCTTTTGATTAAAATGCCATATTTTTAAGATATTTGTATGACAAATGAAATGTATATTTTGAATTTTCTGGCTATAGCCTATGTAGTCCTGTTTACTCTGGATTACTTTTGAATAAGCCATAAACCATAAGAGATAGACAAAATCTTAGTATACAAAAATATGTTGTTGTTAGCTAATGCTGGATTTCTGACAATGAAGTCATTAATCCTCTTGCTCTCCAATATTTTTCACTGATGATATTGAAGAGAGCAATAGCAGTAATAGTAACCACTTTTTAGAGAGCACCATATTTTTATGTTTTGGCGGTCACATCGCTCTCTCACAACCCCCAGAATGTCTGGAGGACCACACCTGTCATTGGTTTACGGGTCTCACCGACCTGACCGGGAGAATTATCAAAATAAATTCACCGACCATATCCTCTGATTACCAATCAGAGGACGTATTACATGCCATGACAGGTCAGCATGTTAGGGGTTAAGATTTTATAGAGAAATTAGAGAAATGGAGAGGTTGGAAAAATAAAGACTCCCTAGTCCTCGGGAACCCTAATAGCATCAGGGTCGGAAGAGAACAAGAGATGACCAAGGTAAGATCAGATAGAAAAGTTACAGTGAGGAGCAAAACACCAGTAAGGTACAAAAAATATAGATCTCATTAAAACATACATTTACATCAAATAAACTTTTTCATGGCGTTAACCATTTATGAGATAATCTATATTGTTGGTTTGAGTTTTCAAGTACTGTACCTTTCTCAACTGAAAAGTCACATTTGTGTTCGTGCAAAGAGCATTAATTTCAAAGACACTGCATAGTGAAATGAGTTTTAAAAATTTTACTACTGTTTGAAAACCTTCATTAGTTGGGAAAATGTCCCCAGGGAGAGCTGCTTCATATAAAATGTCACAACATTGTGAGATCACTATTAGCAATTGCTTTAAGATCCATAAAAATGTACATATTCCCAATTTTAATAATCAATATTATAGTTATAATACACATAGAAATAATAATATACATAGGATTAATGTAAATAAAAGGACAAGTAAATGTGACTTATTTATAAGTGGAGTGAAATTATAGTTTGTGGCAACTTGTATAAAGGCCAAGCAAGGAGTAAAGGAATATCTAATAAGTTAATGTTTATACGATATAGATGAATTATAATTATTAGTAATGTCAACATAACATGTAACTTATCTTCTTAGAATTGTATTTTGACTATCCTCGAAACAATTGTATAATGTCTATGGGCAAAATAAGTAAATAAAAAAATACTGCATGAATTTAACAGATTTAATATTGCCAGGGTAGGGCTTTGAATCTGCCCTTAATCAATACATATTCAAACAGTGTGAATTTCCAAATGAATTATATACTTGGAAAAAATTAGTATTTTGTCCTATTTTAGCTTAGTTTAAGGTTAACTATTTTCTCATTTGCACTCATGGCAGCATTGCTTAGTACTGCTTAACAAATTCAGTTGTTCATTCCTTTAGTAGGTATGCTATGATCAGTGAGCTGAAACAATTGTGAATTGATTTAAAATAACACAAATAAGAAAGTAATTGTTATTTGTATAATTTGCTTCATTTCCTCATGGAATAGACTTAATAACTCCTAATTGAGGTTATGAGTCTCATCAGAAAAATTCGCTCATGCTGTCACATTAGCAGATTTATCGATAAACTCCTAACTTCTTGTGAGATTACCTATAGCAAAACTTAATCTCTGAAAAAAAGATTTCTCTTCTATTTTAAGCTACTTACAAAAATATGTAGATCTCGCTAAAACACACAATTTATATCTAAATAAATTTTTTTGTGGAGTGAACCGTTTTGGAGATATTCCTTGTTATTTGTGTCAGTTTCAGAAAACTTAAACTTTCATCAAATGCAACATTGTTTCTATTTTATATGTTAACCATACAAAGAGAATGGAATCTCAAAGCTTTAAAAGATTTGACTATGGCTCAAAGCCTACGGTATTCCCATATTCCCCTTGTACCTACAAGGAAATAAGTAATAAGATAATTTCTGCAAATATTTATCTCAATTAACACGAAGAAGATACAGGAATAAGAGTTTGTAAGAATGGTTAGTACAAGAGTAGAGAAAGTCATGCGAGTGCAACACATCAGATTTTTTTTTGAAATAAATGGCAGAGTTATACCTTACTTTGTGGCATTGAGCCATTTACAAGATATCTCTATTGGTTTGAATGTTTTAATTATTATTTTTATTTTTAAAGCTGTTGTTGCTATTTCATTGAATTTTCTTTTCTGTAATTTCAACATCTCATTTTCTCACAACAAAACATTTAATTACATTATAAGCTAACATATAAGTTCTCGTATTTCTCCCTGAAAGCAGAAGCAAATTTTTAATTTCATTATAAATGACCACTCTCGTGGACTGATTTTGCTCTTTCTCAGCTATATATGTTAGTTGAAAATTGCAAGTCATTTAGTACAAGTGGAGCTGCTTATTGCCCTTAAGACAGGCTCTATTTCACAGCCAGAAGTATGCTGTTGGTGGAGTGTGGCTGCACCCACTAGGTGGTCTATCCTGCCTGTGTTTAGAAGTGGGATCCCAGTTAAATAATCGGTGGTATGGCATGCCTGGGTAATTATGGGGCAGGTAGGATACTTATTTTGTAACTTCTTAAAACATAGTATACTTATTTTTTAAAACTAAAATTGCATTCTGAACATTTATTTTTGGGTACCAATACCTACATAGAAGAAATAATAACTAATGCTATACACTGAACTGCATTACTTTCTTTTGGTGTATAAAGAGTTTTGAAGAGCAGTATACATGCTTTCCCCTTCCAACTCTATTGCACACTAGTCACATATGTGATTGAGCTAAAAATATTGCTGTTCTCACAGATTACACTATACAGTTATTTCGCAGATTCTTCTTGAATGTACTTGCATGGTATTAACAATATGCAGTGATTTGTTGATGCCATGATAATTGTTTTATATGTATACAAAAAAGTCTTGCAATTTGCAAGTAGGAGCTTATACAGCTCTTCAAAGTATTCACATCAGTACTTATTTACTTGAGCATCCAGTGACGGATTTTATTTAAATTGTGCTTAATATGAGCTTAAATAACACTTAGTGATGCTTTCTGGAGTCCATTTTGTAAAAAGCTTAAATTCAGAAATACATTTTTAAAAACAATTTGATGTGTTGCACTCGAATGACTTTCTCTGCTCTTGTACTAACCATTCTTACAAACTCTTATTCTTATATGTTCTTCATGTTAGTTGAGATAAACATTTGCAGAATTATCTTATTGCTTATTTCCTTGTAGGTGCAAGGGAAATATGAAATTACAGTAGGCTTTGCTTGATAGTCAAATGTTTTAAAGCTTTGAGGTTCCATTCTCTTTGCATGGCTAACATAAAAAAAATTAACAACGATGTTGCAATTGACGAAAGTTTAACTTTTCCGAAACTGACGCGAATAACCAGGAATATCTCTAAAATGGTTCACTCTACAAAAAAAGTTTATTTGGACATAAATTGTGTGTTTTAGCGAAATCTACATTTTTTTTTTGTATATAGTAAGATTTGGTCTATCTCTTACGGTTTACAAGTTATTGTAAAGTCATAAGAGGTTTCTAAAGCAGATGCATTTTGGTTTTCATTGGGCCACACAGTCGCTTACTTGTCCCCATACATGTGTGATCTCAACCCCATAGAATTAACTTGGGCCAAGGTAAAATGAATAAAGAAATGTAGCAGGTGGCTTTTCCTTACAGGAATTGTATGATATAACGCTTGAGGGTATATCACTTGTGACCAAAATAGGTTGGAGGGTTTTTGAAAATATATAGAAAAGGCAGAAAATGATCAGTGGGAGAAAGAGTAGTTGAAAATATTGTTTATGTTTTATACGTTAAATGTACTGAATGAACTAAAAATAACATTTAAGTTCCGCTACTTTGACTTCTTTGCTTTGATCTAGCATAAATACACATTCCAAGGTTGCAACATTATCGTAAGTGCGATTAGAGGCATGACTCCTGCTTCAGATATCAGAATTGTTTACTGACGTACTGGCTTGCTGCATGCCTCCCAGGCACCATGAGCTGAACAAACTGTATTCCTGCATATTTCAATCACACACACTTGCAATACTTTCACAGCTGCTAACACCTGGGAGTGCGACCAACATCTGAAAATACAGCAAAGCACACGAGCAAAGCAATCATGAGTTCCTTAATGATGCTATGATTGAGTACTCAGACTTAGGTTTCTGATTCACCTGTCCTCCTTTTTAAGCAAGCTCACTTATATAGCAGAAACAAGTGTGTGTAGCCACTGCAAGTAGCAAATAATTATTAAATGAGGGATCTGCTAGTTTAATAATCATTGGGTTTAAGCTAAATTGATGTTTCGACCACAGTATGTCGTCACTTCGCTCCGCCGCAACTGCTCCACTCCTCATCTTATACAAAACATTCTCCCTATGCTTTGTGGCTTAGGGCTCTAAATGTTGGCAACATATAGGTAGCAGTGAAGATGCTCCCATGATACACTGGGTGTCACACATAAGATGCCTGTGTGAAATTACTACCATTGCTAGTTATAACTGCATATAATAGTGCAGTACTGTGTTTCACAATGTTAGTGTTAATATAAGTGCTGAGGCTTTCACGGCCGGCATTATCAACTATATTAAGTAGATTTTCCGGGCTTTTGGGTGTTAGTGTTAATTAGTGTTCAATATATACATTCCTCACAGTTGCGAATAACAGCGTTGATTCGCGTCAGAACTGCTTCTGCGAGTCCTTTCACAATACGGAATTATGCCACTATTCATGTAAGTTTAGGTTTCAGATTAACGGGAGGTTAGGTTATGTAGTCCTTTTTATTTACATAAGCTTAGATCAATCGTCTTCGCGGCAACATTTTGCACTGAATCACTCCTTAATTACTCCAGATTATTATATTGCTACCCTGCGCTCGTTAAGTTAGGTATTTTCACGTATTACACTGATATATAAACGGAAATAAAGAGAATGGCCCATTTATTACAGCATAACATTCATTGGTTCATCTATTTGAGTGCATTACAAGTATTCATTCTTGTGCTTTTGTTAAAACCAGTATTTCTTAAGTCCTAATGAAGAGGTAACTTATGCACTAGGCACAATCTAGGGTTTCACAAGCTGAGTTACCTTGCTGCTCCTAAACAGATACACTATATTTCCATTCCTTTGATCCACGTACATTTTTTGTATGTTGTTTATTTGTTTACGTCCGCTTGAATCCAAACCATCCAAACCAATCCAAACGTTCCATTAGTGCCACGGTTTGACTGGAGAAATACTAGAACTACAGTCTGTGGCTATAACCATAGAATACAGAATCTAACTACCACTGGCAAGCACGCCCGGGCTGCTTAGGGAATGTGCCCTCTTCAGCCTCTACCCAGGCCCAGAAATAAATGAGTACTGTGCTTTTCAAATGGGAAGAGTTCTGCAGCCAATGAGATGCGTTTACATAGAGTGTTCTGTGATGCACAGCATTGCAAGCTCATTACCCCCACTCTTCATATTTTTGGCGCGCGTCAAACCCCACTTAAGGGGAAAGCAATATAACACAGCAGGACTCAGATTGGTTACCGGTCTGGAGACACTCAAGGACAAACTCCTTCCCAATTGAAAAGCACAGTAAGCTGATATTTATACTTGCATTTTCTTACATGCTGTAATTCAATTTTGACCAATTAGCTGCAGCATATTACAATTACTACCTTTAAAGGGAGCAGGAACACTTATTTTGTGCAGTGACTGAAATAACAAGATTTTGAGCATAGTGGTGAGCCGCGAGCTCCTTATACCATAATAAATGGGAAGTTGCACAAAGCGTTGGAAATCGGTTCCGGAACACCATCCGTTATCACGAGACCTCATGCCTCCTGTACCACGCCTACTTAGAGGTACTATAACCAACCAACCGGAAAACATACTACTCTTAATAAGTAAAATTATAAGCTCGCAAATGAAGCAACTATTGACGTAATGTTGTTTATTATATTGTCCTTAACTACCAGTAAAAATATCAGCATCAGTACCCCTAACATCTTGCGTATAAAACCTAATCTTACCTCATACACGTATCACCATTAAAAAAAAACCGAAGCAAATGGACTACCTGAAGATTGAGTAGACATGGTGGGCCACTGTCTTTCTTCCACTTTTTATCAACTATGGAGAAGAATGATTTTATTACATGGGTAGAACAGGCAGAAGGTTGAGCTATTTTCCCCGTTGTGGCAAATCTCTTCATGGAAGAATTTGAATCGTTGGCTATTGGAACGTGTTCACTGAAACCTGTAATGTGGTTGAGGTATCTGGCTTCATTAAGAAAACACATCCCAGAATTTGTAGACCATCTCAGTAGTCTGCACAACATCAGATTTATTATGGAATTAGAGAAGGATGGAAAACTACCATTTATAGACGTGCTGGTGGAACGGGATGTGGCCATAAAGACACATCGATGTTCCATGTATCGGAAACCAATATATATAAAATCCTCTTCACATCACCCTACAGTTCAAGTTAGTTATTATAAAAAAAAAGTATGGGCCTGGTGCCGCTACATGGGGCCCGGCTTACAGGCTATATTTTAGATTGTACAGTTAACTTTGTTGATTTTTTTTACAGTTTGCGGTGTCCATAAAAATCCATAGGGTGACCATCTGTAGGTCACCGAGAATAGTTTTGTTCAGTCTTTGGTTTATACATGTATGTGTGTGCGTGTGTGTGTATACCAGAAATATGCGTCCCAGCGAACTGCACTATTTACACTTTTTCATAATACATACACTTTCCCGCGGTGGCAGCTCCTGAATATTTTCCGAGGCGAGGGCCTCTGCCGGAACATGTGTGTGGCCTAAAACCGAGGTTGCGTGGACGCGCATTAGTCGGCGAGCCGTGCCGCGTCTAGAACATTTTTATCCTAGTATGCTTGCGGTGCTTCGGCTCGCTTTTGCCAATGTTGGCGATCACGTCATTTTCTTGGTTCCTAATGAACTTCCATGCCGCCATTGCTCTTTTGTCTATTGCCTCCGGGATGAATGGGATCTGGGTTTCGAGGTGAAGAGTTTGGTTAGTGGTGAGGAGTGGAGCAGATTTTTCTGAGGGAGAGGTTTTGGAGGGTTTGAATTTGCTTAAGGGCAGTTTTGGAGGCATTAGCCCAGGTCACACATGCGTACAGGACCACCGAAGGAATAAATGACCTGTATACGATCAATTTGGATTTGATTTGCAGTTGTTTGCTACGGAAGATGGAGCACACAACTTTAGCCGCTGTCTGCCTTTGTTGACGCTATTTTTTATGTAGGGGGACCAGCACATTGTGCGGTCCAAGGTAACACCTAAGTATTTAGCTTGCTGACGGCAGTACAATATTTGACCACCGACCGTTAGGTCCATTGCCAAAGTGTGATGCAAAAGGGCCATTATAAATACACTACATCAGTGTGTGTGTGGGGCGGGGGAGGGGGGGTGCGGTAGCCACATGGTTAAACTATTCAATTCTCACCAAACCGGACCGCGGTTCAGATCCCAGGCAACCGCATGTGCGATTTGTGGTGGACGAAGCGCCTCCGGGTACTCTGGTTTCCCCCGCCATCTCATTCCATCGGTGCTCCATCTTCATTCCATGTATCACCAGTGTCACAGCCTGCGATGCCGTGGTATTAAAAGCGGGCGTCAAACACTACGTGTGTGTTGTGTGTGGTGTTTTTTTTTTACATAGCATATATATATATATATATATATATATATATATATATATATATATATATATGTATATATATATTGTGTGTGTGTGTGTGTGTGTGTGTGTGTGTGTGTGTGTGTGTGTGTGTGTGTGTGTGTGTGTGTGTGTGTGACAAAGAAAACCTGTATTCTGCCCATAGAACTCCTGGTTCCACTGGAAGTAAGAGGTTCCTAATACATGGCGGAATAATTATTCCCTGAAGACATAAACGTATTTCGTTATGTATTAGAAACCACTTACTTCCAGTGGAACTAGGAGTTCTATGAACAGAATGGAGTGGCTATGGACAGTCCCATGACTCCAGTTATTGCTAACTATTACATGGAATATTTTGAGGCCACCGCTTTGGATTCTGCAAAACAAAAACACATATGCTGGCTTCGCTACGTAGGTGACGTGTTCGCCATCTAGAGCGACGGACAAGAGACCGTGACAGATTTCCTACGTCAAATCAACTCTATTCATCCACGCATACAGTTCACAATGGAAATGGATAACAACGGAAACTACAACTTTTGGACGTACTCGTAGCCAGAAAGTCCAGTGTACCGCTCTCTCACACAGCCTACCGCAAACCAACACATACAGACCGGTATCTACACAAAGTCACCAACCACCATCCCGGCCAGAAGAGAGCTGTCATTAAAACACTAGTAGATCGTGCCAATCACATCTGCCAATCACAACTACTCCCCCTGGAACTCACATTAAGGGCTTTGCAGGCCAACGGTTACACCAGCCAGGAAGTTAAACGTGCCTTAGGCCCCAGAAGGAAGTCCCGTGCTATACTGAAACAAATTTACCCTAATGATAAGAATAAAGCATGTCTGCCATACATAAAAGATATTACAGATCACACTGGGAAACTTCTTAGAAAACACGGCATCCATGCCATCTACAAGCCCATACAACAAATACAGAACAAGCTACATTCAGCAAAAGATCCAAAATAACCACTCTCTTCTGCAGGTGTTCACAGAATTCCGTGCTCGTGTAGCTCTGTATATATAGGGACCATACAACGTTCGGTAAACACATGCATTACAGAACACAAGAGATGTTGCCATTTGGGACAAACAACTGTCGGTCTGGGTGGCTCAGTTGGTTAGATGCTGGCCTACTGATCCCAAGTTCGCGGGTTCAAAGCCGGCCCAGACCGATGGTTTCGTAATTGTGCTTAGAAACAACAGTTCCATGTCAGTAGATTTACTGGCATGTAAAAGAACTGCGGGATGAAATTTCGGCACACCGGCGACGCTGATGTGATCCTGGCAATAGACAGCGTCGTTAAAATAATGTTTTATGTTTGGGGACAAACAGAAAAATGCAGTCGCAGAACAGGCATTACTAGCGCCAGGGGAACATCTTATACAGTATTCAGACAAAGCTATCCTTTCTTTTACAGTTCATAATTTTATTACGCACGGTTAAGTTGTGAAGCCATACAGATTTTCAAACATAAAGATAACTTCAATAGCCAGGAAGAAACAAAGTGCTTAAATAAAGTTTGGCATCCAATATTATACACAGCACGCAAAAAACCTGACCAGAGGCAAATTCCAGATCATACGCCATCAACAGCTTCAGCCACAGTAAATGCCAGCCCATCGACAACAATGGAAGGAGCCCGCATTTTAAACCATCCCAAGCAGCAGCAAAACCAATAAAGACCAGACCAACCGTTGGACGCCCATACATGCTATGCGTATAAAACCTGTGAAATCAAACGGCTCCGTATCAGTCGTGACTGAGACCAGCAGAGTACTACGGATGTACTGAGGATGTTCGACGCAACTTAGAACGAAACGTCTGAAAGGAGGTTTTCCACTAGATCACGGCCCCCAAGCCCGGGTAATCATTTTGTATTTTAAGATACACATCAGTTAAAAAGCTGCGTTCTTTTATATCAGTCAAAGATAAGAATCCTTTGCAGACTAATCCGGGTATTTATAGCATTACGTGTGATTGTGGTGAATCGTACATAGGTCAAACGGGCAGCTCTATCAATACAAGATAAAAGGAACATACAAGATGCATGAAACTTTCTCAACCAGAAAAATCTGTCCGCGGAACACGCAGAAAACACCGACCACCGCATTTGACTTCGACAATTTAAAAATGTTAGCGTTTTGTGACAATTTCTCTCAAAGAATAGTAAGGGAAAGCGTAGAAATATTTAAGGAATAGAGCAGTCTGGACTGTGACTCGGACAAACCACTCAGCACGATATGACAGGACGATCTCCTATTGGAGGAGAAGGAAGCAATACAATTGCAAACGCAGGGGACAGCGAGGCCAGTCAGAGTAGACAGTGGCTGATTGGATAGATCTGCAGTCGCACAGTGAAGAAGCCGAACATAGCTGCGGCGAAACGTCGGCATGTTTAAAAGACCCAAAAGGACGTGGCCCCTACCGGAAGCCCAGAAAGAAGTAATCTTGTGAACTGCCCAGAAATTATGCATTACTCGACTGTGATAAAGACACACTCCATTAAATGCAACAGCCCTAAGTCCTTGTGCTCACCGATATGGTTAACAGCAATGCGCGACGATGCCGAATAGCATGAACATTAAATTCATTATGTAAACCGTGATGACGCCACACGCCGAAGCATGGGCGTCGTGAGGGGGGGGGGGGGGGCAATTGATGTAAAGAACAGCTTTTACTTAGCATATTAGCTTATCCGCAACAAATACGATAACGCACCTTTTACAACTTTTGGCAATAGAATAATGAATTAATATTGTTTAATTATAAGCTTCCAACATGCGGCCCCGCCACGCCCTCCTGGAAAAAAGTCTGCAGACGCTGATGTGCCGAAGTAAAATAATGCTACAATCAATGTTGCAACGCTAATCTTATAACGACACCGCATGGCAAATAATTTGTCTTATTTTTGTGGTATGTTAAGTTGTATGTGTCTATGCATGCTTAGTTTAGTGTGTTTCACGGACGCGGCAAGTAGGAAACTGACTTGCATAAAAATGCAATACTTTAAGAGCACGACACTTAAATACAAGACTCAGCGCTTCGGTGCGAACGTACCCAAAATTGCCAAGAGAAATGCACCCTGGTTTTCCTAAAACAATACCCCTTGATCTTCACTGACAGCTCCAAAACTCGACGGAAAGGAACTTGAGGAAATGAAGCTTAAGTTCATATTACAGTCGAGCAGACCAAGCTGGATGGTTCAGATGGCCCGCATTCGGGAGGTCGTGGGTTCGATTTCGACGAACGACCTTCCTGACCTTGGGTTTTTTTCCCCCAGGTTACTCGGGAAGGATATTTCCCTGACATTCCCTTTCATTTCATTCTCTCTCTATCCGATTTTTCCTAGTGTCAGCAGGGTCACCGGTAGGATGCGCGAAGGTGGAGCTTGCGCTCTGGAAATACAGTGTTCGGTTGAGGGGAGCCGCTGCGGTCGGCTGGTCGCCTGCCAGGACTGACTGATTAGCTGGACATGACTCGGTGTTGCACTCTCTGTGGCAACCTGGAACTCAGTCGGGCTGAAAAACAGTCTGCACCTGTTAGGGACCCACGTAGTAGTCCCTACTAATCTGAGCAACATTTGCACCTGTAACCTAGGGATCGGTGGATGAGAACCTAAGTGAGCCACCAGACCAGCTATCATCATCGTCGTCATCGTCATCATCATTGTTCCACAAGGACATAGACCTTTTAAGCTGAATCCTACACTTATATTATGAAAAGCTGAAGCTATTAACAGCAAAGCAAAAAAATTCTAAAGATTATAACAAATATCTTGGAGATTATAAGTTTCACTTATCTTAATATCTGCTGCAAGCTCTTGGAATTAAATGCAGACTACATAGTTTCACAGTATATGAACTGGCATACATAGAAATGTAAGCAATTTAGGCGGTTACAATGGCGAGCAGTATAAACAAGAGATGCACTGAGGAAATTACGTAGTCTGTTTAATTTCAAGAGCTTTCAGCAGATATTAAGATAAGTGAAGCATATAGTCTCTAAGACTATATCTATATTATTATCTTTGAATCCTACACTTTCCCCCTTGAATTTTTAAATTTGTAAAACGGCCCATGGTATTGGTAACTATTTGCAATTACATACTTGAAAATTTTCTGACGCTCATAGAAAAGGGGAATAAAATGTTGGTCCTTATCCTCCCTTCGGCACTGGACACATAATATGGGCTACAAATACCTTTTAGTGTGCAATGAATTATCCATATGGTCATCATTTTCACATAAGCCAATAGATTAAATTTTCTCTTTGGTCCCATAGCTAGTAATCCAACACCAAAAAACTCCACAAGTTTTACGTTGGGGAATACACTATCTGCTAACATCAATATTCACAAAATAGGACAAATGGCAGATATCAAGGACTTTTGTGCAGGACATAATTGCTAACAGAAATAGTTGGCTCAGTTATCAAAATATATTTAGTACATATTGAAACTGCTTGCAATATACAGAAGAAATACAGCTAAACTTACTTACCTAAGGGTTATTAAAATGCTTTGGTATCCAGAAGCTTCACTATATACAATTGTAGAATGAGTGAGTGAGCGAGTGAGTGAGTGAGTGAGTGAGTGAGTGAGTGAGTGAGTGAGTGAGTGAGTGAGTGAGTGAGTGAGTGACTGAGTGAGTGAGTGAGTGAGTGAGTGAGTGAGTGAGTGAGTGAGTGAGTGAGTGACGTTTAAGGGCCCATCAATGTCATTTGGGCCCAAAGTCAGAACGTGAAAACTGCAAAAGCTCACAAAGTGAAAAGTTAAAAGTTAAAAATCTGATGTATTGCACTCACATGACTTTCTCTACACTTGTACTAACCATTCTTACAAACTCTTATTCCTATATCTTCTTTGTGTTAGTTAAGTTAAACATTTGAACAAATTATCTTATTGCTTATTTCCTTGTAGGTGCAAGGGGAATACTAGGATACTAGGATATCGCTTTGAGCGATAGTCAAATCTTTTAAAGCTTTGATATTCCATTCTCTTTGCATGTGTAACATATAAAAAGATGAACAAAGATGTTCCATTTCACGAAAGTTTTAAGTTTACCGAAACTCACACACATAACAAGGAATATCTCTGAAATGATTCATCCTACAAGAAAATTTATTTAGACATAAATTGTGTATTTTAGCAGGGTCTACATTTTTGGTGTAGTATGATTTGTTCTATCTCTAATGGTTTACCAGTTATGCAAAAGTTGTCCAGAGCAAATATGACTACATGGGCTATAGCCAGAAAATTCAAGATATACATTTCATTTGTCATAAAAATATCTCAAACCTATGGCATTTTAATCAAAATCGTTAGAGCCATTTTCAAGAAAATCAAAATTTTTGAAACATTTTCCATGTAAAGGGTAGTGTAGGGTGGGAATATTTTCTTCAAAATCTTCGTGTCACATCCTTGAAAGACACTAAACTTAAATAATAACTTTGGTTTTTAACCAAATTTTCATTTTTGAGCTATGCTGTCCAAGAACAGAGACACACGCACACACACCTTTTTCTAAAAATGCTTTTGTTGGATTCAGAGGGTTTCAAAACATATATTTCCGGTGAAATCTCGACACAGAATTTTTGGGTGGAATACAATACTTCCCCTAGTTACAGTAGAGAAAGCAAAAAGTGAAAGTGACAGGGTTAAAATGTTAAAATGATAAAGTGTGGCTAAGTTAAAAGGTTAAAAAACCTGATGTGTTGCATTCACATTACTTTCTCTACTCTTGTACTAACCATTCTTACAAACTCTTCTTCCTATATCTCCTTCATGTTAGTTGAGATAAACATTTGCAAAAATTATCTTATTGCTCATTTCCTTGTAGATGAAAGGGGAATATTAGAAAACAGTAGGCTTTGAGCGATAGTCAAATCTTTCAAAGCTTTGAGATTCCGTTCTCTTTGCACGCTTAACATATGAACAACAATGTTCCATTTCAAGAAAGTTTTCTGGAACTGACACAAATGACAAGGAATATCTCACTCTACCAAAAAATTTATATAGACATAAATTGTGTTTTAGCGAGATCTACATTTTCTGTACAGTAAGATTTTGTCTACCTCTTATGGTTTACAAGTTATTCAAAAGTCATCCAGAGTAAACAAGACTATGTAGGCTATAGTCAGAAAATTCAAAATGTATATTTCTTTTGTCATACAAATATCTTAAACATACAGCATTTTAATCAAAATCTTTAGAGCCATTTTCAAGAAAATCTAAATTTTCGAAAAATCTTCCATGTAAAGGGTAGTTTAGGGTGGAGCTATTTTCTTCAAAATCTTTGTGTCACATCCTTGAAAGAGATTAAACTTAAATACCAACTTTGGTTTTTAACCGACTTTTCATTTTTGAGTTATGCTGCACGCACACGCACGCGCACGCGCACGCCCGCACGCCCGCACGCCCGCACGCACGCACGCCCGCCCGCACGCACGCACGCACACACGCACACACGCACACACACACACACACACACACACACACACACATTTGCCTGCTTGCCGGCACAGCATGTCATGTGAAGTAGCTTGGCTCCCATGCATCCATTGTTGAGCGCTGAGCCTGATGTCACAATACCATCACATTCAAACTGGTTTGCCTGTATGAATTACAGTATGCCTTTTCAAATTCTGTGACTGAGTAAAACTCTTATCACAAATATTACATTTAAATGGTCCTTTGCCCTCATGAATTAAAATATGCATTTTTAAATGTTCAGACCGAGTAAAACTTTTATCACACACGTTGCATTTAAACAGCCTTTTGCCCTCATGAATTAAATTATGTGTTTTCAAATATTTTGACCCAGTAAAACTCTTATCACATATACCACATTTAAATATCCTCTTTCCCTCATGAACTAGCTTATGAGTTTTCAAATATTTTGACCGACTAAAGCTCCTATCACATACATTACATTTAAATGGTCTTTTGCCTTCATGAATTAAATTGTGTATTTTCAAATGTGTGGATCGAGTAAAACTCTTATCGCACAAATGACATTTAAATGGGCTTTTGCCCTCATGAATTAAATTATGTATCCTCAGATATTTGGACTGTGTAAAACTCTTATCACATTTCTCACATTTAAACAGCCTTTTGCTTTCATGATTTAAATGATGGGTTTTCAAATGTTCAGACCGAGTAAAACTCTTATTACAAATGTCACATTTAAATGGTCTTTTACCATCATGAATTAAATTATGTCTTTTCAAATGTTCAGAACGAGTAAAGCTCTTATCACACGTAACACATTTAAATGGCCTTATGCCCTTGTGAATTAAATTGTGTGTTTTCAAGTTTTGTGCCCAGGTAAAGCTGTTATCACACTTATCACATTTGAATGGCTTTGTATTCTCATGAATTAAATAATGAACTCTTAGTCTTGATGCATAGCTGAAGATTTTATCACAAACTTGACACTTATGTAACTTCTTCTCTTCATGCATTAGGGCATGGGTTTCTAATTCTGATGGTCGATTAAAGTATTTCTCACAAATTTCACATCTGTGAGACAGTTTGTCATCCACATGGAATATGTCTGTGGTATTACAACCATGAATTTCATTTGAGTTCATTTTTTCATGAGAAAGGCTGTGATTTTCACCCAATTTTAAGCAGGCCTTATCTAAACCTGCAGCACTGACACCAGACTCATGGTTCCGCACCGATTTGGCATCCAATCTGAAATGTAGTACGAAAGTTATCAGTAATAAAGTGAAAGCTGGAGGGAATTTTTTGTAAAATATACAGGCCCTTTAAAAATTCCGGTGTGGCAGTAAGTTTAGGTCATACCACGAATTCACCATTTTTTATTATATTTAATTTTATTATATAATAATTTATGAATTGTTAAGAATTAATGTTAAATCATATAAGTTAGGTAAAACAGCTCTCATTTATATTTAAGTATGCTATGGATAAACAGCATGGCAATGTCCGGATATTACAGCTTCTGTGGTTCAAACAAATGGTGAACCCAGAGTGTTACAAAATTTTTCACCTAACAACACATAACAACAGTTAGCAACAGGGATTAAATTATAGGGAAGGAGAATAAACATAGTTAAGGAATACATGTAATAAAGAATTGAGAGCTTTTGTACCTTAATCAGTTGAAGAATACCAGTTATTGTACAGAAGCATAATTGATAAAATATTATTGAAGTAAATAACAATGATTTATGGGAGAAAGTCATATCATTTCCAAGCAACTTCCCTGCACCCGCAAGTCTTATCGAAATTAGCCGAACTAGGTGAGCCGAGCGAAGAAGAAAGCGACCGCTGCACCGGGAGAGCAAAAAACTTTCAAATGGGCAGCGCAGTGTTTTGCCTGTCAGCGTCTTTGGCACTCATTGCCATCTGCTGCTATCATAGAAATGTGCGGATGAAACCATACAACATACTACTTTAAAAGGCTTTACTTACCAACTTTATGAAAGGAGATGCTGAAACTGGCCACAGTCATTGTCCATTCATTTTTGGAACCTCTTTAGGAAACTTCTCAGAGATAGAAATTACATGGGGTTAGGTCAGGTGACCAAGGGAGCCCAAATCTCCACCAATAATATTTCCTGAAACACACTTTCAATTATTATCATTGAAAGATTGGCCATATGAGCTGTTTTTTTTTTTTTTTTTTGGTTAATGTCCTCCAACATAGTGTCGTATCGAATGGAGAATGAATGAAATAGGTGAAATGATGCTCAAATGAGCCCAAGGTCCACAGAACTTTTAAGTTACCCAACATTCTTTTTCTCAGGATAAGGGAGAACCTCAGAAAAAACTTGCCCTAAGTGAGATTCACAAATCGCAACTTCTTGGATGTGAAGCAGACACACTACCACAACGTTACAGAGGCAGGCCATATGAGCTGTTGCAGAGTCTTGTTGAAAAAAGGGAAAATCATGCTTGCTGTCTGTTAATTCTCTAAAACACAGGAGGCAAAATTGTATCCATGTATGTACGAGTGTGAACTGTTGGCTCGAACAAAACTGGCCCTCTAACTCAGAACCTAATGTTTTTCATGAAGTACTCTTCACAATGAAAAAGATAGTGTATGGTGCACCATTAGCAGAGAAAGGTTTCTCAGAGCTCCAATAAGCAATTTCTATCTCTGTGGTAACTTAAAATATAAAGTGTAGAAGGCAAACACACACCCCTGGAAGAATTAAAACAAAATATCAGCCAAGAAATTGCCAACATTTCTCAACGTGAATTAGAGCGAGTGATGGATAGTATTCTAAAGAGGTGCCAAAAATGTAGGATGACAGTAGCCAGTTTCAGCATATCCTTTCATAAAGTTGGCAAGTAAAGCCTTTAAAAGTAGTTTTAAAAATGCTGTATGGTTTTACTTTGTGCCTTTCTACAATTGTGGCAGACGGCAATGAGTGCTGAGAATGTGCAGAGGCAAAACACTGTGCAACCTGTTCAGAAGTTTTTTACTCTTCTGTTACATCAAAATGACTGAAGCACTTGAATAAAACACATAGTAATAACAATATCAAAGAAATTGTAGACTCAAGACTGAAAAATCCAGTGCCACAGCCAGAATGTGGACCATGGATCTTCAGCTTTGTGCAACTGATTTAACTGAGCTACCATGGCAACATGCTGGCACAACATTAAAGTCCCCAAATTTTTCTCGCTAAATCACAAAGTATTCTCAAATTAATTTTGAGATAACATATTCCAATGGTGACAAACAACCTCATCAGTGCTTTAAGTTAATGCACATCTTGAGCACAGATTCACTACAATACATGTAGTGTTAACTGCAGATGCAGTTCTACCATATATTGAAGTATTAAAACTGAATGTCAGGCAAAATGAAATTGTATCTTGATTCAACCAAAATAGAGGGTGGTGAAGATGATCTTTTTGTAGTTTTTTTTTTCTTTTTTATTACATTTTTATTGAACAACATGCCCATTACATAACAGTATACAGCTGCAATGTCCAACATTTGCAAAAGAGGGGAGGCTGGATTTACCTCCTTCCACTTTATGTGGACCTTGCCACTCTTTTAACACTCATTTGTGTTACAGCGATGGGTTGGTGACATGTTCGTTGCATTTGATTTACAAAAGCACTTTCAAATCTTATGCGATAAACATCTGTTCATTTGTGACTTCTTTGGTACTATATACTTATGTTTAACACAAATTGTGAGGCTGATAGACCTGTTCGTCTGAACAAGAATGAAACAGCAAAGCATTTATAATGATAGCACAATGTTACTGCAAAGTAACTATTAGAAATGCAGGTATGCCCGTTTGTCAGCATGTAGGTATGCTCCAAAAATGTACGGGCAAAATATCTCATTCATGTATTCTGGCGAGTATGAGGCCGGAGTCCATGAAGCTTCAGTTACCCAATATTCACCTTTTCAGAATATGGGGGAACCCCGCAAAAGCCTTCCACAGGTAATTCACTCTAATCGACATTTGAACTCGAAGCCCCTTGAACATGAGGCAGACATACTCCCCCCCACTCCACATTTAGATTTTATAACATGCTTAAGCTTTTCTGGCAATAGTCAAAACAGTATCTTCTATCCAGTTCGTTTTGTTACTGGTTTGTTAATCTAGTCTTTTACATCATTGGATGAGCTTCCAAATGTAACACTCACAAAAATCATATTGTACGATACTTAGTGCTCAAGAATTAAACTGCCTTTTCAAACCTGATGATGTATTGTAGCTACTGTCACACATGTCAAATTTAAATGTCTCTCTCATGAATTAAGTTATGCTTTTTCAAATGTCCTAACTGGGTAAAACTTTTATCACACGTGTCACATTTAAATGGTCGTTTGCCTTCATGAATTAAACAATGTGTTTTCAAACTTGATGCCTGAATGTAGCTCTTATCACACTTGTCACATTTAAATGGCCTTTCATTCTCATGAATCAATTTGTGTCGTTTTAAACTGTATCGGCAGGTGTAGCCTACATTACAAGTGTCACATTTAAACAGCACTTTACCCTTATGAATTAAATTGTGACTTTTCAATTTTGATAAGGTAGTAAAGTTTTTATCACACTTATCACATTTCAAACCCTTTTTGCTTTCGTGAGCTAAGTTATGGCTTTTTAAATGTGATAACTGAATAAAGCTCTTATCACACATATTGCATTTAAAGGGCCTTTTGCCTTCATGAATTAAGTTGTGAGATCTCAAATTATGTGCTGTAGTAAAGCTCTTATCACACTTGCTGCATTTAAATGGCCGTTTACCCTCATGAATTAAATTATGGGATTTCAAATAATATGCTAGAGTAAAGCTCTTATCACATTTGTCACATTTAAACCGCCTTTTGCCCTCATGAATTAACTCATGAGCTTTTAACTTAGATGCTGTAATGAAGCTCTTATCACACTTGCCGCATTTAAATGGTCTTTTGCCTTCATGAATGAAATTATGAGATTTCAAATGATGTGCCAGAGTAAAGCTCTTATCACATTTGTCACACTTAAACCCCCTTTTGCCTTCATGAATTAAGTTGTGAGCCTTCAAGCTCGTTGCTGTATTTAAGTTCTTACCACATTTGTTACATTTGTAGGGGCTTTTGCCCTCATGAATTAAATTGTGAATTCTTAAAGGCCTCGCAGTAGTAAATGTTTTATTGCATTTGTCACATTTAAACTGCCTTTTGTCCTTATGAACAGCAACTTTGTGAGCTTGTAAATCCGACGTAAGACTAAAGCATTTCCCACAAATTTCACATTTGTGCGACATTTTTTCATCAACCTGGAATGGGTCTGTAACATCATAACCATGAATTGCACTTGTACTGTACTTTTCTTGAAAATGGCTGATAATTTCCTTTGATTTTAAGCCACCATTATTTACACCAGTCTTGGTGACTGCATCCAATCTGAAATGTAATACAAAAATAATCAGTCATCAAGGCAGAGAGAGAGAGAAGAGAGAGTGAGAGACAGAGAGAGAGAGAGAGGAGGCTTATGGAAGAAGACAAAATTCTATGGTAGGTCATCCTGCAGCTGCACAATCACCGCATTAAGCATAGTAAGAGGTATTTAATTTTTGGAGAACTAATGCGCTCTTAAACTGTCATTAAGTTGCCATGGGTGTTTGTGGTGTGAATCCAAACTGAATGTTATGAGTTTAAGTTTTGTGCGTGTGCATGGAGCATTAATAATTTTGTAATAGTTTTCCTTCTGCATTCAATACACTCAGAATTTCGTTACTTCTGAGCTTTTGTCTATTTCTACTTTTACAATGGATGCATGTAGGTACGCGCACGCATGTGCGTGTGTGTGTGCGCGCGCGTGCGTGTGTGCAGGTGTGCATGCGTGTGTGTCTGCGAATGTGTATAGTGTGTGAATATGTATATGTCTGCCTGTGTATGTGTTTGAATATGCTAATGCCCAAGTGTAACAAGCACAGGAGTCCCTGCCAGTGTTCCTTGTCCAACTGCGGGACACCCAATAGAATGCAAAAATGTTGGACTCCCGCTATTTAGTATATTTCAGTCAATATAGAAGAGTAAAGGGCCCCAAACAGTGCGCACAATGCCAACAGCTGTGGCATGTGATGCGAGGAGCAACCAACCCTAGTAACTGGCCATGTAGTGGGGAACTCTCGATTCACAACCGAGGCGAAACCAACCATGAACAAGCGACACCCTGTCAAAAGCAAACTGCACATCCGACTGCAGGTTCCTCATAATTTCAGGCCTTTGGGTCTCACCCAACTAAACCAAACTCGTTCGCCTCTAGGAAACAAGAGAAAACCCCATATGCAGGCATTGCACTGGACAAACTAGTACAGACGCTAGGTATGGCCAAAGAAAACTTAATAGGTCTGGCATAGGGTAGAGGGGTGACAGGAATGCAACTGAGTGTTTACCCTCTCCACTTACCTCACCACCTCTATTTTCCGCTTCTGTTTGTTTACAGATACGGATATCTTTGCAAATAAGGTACATTTCAACGCGTGCAGTGGCTGACCCGAATAGAAACACGATGTACTGGTTTTGTGATTGTATGATTGTGATTATGTTATGCACATTTTCTTTTGGAATAGCAAACACAGAGCTTTGGTTTTACTAGAAGCGCAGTTCCCATTTGGCTTTGAAGTACCTGTTATCCCACATGATTCACCACTGATAATTTGAATGTCTTGCTGGTTCTCCGAGGTAGATAGATAACAACGGGGACATACCCTAATAGCTAATTGGTGAATGGATGGGGTTAAAACTATGATGTAGGGGAAATTACACATTGCGTCAGTTCTCCCATCTACAGTATAGGTGAATCAAGTAGAGCACCTTCTCACTTAGCTCTTCCACTTATGTCATCCGGGAACAGACATCATTCGGATAGCTTATTTTCTGTCAGACCTCATCGTTTCTCTTGAATCATATGTAAATCAGATACGAGTCAGACTAAGTTTCTGGAATACCACAGTAAACGAAAAAACTACCCAAATAACTGATTTATTTTATTCAGACTCTTTCGGTTCAAATAACCCTCTTAACAAAACCACATCAACCCACATCTTTCCATTCCAGGATGCAAAGTTTACAGAAATGATCACGACCGTTAATGACAAGGAGAAGTCAGATAGCCACACAGTCAAAGGCCACTATGAAATAAATCTTATAATCCTAACTCGTATGGAAGTCATGGCCGTAAAAGTAGAAATTCATAACGTGGAAGTCAGAAGTGGATCCCAGGAGGGATAGGGGGTTGTATTCCCCAAAAATTTGAAAACTATTGACATAACTAAAGAAAACACAATTCACATTAATTCACAAATATATCAAAAGTGTCCGAGTGTTTTCCACGTTAATTATTTTCAATATAATAAGTGAATATCCAATGAAATATCTAAATATATTATCTTAATGTGTGCCGTTGTAATTCATAGCAGAGAGATTTTGAGCGGTTAACAATAAAATATGCTTCCCATAATCTCATTCCAAACCGTATGAACTTCTGCGGCATTACGATAACACAATTAGCTCTGCAGTTTCAGGAAACTCCTAGATTGGTTCGGTAGTAACGATGGAGGGGCTTATATCATCTTTGAATACAGTAATAAAATTATTTTCCCCTTCATACAAAAGGCGCTGAAGGTTTTCTGCACTTTACCGTTAACTACAGCAACACCAGAATGTTCTTCCTCAACATTATGGTATCTGAAGACCTATTTCAGGAGCAGACAGACTGGAAATTAAAACTCAAGAAGCAGTTGATAAAATGTGGAAAAAGCCTCCTTGGCTTTCCCATTTGAAAACCGATCAGTTTGCCATCCCGCACAACATACTAAGTGTTGTTTTTTTTTTTTTTTTTTTTTTTTTGACATTAGTATATATACACACATGCATACATTTATTCATACTATGACATTTTCAGATTTTCTAATTGTAGCACCTCATCAGACCCTTCCCTGAAAACAAATCCTGCGCCCGCCCATAGCGGAAATTGTAATAACCTCACAATTGGGCAGCCAAACAGGAAGCAGGTTAGATGTAACAATAATGCAGATTTTGAGGGTGAAAAACGAAGAGGCAGGGAGGGGCGAGTCAAAACAAATCCATATGATTGCGATGCGACACTCGACGTGCTACCTCACTGTTCATGCTTTGAAATGTTCATAAATACAGTGGATGATTTTCACTGAACATTTACCTTGGTTGCGTTTCATTCATCCCAAGAAGTAATTAATATGTACATATAATTAATTGATGAATACACTTTTTACATCTACATATCTATAGTATTAATGCTAAAAATAGCACATGCTCCTTGTGAAATATCTGTTCATTGAATGAAGTCATTTTATTGGTATGTTTCTTCATTATATACCTCTATGGTTGCAGAATTAGTATTACAGTGCACTGCAATATATTGTGACGCCGAGCGCGCGGCACACATCAAAAGATCCGCCAGGGTTAAGCTACCTCACACCACATACCAGATTGGCGATGCGTGTATCAAAGGCGTCCAAGGTCAGACTGCCCGGAACCACTGCGTGTGAACACGTGGCAATCAGCACGGCAAGAAATGGGTTTTCGAGACTATTTGAGCGGCATCGGGCGGTCGGCGTATTTGTAGAGGTTTCAGAAAAGGTCAAGTGACAGAAAGGTTTTTTTTTTTTTTTTTTTTTTTAAATTAACGTCCTCCAACATTGTGTCATATCGGACGAAAGAAAGGTCTATGTTACGTTATACTCACTGTACTGGATGTCCCATAAAAACACAGCCAACGCTTAGTATGTTGTGCGGGATGGCAAACTGATCGATTTTCAAACAGGAACCCCTGTCCGGATATGCAAATGTTTGGACGCTGGAGAAAGTCGAAGTTTGAGAACGAACGGTTGTGACAATTTGTTAACATTGGTTTTGGTATCTTAATGCGGAAGGTATGCATTTCTTAGCCATCTGTGTACTGGGATGAACGACCTGCGCATGCGCTAAATTCCTCCATTGGGTCCTCGGTGCGCATCCTACTGCGTTACTCGTGCAGTTTTCAGTACAGTAACCTTTCTTACCAGCAGTGCGACACGCACCATTACACAGCTGCTGAAATGGGCGACTTGATCTCCAGCATACTTTGTGATGTAAATGTGCGGAATCTCAACGTCGCATATACAAATCGATGGATTGGTAGAGGTGGACAAATTCCATGGCCAGCACGGTCACCAGATCTGACACTTCTGACTGAGGCTCACCACCGCCGATGTAGGCTCTGCAATGATGTAGGGAGTACACAGTTCAAAGCCCGTTTCTAATGCAGACAGCTCGATGTTGTGTTTGTTGATAAAATGTGAACGTATACCCGTCTCATACTTCGATATACTACAGCGTTCAAATCGTGTATTTCCTATTTGGGTTTCCATTTGAAAATATATGTGTTTGTCGTCCCGTACAACATACTAAGCGTTGGCTGTGTTTTTGGGACACCCTGTATATGGAGATACGGCGACGAGAGAAGTGAGTAGCAGTTACAAACATGATTTGTCGCAACAGGCAGTTCTTTTGAGAGAGAGAGAGAGAGAGAGAGAGAGAGAGAGAGAGAGAGAGAGAGAGAGAGAGAGAATGTATGTGTGTATTTTTTACAATTTATTATTAATATACAGCATGCCCCATTACTTAGTAATATTACACGTTCTTAGTTACATTTGCATAATTTTTAGAAGTTACAATATGTTATTTAACAAAGTTGTAAGCAACTGTTTATAACCTAAACTATTTGGCTGATTTTATTTACAATATTCGCTATAGTTTGTCAAAATCTATATTGTTTATGAAATATATAAATTCCTTAATGTCTTTGTTTGCAAGGTCATTGTTTAATACAGGCCAATGTCCACCTTTGTTTATAATGCTTATCTTATTGCTTATTTCCTAGTATGTGCAAGGGGAATATGGGAATACAGTAGGCTTTGAGAGATAGTCAAATCTTTTAAAGCTTTGAGATCCCGTTCTCTTTGCACACTTAACATAAAAAAATGAACAACGATGTTCCATTTCACGAAAGTTTTAAGTTTTCCGAAACTGACCCAAATAACAAGCAATATCTCCGAAATGCATCACTCTACAAAAAAAATTTATTTATACATACTTTTTTTTGTGTAGTAAGATTTTGTCTGTCTCTTACGGTTTACGAGTTATTCAAAAGTCTTCCAGAGTAAACAGGACTACATAGGCTATAGCCAGAAAATTCAAAATATACATTTCATTTGTCATACAAATATCTTAAACATATTCATTTTAATCAACATCGTTACAGCCATTTTCAAGAAAATAAAAATTTTCGAAAATTTTTCCATGTAAAGGGTAGTTTAGGGTGAGCCTACTTTCTTCAAAATCTTCGTGTCTTATCCTGGAAAGACATTAAACATATATAGCAAGTTTGGTTTTTAACCAGCTTTTCGTTTTTCAGTTATACTATCCACAGACACAGACACACCACGCGCGCGCGGACCTTTTTCTAAAAGTGCCTTTTTTTTTTAATTCAGGGGGTCTCAAACATATACTTCCGGTGAAATCTCGACATCTAATTTTTGGGTGGAATACAATACTTCCCCTACTTACCAGTAGAGAAAGTAAAAAGAAAGAAAAACAAACATATTCAGTCTTAGACAAAGCTCGGTTGGTGGTGAAAATATTAATGTAAAGCTTTTAAGTGCATTGCTACAGGTCCAGAATTGAATTGGATCTCTAGCTGGTATGGTCTGTTGCGATGGCCGTTTTTTATTATTCAGTTCCTGGTAAAGGGCATGACGTTTGATCTGGCCGAAAGCTCGACGTTTCCTGAAAAATGCAGTGGCTTAATAACCCAAACACCAGGCGCGGCTCCTCAGGGTAGGCATTGCCTACCCTATCGTAATACATCAACAAATAATGCTTAACTATGATTCTGCATTTTATCATTTGAACCGTCATTTTCCCCTAATTGCAGTTCAAGAAAAGTTTTATCGGTTATAATGATCAGCGGATGGTCAAATCCTTTAATCTCAATTCCGATTCATCAAAACTGCGCTGCGTGTTTGAAACGCGCGGCAGAAATGATACGCATGGAACCTGGGTAGTGGAGAGCCAACTAGCTTGACCTCTGCCGGCGCGGCCTCATTTCCGCAGTACGACGCCCTTGAACAGGGATATGGAAACATTCCGTCTGTATACGCACTCCGAACACTTGCCTGCTCAAATCCGAATTTATGCGACATTTTCAGAACAGCCATACTCCACGAACGAAGATCTCAGAGATCTGAATCGTGTCGTTATCACTCTGTGTAATACCAGTATGACCGACTTAATTAGTGAACTATTACAAATTCCGCTTTCGCGGCGCACTGACAATGGTAAGATGAGTGTTTCAGCTATTTAACACAAAGCTACAGTCAGACAATTTTTCAATTTCTTAATCCATTTTAGTCATGGGCGTCGCGAAACGGGGGCAAGAGGGGCCACGGCCCCCCCTTGGAAGTTGGTGAACTTAATGTGCAGTCAGTTACTATTAAACTATTATTTTAATTTTGGCGTAAAGAACAATTTTTGTTTAGCACAAATTAATATGGTTATCTGCAACAAATACTATAAATTTTGACAGTAAAATAATGATTTAATATTATATGATTGCAAATTTCCAACATGTGCCCCCCCCCCCTGCAAAAGAGTCTGCCGACACTCGTGATTTTAGTTTTGGCGGTAATTCGTCCGTAAGTCACACTCATTCACTCTGCTCTTATTAAACAACCAAACAATATATTGTTTGCGTTATCTGCAATGAACTTCGCCCCCTATATTTCGGATAAACGGGGTTTATTATTATTATTGTTATTATTATTGTTGTTGTTGTTGCTGTTACACTTTGCCTACCCTAAAATTTTGACTGCGAGCCGCCACTGCCAAACACCAAATGACATGAAATTCGCCAGAGATCAGTGAAAGCATATTCATACGCAGACTTCAAACGCTGGCACCAAGTTGCCATCCGAGAATGACACATTTGGTTGCAGATAGAAGGTGAATACGGCAGGTTAAAGTAATAGTCAAATGCAAGGTTACTTGACTCCGAAGTTCCATTCCCCTTGCGTGACCATGAGAAAAAAATGAATAGCGACTTATCTCTTGAAAAAAGGCTTAGGTTATTTGAGAGTTCAAACAAAAGTAGGAATATCTTGGAAATGGTTAGCACCACAAAGATGCTTGTTAGTTATGTTCCATAGCGAAATCTTCAGTTTTGGGCAGCAAGAATTTGTCTGTGTCCTACGGTTTAGCAGTTATTTAAAATTAATGCACAATGAAGAGTACTTGGCGTGCTATTCATGGAACATTTCTCTGAGATCGCGGATTCAAACCCAGCAGAGGGCGATGGACTTTTTGGGGCGCAAAAATTCATAGCATGGTTTACTTTGGAAGGGAAGTCAAGTCGGCGGTCCCATGACGTAAATCTACGGCACTTAAATTAACCTCGGCACTGATAGAGGCCTCTGAGTCTGGATGGTTAAGTTGTTTAGACGCTGGCCTACCGATCCCAAGGTCGGGGGTTCAAATCCGGCCCAGCCCGATGGTTGTGCACATAAAAGTGACAGCCCTTTGCTTCATTAATTACACAGGAATCATCCAGAATAAAGATGACTTAACGGATATTCCGAGAAAATTCAAGGTCAACATCTTATTTGTCATGAAAATAGTTTTAAAATATGGATTTTGCATAAACATTTAAATCATTTTCGAAAAAGTGAAACATTTTATAAATGGGCCATATAATAGGTAGTTTGATGTGAGGGAGGTTTTTTTCAAAACCTTCGTGTAGCATCCCTGAAAGGTCCTGAACTTAGAGGGCCGCAAAGTATTTGGTTCCAATTAAACATCGACATAATTTTTGTGCGGAATACAACAGATACTTGTACTTACTGTAACTACGTAATGGAGAAAGTAAAAGTCATTACACATTCACATTACTTTTCTTACATTCCTCTACGAATTATTCTTACAGAAGCCTATTCTTCTCTTTCTTATTAATCGATACATCGATACAAGCTTACTACACATTTGTACTTTTCGTTGCGGGTATAAGAAGAATACAGTAGGCTGAAGCAGTATCTGTTTGGGCAGTTAGCGAAAGGGTAGTTCATGAAGAACCAAGGCAGAATCTATTTCTAATTTTTTCAACTCAGCTGGCCTATAGTCTGCCTTGGACGTTTCAGCAGAAACCTATGATTTATCTGTTATGTCCATTCAAAGTAAGCGGTGATTTATTTTGTTCTCTCAAGGTAAGGGTTCAATATTGCTGAAAAGAGTAAAAAATCACTGTGATTTATTACATTTCATTCGATTCCTATTACAATTAATAGATATAAGATTTCATGTAGCGAGTTTGTTCGTATTTTATCTGCCCCTGGTTGTGATACAAGTAATTTCTTTGCAACTAAAAACACGAAAGGCATTTATAAAGTTGGCGATAAGCCCCCTTAGACATTTTTTACTACCCAGTAGCTCTAAAACCCGACGTCATTTAGCAACTTCCCGGCGGACAGCAATTCCTAACTCCAGGTGTTCTAAAATAAATGCACATTAAGAATGCTGACAACATAGAAAAAATTAACATAGCCAACGACGGACAAAGGACATATGTCATACCAAAACAAGCAAAGCTTACGTTAATTAGAACGAGTTGTTACATCAGAGAATGTATATCGTATGTATATAAGTTTAGGATTCCCATTCACGCTATTTCATTTCGTATAATGCAGTTATCAGAGAGGTATTTGCGTTTATATGTGTAGGAAGGGAACAAGAACAAGAAATCACAACATAGTTAATTGATCGGATTTTGCTCCTCATTTAGGGTGGAAGTCAACACGGCGCATGATCAGAAGGGGAGAATGGCAATGTTTGTTGTCATTTCGATATCACTTTCGTCTAACAGAAAGCATTCTACAAAGGGAAAGTAAGTTCCAGTCTATAGAAGAGATAACATCAACTACATCCCAAGGTAAGTGGGTGCTTTTGTTTCAATGTTATCACACTTCTAGAGCAGTTCGAGAATGAAAAATAGCCCCCGTTTGCGTTTATGTAATAACTACCAAACGTACTTTTTGACATACTACCATGCACATCTCCTCCGATTAATGTACGGTTCAGCCAGTAGTGACGCTTGGTGGCTATCGTAATTCATGGCATTACCTAATGATGAAGTCACCAACATTTGATCGTAAATATTGCTAGGTTGAAATGAACTAGTGAAGGAGATAGCTAGTTCTAGCAAAACACCACTCACTGCAGTTACTTCTTAGCACTAATTCATTTAAACTGCTTATGCTAAGAGCGTCCAAAGTTTGTCCTTTTGAGAATTTAAATTTTAACTCATTCAGAAGGTTTACTTAACAAACGTCCATATCCAAGAGTGCCGCTATACTAAATAAATGCACAAATAATAACTGAGTAGTGAGTGCAGTGACACCACAGTGTAATATAGTTTCATAATTTAACCCGAGATTAGGTTAGCTTAGGTGTGTGTGTGTGTCTGTGTTTGTGAGCAGCATTTATATAATGGATATATCAGAAATTGGGTAGTAAAGAAATCGAGAGCGAGAGATTCTCGCCTGAATCTTATACTTAATGAAACATCCACATGAATTCTTAATGCTTGTTTGAAAAGAGAAAGAAATTAATAAAATAAAATCACTAATCTTGTGTATTACAATACTGCTGGATTGATAGTATCTATTGGGCATGTGCAGTATTGACAAAGCTAAGTACCTTGTTGACATCGTGTTCATTGTGCCATAAAATGTAGATTCTTAAAAAGGGGATGATGGGTGGGTTACAGCAGCACAATGTCTGCACAACCATTTATAGAGCCACCCTTACACATTTTTATTTAATAAATGACTCGGTATTTTTTTACTATTTTAGTAAGAGGGTATCTATAGTAGTTTTGCTGAAAATGTAATACTCAATAAATCTTACACTGTTTTAACATAGGTACTGACTGAAACACCATACATATTGTCAGATATCTTCCATCATAGACGTTTCAGTTTCTTTAAAGCAACATTTTCATTCAGACATTTTATTTCACATATTGCATTTCGCATTAATAGACAAACATTACTTCACTTTTTTTTTACTCTTTGCTTCATCCTGCTGCAACAGGAAACTTAAAACATCAAGAAAAATTAAGTCATTTAGAATGCGATTTCAGCATTTGAAGATCGTAGCATTTTCGGCGTTTCCAGATTTTTGAGCACCATATCATGGAGAATGGAGTATCACGCAGTTCCTGTAGACTCAGCTGGAAGTTCAGGTACTGCTGTTCATCCAGCTCGTGTGCGAGTCTTCAATATGAGGGTGCTTGATCACCTTGGACACCATCATAGCTCTTGGTAAGAAATATGGAATGATGTTATACAAACCTACTCTGGCTGGGAATTCAGCTGACATCAAGAAAAATTAAGTCATTTAGAATGCGATTTCAGCATTTGAAGATCGTAGCATTTTCGGCGTTTCCAGATTTTTGAGCACCATATCATGGAGAATGGAGTATCACGCAGTTCCTGTAGACTCAGCTGGAAATTCAGGTACTGCTGTTCATCCAGCTCGTGTGCGAGTCTTCAATATGAGGGTGCTTGATCACCTTGGACACCATCAGAGCTCTTGGTAAGAAATATGGAATGATGTTATATAAACCTACTCTGGCTGGGAATTCAGCTGACTGCAGTTCTGGTAATACTCCCTCCTGAACTTTCACTCCGAAATTGTTGCCGCTTTCAATTTTTGGAATCATGAAGGAAGTCCACATTTTTAACATATTCTTGTATCAGCTGCTGAAATTGAGGATTAATAATGTTAATTAAATCACTAATTTGCTTGTTGCAGGGAATATTGTAATCTAAAGAAAGCCTGTTGGTTTCTGAAGGGGCTTCAATTTCTTGCATCGGTAGTTTCATCATTGACGTTCCTAACTTGAGATGGCGAGAGTTGTGTATATTCGAGAAGTCCTGTCTTAGAAACTGTTGGATGTCCAAGAGTTCTTTCAGCTTTACAATTTTCCTTGGGAAACCATTTAGTATAAGATATTCATCCTTACATTTTATCGCATCTTGATATACTTGAATTGAGGAAGAAGCCATACTATAAATGCAAATCTTATGAAAGGTAAATTTGAAGACGTAATGTTTATAGAAGGGAAGTTGCCTGCTTTAGCTTCTGTGTAGTTTTGGAACAATTGGAATAAATAATTCTCTAATAAATAATAACTGTAATTCATTTAGAAAAATAGTTTCATTTACAAGGATATGGAAATTCGCTGAAGACTGGCCGGAATGCTGCTAAACTTAGCGATGGTTAACTTTATTACTCAATTGCCACTGGCGAACAACAGATGTGGATTATGGGCTTAATAATTCAATGCACAAATAACATTATTTATTTATTTATTTTATTTATTTATTTATGCCAACAAACTTACTGTTGGTGTTTGTAAACACACAAGCCGTGTGTGGGCAATATTTCCGTGGTAGAACTAGAACTTAAACATTCAATGCCACAGCTGGGATTTGAACCGCAGGCCCTCCGCTTACTAGGTGGGTGCTCTAACCATTAAGCTACTGTGACAAACTGCCAGAATGACAGTGAGTGAGTGAGTGTGTCGGGTTTAAGGGCCCGTCGACAGCTTGGTCATTAGGGCCCCGAGTCCAAAAGTAAAATTACGTACGGTCAAGTGTTAAAAATCACCCATTAAAAACTAAAACTCTAAAGTTAAAGTAGGTAAAATCAGCTAAACTCAGCTATTAAAACGTTCCAGTTAAAATGCTAAAAACTGAAGCCTAAAATTGCTACAAAGTAAAAACAGTTAAACGCGAAACGCTAAAAAACCAAAAGCTAAGACCATCTAACAGCTAAAATCTCCGAAATAAAATCTTACACTTGCTTCATAAAATCGATTCTGAAACAAAACCGCAGCACTGCATTTACAGCTACTGGGTCGTTGCCTAAAACTGATTAGGCCCACGGATTATTGCCCACGCACGGCTTGTGTTTAAAAACACCAACAGTAAGTTTGTTGGCATAAATAAATAATAATTACCATCTGAAGGTTATTTAATCCTGGGATATAAAGTACTTACAATAGTAAGTCACCATTGGGGTAATTGTCTCTGATGTGAGACTGCCTTTGTGGTTTACCAGGAGAAATGCGAACTGGTTTGAGAATTCAATATCATTCTGACAGGTTGTCACAGTAGCTTAATGGTTAGAGCACTAGCCTAGTAAGCGGAGGGTCTGTGGTTCAAATCCCTACTGTGACATTGAATTTTTAAGTTCCAGTTCTACCTCTGAAACATCATTATTGTTGAAGCAAATCTAGTATGTTGCGTTTACGACTGTCTGTACCCGTTCTCCCAGAAACTGATCATGCAGAAACCTTGTTCTTGTAGGTACCTGCTTCATGTTAATCGAGATACACTTGCAGAAATGATTTTCTTAGACATTTAATTGCAGATACAAGGTGAATACAGTAGATTAAAGTGATAATCAAATGCAAGGCTATATCATGACTCTAAGTTGCATTCCCTTTACATGAACACCAGATAATAAAGCGAAAAGCGACTTACCACTTAAAGAAGCTTAAGTATTTGAAAATTCAAACCAATATCCCGTAAATGGTTCACATCAGAAAAGTGCTTTTAAACATAAATTATGTGCTTAAATGCGAAATCAGCATTTTCGTAATAAGATGTATATCTCTTACGCTTTACCAATTATTCAAACGCAGAATGAATAGTATTTCATATGGTATTCTTGGAACATTCTTCCAAGATCACGGGTTCAAACCTGCCGGACGAGGATTTTTTCGGGCTTAAAAATTGGTAACATTGTCTTCTTAGCAAGTAAAACTGGTAGTGGTATTGAGGGTCGTAGGAGTCAAAATCTTATATAAATTATTCAAGGGAAAGCTATATTCGATGCCGTGTCTTAGACTTACGCACCTAAAAGAATCTGAAGCCTTTTAAAGAGGCTTCTAACGTCTTTCATATCCAACATACAAGTGGGATGCTGAGAACCATAGCAGTTAAAAAGCGTTTATAAATTAAACTCAATTTTAATTTACAACATTCTTCTTTCTGTGTTTACCCTCTTTGTGTGTAAGTCATACACTCCAGGAATAGAGTTAGTCCTAGGGGTCAGATACGGAGGGGCAGACAAACTCTAGATCAGTCCGAATTCTGACATGAAATGAGGGCGAGGTGATAATGGAGCAGTTGGTGGAATGAATGGCGGAGAACTCGCCCAAAGGTCGCATTGCCCCCACAAATACCACACGAGTCCCCTGGGATCAAACACGGGCCGCCTTCGTGATAGGCGAGTGGTCTAACCATTCGGCCATGGCGCCGCCCAAGAAAATTCAAGGTACTTCTTACATCTTATTTGTAATGAAAATATCCTAAATATGTGGCATTTTATTCAAAATCTACACAAACATCTTTGAAAAAAAATGAACATCTCTCCATATAAAGGTTAGCTTGAGTGGTGTGAATTTCTTGAAATCTTTGTGTCGCATCCTTGGAAGGCATTGAACATTAGTATGTCCTGTCCTGTGACACTACAGCCCTTTGAGTGTAGCCTTGGCCTACCGCCCGGCCGTTGGATCCCTCGCCTCTGCCCACTACAGGCGTCATGAGCGGAGTGGGACGTGTTCAGCGCCCCTAGCCCTCCCGGCCAGTATATGAGGTCTTCGTAGCCGGAGTTGATCATAAAGAGGAACCAGGATGGGTGATCAGCCCGAAGCTTGGTATGAGGAAGTGGATGATATGAAATGATGCGAAAGATGATAGGAAAGATAATGGAGCAACTGGTGGAATGATGAGTGAGTGAGTAGGGTTTAAGTACCCGTCGACAGCTAGGTCATTAGAGCCCCAAGTCAAAAGGATAAAACAGTAAAAACTCACCACCACTTAACACTCTTAATTAAATATTTAAAACAGATAATAGCTAAAATAGATAAAATGTAAAACTTATTACGTGTAAATTGATCTTAAAAGGTAAGCAGATAAGAGGTAAAAATAAAACCATGAAATAAAATACTAATTAAACCTGCTTACCAAAGCCAATACTGTCGACGCCTAAGATTGACTTCAGAGTAGAACCCAGGCCAAACAGCTGACGCTCACGATTGTAACGCGGACAATCAACTAGGACATGGGCCACAGAGAGTTGAACGCCACAGTTGAACATTCAGGCGCCGGCTCACCACGCAGATGGTATCCATGCGTGATACGTGTGTCACCTATTCTCAGGCGGGTCAAAATGACTTCTGCCCGCCTGGTATTCCTTGAAGATGTCATCCAAGGTTGCACGGTCCTTGATCGTCCGCAATTGCGTGCCAGTGACATCCAACGCTTCCCATGATTGCTGCCAGACTAATAAAATATGACGACGGAAGTACCGCTGTACATCCGTGTAAGGAAGACTGCGTGTTAAAATCTCCGGCAAACGGCAGGCAGACTTAGCAGCCTCATCCGCCGCTTCATTGCCTGGAATGTCTACATGGCCTGGGGTCCAGGTAAAAACAATCTGGTATCCACGCGAGAGTAACTGCGAAACGAGTGTCTGAATTTTCATAATTAGCACTGACGTGACGACAAACTGTTGCAATGCCTGCAGCGCGCTCAGAGAGTCACAGCAGACGATAAAACGTCCAGGTACGGAACTCGAGATAAAAAGGAAGAAATAAAATATTGCAAACAGCTCGGCGGTAAAAACGGAACTCAAATCTGGAAGACGGTACTTGTGAGTCTCACCGTTATGCACAAAACTACACCCTGTAGCTACATCCACCTGGGAAACATCGGTAAATACCGGAGTGTAATTTCGGTAACGTCCCAGGATCTCGGTGAAAACCTGACGATACACCGATGGAGGGGTAGCTAACTTAGCATGCGTCGAAAGCTCCAGGTCAAACTGGGCACGCTGTAATTGCCATGGAGGACAGCGGCCAAGAGAATACCGTTTGGGCGAGAGATCGTGCTATTCCGGAGATAACGGTGAGCGAGTTCCGGGCGCAATACAGGGTTAAAAGACGGGTAATCGGGGTGGGCTGCCAAACGGGCCACGTAAGAACTCAATAAAAACGAGCGCCTAATAGAAAGTGGAGGTTCGCCAGAGTCAGCATACAGACACTCTACACGACTAGTGCGGAAAGCTCCAGTAGCTGGACGGATACCAGTATTATGTACAGTGTTTAAAAAACGAACTTTAGAGGCGGACGCAGCGCCATAAATAAAACTGCCGTAATCTAGTTTGGACCTCACCAATGAACGATACAGCCTCAACATGACAGTGCGATCGCCGCACCAAGATACTCCAGATAAAACCCGGAGCACTCGAAGCGAACACCGCAGGAGGCACGAAGTTGACGAATGTGCTGCTCCCATGTGAGTTTGCTGTCGAGGTAAATACCCAAGAACTTGATGTGGGAAACAAACGGCAGGGGTGTGTCACGCAAACGAAGTTCTGGAGGAGGATGTACACCACGAAGTCGATGAAAGTGGACACATTGTGTTTTCGTAGGGGAGGACTTAAAACCGGCGCGAAGGGCCCACTCGGCGATAGTTGATATGGTCAACTGCAGTTGACGTTCTATGTGCTCAAGACTATAAGATCGATAATAGATCGCAAAATCGTCAACATACAGCGACATCAGTATTCCCTACGAACATTAGCAATGCCATTAATGGCAACGGCGAAAAGTCTTACACTAAGAATCGACCCCTGGGGCACACCATTTTCCTGTATCCTCGCTTGTGAGAACGTAGTACCAATGCGGACACGAAAGCGGCGCAGAGCTAAAAAATTAAAAAGAAAGATTGCTAAAAGACCTCGCAAACCATGCCCGTGAAGAGTACGGAGAATACCATGGCGCCATGTGGTATCGTAAGCCTTCTCCAGATCGAAGATGACACCCACGACATGCTGCTTCAAAAGAAAGCTATTTTGGATGCAGGCTTCTATGCGTGTCAGATTGTCGACACTGGGGCGATGGCGACGAAAACCGCACTGATCATTGCTCAGCAGGTTATTCGTCTCTAGCCATCACACTAAGCGAGTATTAATCATCCGTTCGAAGGTTTTGCAGACGACACTCGTCAGGCATGTAGGGCGGTAGCTAGAGGGAAGTGTCCGGTCTTTTCCGGGTCGAGGGATAGGGATCACAACACCCTCTCGCCAGGAAGACGGAAAAACCTGCTGAAGCCAGATGCTGTTATAGATGCTCAACAGGAAGGATAGAGCCTCAAGTGGTAGATGAAGCAGCATTTGGCGGCCGGAGTCGTCAGGATCGGGAGAGGAGTCGTGAGCAAGGGACAAAGAATGCGCCAGTTCCAGTTCAGTAAAAGGTGCATTGTATGGTTCACTACAATCACTTAAAATTTAGGCTTATCCGCTCCGCAGATTCCTTAATCGGTAAAAAGGCTCTATCGTAGCTTTGAGTTTTGCTAGTAGTGGCGAAAGAATCCGCAAGGACGTCGGCAATATCCTGCTCTCTGGTGTATATGAAGCCCTGTACGGCAAGACCGGGGATGATCTTCCGGCGACACGCCGTACATACGCCGGACGGCAGTCCACACCTTTTGGGCGGCCGGATATGTGAATGCTAATGGGGTAATGATCACTGCCAAATAAATCGGACAGTACCAACCAATCAAGTATTGGTACTAGTGACGGGCTGCTGAAAGAAACGTCAAGCGCGGAGTGTACCATAGGTAGATGATAAGAAAGTAGGCATGCCAGTGTTTAGTAGGACTAAGCCGGACATATAACAAAGGTCTGCTACGAGACACCCACGCGCATCGTCAGTGTCGCAATAAGTGCCAAGAGAGCCCGGAGATCGTTCTCGTGTACGACACTGACCGGTGGCAGATATACATTGTAAACAGAGAAACAGAGGCCCTGCAGCTGTACACGCACAGCTACAGCTTGCAACGGCATGTTTAGGGGTATACTGGTGGCAGAGATGTTATGCGCCACCAGCGTAGCAACACCACCGCATTCTCTCCTATCAACGGCAGAGTCGTGGCGGAATGCTGAAAAGCCACGAAGATAGAGTGATTAGGCTGTAAGTGGGTTTCCTGTAGGCAGACGATTGATGGAGAACGTTGAAAGACTAAGTGCTGTATGTCCGGAACACGTGCCCGATACCCTTTAACATTCCACTGGAGACCCCTCCATGACAGGCCTCAAGGCGTACTTCAGAGGGATTACCCTCCGATCACCACTGCTTGTCCGCATGGGTAAACCGTTCACCACGTGACACCCCTGGCTTTATGCATCCACCACAGGAATAACCGCCTGTGGCTCCTCGCTTTAGGTCACGCTGCCTCAACGGAGTCAGCATGGATTCAGGGGACTTCGGGTTGATTACACCGGGGTTCCGTCAGCGGTAGCACGTCCGGCCGGTGATACTAAGCCGACGGCACGCGGCAGTCGGGAAATTAATACCGGCCGTGCCCTCAAGGAGCTACGTGGGTGTACATGACGTGTGGACGGGCTCCGCACCTAAGGCCGCATACGGGCAGTAGGGATGGTCCGCCCATTCTTCGCGCTTGAGACCTCCCAAGAGCACACAAGTCGGGGGCCGCGCTGAAAACCGTGGGACAGGACCACGGAGATAGGAAAGACACCCCTGCTGGTGAGACAGGAGTTATAAAACTAAAGCCTTACTAACTAATAATCATAATAAACCTAGAAGAGGAACAGGTGATGAGGAGTAGCGGCCAAACAAGCAGCACGTGGCTCAGTTAATGAATATGAAGGGGTGAAATGAGGGCGAGTGGCTCGGGGCCCCGGGTACGCAAAATCCGTACCTACCGTAGTAGGATCCCCTGGGGGAGTTTAATTTCGGAGACCTCTTCTCCTAGATGAGTCGTCGACCAAGACTACCCAGCCTCATCTAGTCGTTTTGGAATGCTCTTTGCTTCCCCTCACTTCTTGCCTACTTGTGGTCAAAAAGACACATCTAGTAGGCCGTCTGTTAAGGGTACTGAGCCCCTCCGCCACGACAAGGCGACATTAAATCGGAGGGGGGGTGGAATGAAGGCGGAGGAAACCGGAGAACCCGTAGAAAACACACCCCTACGCCGGTGTCTACCACATCTACCACATGCGGATGCCTAAAGCACAAAATGTTCTTTTTTTTTTTTCCTTTACCCGATTACCCTCCCCTTATGTAGGACTTACAAGCCAGTGCCTAGAGCCAGAAGCCTCTCGGGGAGCACAGGAACCTATGGACCGGATAGAGTGAAGACCTGGAAGCGGGTGGTCAGCCAGAGCGCAGTAAGTATTATGCACATCTCGTAGGTTCAGCTGGAGAGTCAAGTATTCCTGTTCATCCAGGTCGTGTAGCGCTTTACGATAATCATCAACTTGAGGGCACTTGATTATTTTGCACACCAGGATAGCCCTTTCCAAAAAATATCTAGTGATATCTCCATAATCATTTACGGTTTGGGATTCAGTTAACTGTATGAATCCTATATCAGCTGCCGAAGATAAGGTTTAATACTTTTAATCAAATCACACACCTGCTTGTTGCAGTGAATATGGTAATCTGAAGAAATGCTGTTTGTTTCTAATGGAATGGATTCAGATTCTCGCGCTTCAATTTCTTGCTCACTGGTTCGGTAGTTTCTTCGGTGACTTTTCTAACTTGAGTTGGAACGACGGCAGTTTCGAGTATATCCGAGAAATCACGTGTTAGAATCTGCTGGGTGAGCAACAGTTCTTAAGCTCCACAATTTTGCGTGAAAATCCGTTTAGTATCAGTTCTTCAACCTTGGATTTGATCAAGTCCCTGTATTCTTGAATCGAGAAAGAAACCATATTATAAATGTAACTTAAAATTGTTCTCATTGACAGTAAATTTGAAAAGATCCTGGTTTTCTCCTGAATAATTTGTTGAACAAATAACAGTTATTCGTGAACTAATTGTGTGCTACATTTACATGAATTATTTTATTACACATTTGGTTGCAGATACAAAGTAAATACAGTAGGTCAAAGTAATATGTAGTGAAATCCAAGGTTACTTGATGACTGCGAAATCTCATTCTCTATGCATGACCAAGAGAAAAGAATGAATAGAGGCTTATCACTTGAAAAAAGGGTTACATATTTGAAGATTCAAACAAATAACAGATATCTCGGAGATGGTTAGCGCCACAAAGATGGTTATTAGCACAAGTTATGTGCTGAGACAGAATATGTGGTCAGACCCCGAAAAGAAAGTATTTATGTAAATATTTATTGTAAATATAATTTATTTTTCATGTTGGTAAGGATTTGTTAAGTACTGAGAGTGTATTACCATTGTGTCATTGTTGAGAATAATATTTGCTTAATAACGTAATTAATGTTAAGTAATATATTCAAATTTAATATGTATAATTATAAAAATAATTTTATATTTAATATTAAGGGTGTTGAGAGGATAAATTGAGATCGCTTCCCCAACATTCCGGGAACTATTTAACATGTAAGATGACGTCATAGGCTACCCCGTAGGAAATGGACATACACGTACGCGTATGAATACAAACGCGTTGTGAAACAAAATGCTAGATTTTAGCGTCCTAGTGTCTAAAAAGAGAAGACGTGTTTTGGATACGTGCAGGTTTAGTCGCTAAAAGTGTGATTTAAAACGATGAGTAATGCGAAGAAACCGTTGAGGAAGTCTGTTCATGTGTAAGGAATGTTAACTAAAGTGTCACGCGTGTAATATTCAATGAAAAAGGTGCAAGTAAAATGTTGTGAAAAAGTTATATCCTGTGTCCGCATTATTTCACCCTGTACCACGACCGGAGATAACGAAAGAGTCTACCGCTCAACAACATCAGCATTACTATAATTAAAAAACAGCACCAGTGCTTTAGCGAAATCTGCAGTTTTGGTTAGTAAGATTTTGTCTATATCTTGCGGTTTACTAGTTATTCAAAATTAATGCAGAATGAAGAGTACTTGGTGTGCTATTGGTGGACAATTTTTCAGAGGCCGCGAGTTCAAACCTGGCAGAGGGCGATGGACTTTTTCAGGCGCAAAAAGCCGTAGCATGGCTTCCTTTGGAAGGGAAGTCAAGTCGATGGTTCCATATGTCAAACCAAGCGGGATGATTCAGGCGGTCTCATCTGTGGTCCGCATTCGGGAGGTCGAGGGCTCGATCCTCGCGACCGACCATTTAACCCATGGGTTTTGTCCAGAGGTTTCCTCGGGCCATCAGGCGAATATTGGGAAGGATTTCCATACCCTTTGAATTTCGTATTTCTCCATTTGATTACATTAATCATTTCATTTCACCCTTCAACCCGTTAGGTTTCTTTCAGGGTTGGAAGTATCGGCGAGCGTTGCGGCAGCAGCAGCACGGCAGGGGAAAATTATGCGCTCTGGAAATCTCGTTGCCCTGATTGAAAAGTAAGCCTATTGGTTTCCACAAGCCCGAAGGATGGAAGGGAGCCAGTTTCCAAGTCCTATGTCCCCCTTGGAAGTACGAACCCAAGGGTTGGAAGGCGAACCGGGCTGATCCAGCCTCTGGTAGGGTGATTCTGTGTTGTGATAGTAACATTTGAAAATCATGTTGGTCATGTAAAGATTTGTATGTTGGTAACAGAATAAAATATGTTACACTACAATAGGTGCCAATTTAATAAATCTTCCTAAAAAGAACTTGCTGTATGCAAATTATTAAAAACTGATGTTTTATTACTTCAAAACATGCAATAATAACAAAATACCAATACTCAATAACAGGTTATGCGCTCAGAATGCAAGAGTTAAGTGTGAAGTGATACATGGGCATAAAAATCTTAAGCGTAAAAGTGACTGGTGTCCATATGAAGAAGTGAAATCAAAATTAAAAACTAAAAAGTGGAAACATGGAACGACTACAGACGAAGGTATTTCAATTCCAAAACTGAAAAATGCTGATGCCTATCCATTGTGGGAACTAGAAATATCACTGTTGTTTCATGCATAGAGGTTACACAAAAGTGTGAATGGTGACAATTTGTTGTCGGGTCAAAATAATAAAACTGATGTAAAAGAATGGAAGACAAAGGATGCAAAGGCACAATGCATCATTCTCAGAACACTGGATCACAATGTGCGGCTCATATTCTTTCATGTGAGACATCAAAGGAAATGTGGGACACTTTAAAATTAAAGGGATATGATGGCTACTATTAGTTATATACAAAACAAGCTTAATCACTTAAATGAAAATCTGAGTGAAGAAATTGTCATAACCAAGGTTCTGACCACTCTCCCTGAAAATTATAAACACTTTACTACTGCTTGGGATTCAACACCAGAAGAAAGCAGAACCTTAGATAACCTAAAAGCCAGACTAAGCAAGGAGGAAAATTGCTGGAGAACCAGCTGTACCATCTAAAGCATTCAAAATCAAAGGTAAACAAACAATAAGATGCTATGGATACAAACGTAATGATCATAAAATCTCAGAATGCCTTGAAAAACAAAAGAAGCAATGTGAAATATGCAAGAACCTACAAGGATATTTTGTTTTTTGTTTTTATGATTTTTAAATCTAAAAATGGAAGTTGCATTTTTGCTTCTGTGGTGAATTTTATGGTTTTTTCTTAAAGGTTTAGCAATTTTTGTGCATCCTCAATGTATTTCCTTGGTACTATTGCAAAGACATCATCTACGTACCATATAGATATAGCGTTAAAAACTTACTTGGCTCAACTCTGAAACATGTACCAGGAAATTTTAAAAGTGAATGTTGTTTAATGTTATTAATGGACTCAAAATTACTATTTTAATGCAATTCCAACAGTCCTCAACTTCCAGTATTTATTATTGTCATTGTTGTCGTTGTCATCATCATTATTATTATTTATTATTATTAATTATTCATTATTATTATTATTATTATTATTATTATTATTATTATTATTATTATTATTATTATTATTATTATTATTATTATTATTATTATTATTATTATTATTATTATTATCATCATTCTTATTCTTCTTATAATTTGAATTTTATTATTATTATTATTATTATTATTATTATTATTATTATTATTATTATTATTATTATTATTATTACAATGTACATGTTTTTCTTAATTTTTGAGAAAAAAATGAGTTGGGTATTAATGGGTTAATATAAAATTTCATGTAGCAAGAGCTTATTTGTATTTTATCTGCCCCTGGTCTTGATACTTAGAAGTAGTTTCTTTAGAACTAGGAACATGGAAAGCTTTTATGAAGTTGCAGATAGGCCCCTTCAGAGCTTGTTTACTATTGGGTAGCTCTAGAACCTGACGTCATTTACCAAATTGCTGGCAGACAGCAATTCTGAACTCCAGAGGTTTTAAAGTTGTAAATGCACATTCAGGATGCTACCAACATAGAAATAACTAACATTGCCAATGACTGACTAATGAAAAATGTCATACCAGAGAAAGTGAACATTAGGCTTATTAGCAACCAGGTGTTACACCTACACATGCGATTTTCATGCAGATGTTCTATAATGATCACCATTTATATACGCTTAGCTTTCTGATTCACACTAGTTTGCTTTGTGTGATGTAATATGAGCAATACCCTGAAGAGTTGGAAGTCTACATTGTGCATGGTCAATAGCAGGAAAATGGCTATGTCTGTTATCATTTCGTGATCACTTTTCTGTAACAAAAAGCATTCTATAAAGGGAGGGTGAGTGGATTCCAGGCTCTACAAGAGACATCAATTACATCCCAAGATAAATGGGTGCTTCTGTTTCAATTTTATCACTTTTTCTACAGCAGTGTGGTACTAAAAAATAGCCTCCGGTTTGGCTTTATGTAATAGCTATCACAAGAAAAAATTTCTCCATATTTGAGAGGTAGAACTGGAACTTAAAAATTCAATGCCTCTCAAACTTTGGCCACACACGGCTTGTGTGTTTAAAAACACCAACAGTAAGTTTGTTGGCATAAATAAATAATAATTCTCCATATTGCCATGCTTATCTTCTCTGATTAATGTATAGTTCTGCTAGTAGTGGATGCTTGGTCCAAATGTACTTCCTGCACATGTGCCCAGTCAGAGCAGATGGTAGTTGGCTTGCTCCCATAATCACCCAAGTCTTTGTTATAACAGTCAGTACACTATAATCAAATGAACTGGCAAAAGTTTTCACTGGTCTCAAGTATAACTAAACTATTCTTTAAACTAAGCTAATGTTTTATTTACATATACAAGCGGGGTGAACAATGGCATTGCTTTCCTGAAATAAAATGTGTGCTCTTAATAAACTTATGTCATATAAGAACTGCCTGATTTGTTTGTCATTGTAATACAATGGTGCAAGATCAACAACATTAATGATTCTAGCCATAGCAGTGAACACATCTCAGGACTTACAAAATTTACTGAATGCACGGATTGAACAGGCTATACGTTTTCACAATGAGCAGTAAAGGTAGTCTGCTTCTAACAAAGGCACATGTGGTGAACATGTGTACAGTTCTAGTCTCCTCTGCTAGACATGCCTGGGGCATTGGTATAAAGGTTGGCAACAACTGGTTCTGCAACTTTCGAGGTTACCTACACTACTATTCCTGGGCAATCTCAACAGGTCCTGTCAGTGTTCGTTTAATTAGGTCTGGTGTTGGAACTTAGAACTTTTGCAGGGTGTAAAGTAAAGAATTTTTCACTTCTTTTGCCATAATCTCAGGATTATGAGATAACTGAAACTGGTCATTTTAATTATTTAAACAATTGTACATTGGTGGATCAATTGCTCTCCGACAATTATTAAATCTTCCCTTAAATAAATTTAACAAGGCAGTAATTCTTTCAGATTCTAAAGCTGCAATTCAGGGGATATGTTCAAATACTACAAAGAAGGCAACAAAAATTAGAGAATGCTACAAAATGTTAACGCAACTCCAAAAGGTTAATAAGACTGTTCATCTCCAATGGATTCCAGCACACTGTGGAGTCATGGGGAATGAAGCTGCAGACTCACTTGCAAAGAAAGGCACAACAATAAAACAAAAGCCTAAATTCAATTTCTCATATTCCTCAATAAAACGCTTGATCATTAAAAAATTTTCTCATTCATACCTACAAGAAATAGAAACAAATGCCAAAGATAAAAAATGGATTACACTACTTTCCAACCCAGATATAATCCCCCAGAGACCAAGGAAAACAGCGGTTGCAGCCTTCCGACTATTGACAAATCACGACTGCTTAGCAAGTCATCTCTACAGAATAAGTATCTCAGCCTCACCAATATGTGTCCTGTGTAACGATCCAGCAGAAATGAATGAAGACCACTTGAAGACCTGTGAAGCATTAAGATCAGAAGAAACTACAGTTCAAAAGTATTGGAAAGCACGAATGCTAATGGCTTCATTGCCAGATGCAAGGCACTAGAAAACAACAACAACATTGGTGGATCAAATATAAATGAGACTTTTTGTTCTGAGTGCGTAATTTTGAACAGAGCATGCTGTGACATCAACATGGTTTGGATGGGTATATCAGGAGTGAGGATGAGCATAGTTAGCCACCACAGATCCATTTGTTAGTTCTGCTCATGATGTCCGAACAACAGGTACACCTATGAACAAAAAAGAAAGTGACATGTCTGGAACATGAGACTACCTAATGGCAAAGAACAGCTCTGTGATTACCAAATAAGTTGCAGTTTTCAATGAGTAGGTGTGTCTGTCTGTCTACCACTCATGTATATGTATTTATGGAGGTAGGTAAGTACGTAGGTAGGTATGTAGGTAGGTAGGCAGGTGGGTGGGTGGGTGGGTGGGTGGGTGGGTAGGTAGGGTAGGGTAGCGTGGGGTGGGTTAGGTTAGGTAAGGTTAGGTAGGTAGGTGTGTATGTGTGTGTATGTATGTGTTCCTCACATGACACATTTTTTTGTCCACAGGTATACATGCTTCAACTGCATATGAGGAAAACATTGTCGTCATTTCTAAACTTATTTAGAAGATGATTGATGTTTGATGGTTGTAGAAATTTCCCATCAGGTTGGAATAAGCTATGGGAGCCATCAAGTCATTACAAACAGCTTGACATGGCCAGGCAATATGAAGATTCATTCTTCTCCATGAGAGCTGTTGTTGTTGTAGTGTTTAATGCCCGCTTTTACTACTACGGCACCACAGGCGGTGACAGTGATGATACATGAAGATGGAGCACCGGTGGAATGAGATGGCGGGGGAAACTGGAGTACCCGGAGAAAACTGGCCCTGACGCCGCTTCGTCCACCACGAATACCACATGCGGGTCCCTGGGATTGAACCCAGGCCGCCTAGGTGGTAGGCGAGTGCGCTAACCGCTCAGCCACAGCGCCGCCACCATGAGAGCACCCAACTCCACTCTACTAAGCTAATTTGCCACTCCCCTTAGGCCACTCAAGGAGGCACTGGGAGGCCAAGATTTGAGGATGACACTGGTGTGGAAGGCTTCATGCACAACTGGCTGATGACAAAACTTCGCTTTTTTATGTTGATGGCATCAAGGAGCTGCCAATATGCTGGGCTAAGTGCATTTCCAAAGCAGCAGACTATGTAGAAAAGTGATGTGTACTTTGTAAATGTTTTACATCAAATAAAATAGTTTGGGAATAAAACATCTCATTTATATTTGATTCACTGTCGTATCAACTGCCATAATTCTCACATTCCTGAACATATTTTAATTTCAGCTACTGTAGTAGCTCAAAAAAGCTTGCACTATAGATGTGCTTCAGCTTACCTCAAATATGTTGTGACATTTCACTATTTATGAAATATGAAGTACTAGATTATTTAAATAATTACACATGCATACTCTTTCGTACTACAGCACCATAGTCTTTTAACCCCATGATTTAAATTGCATACTTTCATATGCCACGGAGAAGTTCTTGCCATGCAGTAGGTGAGGAGAAACAATGAACAGAAAACTGTGGAGTACAAAAGCAGCACGAAAATAAGCATTTTGACCTGTCTAACAAAAAGAACAGGCTACAGTGCAAATCAGAGTTATGTAGAAATGGTAGATTGATATATGGCTAACATTTTATATCATGATAAAATTGTATGTTTTGTATGAATTCAACAAACAAGTTTTTGGTTATTTAGAATATGGATATATTAGGCGATTGTGGTTTTACTTCATTGGGTCATGACTGGACTAGGAGAATTACATCACTGCAGTTCACAGCATAGCCTAGAAGCTTGATGGCCATGATTCTGAGGATAGGATAGTGGGATCATAGATGTAATATAATTATTTACAGGAACATAGTATGAACATAATTGAAATCTGACTATGAAATATTTTCATTTGCCAATCAAAATGCAAAGTACCTGGCATAACATGTGCGTACATACTGTGTTAACTAGTGAGTATTGGTATATGAGATGTTAAAAAGGAAACCAAACTTTTGAAATAGCATACCAACGGGAAGAGGGAATGCACTGCAACTAGTGAGCACACATAACGGCCTAAAATAAGAACAAATTAGAAACTAAGATAGTGAAGCTTTTAGTTTTTAATTTGTTCTTATTTTAGATTCTGTTGCTTTACTGTTAATAGCTTCATTTCCTTATTTAACACATAACAGCCCTTTTACACAACCAACCCTTTTACACAACCAACCCTTTTACACAACACTTACCATGTTTTGCTCTGCCCATTAGAACAACCACTGAAGCAAGCACATGCACAAGCTGCTCGTTAGATTAGTACCAAAGTGACAATGAGAGAGCGTTCAAGAAACATGTGTGTGTGCACATGCGCACAATTATTTAGCCAGGCATACGGGAAGGACTGTATTAGTCGTATCCAGTGCTGAGTGGTTTTAAGCAATTTGAACACGGTAGAAAGTCGGTCAGTGATGATCGCAAGCCTGGACATCTCCCACATTAACGGGTAATGACCATGTCGAGAGAATTTGTGCTATGTTTTGTGGAAATTGTCATTTAGCTGTTTGAGAAGTTGTAGACGGGGTATCAGCGTAAGTTCATGCTACCAAATTTTGAGATCTGTCATGGCAGCGCAAAATTCATACTGCATTTGTTGACTGAAGATCAGAAACAAACTCGTGTTGAAATCAGAGAGGAAGTGCTTGCAACTGCCAATGATAATTAAAACTTCCTTAAACACATTGTAACACGCCATGAAATGTAGCTGTATATGTGATACCGCAACAAAAGTGCAATCGTCACAGTGAGTGGGCAAAGGTGCTCCTCATCCAAAATCAGCATGCATGAGTTGGTCAAGATCAAACTGATTTTGGTTATGCTGTTTGACTATGAAGGCTATATCCATCAGGAATTTGTATCATGATGTCAGAAGGTAAACAAGGGAATCCACCATGGAATCCTAGTGCACATGAGGGATGCTGCGCACAGGAAGAAGCCTGAATTGTGGGAAAACCAGACTTGGATGTTGCTTCATGACAATACACTGGTTCATTCATTGCTCCTTGTTCACAACTATCTACCAGTAACATCACACTCCCATTGTGTCCCATCTAGTGTATTCTCTGAACCTAGCTTCAGCTGACCTTCTCTAGTTTCCTAAACTTAAAACCATGTTGAAAGGACATAATTTCCAAATCATAGGAGATTCAGGACAATGTGACAAGATATCTTGCATACCAGCCAGAAAATGCATTCCAAGAGGCTTTCAAAAAATGAAAGAAACAATGGGAACAGTGTACTGCCAGTAAAGGGCACCTGAGAGGGACAGTACTTAAAACGTCAATAAGCAATAAGTGTTACAGGAAAAATTTGGTTATGTTTGAACACACCTCCCACAATGAGTACCAACCATTACATTAAGTATACTGTAGTGAACAAGGTGGTATTACCGTACCATTGAGATGGCTTCTCAACACAAATGCAGCACTGTTCATCAGAAACACCTAGGAACAACAGTACTGTACAAGAGTGTTTTTTGTACACTTGACACATCACATCACAATAGAAGACTCTAACATGACATTAATGTTGATGAGTGTAGTGCGATAAAAAAGTTCAGCCACCCCTTGTCCCTATCAAAATGCTTATTTGGATACTGTCTTTCTATTCTAGTTTTCTGTCCATTGTTTCTCCACACCAAGTATACATACCCATATATGACAAAAAAAACGAGTCATGCTTGGAATGTTGGGCTACTTCAATGGCAGGGAACAACTCCACGAGTATCAAACAACTTGCAGTTTTCAAAAAGTAGTATGTCTGATTGTAGGTCAATCATGTATGTATGTAAGCACGTTATACGTGTGTATGTGTTCCAGACATTACCAACTTTTTTGTCCATGGGTATACATATACATACAAAATATCTTAATTGGCGTCAAGTGCATCACGTCATCCAAACAAGAGTAATGAGTCTGATGAACAAAAACTTTGAACATTTTCGTTACTGGATATGTAAAAAGGCTATTTATGTGTAAAACCATGTTTTATTTGAGTGATTTTTGTGTGGCTCATAACATATACCCTTAAGCTTGTTGCAGAAGAAAATAAGTATTTGATCTAAACTATATTTACATAAAGAGCACCAAAAAGAGAGTGACTAACACTTTTGTGAGACAAGTTTAAACTTTCTGTCACTAGTGTGTGTATACATATATTGGCTATAGACTTCATGAACTAAATTATACAGCCTTCCGACTTAATGAATTAAATTAACAATTTGAAAACTTGATGTAATAGTAAACTCCTCTTGGAAACTTTTCACTTCGGTGGTTTACTATCTTCACGAATCAACTTGTGATCTTCCAGATGCAATAGCTTTGTGAAGCTCCTTTCACAAATGTCACACTTGTGTGGTCTTATGCCTTCATGGATCATGTTATGAACTTCAAGATGTGATGCTGCGGTGTAGCTCTTGTCACATATTTTACATGTGTGGGCTAGTTTCCTGATGAATAAAAGAATGAGCTTTCAGATGTGATGATGTAATGAAACTCTTTTCACAAACATAACATTTATATGGTCTTTTACCCTCATGAATAAGTTCATGAATTTTTAGACTCGCTGACCTAGTGAAACCCTTTTCACAAATTTGACATTTCAAAGGTTTGACACCCTCATGAAGAAACTTATGAGCTCTCAGCTGTGCCGTGTGTGGGAAGCTCTTTTCACAAATTTCACATTTATGTTGTCTTATCTCGTGATGAATAAAATGATGAACTTTCAGATTTGATGCAGTGGTGAAACATTTACCACAAATTTCACACTTATGAGGCTTTTTTCCCTCATGAATTAAAATATGTGTTTTTAAATTTGATGTCTGGGCAAAGCTCTTACCACACTCACTGCATTTAAATGCACTTTTGTTGTCATGAACTAAACTGTGTGCTTTCAAACGTGCTGCTGTGATATAGCTCTTTTCACAGTGGGTGCATTTATACACCTTTTTACCCTCATGAATTAAAATGTGTACCTTTAGATTTGCTGCCCTTGTAAAACTTTTCTCACAAATTTCACACTTGTGCGGTCTTATTCCCTCATGAATTAACTTATGTAGTTTTAGATGTGAAGCCATGGTGAAGCTCTGTTCACAGCGGTCACACTTATGTGGCCTTCTGCCCTCGTGATCTAAAATATGTACCTTCAAATGATATGACCTGGCAAAACTCTTTTCACAAAGTTTGCACTTGTGTGGTTTTTTGTCTTCATGAATTAAAATGTGCGTTTGTAAATATGAAGCCAAACTAAAGCACTTGCCACAGAGCTTACATTTGTATGGTTTTTTACCCTCATGCAGCCAATTATGCCTTTTCAAAGATGATTTACATCCTAAGTGCTTACCACAAATTTTACATTTGTGTGACAATTTGTCATCCACATGGAAAATGTTTGTATTGTTGGTTTTATGAGCTGACTGTGTTTCAGATTTTTCATAGTATGGATTGATATTTTCTCTCAATTTTATACAATCACTGTCTATTGTGCTGACGGTGACACCAGATTCATACTTCCACAATGCTTCTGTATCCAATCTGAAATGTAGCAGGAAAATCATCAGCAATTAACTATGAGTTGCTGAAAATGTAACACTATACAATGGAAGTAAACTCAATATGAAACTAAAGCTGGTAATTATGAGTAATAAGGAATATACAAGAGTTTAAATAATATCTCTCTTTAGGTCCTCAAGAATAACAATAATGCCAAGACATGACCTTTTTTCATTTCTACATATGTTTTTCATATTGGGGTGCTTTGACTTAAATACTTGATGGTGTTTTTACTTTTTGAACTGAGGTTTTTGTCTTTCTTTTTAAACTTATTTTTACATGCTCATTCACTTTATATCCACACTTTCAGGCTCTATGAAGAGAGGAAAAAAACTCCTTACTATAGAAAAATTCCCACTTCTTGCTGGGAATCAAACCCAGGACCTCCAAGTGAGAAATTGACTTGCTGACCAATTGACCACACAGGCTTTCCAAACCGTGATTTACATTAATTTATCAGCTGTAAATGGGATGCAGCACACTAAAACTGATTTTCTAAGATTTTCAGTGAATTTAACTGACAATTTATTTTCAACAGTCTTATATAAATTTTGTGTTTCCTAGTTGTTACATTTTAAAGCTATTTAAACAGAATTGGTATATATTCTTCACCACTCTGTCCTCCATGTGATCTGCAAGAGGAAATGGATCAAGACCACCTTCAAATATGCCCGGCCACTTCTAGTGCCCCACCTAGCAGTGAAAAATATTGGAGAGCAAGAGGATTAATGACTTCATTGTCAGAAATCCAGCATTAGCTAACAACAACATTTTAAAGCTGAATTTTATTATCCTATGCCAAATGTTTCACAGTCTTTTGAGATATTGTTTAAGGTCTGGGCAGCCCAGAAAAAATAAAATAAATACGTACATCACTCACAAGTAAACACAACTTATTGAAAACAGTGTCACAAATCTGCTCTGAATTAATGGAAACAAATAGTATACAAATATTGGTTTCAACCATTAAATGGAGAATCTAGAGTGTTTTGTCTTAACAGATGGATGATAACAGACCAATATTTTCTTCTATTAAGAAAAATGAATGTCTAGCTTAGGCAAAATAACACAGGAATTAGACATCTGAAGAGTGGAAAACACCCCATTTACAGATGATAGCTCCAATTGTTTGATTCAAAGCATTTGACATTTGTGCATTGTTGTGCAAGAGAGCATATTGTTTCCATGTGCATCAAGTCAACTGTTAAACATGGAGGAGGTTCTATGATGGTTTGGGGCAGCTTCAGTGGTGCCTCCATTTGAGATCTTATAAAAATTAGAACACAAACAATACCATAGGATCCTCTAATACCATGTTGTACCAAATCAATTTGGACATGTTTAATATGGAGTGGGTTTGTCTTACAGTGACATGACCCCAAACACACATCACTATATAGCAAGAAGCGTGTCAAATGTAAGGAGCGGCAAAATGCTTTTAAAAACATGATTTAGCCATCTCAAATAATGATCAACTGCACGGTCATTAATATCCTTATAAAATCAATCATGAAAAAGAATAAGCTTATATTTAAGGGTGCTGAACTAGATGGTCATCAGTATTCTTATAAAACCAATCATGGAAAAGAATAAGCTCCTTACTCTGAAATTATCAAGACAAGAGTCAGAGATACAGATGAATACAAAATAAAAGTCGTAGCAAAAGTCACAAATATAGACCAATACAAGGAACTACCAAATATTTTGGCAGATAAGACAGTAATTGTATTATAAAGAATGGCTCCCAAAATCTAGGGTCATCCTATGGGACAAATACAAAAAGTTAGCCTGAAATTTATACAAATTAAAACCATTGTAAAGTAAAACAAATCACTCACCAAAGTAATAATTGCTTCTTGGGGAATCAGCCGTGTCAAATCTATAAAATTCGAGCTTTTGGCCATCTTGCACTCCATGGCCTTCATCAGGAACTCCCATGGAGTGCAAAATGGCCAGAACTTAAAATTTTATAGATTTGCCACAGCTGATCACTCGAGAAGCAGTTATTGATAACATTTGCCATGAAAGTTTTAAGTCTTATACACTGACCAAAGCATTTAAAATCCTGCAAAATCCTTGCATTCATTGTCTAAGACTAATATCTTCTGAAGTACACCCTCACTTTCACTGTTAAGAAGACTGTCATATGGGACCTACTCTCTACTGGTGAGTTGATATCTACTTTGTTATACGTATTCCACAAGAAATCATCCTTAATGCCATCAATAGCATTAGAAACCCCACTCTTTTTAAAGGATTTGATCACTGTTTCCACCTTTACTTTTTCCCATGATTTGATCACGAAATCACAAAGCATACCAAGTGACACAGCCTTCATAGATCCAGCTTTCATGTGCAACTTTTTGCCAATCATAATCCAGTTACTCCATTGTTCACACGTGTGATCTTTAAATGGTTTATTCAAAGAGATATCTAAAGGTTGTAATATCAAAGTTAAAGCACCCAATATAACAGCACTCTTAATATTGCTTCATGCTGAGCAATTTTTAGTGTTCTCAGTTATGTGACTGTGAAACATACCCCACACTAACAGTGATTTCATAGAGCACCTGTTTGCCTCTGCCACACATTTTCCACCCACAATTTTACATCATTGTCGTTCACCCACTCCTTTCCATTAAACATTTCTTGTGGGAATTTTATATTAGTGAGAGGTAGAACTGGAACTTAAAAATTCAATGCCACAGCTGGAATTTGAACCACAGAGACTGCCTTTGTGGTTTACCAGGAGAAATACGAACTGGTTTGAGAATTCAATGTCATTCTGGCAGGTTGTCACAGTAGCTCAATGGTTAGAGCACCTGCCTGGTAAGTGGAAGGTCTGTGGTTCAAATCCCAGCTGTGGCATTGAATTTTTAAGTTCCAGTTCTACCTCTCAAACATAGCCCACACATGGCTTGTGTGTTTAAAAACACCAACAGTAAGTTTGTTGACATAAATAAATAATAATTTATATTAGTGAATTCATTTTTCTACTAGCCATTTTTTGTAATTTTCCCCATTCATTTTGTGGTGGTAATCACTTGTTTTTTGTTTTTTTTTTTGGTTTTTTTATACTTAGAAATGCTCCAGGTACAAATCCAGTTTTACCTCCTGGATGCACAATGATTGCTCTGGACTCTTTTGCGGCAGGTACATGGAAACCTAAGGTGCTATCATCACTCCAGCTGTTTGATCTTGTGTGGGTGCTATGGATATAGGTTTCATCCTTATATATTATGGACCTTCCTTCTACCCTATATTGCATAATTGTCTGCAAGAATGAAACACGAAGAGTTCGAATGTCGTGCCTTTCCTGTAATATTCTAGTGTTTTTTCTTGTTTTCTGTCACTTGAATCCCATTTTCCTCATAATTATTTTCAATCTTGTGCTACCTCCATTAAAATTGTGGCCTCCCTAACCTTAGGTAGCAATTTATTGATGGTGGAAAGTGTTTTTTCAACAATGTAAAAATTATATATAATACGTCGAATAACACACCAAAATCGTCTATCTTTGTGACACACTTTGGAACATGGTGCACTTTTCCAGGAGTTCCGAAAGACGTGCCCTGTTCTTTGCATTGTTTCCCTTCCTTGACAATGTTTCTTATAGTTCTTTCAGACACTTTAGTTGCAGAACTTACTCTTTCTTGCACTTTCTTCAATGGAATCAATAACTCACCAGAAACTGCTTCGCTTTTCATGAACACATGGACATTGTTCACAACTTCCCTAGTTTGGCTATGCAAAGTTTTGATAAGCATTTTATTTCGTAAAAGAACGCAAAAGACAATAACCTAATAATAACTAACAACAATAATAACCTAACAATAAGAAGACAACCTAACAATAATTTAACCTTCAACAAACACACGCAAAAACACAGTCCAAGTCTAATTATAGAAACAAACTGTGCACAGCGAGTTCAAATATCATAAGCAGATGGCTGCAAGAGAGACATCACTCGTAATACTTTTTCCACTAGACTGAACTGGCTGTATTCACTGCACATGCGCGAGAGTTGTGGGCTCACTAGCTGTCCAGATAACCACTGTACACCCAGGCTTCACCTGCACAGAACTAGCACCTGCACATTATTTTCTAAATCTGGCCAAAAAACTGTTCCTCTCCTCATAAAACACTTTTTCTTCAGCATTTTTTAAATAGCATCTCCATTCTTTCTCCAATGTCTTACCAACTTCTTTGTTATATTGAAAGCCCTTGCCCTAATACAGCTGTTTAATTCTTTAGCCTGTTTTACAAACGTTAACTTGAAGTTTGAGGTTATTTTGAGTCACTTATTTACACTTACCTTCACTGCTAAACTGCTTTTTTAAAGTGGAAACATTTTCAGGACCATTCGATCCCATGATGGATGATGGGATCGAATGGTCCTGAAAATGTTTCCGCTTTAAAAAAGCAGTTTAGTAGTGAAGGTAAGTGTAAATAAGTGACTCAAAATAACCTCAAATTGAAGAATACTTCACTGTCAATAGTGCTTCTATTTTTAATATTCGTTAACTTGAAGCTTGCTTCATATTTCCTTCTTTTTGTTGATTCATGATTAGGCCCACACTTTACAAATTCTTGGCTGTTAATATTATTATTTAACATGCTACCTAATGAGTTGAGGACCTGTAATGATAAGGTACTCAAAATTAAGCTAAAGGAATATCTTCTTAAGCATTTGCGCTATAGCATTATTAAATTTAACAACATCCAATGTAATCATAGATTATCTATGTGCTATGTAATTATGTAGTAAATATTGTATAACATATCAACATATTGACATGTTCCACATCCTGTGTAGGATCTATGGAATGCCAAAAAAAAAAAAAAAAAAAAAAAAAAAAAGTAAAATGTTTACTGAGCTCGTAATTTGGCACTTGTTTCCATAGGCATAAATGTAACAATGCTGAAGGAGGCTTTTCTTTATGCGTGCTCATAATTGTTTGTGGCACTTTTGTTGTTCAACAATCACAAGGCTGGGTTGCCAGATGCAAGGAAATAAAATCTGTTCATTCAAAACCTACAAATAGGGCAATTCCAAATGTACTACGAGTATATAGTATTATCCAGAGGATGATTATTGATCTGGTAGAGAAACTAAATTCACAGGCTGTTAATATAGTTTATGGATCGTCTTATAGGACAGAAACAAGCTATAACTATAGAACTTCGACGAAAATGTATACCTTGTCTTATCTGCTGAAATATATAGTAATCATGCAATAATAAATATGTTTATGTGGAACAAGACAACTAGTTTCATTCACTTTTATTTCAACTGTGATTATAATGCATTTATTGAAAGCAACGATCAGTGTTAAAAAGGAGAAGTTCGAACTTAGATCTCATATAGTAAAACAATAATGTAGTGCTAATAATCATAGTTTAAATATCAGGAAGACAATTTAATTAACTTCTCTTTCATTTTAATAGTTCCACAAAATTTTAGGGTATTTTTATTGAATCAAGCTTAGGTTGTCATAAGTGATGCTGACTCTGTACCTACTAAAATTCGTAAAGGAATTTTAGTCTGGAAAGTCTTAGACAATCTAAACAGTATATTATGCTCAAATACCAAGCCAACTTTAGTTAGGCAGCAATTCTCCGGGGTAACCACACTTCAACATTTAAGTAGTTTTTATTCATAAAACAAAAGTAAATAAATAATAAGTTGTCTACTTTATGCAACAATATTCATAATTAACTATAACATTGCTCTTCAATACACTATTGCTCTGCTACAACTAATTTGAATATTTACCTGAATAAAAATATATATAGTATTGCGCAAGATATTTTGAATATAATTTACATTTAAGTTAGGAGCTATGATGTGTTTGAATTAAGATTTATTTTTCAGTTGGGATTGTAACACTAAAAGATTAGTATGTTTTGAGGCCTGTTCACCTCATCATCAGCATTCCAGTAATTCCAACTCAGGCAATGAAATCTAGTATTGAGTACTTATCAATGAGAATTTTAATTGTATTTCATCTCAGCTTAAAACTCTTCAATGAAATACATTTAAATTAACACTCAATACATCGCTGATATCCAACACTTTTTAAAATGTAAATGATTTCATATAATTTAAATTTTTAAATGTTTTTTCTTGATGTTCTTATGCATTCCATGCTGACAGTAATAAATAATCTATCTAAATGAAACTATTTCTGCAACATTTTATATGAATTAATATGAAGTAGAAACAGAAACAAGCTTTTGCAAGCCTTGTGGAGATGGGGAATAATTTGAATGAAACATCAGATTTCAAAAATACTTTATTATTCAATATTTTTTGCTAAATTTTACAGTATTGTATAAGTTTTCCATCTATTTTCTTTAGTATTGTTTGCATTTCTGATTGTGTGGAAGTGAAGGTGTGATAGCTTTTACTACAGCTAAATAAATATCTTGTCTAATCTTTCCTTGGTTAGAAGTGTTAACTGTTTGTGTTTCTTTTTGTCTAACATGCACCCTGTCTAAGTTCTCTTACCGACCTATAAATTGTAGATTTGTTAGGAACAGTGAAAGCAGGAAATCTATACATACAAGCTCACAATCCACATGTGACACAATTCAAGGAAAACTAAATATCATTAATACACATTTTTGTGCAGTATGCACCATAACTAGGGGGTAATCCCAAAAGTAAGGTCTCATATTTTTTTAAAAATATAGAGAAATATTTATTTTCAATATGTGATACATAGTTTTGAAGCTTGAACATTCTTCTACTTTTTCACATAATCACCATTTCAATTAATGCATTTTTGTAAGTGCTGTGGCAGTTTTTGTATGCCCATATCATACCGGCTTACGGACATGCTACTGAAGGTTTCAGCTCATCTTTCACCTCACCATTGCTGAAGAGCCATCCAGCCAAGTATTCTTTCAACTGGGGAAAAAGCGATAGTCACTGGGTGCTAAGTTCAGGCTATAAGATGGATGGGCGATTACATCCCAACCAAACTGTTGCAGAAGACCCATGGTTTGATGGGCAGTATGGGGATGAGTATTGTCATGGAGAAGGCTGTCCTTGATCAACATTCCTCTTCTCCAGTTCTGAATCGCCCATTTAAGCTTTTTTAGTGTCTCACAATACCTGTCTGCATTATCCCAAGAGCCATGAAGTTGACCAACAATATTGCTCTTTGATCACACCACTCCCTCTAGGGTCCCACTAGGCTAGTTATGGAAAATGGCACTCCTGGCGTTCCAAGCCACACTTTTTTTCTCTAAGGGGTGAGAGAGCCTATGCCAAATGCTCGATCACCTTTGTTCCACAAATGTGTTTGGCTTACAACCCGATACTTCTCTGAACACAGTCTGATGGATACCTTTCACACCGCTTGGAGGATGAGGGATGCAAAAGGTGACTGGGCAACCACCTAATTCCCATGTTATAATGTAAGACTGTGTTCATATCTGCTGATAAAGGTCAGTCACAGGGAGGGGTCATTGCATGAGCTGATGCACTCCTGAAGGCAATTGGGTCCCTTTTTCTATACACTGAGAGGTGTGCATACCACTTGAGACATTTGCTATGGTGGAGGGTTAAGTCGCCATGATACAAACAAGCTCACCAAAATACACAGTTAAAAGTAATGGAAGTAGATAAAGTCAAGTGGTCCTTGTTATAGTTGGTAATAACTAGAACAGAGGAAAGAAAGAAGTTTACATCAGTGAATTCTTTTGCCATCCATAAGGGTTTAAACAAAATAGGTAGCCCAGTCAAGTCTTGTACTAGATCGTAAATGGTTCACTCCTGTCGAAGTTAATTCAGCATCCCAGGCAGCCAAAATACAAAAAGACAACTTGTTAGCCAAATATCCTGCATGAGTAGAGATTCACAGGACCTTGAACTCCTCACATGGTGTTTTTAACACCCATGCATTTTTTTGTTAACTTCCCAGAACATGTCATATCAGACGATGAATGAATGAAATGGGTGAAATGATGCTCAAATGAGCCCAAGGTCCATAGAGCTTTAAGTTACCTGACATTTTTCTTTTCAGGATAAGGGAAAACCTGGAAAAAAAACCTTAGCCGGATAACTCACCCAAGTCAGATTTGAACTCGTGACCTCTCACACTACAGAAGTGGGGTAAACACCCATGCACTGGACAGCTTGTCCAACAAGGAGATTCTGGAGAACCTAGAAGATCAAGGTGTGATGTGTGTCATTACACCACTTTTGGACTTGTTTAATATTTCTTGAGGACTCTCAATACATCTCCATCAACTGCCAATGAATTTTGGTTGGTTTAATGCATTCTGCATTAAAAAACCAAATTACTGCACAAACTTCACAGCTGATAGTAGTGACAAATGGGAGCTGAATTACAAGATCAGATTGAATGTCACAGCAGCTGTCCAATAGTTTCTGTAGAGAATGGGAGAAGCAACACAACACTGTGGCCAACAGCCAAATAAACAGTTTTCTTACCACCCAAGTGCTTTGGAGGCCTTACTTTTGGGATTACCATTGTACAAACAGGCTCATATACTACCAGTCCTACATGACTAAACTGCAAATTCTATCATCCTCTGTAGTTACAAGAGCTAGAGTATGAGCAGCAAGGTCATTTACTGAATATGCTACAAGTCAGACTCATTTGTGGTCAATTGTGTCATTCATAATAACTGCAGTGCTTGGGTGACATATCAATGTCCAAGATAAGGGAACTCACTACTTCTTCAAAATAGATGACATCTAAGCAATATTGTTGAAATCTAAATTGTGTAAATGAGACATTTTATATATATAATCATACATATTTTTCCTGGTGAACACTGACAATTTTCCCATTAGTTTTTATTCCAGGAACAGGGGTTATACAAGGTATAAAAAAAACCCTCATAAACATCACTTCAACTTTCAATCAGTTAAAGTTTGCAGTTTTTAAGATATGCAATTGAATGGTATTTTCCTTAGGACATGACACAATTGCATGTGTAGTAATGTTATCTGACATCATATTGAATTGGCCAAACATGTATTTTATACTTATTTATTGAATTATACAGAGTGGCCATATTACAGGTGAATATCTCTTAAACAGAGAAAATCAAATGTCAAGGATTCCAAATCTTATAGTAGCAAGGGGCCTTCCAAATTGTGATACGGAACATATTTTCATGGGGCCCCAACCTCCAAATTTAAAATAAAACTATGGTAAGTTTTTGTATATTCTGGTTCTTCACAATAAACTAAACAACTTTTATAAAAATATATTTCTAAAATGAATTGTTGAGCTGTTATTGAATGTTTCCTTTTAAATACCTATAATGTAATAGAAAATAATACTAAACAAATAAGTCAATAATTACTCAGGTGATTACTTTAAATTACTTCATTGAAAGCTCAAAGTTGTTTCTATTAACAACTAAACATTTGGCAATTGTTTTGGAAATGTTTTCACTGTTAACAATAAACAGGGGCTAAAAGAGCAAGAAGCTTCACATATTTAAAATTTCATATTCTCTTTGGCTGTAGGTGCTTTAAACATGACTTTTTGTTTTACATATCAGCATAAAAAGTAGTCCAAGAGTATAAAGTCGACTGAATGAGGAGGCCAGATGATATGTCCAGCATGTCCAGTCCACCTGTCATCTATCCCATTTAAAGTTGACATTGCATATTGCAAAATGTGGTGGTGTGCAATCCTGCTGATACCACATTTCTCTTCTCACACTAAATTACAAGCTTTCCAGTAAGAGACATAATGCATGGTTGATAAAATGGCAATATGATTCACCAGTAACTCTGGCTTCAAAGAAATTAGGGCTGATGACAAGGTTATCAAGAATTTCACACCAAATAAATAATTAACATAGCTAACTACATATGGTGTTGTATTTTAGGAGCTCAGGAGAATCTGAAACCATAATACCCACGTTCTTTCATTTGATATTTTATTTTCTCCCCGAGTTCATGAGGGAGATGTTTTGAATGATCACAGCCTATTACAGTTCAACAATTCATTTTAGAAAAAAAATGTTTTAATAAAGGTGGCTTAAATTATTGTGGGCAACCAAGATATGCAAAAAAAAAAATGAACATGATTTTATGGTAATTTTCTGAGGTTGGGCCTCTTGGGCCACATGAAAATATTTTCCACATCACAATTTGGAAGGCCTCTTGCTCCTATTAGATTTGGAATTCTCGGCATTTTTTCTGTTTGTTCGCCATCCTGTATATTGTGATGCTGGCTGCACATCAAAGGGATGCTGGAGGTCAGCTACCTCACACCACTATGTTGCTAGGCAATGCGCAGTAAGAACAAAGGCCATCTCCAAAGCGTTCAAGAGACCTTGAGCCAGGCTTTAACGAGAAGCGAGTTCCAGAGAAGTTGCTGCCACCTAATTCTCATCTAGATATATGCGAATTGGCCCAGACAGGACACTTAATGCTGGGCAAGTGAGTGTTGAGAGAATGTGAGTGAGTGAGTGAGATACAGATAGTGAGCAGTATTTGTGTCAAGATTACGATAGAACAGAACAGCTGCGAGTTGCTAGGTCATAAGGAATTGTAAGGATAACAGAGAACTGTGCACTGTATTTCAGTTTTAGAAGAAATAAAGTGACATTAAAAGTAACTGGACTTGTAATTTATCACAATATTTTCAAATATGATATCAATGGAAGTTTTCCTCACAAATTTGTTGCATGTGGTCTTTCATATTGTCCAATAAAATTACATGCTTTTAGATGCAACATCCTTGTGAGGCTCTCCTCACAAATATTATAATTGCATGACATTTAGCGCTCATGAATTAAATTATGCTTTTTCAATGTTGACGATGTAGTATAGCTCTTGTCACATTTGTCACATTTAAATGGCTTTCTGTCCCCATGAATTAAATTATGTGTTTTCAAACATTGTGCCATTGCAAAGGGCTCATTATGTTTGCCACATTTGAATGGCCTTTTGCTCTTGTGAACTAAGGTGTGTGTTTTCAAATGCTCTGCCACTGTAAAGCACTTATCATGCTCGTCACAGTGTAACTGTCTTTTGGCATCATGAATTAAATTATGGGCTTTCAAATGTAAAGACTGAGTAAATTTCTCATCACACATGTCACATTTAAAAGGCCCTTTGCCCTTATGAATACAACTATGTGCTTTCAAACTCAATGACTGAGTAAAGCCCTTATCACATCTGTCACATTTAAATGGTCTTTGGCCCTCATGAATTAAATTATGTGCTCTCAAATGCGATAACCAAATAAAGCTCCTATCACATTTGTCACATTTAAATGGCCTTTCACTCTCATGAATAAAACTATGTGCTCTCAAACTTGGTGACTGAGTAAAGCTCTTATTACATTTGCCACATTTAAATGACCTTTGGTCCTCATGAATTAAATTATGTGCTCTCAAATTTGATAAACAAGTAAAGCTCTTACCACATTTCTCGCAATTAAACAGGCTTTTATGAACTGCGACTTTGTGAGTTTGTAAATCTGATACCAAACTAAAGCACTCCCCACAAATTTCACATTTGTATGACATTTTATCATCCACATGGAATGTTCCTGTGATATCACATTTATGAACTGAAATTATGTTGTCTTTTTCATGCCAAGGGTTGCTGTTCCCTTTCAGTTTTAAGGGACTCTTATGTTTACCTGCAGTAGTGATGCCATCCAATCTGAAATGTAGCAGGAACATTATGAGAAACCAAGAGAGAGATGGACAAAAGGGAAGTAGAGATGGAGGAGGGAGAAGAGAGGAGAATGTGAATAGAATCAATCCTTATTCTCTATAGGCCATTCAGACTCAAAGCAATACTAATTATAATAATTAAAAATAATGGAACTTAGTGTTTGGCAGGGCTCAAGCAGACATGCAGTGCAATGCAACTGAATGATTTGAGTAGTAAACCATTAGTGGGTATACAAAATGTACAATGTCAGATCAAATTTACCTTAACTCTCATAGAGAAAAGCGGTGCATTTAAGTGCATTTTCCCAGAGGACCATAAGGGAATCTTGTTACAGACACTTGCATAATGGCATCTCATAATCATAAGTGCGTAAGTCCCATGCTTTAAGATTTTTAATCCATTAATGCCACTCCAAAAATTAAGAAAAACATATGTACTGCTTATTATTTATTTATGCCCACAAGATTACTGCTGGTGTTTTTAAACACACAAGCCATGTGTGGGCAATGTTTAAGGGGTTGAATCAGAAACTGAAAAATTCAATGCCAATATGCATTGCATTCATTTAACATACATATATAAGAGGTGGAATCAGGACTGAAAAATTCAAAGTCATAACCAGGATTTGAACCATCGATCTTCCACTTATTGAGCGGCTGCTCCAATCACTAAGCTACCATGGCCAACTTGCCAGTATGATATTAAATCCCTCAACTGATTCGTTCTTTACCTGGTTAGACCACAAGAGAATCTCACATCAGAGATAAATATCCCAAGGACAACCTACAATAGTACATACTTTATGTCCTGGGCTTAAGTAACATTTAGACGGTAATTATTATTATTTATTTATGCCAACAAACTTAATACTGGTGTTTTTATACACACAAGCCACATGTGGGCAATGTTTAAGTGGGATCAGGACTGAAAAATTCAATGCCATAGCTGGGATTTGAACCACTAAGCTACTATAGACAACTTGCCAGTATGACATTAAATTCCCCAATCGATTCGTACTTTATTATTCCATTACCTGGAAAAGAGTAAAACAATCACTGATGCTTATTATACTACAACACTGCACCAATTTCATGACAAACTGTTAAAGAGAAGATCCTATCTAGTGAAGAAGATTCTCTTTCAGCAGAATAATGCACCTGTGCACAGTTCTGCCATTGGCATTGCAAAATGTGTGGAATTGGGCTACAAACTGCTACTTCATCCACCATGTTCTCCAGATTTGGCTCCAAGCTACTTCTTTCTCTTTGCAAACCTCAAAAATTGGCTCAATCGAAACAGATTCATGTCCAATGAAGACATCATGGCAGAAACAAATTTGTGTTTTATAGTTTATGACAGATGCCATAAGTTTTCCTCCTGATAGAACAGTTTTCATTTCTTTGGAACATGTTTGCCAAAGGAATTTGACTGCTTGGATTGTTCCTTTGTCTCACGTTGATAGTAATTGATCCAAGTTTCATCAACTGTAATATGTCACCACAAAAATTTACTTGAATTGTGCTGGTACATGTACAATCACTTCCAAATATTTTCTGATGCACGCATGACTCACTGTGGGGACGGAAGAGATAAAGTTTATGAGTAGTCAACCCAGGCCAGAGCAGTCTCTAGTGGTTTACCTATCTCATGAGTTTAGTAGCTGTAATGCTAACGTTTTCCTGTTTCAACAGAAGAAACTATCATGGCGACTGACTTCTTTGGGAGTTTGTAAAACAGCAAAGATTAATTGGGTTCCAGATCACTGAAGTTAGAAATGTGACATAAATGTGTCTGCAAAAATATTTTCGGGAGTAGGGGCACCATAAAAACTACACATTATTATAAACAATGTCTTACACATCATTGGGAAACGTACACATGTGCTATCCCCCACCACATACACACACACAAAATTATCTTTTCCAGCAAGCTGCTGGTTGTTTCCTAATAATTCTGTGGATAACTTGGTAAGCATTAAAGGTATTTAATAGGCTAGTATTAAAATATTGGCGAGACATATTTTATGACAGTGTAAAACACATATGAAATTTATATATCTAGGAGTTATTTCAGGGCTGTTTAGCCATTACATATGCTCTCACGTATGCAATTCTTCTCAAAATTCAGGCATTAATGACCTTTATGGTTGATCCCTCTAAAGCCAACCATCTCTTTCTCACCAAAACCACTAAAGCTATTGGAAAAAAATATAAAAAAAAAAAAAATAGAAAGCAAATAGCAAGTAATGAACATGTTTTAATGTGTTTAGAGGATTTTATATTCATCTCTTCCTTCCCTCCTTCTGTTGTTCAGTCCTTTCTTCCTTCTCTGACTTTCTCTTCCTCTTGTTCCATCTCTCTCTTTCTCTTGCATGTATGGGGACCACTCCATATAAAATATATTAAGATATTTATAAATAAGATTTGAATTCTTTTAATAATGCTAATAGCCTTTGAATCAATAACACAGAGGTTTTTCCAGAGTCTTGAATCTGTACTCCTTTTTTCAGCAATAAGTTAAATAAATGTTTCAATGAAATGCAGTAAATTCAATTATTATGAGAATAAAATTAAAAATGTGAACCAACATCTATGAAATAACTTTGTTATACAGTCACCATGAATGTTTCCCCTATCAAAGGGAAATACGTAAGGCTGTTGTCTGCAACACCAGAAAACTGACTTTAAATGAAGGCTACAGTTAATTTAAGCCTAATGCATGTAAAAGAAGTAGGCATTGAAATATGCCTCAGTGCATGCGTCACAATTGTAATACAATCTCACTTCAACTTTAGCCCGCTCTTGTAGCTGTGGTTGCTAGAGTATTTGTCTTACAATGATCTAATGAAGTGAATTTCTGAAATTTATTGAGTTTGTGCACAAAAAAAAAAAAAAAATATATTGATGCCCAATTGTTTTTATGCACTTTGAAAACACTATCACGAAATCAACACAAAGTTAATTTCTCTATTACATGTACATGCTCAAGTCCTGTGTTACCAATTAAGTCATTAAGTCAATCTGAGATAAGTTTCAAAGCAACCGGGTCTTGTTTACTTATTTATTTTTAATTTCTATGGCCCCCTTTAATTAAACTGGTCAATTTGGGGGCTCTGCTATACAAACGATTCCTTGGCATTCTTTACCTGGCTTTTTGTATCAGGTAACATTACATTTTCTAGTTGTATCTTTGAAACAACAATTCTAATCGACAAGCAGGTTTTGTTGGAGAATGTTAGATATGTTTCATAATCTCACTCAAAAATATTAGGGTTTTGGAATATTTGAGGTTCTTTTGAAAAGTGTTAAGGAAAAAAATAGTTTGTGTGGAAATAAATTAACCTGACCACTAGAAATTTTGGGACAAAATTGTAAAATTAAAAAAAAAAAACTGACATCTTTAAACACACGCGGTTCCCTTTACAGCAATCAGAATGATTAAAAATATGTATGTCGCATGAAAATCAATTAGTAAAGGGCCATAATATTTTGGAAAACACTGTTAAGAACAACATTGGCATCATTAAATACTGGCAGTCCCCTTTAACATAAAGTGTTTAAAAACGTAATATGAACTACTTGTTGATTTTCACAAAAAAACAACAAAGTAATAAGGAAATAAAATGACGAACTCATGTCCTTACCAAGTATTTATTCAAAATAAGAAGGAATTTTATGTAAGATGGCACAGTGTTATAATTATTACATGTTTATGATCATAATAACAATTACAACAATAATAACCATAATATTTATAATAATAATGAGAATAATTTGTCAGTGGAGAAACTGTATATCCAAAATCGATTTCTTTTGCTATCTGATTTTTCGTGAAATAGCCCAGTGTTATACTTATCATCGTTGTCATCATCATTGTCGTCATTGGCATCATCAACAAAAAATTGATTATATACATTATTTGTTTTAAAAACATTTGTTTAAAATGTTTCTAAAGCAACAGCACCGCCATAAAATGTCAACATTAATTTGTTTAAACACCTGGGGAAAGGATGTGCAGATTTCTTTTGTTTGGACAGAATTAAGTATAGAACAAACTATTTTGTTTCTTGTTTCCTCAACACAAACTACCGCACTTGCCTCACCTTAGATGACTGCATGTGAATATAAATAAACACGTGCAGTAACCCATTCCCAGGACAGGCACAACTACTCGAGAAAGGCCTCCTTCCATTTTTCCTCAATACCTCTCGCCCATTGGAAGATATTTGGAGCCAGATGTACAAACATTCCTGTGAAATTGTCACACAGTTACAGTTGTTAACTGTGAACAGTCACAGCATCCATCTTACTGAAGACTTTCTCATACTCAAACATTCGTGCAGAATATTATATACCCATTCACACGAGATGAGTATCTCACCGATTTACACTTGTCAGTCTTCCATCCCAATATAGTAAACTTTGTTCACCATTTCCTCTGTTATGACTTCAATCAGCCATCCTGTGCAATTGGCATTTCTTATGTTTGAATAGCCACATCAAAATTGTGTGAAGCGCTTGTGAACCACTTGTGAACCATGCCATTGATGGAGCAGTCTTCATGACACTTTCTCAGCCTTTCCTCTTCTTCCTTCAGTCTTACCACATAAAAAGCAATGCTTTATGAGAACACAAAATTCACCTTTCCCCATTTTTCATGAAGCAACACAAAACTAGAACTCCTAAAGTGCTCCCAACAATGGTCTAAGAAACAGATGACAACCAATTTCTGCGATTATACATAAAATAGAATTTACGACTTCAGAGCCAATAAGAAACCTGTGATTGTGTGCAATCTCTTATCAAAGTCATGAGCTTGTCAAACTGTCATTGTAATATAAACAGTAGGTTTAATAGGTAATTACACAAATAATTGGCTAAGTGGACAAGTCCTATATTATACTTCTTGTATATTTAGAAAAGTGGCAATAAAGGTGATTGTTATATGCAAGGCAAAGTTGTGTGTTCAGAGGTAACTGTGTTTTACTCCATAAAACCATACAAATGTGCATGCTTAATCACTCGCTTCCATTCTTTTTATTTTTTTTACTTTGTTAGTACATCGCTAGGTAACAACAGTATGTTATGGCCACTACTATTGTCTGATTGCATGACTATTTTGTGATTTGAAACTGAAACTTCAGTAATGCACTGCTGAAACCATTAGAACAACCTCCAGACTATATGTTCATTCTATATTCAATTTCTAACATTATTGTCATGCTCAATCTAACATTGACTATTGTTCTGTTAATTTCAAAGTGCACTCCACTTGAGAATTTTTGGAATACTGAGGCAATCTGTGATGTTTTCATTTGTTACAGTATATAGATATACAAAAATAAAAACAATTTTTATATTGTTTACTAAGTTATGCCTATGCATTGCCTTAATCAGGCAACAATGGTTTGAATTGTACTACAAATAATGCTTTTACAACTAAGATAAATACCTTCAGTTTTGCAATGAAGCAAAAGTTTAATATTGAAGCTCTTATCTATTGCATTCTTCTGTTAATTGTCAAAAATGAAGCCTTTGAAATTCTGTTCTGTTTACACGGTCAAGAGATAAAACAAATAACGACCTTCCATTAGAGAAAAGTATAAGTATTGCAAAACTCATGCAAATAACAAAATGATTCACTCCACAAAAAATGCATTTGGACATAACCTATGTGTTTTAACAACATTTTTTTACGGTTTACCAGTTATGCAAAAGCCATCAAGAGTAAACAGAACTACATGGGTTATAGTGAGAAAATTCAAGTTATACATTTCATTTGCCGTAAAAATATTTAAAATATATGGCATTTTAATCAAAAAAGTTATCCATTTTTGGGAAAATCAAAATTGTCCATGTAAAGGGTAGTTTAGGGTAGAGGAATTTCTTTTGAAATTGTGTCACATCCTTGAAAGATATCAAACTTAAATACCAATATTTATTTTTAATCTACTTTTCGATTTTTAGTTAGGCTGTTCACAGACAGACAGACACAGAGACACACACACATAGACACACCTTTTTCTAAAACTGCTCTTTTTTTATTCAGGGGGCCTCAAAACATATATTTCCATTGGAATCTTGACATCTAAATTTTGGGCCTAATACATAATACATAATACCCTACTTAATACATAATATAGAAAAATAAAAGCTTCATGCTTATAAAAGGGGTTAGATTTAAGTCAGGTATAATGATGATGACACAGGCTTATGTCCTGCTGATTATATACAAGAATTAAAGTTCTCATAAAATACCCCTGGATGGAAAATTAGCAAAGAATGCTTTTCTGCACTGTGATTAATGCAAATCAGAACCAGTTAAAGCCCATCATCATTGGCAAGAGTAAACAGACAAGGATTATTAAAAATTTAATGTCCACATTGCCTGTGCATTACTAACATGCATGGTTCACAGAAAACATCATATTTGATTGATTTCACAACTATGCTGTACCAGAAATAGGTCACCAAATGGATAAACCCAATAGCAAAGTGAAAACCATAATCTTATTTGATAATGCACTTGCTCCTCCAGATAAAAAAAAGTCATGAGCTTACAGTAAATATGTTATATGTTCGGTGCAAAGAGGTATAAAGTAAAATTGAGTTTTCTTAAACAAAAATAAAGAAATTATGGATAACTTGTAATATCCACACAGGTATGCACTGTACTTTATGTTATTATAGTACTCGCGTATAATGTTCTTATTCACAAAACTGAATTTGTTTTCTTTTATTTCTATTAATCCAGATTTTTTGCTAATAGCACTCCGAGCTTTCAGTCTTGACTTTGTTGGGGATTGGAGGTGTAAGAGTATAGCGCCATTCATAACGATTAGTTCGTGATGGTTTATCATTGGCAGCATATATGAGTCATAAGTACTAACATTAGCATACACCCAACACAAAGTATGCTATACAGAGAAGTGATAAATAAGGCACTAATCAATATTTTGCAGTGTAAAAGTTGGCAGAGAATTGCGTTTTGTTATAACATATTTATAACTCATTTTCATTGTTCAAACTTAAAATTAAATAATCATTGTTTTCTATTAACGCTGCCTGCACTGTCAGTAGTTAAGCAACAGTAAAAACTGTCAAGTGCTAACGTTTGGGAAGTACATTCTCTTTATTTAAGTAGTGTGAATAAAGTGATTCTTCATTAAGTAGCCCATTTTCTATTTTGCTTAGAAGATAAAGTAAAAGTGAAGTATTAGAGGACCTACTCCTGATCTGCACATAAACATACAACAAAAAAGTGTAAATTTAATCACTTTGAGAAACTCAATACCGGCATGTACATAAAAAACAAATTTGAAGTAAAAACTGTTTTATACTTATTTATTTATGCCAACAAACTTACTGTTGGTGTTTTTAAACACACAAGCCATGTGTGGGCAAAGTTTGAGAGGTAGAACTGGAACTTAAAAATTCAATGTCACAGCTGGGATTTGAACCACAGACCTTCCGCTTACCAGGCGGGTGCTCTACCATTGAGCTACTGTGACAGAATGGCATTGAATTCTCAAACCAGTTCGTATTTTTCCTGGTAAACCACAGTTCTACCTCTCAAACTGCTTTATACTGTTTTACTCTCTTTTTCAGGCATTCTGTTTGGTGACAATAACTACTGGTCAAAAAAGGTGTGGGGGACTTAGTTCAAATATGTGAAAAAAATTAGGATACCTATACATGCATAATGTAACTGATTGGTAATGTATTTGTAACATCTCCTTAAGAGAAAAAGTCAATAGTAGTAATATTAGTAGTAGGATGGAGGCAATAAATATGGCTTGTGTTAATGCTGATTTAAACATGGGATGAGATAAAAGCAATATTTTGAAAAATCCTGAACAGACAGCTGTAATACTCAACACCAAGTGAAATATCTTTATTGAATATAATATTCCAGCAATCTTACCTTGATGATTCTGGCAATATGAACTCTTCATTTCCCTCCGAGATATCATTCTATAACAAAATATATATTTCCATTTACTGCTTGCAGAAAAAATCTAAATTTTTTCTAACATCTAATGAAAAACACTGCATACAAATACACCTGTCTTAAACCTTTAAAGGAAAATGCTTTTATTTGACAAACTACAGAGAGTTCAACAAGTCCTGCATCATAAGTAATCTCATAATTGTTTTGTTTATTTTTAAGTGAATCATGCTGACACAGGAAGAACGAATTGAGAACATTTTGCTGTTTGCCATGCTGATGCGTGGGTTGGTCAAAGAGAATGGTGGCTGAGGACAAATTCAACAGAGGGCATCAGACAGAAGCTTAAAACAAAGTATATATAGTCAGATAACCTGAACTGTAGGACGGAAATATGTCTGGTTCTTTGATGAGATAGAGATAACAGATTCCTCATGAAAGTGCTCTTCTCTGACAAGGCAAACTTTTAGACCATTGGTGAGGTAAATACACAGAATCTCCAGTAGTAGTCCATCACTAACCCTCATTGGTGCAAAGGAAGTAAGGAGAACAGCACATCATGGTATCGTGTGGAATTTGGAATGGCCACTTCATTAGACTGTTCTTCTTTTCTGGGACAGTAGATGGAGAAAAATATCTCTAGACATTAGAAGATAACCTGCATTGGATCTGCTTGGTGAAAGACCAGAATAGTTTATGCAGGATGGTGTTCCAGCACATTGTGCTACAAATTTTTGGCAATCACTTGACAACAACTTCCGCAGGTAGATAGGTTGCAGAGGAGCCAGAGAATGGTCTTCATGATCTTCGGACTTAATCCCCCCTTAAATTTGTATTCTGGGACTATCTTAAAGAAAAAGCATACCAAGTGAAGATTTGCGATCTGCAAGTTGACAAACATGGATCAAGGAAAATTTTCATGAAACCAGTGTTGATATGTTACACTGTACTCTGAACAACACAAAGTTCCACCTCCAGACATGGTTGGAACCTGGTGCACTCATATAGAGCAAATATTTTATTATGACAAAAGACGAATATCTCCTATGATGCAGGACTTGTCAGACACCTTGTAGATGTGTTCACTCTAAATGAAATTTTGGCTCCCTCTGGAAATCAGAGAAGAGTTATTGCCCAAAGCTTGATGTTCAAGGTTTTCCACCAGATATAGAGATAAAAGTGTCTTTACAGCAGTGTTTCTGAATTTATTGAAAGACCATTTCAGGCACATTGTTATCACATTCAGGTATTGCTACACTACAACTGTCAAATGTGAAAAATAAAAAATCTGACATGTTGCATTCACATAATTTTCTTTACACTTCTTCTACAAGGTATTCTTACAAGACGTACTTTTACTTCTGGTTAATTTAAAACTTTCAATTCACCTTTACACATTTCAATGTAAGATACAGTAGGTAAAGTGATAGATTTTTACGGGACATGTGACTATATGATGACGACAGCCCACATGGTTTCTTTTTTATAACACATTTTTTCATACAAACAAACTTTGGTATCTTAAATGAACATTTTTATTTTTGTGACAGTAAAACAAAATTTCAGTCAAGTCTCTGTAACACATGCTTGAGGTTGATTGCAAGTTTTAAATGAGATTCAAGATTTTCTTCGGTCAGGCATGACCGTTTAAAATTTAAAATTGAGCTTAGAAAAATATCTCTCAACTGAAGCAGATGACGGAGGAACCATTATTTCTTTCACAGCTAGCTTGCTTATGCTGGGTTGCTAGAATGCATTTAAAGGTTTCGTTAGTGCTAGTGTTCATTTACCTCTGAAATGAGTTGCAAGACCAATCTACTACACTACTGAGTTGTTGATGGACCCTTTGAACAATAGGTGGAATACTGGACCTATAAACAGTTACTTAATTGCTGACATCATAGCTTTTGTAATACAGTTTCATCTTAATTTTTCCATAGATGTATCGTCCTCAAATACAATCAAGTAAATGTTGTTTGAATTATTGTTGATTGGTGTGTGTATATACAATTATAGTTTTATGCAAAAAAGCATTGCATTTGTATTCTGTTCCTCTTTATGGATTTGTTCTCTGACGAAGAGGTTATAGTTGATCAAATTTTTACCAATGTTGAGGATTTTTAGAGATGTCCAATCCTTTACAGGAATATAACAATGTAGTATAGGGAAAACAGCTTATTGGCAGTTTCCAAGAATTCAATATGGCTGACATTACATTAAACTGCTGTGGATATTACACCAAACAGCAGTACTGCCAACCTGCATAATAAAAGCATTATTTCTAACCTAAAATATCACAGTTTTAAAGTAACATACTTTCAAACAACAATAATGCTGAACATTGCTACCACACAACGCATGAACCTACTCACCTTCAGCAAATCTTGATCTGCAATAACACTTTTGGATAAAATCACTTCCGAACACTAAATATCGTAATATACCGTATTTTATCACCTAAGGCCCCCCCTCGCATATTTCCCTCCCCTATGATTTTTCATCACTAAAATTTATTTATGTATTAAACATCACATAATTCCCTCTCCTGGTTCGTTCTTATTGGAGCAGCCTTTAAATGACTTAATGGGCAACAATCATCACAGGGGTGCCTGTCACAGACAACAATGGACGCAGTGCTTCTCACAAAAATACTCGTATTGCCATTGTCACAACGCATCGTAAAATTGAAATGTGAAGTTACAGACGTGTTTCTAAGTCAGTTTGTTACAAGTCGTCATATTGTTAAGAAGAGTTTTTAAAAAAATACTGGTATTTCTTGTGCCATTAATGGTTCTGATGACATGTTGTGGAATAGTGAAAATGAAGATGTGTTATCTGAGCCAGATATAAATGAAAATAATGATGATAGTGACGAAAGTGAGACCGCAGAATAGTCAGAGAAAAGAAACAATGAAACAACACATTGTAGGCCCATTAAAACCGTGGTATGTATCCAGTTCATTCACAAATTACTGTATATCTATATAACTTTTACATAATACTACATGGTTTCCCTTCCTTTCTGAATTCCTAGAAGCACCACTCGCATAATTCCCTCCCCAGTGTTTTCAAGCAAATTTTTCGAGAAAAAAAAAGGGGGGGGAATTACGTGATAAAACACGGTATATGTAATGTACTACTGTGTTGCAAACAAAAAACATAACAACAGTTTTTATAACTGCATATAATGCTCTGAAACAATAATTCAAAACAAAACATGCACACATGAGTAATGCGATGTCCACAGATTAATTCGTTAATATGGCGTCTAAACAGAATCTTGTTCTAAAATTCTAAAGTTGGCTTCTCTGCTGCAGGTACAAAAACAAGGACTTCTGTGGAAACCTAATGGAAGCAATAACACCAACTATGGCTGTAGCTTTACTATGGTTATATTTTATGAACAGTTGGTGTACTAATGCAACCTAACAGATGGAATATCACCAAACATAACTAGACCATGCCATAACAGGGAGAAAATGTCACAGTTGGTTTTTGAGGTATTCCAATTAGCTGTTTCCTCTACATATAAAGTTAGATTTAGGGGCTCAAGTTTAGATTAGGTTACTTGCCACTTGCCGGCCACATTCTAGTCCGAAGTTACTTATTGCGCATGAGCCGACAGTAGTTTCAGAATCGCCACTAGGTTTCGCTGCATGAGCTAGCTGTCACTAGCAGATGATTTTCACATCTGCCAACATTGCTTTTTACACTACACTAATTTTCGTTGCCAACACATTAAACACAAATGCACTCATGTCGTTGCTGCCACAGACATACCGCTAGCGCTACTCCGTGTACATTATTATTTTGCTGAATAGGTGACAGCACTTGCCGGCCAGATATTGTGTACATTATTTTGCTCACACAGATATATCGCTAGTGCGACTCCATACTATTGTTGTGGAAATTATTGTGTACATTATCGTTATTGCCTTGTTACTGAGTCCACGAAATGCTGGCTCGTTCTTTTTTTTTTTTTTATTTATTTTATATTATTATATTATATTATTATTTATTATTATTACATTTATATTATATATTATTTATATATAATATTATATATTATATTTATATTATAATATCCTCCTCACGGGGTGTAACACAGCATCACATTCCCTGCATAGCATTCGAGTTCTCAGCAGGCCCTTGTCATAAAGAAATTGCATGCATTCCTCCTCATTATAGCACAGAGGTGCTAAATCTACTATGCTAATGAAGCGATCCATTGCACTCTCACAACTTGCTTCTACGAAGGTGCATACTGCCGGGGCCCGCTAAAACATTCAAACTTACTATTGGTAACAAACTCCTGGGGAAATTGTGCTGTTGGCAGCGCTGAAGTAACACAGCAACTTTGGCAACTTTCGTGACCATTCGTACACACTGCCAAGTTGGACTTAGCCAAAATTCTGACCAAGTGCTCGCGTCGCCTAAACTAAACAATATCTGATTTAGGTTCTCTTCTTGGTGAGGCCACAGTTTGAAAAACTGACTGTATGAAGTATGGCTGTGTTGGCAAGAAATCAGCTGGACTACTTTGTCGAAAGATTTTGCTTATGGTGATGTGTAGTAATATCTAGATAGTAAAGCGAATCAGATTCACTGACATCACTTATTTTTTAAAAATGGGATATGTTTCAAAAGCTTATTTGCTCTCATTCTCAATCTGATGCCAACTGCTGGAACGTGGTGTCGTCATGTTGGAGATTGCAATGTAGTCATCATCTGGCATCTTTTACTGGAATTTTACAGGAATTTGGGGCAACTCGATGTTGAAGACTCTGTCTTTATTTTTCAGAATGAATATATTCTCCCAGGCTGTTAGTTGTTTCATATTAGAGATGATTTTTAACAATGTAGGTTCAGGATTGATTTTGTGATTTTCTAGCTAAAAATGCACTGCTAATGCTGATTTTTCCACTTTGTTATACTTCACACACCTTAGGAATCTAAAGATTTTATCAAACGCCAGCTGAATATTTAAATAAGTGGATTGAACCCATTGAGAGTTTGCAGAACTGCAGTAGAACAATACTTAAGGCAAAAGTACCCCAATCAAAGGATAGGCAAAAGACTGGAGATTTTATATGTGAAATAGCTCCTTCAATTTTAATACACAATACTGGTTTTCATGATGAGCAGGGCTTGGATTTTAATGACATGTCATTCTTTAACCAATACACCAACAATATCACCCACTAGTGAAGATATTCTGATTATGACTTCTAGATTTTCCCTAATTTTTATTTATAGGTAATTTTTAAGGTTTAACGTCATAATTTGGTAATTTTTTGTCATTTTGCCTCCAACTGGTATTTCTACACAATTTTTTTTTCAAATTTAAAGTCATTGTATCCTCTTGTTTGTCATTTTGGGTATTTCTTGCATTATATACAGTTTTTCCGGTTTGCTTACACTGAATGTCATTGGTACTCTGTGTGGCACTGGAAAACATGATTGATACACTCAGAACAAGTGCAGATGCATTAAAACATGTTTGTGGTGATATGGGTATGTACCAAACAAACTGAAACTGTTATTGACAAAAACTCAAGCTATAATGTTTCCTACTCCATTCTTGGGTCTTGATAGGAGAAGAGTTTAGCCTGTCTAGCTCTGAAGAGGAACTTATACATTAAGTGATTTTATGCATTTTGTCCCATCATACCTATAGCCATCGAAAGGAATGTTTTTTTTTTTTTTAAATGTACAAGAACATAATGACAGAAGTCAACATTTATTTTCCATCAAGAATCTCCAGATGGTCTTTGTCGAGAATCTGCAGGTGGTCTCTGTCATCTATTGTAATGCAGAATGGCTTAAGCCTGCAAATCATAATATGTAAACAGGTACATCTTTTTTTATTAATAGTTCCATTTCATAATGTATTCGGTTATCTAACAGTAGTTTTCTCTTTCTCCTACCAGGTGTTTCCTTCTTGTTATCTTGCAAGAACTGTTCCCCACACACACACTGTATAAATCAAGTGATTGAAGTTAATAATTGTTACAATCTCTGAATTGTCCTATTCTTATCACAATTTTAATTTAAATTTAGAAAGATGGTCCTTGAATTTACTTGTATGTAATTCCAAGCCTGTAATTGGGGCACATATATGCCGATCAGGCATAGATCTGACATATAAACTACATTGTTATGGACATTTTTGAGCCATTTTTTCTAGTTTTTGGGTCATTTTTTGGTAATTTTGCACTTATTTTATAGCTCATTTTAAAAGTATTTTTAAGTCACCAAAATCCAGGCCCTGAGGCAGTGCTGTGGTTGAGTGGTTAGATCATTCGCCTACCACCTAGGTAACCCAGGTTTGATCTCAGGGACCTGCATGTGGTATTTATGGTGGACAAAGCATCGTGTGGGAGCGTTTTCTCCGGTTCGTGTTTTCTCCAGGTTCTCCGATTTCCTCTGCCACTTACTCCACCAATTGCTCCATCATCACCTTTTAAATAATCCATTTTGCCTGCATTTCATATTATTTTCTTCCTCACTAGAATATCTGGTGCTTGGCTGACCACCCATTTCCAGTCTTCACTCTGTCTGGTCCATAGGTTCCTCTGCTGCCCAACAGGTATCTGACCCTAAGCACTGGCTTGTAAGTCCTACATAAGGGGAGGATTATGAGATGAAGAAAATCCAGGCCCTGATGATGCACACGTGTATATGAAACTATATATACGATGCAGAATAACCCAAATAATTTTAAGGCATGGTTCAGGGATTCTATTTAAGTATCTTCTTACAGTAAATGTCTGTTATTGAGCTAGAGGTTATTAACTTTTTCCAAACACTGTGTCGGTTTGCAAGAAATTCTGTCACAAAGATCCTTGCTCTGCCTTCGAGACTGCAGTATCACTATGTTTTGCTTTCTTTGCATTTTTGAATATTGCTCGTATTCTGTTTTTAACTTCGTTTATCTCATCATTAACCTTAAAACTGCATTTTGTTACTTAAATGGAAAAGCATCCTTTGCATATTATACAGCACTTTGTGATTCAATCTCAGCTAGTAGCATATACTAAAATGCTGTATTTACTGGAAGGACTTTAAGATTCACAGCCTGTTATAAAAATGTTCCACTTCACTAATGCAGAACTAGCAGAATGAATTACATTTATGGTGCTGCTTAGGAAAATATGAAAAAGGCACGAGATCTTTATGGTGAATTTTACCCAAGGAAACATTTGCCTCATCACAGCATCTTTAATGTCATACATCAACGACTGTGAGAAACAGGAACTTTCCAAAAAACAAGCACATCACTTGGGAGTCCAAAGAAATGTAAGAACAGTGGCTCTAGAAGAGGAGGTTGTTGAGTGGGTTCAAATTCTTGGTCCACAGCACAAGAGCAATAGCACATGCCATGTATACAAGTCAGTCTTTGTTTGCTAAACTTCTATGTGTACAGCAATTACATCCTCTCACACGAGTTCAAGCAATGACACTAGATGACCTTCCACCCCAATTACAGTTTGTACAGTGGTTTCTTCATTAATGCATTGACCAACCAAGATTTCCTAAAACCACATTGCGAACGGATGAGAAGATTTCCACATGGAAGGGTATTTTTAACACACATAACAGTTGCATTTGGACACAGGAAAACCATAGAACTATTAGAGTTACAAATTATCAACACCAATTTGCAGTGAACATTTTGGCTGGCATTGTTAATGACACACTCATAGGGCCCTTTTACTACCTCCAGGTTTGACTGGCCACATTTACCTAGTTTTTGCAACACACTTTGCCAGAACTTCTGGAAGATATTCCTATGGGAATACACTACTTAATGTGCATCCAAGGTGATGGGGCACCAGCACATTATTCCGGTGTGCGGAATTTTCTAAATGTAATGTACCTGAACGCTGGATTGGCAAAGGAGTACCAATATCATGGCCAGTGGATCTAACCCCTTTGGAGCTTTTCCGTTGGGCACATGTCCACACTCCTGTGCACAAGATGCCAGTTAATAGTAAAATGGAGCTAATGGGCAGGATATTTGGAACATTTCATGCTATTTGTGACATGCCAAGTATTTTTGAAAGAACTTGGCAATCATTACTTCGACACCATCAACTGTGTTCCGAAGTCCAAGGTCTACAATTTGAACATCTTTTATAAACACTTATGCATTTATCTAAAGAAAGAACAAATTAGAAACTAAAAGCTTCACTTATGAAGCATAGCTATGAGCATCAGTAACTATGGTAACTAATTTGTTTATATAGCTTTGAGAAGGAGTTGGAGTCAACTCAAAATGTGTCAGCAGCAAAAGAACTTGTAATATTACTAAGATAAGTGAAGCTTTTAGTTTCTAATTTGTTCTTACTTTAGATTCTTGTTGCTTCACTGTTAATAGCTTCATTATTTCCTTATTTACTCACACATTTGTTTAATTCTTGTTTTGTTCATATTTTAACCATCTTTGAAGACTTTCAATGGTGGAGAAATTTCACCAACAGACAGATATTTGCATATGTTATTGACAATCACATGTACTGTAGACCAGTTAAAAGATATGACCCACTTCACGACATACAAATTTAGTGCCATACAATTAAATCAAGATTTACAAGAGCGTTCTATATTGTTTAAAATGAAAGATATGCATGTGGCTACTCTTATTTCAGAGCTCTCTTAATGCCTTGCAGTAAAAATGTGTAGTGACCTATTCAGTGAAATCTTATCTTATCCAACGTGGCATTTCAGAAACTTTCAAGCCCTCTAGCTCAATAATAAGACATTTACAGAAATACATTCACTGTAAGAAAATACTCAATTATAACCCTCAAATCACACCTTAAAATTATTTGGTGTTATTCTGACTCACTCTGTATATCATCCTGTATATCTTGGATAGAATTTATTTCACATTATAATATGAGCTATGCACCTTGTACCAATTTTATGAAAACATTATAATTTCCTCTTTGTTCATCCGGAACTAATGAACCCACTGAGCGAGGGCTATCTCGTATGAATGGTTTATGGACAAATGATAAGAACACCCCTTCGGTACAGACTTCTAAAGCTATATTGACTAATGAGGTGAACTTTAATCACACTTGTGTAAATTTTTACAAAATGTTGCATGGCAAAGTGGATTTACTGAAGAAGGTCAATTCACCAGCAAAATATCAATGAGGACTGTCTCCTGCTCTAATAATTCTATAGAATTGTTTGGCTGGAGTGAATTCTGAGCTACTACATATGTTGTTGTTTTCTAGTGCCTTGCATCTGGCAATGAAGCCATTAGCATTCGTGCTTTCCAATACTTTTGAACTGTAGTACTACTACTACATATCTAAGTTACACATATTTATTTATTAGTAGTTTCAAAGCCTCCGTATTTATGACAAAACAATTTTACAGTCTTTTGTCGCTTGTTTCACTGAGAAAAATTTAAAATGTGCCGTTTTCTTGTTTAAAATATATGGTTACCTTAATGTAGGTAGTTATCGGAATTAGAAGCACAAAAATTGCTATAATGCTAGAGCAAACCAAAATACTGTAAATATTGTATTTCGTTGCATAATGCTTGCACCTCAATCTACAAACAAGCATCCTGGACTAAGGTGTTTCTTTGCATAACCACTCATTAATATTTCAGGTGTTCACTATCAAGAAATAATGAAAAATAACATGCCCCCACTGCAACCTGTTAAGTTCATGGGAGAGAGTACAGGGTATGCAGTATCTCGCAATATTTTCCTCATTGTCCATGCTATCAGTTTGCCGACTGACGAGATGATGGGTATGGGAATTAGCAGACATGACTAAGTGATAAGCAAATGGAGCAGACAGGGATGTGAATCATTGGTTAGCATACACAAAGTCAATAACGATCTTATTATTCAATTGTGTATGGCTGTTTGTTTCTATAGCTATTCTAATGAGTGCTTATGTACACTAAATGTTCATGTATATTGTTACGATTATCTTCACTTCCTGTTTACCTATATTAACTTTTTTCCACGCCAAATTACGGACTTGTTCACTAGTCAAATTGTATAGACTCCAATTAAAAAGTACATGCAATTCAACAGTATACTAAATGCTGTTGAACTAATATACAAGTCTGAATCCAATAAATCCAAAGTCACATTTTTGTTTTGTTTTTTTAATTACTTTTTTCTTGTTAATGATTTGAAGCTTTCCCGGTATTGCTTATTGATGATAGTTTCTTGGGCTAACAGTCAGGTCAAATTTGGGTAACTGCCCAAGCTTTCAGCGACTAACTCTGCTGCCATCCTCAGGGGAACTGAAGATAGACTACTGCTGTTGCAATATTTATTCCTAACTAGCGGCAGATAAGATATGTACAAGAACTGCTCATTTAAAGATATTAGATATACATTGCACTGTGGTTCATATCATGTACATAATAAGGTAGGAAATTTAAACTTACATAACCACTAATATGAATGTTTGAAAATTAAACACATGAATAGAATCCAATAAACTAAAACAAACATTTCTTTAAAAGCACCAAAATACTTTTATACAAGGCTATGTCTTTTGTTGGTCCAATTTTGCCTTTGCGATTTCTAGTTCAACTTCCAGAATTGCGTTTCTTAACCTGGCTTCTTCCTTTTCAGATTCACACCTCCGTTTTCTGGCAGCTAATTCCTCTTCCTGTATTTTTAAATCTATTTCGTGTATTTTAAGTTTCACGTCACTTATACTACACATCTGCACTATTTTCTTCTTATTCTTCTTTACCTGTGAGTCTGCCATATCCTGAATCTTTTCATAAACCTCATTTAAAGTCCTTTTTGGTGTCCTCTTTCTATTTTTGCGTTGTCTTAGGGCTTCTCGTATTTCAGATAGCTGAATATCAGCAGCAGTTGAATAATCGTTTTCAACCACTGACACAGTGGCCTCTCCCACAGGTAGTGTTAGTGTTCCAAGTAAGGTGAAAGTTGAATTATTGTCATTTTCATTACTCGTTGATGTGTCTTGATCGGAGATGAGACTGATGACCTTATCATTAACTGCTCCAACTGTCTCCATAGAACTTCCATCACCAGTATTATGTATCTGGACCTGAAAATGTCAAACAGTTACGCTTAACACCAGGACACGTGAGCGAAATCTTTATGTCCACTTTTTGCACACATTTGGGAATTGAACACACGTGGCTTAGATGGTCACATTCTATTGTCCTTCAGTTCTTGAAGATAGAAGCTGATGTAATCGTTGCTCTAGTGGGTCTTCCTGTCCCATATTAAAGAGAAGAGAGAAAGGAAGAAGGTGGTGGCTGCATCCTATTAACAGTGAGAGACATTTGCATGGTAATTTTGACATGTTTCCTCAACTATGTGAAGATACTGACTATTTTTAAATTATTTTTTAACGTCAGCTTCTAGTTTAATGAAATTTTTCCAAAAGTATCACACAATTTTGCATGCAAATGTGATGAATAGGTACAACTTTGAAGAAACGTTGCTCACAAGATTCCAAGACGTTCATTTTTAATACAGTGGTAATATTAACAGATATCACAACAGATATAAGGATGTACTCTCTAATTATTTGTAGGTGGTGGTAAAGTTCCAGGGTAAAACAACAAAATATTAACTATAAGAAACTAAGAAATATGTACAACTCAAAGCACTTAGCAATGACCATGTATTGGTGGCACTGTTATCATGTTTCATAAGTATTCTGTACACAGGTTATGCACCACATGCATGGTTCCACCATAGATCACAAATAAACAAATACAATGCCACTCAGGACAGTAACATTTGCCTATTAGATCTTGTTTTGGTTCCATTTTCTGCAGTAGGTGCTGGAAATAAAAACATTGTAACTTCATTCCATGCAGCTGTTTTTTATTTCATTTATTTTTCACTTTATTTATTTTTATAATAAATAAATAAAATACAAATAAATCTAGCCTGAGAAATCCCTTAAGGGCAAAGGCCTTCTGACGTTTACAGGGATGAGTTCTATCCAACTCTCTTAGGTGAGCTATTCCTAAAGAGTATATTTTTGGAAGTCCCACTTTTCATAATATACATTATAAAATTCAAATTAAACTACTAGAAGGACTATATATATATATATATGATCAAGTTTTACTCTCAAATTCTGAAAATAGCTTACATATGGCAGCATACCAACTATTCAAAATTGCCAGCAAATATGATATGAAAATTTTTACTTTAAAATCTAAAACAATAGCAATGCGTAGGAAAAATATACGTGTGAAAGTCGAGATTGATGGAAAAATTATAGAACAAGTGTTAGATTTCTCATACTTAGGAAGTGTATTTGCAAATATCATAAGTGATATTGAATACAAAAATATAATAAATTGAACGGGTGATAAGGAGACATTTTGGCAAACAGATGATGACCAATACAAAACTAAGACTACATAATATCACATCAAAAGCTGCTCTTAGACATAGAAGTGAAATTTGGATTTTAAATAACAGAAATTCACATAAACTTGAAGTAGCCCAAATGCGTTTCACTGTTAGGAGCTACTACAGGAATTTTCACATCATGAAGGCGCAACAGACTTACAGACCATGTTTTTCTTATGGAAGAATCAAGTGCACCGTTGCCAAATGTGCGTGTTTTCAAGTGCGGTTATGATAAAGTATAAACATGCATTTCGGTGTGAAATATGTCAAAGAATACTATGGTATATATGATAAAACTTTTATATAATTGTAGTTTTTAAAATAATAAAATCTAAAATTTTGTTGAAAGCAGATTTTTTAGCATCTTACTTGCTCCGAACGTCTAAACATGGTTTTAAACCCAAATAATTGCAATGAAAAAAATCTGGATTATTTGCTTGTTTTTATAGACCCCATTGGTATTTAGATTATATCCATATGTCTAAGCATATTTTTTTAGAAAAATAGCATTAAAAACGAAGTGTTAGGGTTCTTCGTTTATGCAGTAGAAAATGTCGTCGCTGGCTAATTCTCACTCTTTAAGTCCATGTAAAAACTCCAAGCAACAAAGTTGTCAAGGAAATAATGAAATTATTTTTATACACATATAGAACATCTCCGGTACCAAGGCATCCATAAATCACCATTTAAAGGCAAATGTTTGCGGTGTGCAACGCATACTGCCAACCCGGTCCTTGTGTCTTGGAGATGATGAAAACCAGATATGGTGTGACAGTTGAGTGGCCGATACGGGATTGTACTTCAGTGGAGGTTTTCAACAGGTTTTAGGAATCTGAGGTGTGAGCAAATTTTACAAGTTCTCTGGTAATCATGTGCATTGCAGTTAACTGATCAGTGCGCAATTATCCGCAGAAAAAAGGGTGAAATTATTAAAAGTGGTGAGCAAAATACAATTCTTAGAGTGTATGATTATTTAAAGAAAAATAACCCAAACAAAGTGACTCGTTTATCGTTAGTGAACTTCATAAGGTGACCGGTGTAAGTAGGCATACATTTTTTAGATTAAGAAAAGAACGTAAAAAGGGTCCCATCACACTGCGGCATACATACAAAACCAGCAGGGAGGTAAAATATAATGATTTTGAATGCTTCTGTTTCAAAGTATTCCTCCTACAATTCTAACCATGTTGAAAAATGAGGATGGGAACTTGTCAAATTATAAATATTCAACCTTTTATTGCTTGGTGAAGGAAATGCGATTTGATTTTGAAACTTATGGTTGAGAGAAATGGTATTATAGTGTGGTAACATTCCTATTTATGGAAAATAAAACAATTCAGGAAAGAGGGGGAAGGAAAATTGTGTATCTTGATGAAAGTTGGGTAAATGTAGGGCACACTGTATCAAAAGTTTGGAAGGGTAGGACTATAAAAACTCCTAAAGAAGCGCTTTTGGCTGGGTTATCTACTGGTCTTAACCTATTGCTCGTGAACCACCATTTGTAATATTGCATGCTGATGGTACAATTTGTACAGGGTGCAAAACTTGTTTTCTTGGCAAAAAAAGGTTCTACTGATTATCACGATGAAATGGACAGCAATAGATTTGAACAGTGGTTCAGGAACCAACTAGCAAACCCGCAGTAATCGCAGCGGCGCAACATACGTGGCAACGCCATGCTGACTCTCCATAAGAGCCATTGTGCCTTCATAACGTGAAAACTCCTATAGATTGGGCCACCAAAGGAATACATCAGAGAAAATCTTGGAGTACCAAGTTTGACAAAGGAGATAGACAACTACCAATGAGAATGGAAAAACTCATTTGATGTGAATGGAAAGAACTAGACTCCCATTCCAGTATGCTCCAACTGGTCACAGAGATCAAGGAAGACCTAACCAGCAGTGGAAACACCAAGACAATCTTCGCTAGGTTTATCGTTACAGGCCACATGGCCTAAAACAAATTTGTTCATGATGATGAATATCTATATCCCACAACACAGGATGAGTTTCAGTCTCATTGATTAATCTCTCTGTATACATTGTTGCAATTGCAGACACTTGGAGAAGCAGAATGCAAACTCAATGCACTGATAATGTGAAATGTTCTGCTTCTCTTGTTATGCTAGTGAGCTGAGTGCGCACATACTTTCTAGATTATGCGCATTCTAGCATTTCAACTCTGCTCCCCTATAAGAGGTGTGTTTACACTCAATTTGCTTTCACGATCATGACTACGTGCTGAGCATGTCTGCAATTCCACTAGATGCTTGACCTAAGCAGCACGCATATTACATGCCTAAAATGTATACAAAATAAATGCTCGTGTGTCCCAAGGGTTAAGTTGAACTGTTGTGCTTTTGTGACCTTCAATGTCCAAGAGGATAAGATAAAGTTAGCCTATCTTTCTGCTTTCGTGTCCTAACACAAAACTGGTGCCAGTATGTTGAACAATTTGTAGCCATGTGTGCACATTAAGTTGGCTTATTAATTGCTGTTTATAAGAATTACAATTCACCTTTTCTTCACTTTTATCTTTCCTTGTTTTACTGTTCAAACAGTCATACAGATTTTTCAGCTCTTCTGCAGATTGTATTCTGGAATTTTGTTGCACATTAAACTTATGACATATATTCCCCAACAATATTGCTTCAATTTGTTTATAACTGCATCCATGATTTTACTTTTTACTACTTCCCTATTTTCTGAAATTAGTTCTAACATTAATATTTTGTCCCTATCAGAGAAATTTTTACTTCTACACCTTTTGTTGTCCATTTTGACTAGCAGAAAATATGAAAGGTCTTTGTCAACAAAAATCAGCCTGTGGGGTTTGTTGATTGTTGCAGTTAAAGAAGCAAATAGTTAATAGGTCATATGACATTCTTGCAACAACCTGCAGTTTAGAGTCTTCAACAGTTTATTGACCCATTAACTAAAGAACGGAATAACTATAAAGGAAACAGCTTATTGGAGTACTCCAAAAAGCAACTGTGACCTCCTTCCCCAATTATGATGGGGACTGGTTATATCTGGTGATATTCCACCTGTTAGGTTGCATTAGTACTGCCAACTGTTTGTAAAATATAACCATGGTAAAGCTGCAGCCATAGTTGGTATTACTGGTCAGCTATGTTGCCACAGAAACCCTTATTTTTGAACTGGTGCAGGGAATAAAATCAATAGATTTTAAAATAAGATTCTGTTAGGTACCATATTAATCTGTGGATGTCATATTGTTTGTGTGTGTGTGTGTGTTTGTGGTTTTGTCTTGAATTGTTTTAGAGCATTATATGCAGTTACAGTTACTGATATTATTTTTGTGTTCACAACACAGTAGTGTATTAAATATACAACAATATTTAGTGTTTTGAAGTGTTATTGCAGAACAAGATTTGCCAAAGGTGTTGTGTGGTAACTAGGTCCAAACATTATCATTTGAAAGCATGTTACTTTTGCCGTGTGATATTTGAGATTAGAAATGTTTCTATTACATAGGTTGGCAGTATTGCTTTTGGGTGTAATGTCCATTGCTGCTTAATGTTGGCCATGCTGTATTCTTGGGAACTGCCAATCAATAAGCTAATTCCCCTATTATTTATTTATGCCAACAAACTTACTGTTGATGTTTTTAAACACACAAGCCGTGTGTGGGCAAAGTTTAAGAGGTAGAACTGGAACTTACCAGGTTTACCAGGAGAAATACAAACTGGCAAGCGGAAGGTCTGTGGTTCAAATCCCAGTTGTGGAATTGAATTTTTAAGTTCCAGTTCTACCTCTTAATTCCCCTATGCTTATATGGCAGTTTTCTTGCAACTCAGCATTAGTCTAGGCATCTTAGTGGAATGTTTCTGCCAGAAGGATAAAGCAGTAATTGAAGACAAATTTTTTTCCTGTACCATTGCTGCATATGTTGATATTTCTTTCACTGGAACATCAATGCTAAAGAAGTGCCTCAGCTCACCTAAGTGAAGATGGAATGAATCTGCTCAGGTACAGTTAATGTTAGGTCTAAATTCTGAAATTCCTTCCAGAATATTTCTGCATGATGGTGTTCACTCATATATGTCTCAAGTTGTTTACATGCTACACCAGAACTTTGAAGCATATAAAGAATGGGTAGAATAAGCCAGGTCTGTTTTTTTTTATAGTGTTTAACGCCCGCTTTCACTACATATGGCACCACAGGCAGTGACACTGATCATACATGGGATGAAGATGTAGCACTGGTGGAGTGAGATGGCAGGGGAAACAGGAGAACCCGGAGAAAACCCACCCCAGCACTGCTTCGGCCACCTTAAATCCCACTTGCGTTTGCCTGGGATCGAACCCGGGCCGCTTTGGTGAGAAGCGAATGGTCTAACCATTCGATTACAGCAAAGCCAGCCAGGTCTGTGTTGCATCAATATTATCTGATTGCAAAATCTGTATTTGTTTACAAATACCATCAGAGATTACAGAACTATAGAGTCCTTTTTACATATGGTATCCCAGACCTGAAGTTTTCCTGGCAGCAATATGAAAATAACTCTTCTTGGGCTGTCAGCCAGGTGAATTCTGGAAAGATTTCCAAGATTTCAAGAGCTAATGTTGCTCTCAACTTCAGAGAATGATGTAGAGACTGTTGTTCAGTTTATATTTATAGTCAGTCCAATGGGAGGGTTGGTCCAGAGGCTGCCATGAGATTGGCTCGGATCAAACATGCTCGATCATGGAAGCTACAGCCATGAAGCATGAATCTAATAATATCAACAGGGACAGCAACGCGCAGTTGAATAGCATCTGGAGTGCAGCGCTCGAAAAACAAGGTTAGAATGAAGTCAACATTTCCAGCAGCTACAATAAGTTAAGGATTTTAGTGCGTCTCTGACTGCAACATTTTTCTGTGACCCTCGGTTCTCTTGCACAGTGGAGAGAGGCCACCGTACTGGATACCATATGTAATAAGCACCCTGTATACAAGTCGAAGGATTTCAGGATAACCATCTGAAGGTTATTTAATCCTGGGACATAAAGTACTTACAATAGTAAGTCACCATTGGGGTAATTGTCTCTGATGTGAGACTGCCTTTGTGGCTTACCAGGAGAGATACAAACTGTTTTGAGAATTCAATGCCATTCTGGCAGATTGTTACAGTAGCTCAATGGTTAGAGCACCTGCCTGGTAAGCAGAAGGTCTGTGTTTCAAATCCCAGCTGTGCTATTGAATTTTTAAGTTCCAGTTCTACCTTTCAAACATTGCACACACACGGCTTGTGTGTTTAAAAACACCAACAGTAAGTTTTTTGGAATATAATATACATTTCATAATGTATGTTAATGAAACAAATATAAAATTTTACATGCAGCAGATGACTGACAGATGGAATGCTTTAAACATTGCATTTTACATGAAATAATTGTCGTAAATTACTGGTGATTTCAATGTTACTTGAAACGCGGATTTCCATTAATAACAACAGCTAAGCAGTATGAAGAAAAAGGAACTCTTTACTTCATAACAGTTTCTGCTGTTAGTTCTCCTTTATTTACATTATTCCACTATTTAGTTCACACTTCTATTCCATTGTTTTGGTTTGGGATTGCGCTTCTGTTCTATTACCAGTGTTCCTCACTGATTCATAGTTGCCAACCTCTTTGCCCAGTAGTGTGTTTCTTCATGTCAAGTTGGCATGGTTTAGCAACACTGCACATCAATAAGCATGTATTCAGCAACATTACCAGCAATACTTCCTCTACTTGCTATGACTTGGGGCCCTAATGACCTAGCTGTCGACAGGTCCTTAAACGCTACTCACTCACTCTATTTACTACATTTCTAGTAGACAAAGTTAAAAGCTACTTCTCCTTATTAAACCAACTTTTCAAACTATGCTTATTTAGGAAATATTTCTATAATCTTACCTGTGTATCCAAATGCAAATGGACATCTTTATGATTAATCTCTTTTGGTGTCATTTCGCAGTACACAGGTTCTTCTTTGATCTCAATTTTGGTGTCTATTTCATGATCCCTGTATATGTGAGAGTCAGATGGCATCGCTAAATCAGAAGCAAGCGAAGCTGGCTCAGTCTTTATATGAATATCTGAATCTTCTGACTCGGAGTTCATTTCACTCGATGTTTTCTCCAATAAACAAGGTTCTTGTTTCACTTCCACTTTACTGTCCATACTGTCCATTTCTTTTTCCTCAATATTCTTCGGCTTCACTATGAACTCTGAACATAAAGGAAGTTTCTCATTATTTAAATGAGTATCTGAAGGAATATGTCCTGGGTTGAGTTTAATTTCAGATGACATTCTTTTCCGCCAGGAATCTTTAGTTTCTGTTAAGGTATCACTGTGGTCACCCGCATGTATGATATCTATTGGTATTCTCAAAGTCTGTACCAAAACCTAAAGAAAAACAAAGACATATGTAAACCACTAAAGTTTATTATTAAAGCATAACTTAGGAAGAATCTCAAATGCATTCACATAACTTTCTCTACTCACTTTTGCATAACTATTCTTATAAAAGTTCATTATTCTATCTAGCTCTTGTCAATTAAGATAAACTTCCATTACATATTCACACTTTTTGTTGCAAGAATGATAGAGTAGGCTTAACATTTTTAAAAGGCTGGTCGCTATGTGATGGGTTTCAAATTCCATGCTTTAAGTGAGAAAATGAGAAAAACAGAATAGGGCCTTATCAATGTATGTGAAGATCCAAACCAATAAAAAAGAATAGCTCTAAAAAGTTGACACAAAAAATATGTTAGTCATAAATTTTGTGTTGTTATAAGTTATACATTTTTTTGTTTTTCTATTTCTTATTATAGTTTAGCAGCTATAGAAAAGTCACTAGTTATATTCATTTGTGCATCTATGAAATCGTTCTTTCCCTTTTTTGTGCAAGATGCATAATTTTAGGGAAAGTTTTAAGTGTGTCATTTTATAATCTTCTTCATCTCTTACGTAGGACTTACACTCCTATGATTTACAAGCCAGTGCCTAGGGTCAGATGTCTGTTAGGGAGCAGAGGGACCTAAGGACCAGAGTGAAGACTTAGAAGCAGGTGGTCAGCCAAGCACCAGGTATGAGAATGAGGAAAAGGATGATATGAAATGGGGCCGAAATGGTTGAATGGAAAGGTGATGGAGCAGTTGGTGGAATGAGTGACGGAGGAAACCGGAGAAAACCAGCACAGATGCCACTTCATCCACCATGAATACCACATGCAGGTCCCTGGGATCGAACCCGGGTTACCTTGGTGATAGGCAAACTCTAATCGCTTGGCCACAGTTCCAAGGGCATATGCTTATAATGTGAGAAAATATTACTTTTGATGCATATAATAATTTGTAGGTCTAAACTGGAATATATTAATAGAAAATTATTTCCAAACTTTCCTACAGATGTGTCCCTTCCACTCTCATGCAATTGAATGCAGAGTTGCCAACATATGACTAAAAACACTGCCATGACTGATTTAGCACAGCTGAAAGTTTGAGAGTGCTTAGCCCCAAAACCAAAGGCCACAACTGCACAGCAATGATGGGGCATATCCATAGGATCTGTATTGTCAAACCCCAATGACTGGTGGAATCAGCTGACTAACATTGGTCAAGCCTGTCTCTAAATAACCAATAGGAGACCATGAACTAACTTCCCAACCCCAAGGTAAGTGATTCGTGCCAAAGGGGTGCATGGGATATTGGAGATAAACTAGAGTCCTGTCAATCCAAACTCTGCTAATCCATAAATCCATCTAATCTGATCAGGGATAGGAAAAAATACCTACCAAATTTGTTTTTAATCTTAAAATAGGAAAAAATAAGATTTAAGATTAAACTAGTTCTTCCAAATAAAGATGTAAATTTATCAGCACAAAAAAATATGAAATAAATGTTACAGAAGTGAGCAGCGAATCTGTTGGCTATCTTATACCAAAAACTAAAAACTGGAAGGCCTAGACCTACTAACAATGTGTATAACAAAGTTCGGAATTAACTTTTTTATGTTTGTGAGAAAACAAAATTTGCAACAAAGTGTTGCAAATCAACACTTAAGACGTGAATGAGTAACCTTCTTTTGATACAATGCAATGAAACAATTTAAAGAGACAATTTTCACTAAGCTATTTGTGCTAGGTAGATGCAAACAATGCTTATCTAAACATTACAGTAATTGGTTTTTGAGCTTCAGAATGTAGCTCTAAAATAAATTACAGCATACTGTACTAATTTCCTACTTTCAATCATTTTAACACTTAACACATAAATGCTTAAGGTCAATATGCTGTATTTAAAAAAATCCACCTAATCCAAATTTTCACTAAACAGAACAGAGTTTGGTCATAATTAGTTCGGATTAGTGGGACTCTACTGTACATCATTAATAGAGCCTTTGAGAAATCTGACAAGTTCTCAAGAGTGCATACATTATTACCCAGCCATGTGGAACTATATCTGGGTGGTTGCAAGTTACCCATAACTAGACATGAGAGCATTTACAGTATCACTTCAATTAAACTGGAAGGCCTTTCTGGGAACTCAGGGTTTCAATAAAAAAGAAGTGGCAGCTGAGGTCTTGAAAGGGGACCACTCTATTCCAGAATCTAGAAATAGAGGTAAGACCTATTTCTCCAATTAAAAGAAGACCATAGCAAAACGTTAGATTTTTGTTTACTATGGCATATTGGTGTTTAGTACGTTGGTAATAAAAACTAGTGTGGTTGAAGGAGCTATGTTGGCAGCAATGAAAATTGTCTGCTACACGGTAAAAGTTTAGCGGGACATAATCTAAAGAACAGCAAAATACCTAAATCTAACCTTCCCTGGATCATAAACTTTGACTTAACCTTATATAAACAGTAAATCGTTACGGGACGCTCGCTTCACCCGCGTTCTTTGGTGTAACCAGTGGTTACTAATTAACCTACATGTCGCATGCTCTGGTATGACGTTTGTCAGTCATTGGGGTGCTTCTTGTCCCTATGTTCTGTGGTTGCCAGCAGTTTGTGCTTTTGGAAATCGCACGCAGGTGGAAGTGACATCTGTACCAAAAGTGAGATATAAGCATATAATTGTACTGAAATTGTTTGGGGGGAGGTTGGGGGTGGAGAAGTTGTCTTGAAAATCTTAGTCTCGCAAACTTTGATACATATTCAATGACTAGGTCATTCTAATGGCACGACAAATGCACACATATCTTTGTATATTATAGCATTCATATACTTAGTAATACTTCACATGCAGATTATATGGGTTATCCTGATGCATATTTGCTCACGAATAACTACACTACAAATTAAATAAATGTTTACTTCCGAAGCCTGGCAGCTCTAACCTACCATGGCAACGGAAAACACAGGACATTTTCAGAAAACTGATAGAAACACACGGAATATACTTGCATCTATGTATTATGTTTCTTCGTTATGTAAGAAACAAATTTCTTGTCTTCTGAGTATTGTTTACGCACAGGTTCACGTCTACCTCCCATGCTGTATGAACGCCAGGGTAGCCAAGCGGAAAACATTAAAAGTCCCCAAACCGTTTCAGGATTTCCCCCAAAACGAGGTCTCGTGATAAAAATTCACCATCTGGCATTACGAAAACCGACAGTGGCGGCGTAGGTGTTCTGTGGTGTTCTTTCTCTAGTTACCTTGGGTGGCGGCTGAACCATGAATACATGGTAGTGCCAGCTATATTTTGTAGATTTTTTAAAGATTAATTTACGTCCTTTAACAATCGGGAAGGGGATATCCGACGCTGAATGAAAGAAAGGGTTGAAATAATGAGTTATAGATGCAATATATGCACCCATATACCAACGACACTGGTAGTGACTTTTTCTTTCGCTGCAAATCGATGGGAACTAAGCGGCACCTACAATGACAACACGGACTTTCTTGTCGAGCAAATAGCTACCGTAAAATTTACAATTAGGTTACAGAGCAACATGGGAACAAAATATACCATACTTGTTTTCTTGCCAATCGTTATCGTCACGGACACAGCGCATGGAAAGCAGAATAAAGCATGTTTGACTTTACATTCGCAGAGCCATTTCTCTTTTGAGTAAATGTTCTGTTTAATTCCTGCGCGATTAACCGTCCCTTTTTTTGTCGGTCTGGGTAGCTCAATTGATCCCAAGGTCGCGGGTTCAAATCCGGCCCAAACCGATGATTTTTAAGGATGTTTAAAACCGACAGCTCCGTGTCAGACCGGCTCATCATGGGATACAAGAAGCGCAGGACACGGAAGTCCAGCAAAACCGCACCGAAACCTCTTGCCGTGGCCCAGAATGTTTACCACTTGAGTGCAGCAGTGCCACTCTTCAGCAGGAGCAAACATCAGCATCTCCACACTCGTCGCCTCGACTCGAGCAGTCGCTGAGGTGCTCATACCCGCGCCAACACCTCTTTCAGCGCGGACACCGCTGTCGTCACAACACAGGCAACCCACGCCACCGCTCATACACTGGGAGGAGCTGATAGACCTCCAGAAAGGCGAATCAACGCCACCGCAGATACTCACTCAGCAGCAATCGATGCCACCGCCGCTATACCTTCAGCCGCTCAACCAACACCTCCGCCGAGTCAAATCCAGCACCACCAGCCGACGCAGACGCCGCTACCACCCACAGCGCAGGTCTGGCGACACAGTGCAGTGGTATGCGGGGTACCTCGGGACTTCTCGTTTCGCTACCTACTGACCGCCGCCAGGCAATACTGGAATTCAGTAGGCAGAGCCACACGGATCATCACTAACCGTGGCCCATCATCGATGGTTCGGCTAGAATTTCGGGACCTGGGCGCCCGAGAAGCGGGCCTGGCAGTGGGACTGTGCTTATTTGGCCAGCACCTGCGTGTTGAGGCCAGCCGAATCGGTCATCTGGTCCCCTGTCGTCGCTGTTGCCAGTACGGCCACGCGACCGATATTTGCACAGCCGGCTCCAGGCGCCACTACTATGGCGCCCGGGCCCTTACAGCGCAGTGCATATGGCACGACCTCCGACGCCGCCGTAGGCCATTACACAGGCCAGACGCAGTACCCTCCCCATTCCCGCCGAGCCCAGCCGAGATGCACATCAGTGGCGCACACTGCTCCACAGCCAGCTCCAATTGACCAACAACCAGCGCAGACCACATCACCATCAGCAACACCAACACCAGCACCAAGAGACGACGTTGCTCCGGTCGCCCCTTCCCGGGACCGTGTCGGGCTGGATGCAGAACAGGATCTCCACTCAGATATCAACATCAGCTCCCGCCTAGCCACCCTGGAGGAGGCCATCTCTACACTTACGCCATCCACAGAATTCGTAGCTACTCAGCTTCCACAGAAGTCTGACATAGCCACACCAAATGCAGACTCTCCACCCACAGCAGTTCCATTCCGACATAACGGCCGCGGCTTCGACGCGCTATGTCGGCACATGAAGTGCACCAACTTATTCACCTGACACCAAGACTGACCAACGACATCATCCCCCACCACTACAGAGTTCACCACTAATAACTTTAACCATTACTAGCCATGAGTGTCGGCAGACTTTTTTCCAGGGGGGTGGGGCACATGTTGGAAGTTTGCAATCAAATAATATTAAATTCTTACTTTATTGTTTAAATTTATATTTGTTGCAGATAACCGTATTAATTTGTGCTAAATAGAAATTGTTCTTTACATAAAAATTAAAATAATAGTTTAATAGTCAGTAATTGGCTGCACATTAAGTTCACCAACTTCAAAGGGGGGCCGCGGCCCCCCCTTGCCCGCGCCTCGCTACGCCTATGTCACTAGCTACCAGGGGGCACTCAGGGCTTAGATCATGTTTGTCCTCTGGCACTTCAGTAATCTCATTGGCAGGCAGCATTCATCTATCACCACAGAATGCGCAGGTGCATCTATACGGTACTGTAGCAATGAGGTTTTAACCTCAAGACTTCCGGTGGGGTTTTTTAGTGAGTAGGCTGGTTGCCCGGGTAGGAGTCTTATGCTCGCATGCGTTTAGGTCGTAAGTAGCCTTTTTCCTCACCACAAAAAGTAGATTTACCGACATGTAAAATAGCTCTTGCGGGACGAAATTCTGGCACATCGGCGACGCTGACGTGATCCTGGCAATTAACAGCGTCATTAACAAAATCATTTTTTGCCACTTTTTTGTTCGACATTTATGTAGAGTGGCCGCTGTAGCATGTTATTCTTTTTGTCTTGTTACGGAGGCGATTCTGGCACGTCTGCCGATGCTAGATTGTGTCAGACCCCGGTAGGAAAGATGAATGAGAATACCCTAAAGGCGGGCAGAGCGCATCGCAGGCGGAGCTACTACGGTGGGTTCCTAACAGTCAGTTCTTCAGCCCCAAAAAGTTCCAGTAATGTGCACCGCCATCCAGGTCCGGCTGGGTAGACGGTCCCCCCGGCGGCGATAGCTGACCGGAGCGCCTCTCCTCAGCCCAACACGTATTTCCAGAGCGCAACCTCCACCGCAGTGCATCCTACCGGCAACTCTGCTGACGCTTTCAACCTGGAAAGACGGAATAAAAAGAAAGAAATGAATGAAACGAAATAATGATGATGGCGACAATGACGATGATAAATAATGATAATAATGATAGTCATGATTGTGATGATAATTATGATAAAGATGATGATGGTAATAATGATAATGATAATAATGATAATGATAATGATAATGATAATAATAATAATAATAATAATAATAATAATAATAATAATAATAATAATAATAATAATAATAATAATAATAATAATAATAGTGCAAAATCATTAAAAATTGGTGGGGAAGGGGAAGCATTTTTACATTGTCATTTTAAAAGAAAATTAGATGTTAAAATATGCCAAATAAGAGCAGTTGCGGTTCGCGAGGTGAATTCAATACTTCCAATCGATTATTGCTGATATTTGTATTTATATTCATAAAGTCTAATGCTTTATTTTTAGTCATTTAATGAAAAATATTCTTGAAATGAAAATATTTGAGTGCTGTATGTTTCGCTGTTTGTCTCATTATTAATAAACCGTTCCACCCCAGGATATTTTAGTGTAGGAAAATTCTTGGTATAAAATCATTGGTGGGGATATCCTACCTAACTCCCTGGGATTTTGCTCACTGTTACACCTCATGATACAGGGATTAGGGAATTATGGAAAACACGTGTGAGCACAAGAGACTATCTATCCATGAGAAAAACCTAAGCAGCGGACAGAATTAAAATGAAGTACGAGACTTCTTAGACACCTTCTTGCAAGACTGATACGACACTGACAACACGCATAAATAGGACCATTATGTCATCATACGACCTCTTACACTGTGACAGGTGAACTGGTCTATTCAGTAGCTGGTCTATGCACTCAACCAAGGTGGTCAAAGGAGTTGAAAGCCTTCCCATGCTACGCGCTTATACTACACGCTCGTGCACTGCGCCGCAATGGGTTGACTACTTCTGTGTTCAGACATAAACAGGACAACTGAGCATGATCTGGTGAGCATGGGAACCTTAGGACATATTGTTCACTAAGTTCCTAATGAGGAAGGTAGTCTTCCTTGAGCTTGCTGTGGCTGTGTTAGAGCTGACCGAAGCAAGAAGTGACAGTGGTGGTTTTGACTGCAGCTGTCACATCCCAGCAACTAAGGCCTGAGGACACCCCGTGATGTTTGCTTGTTCAAATTAGATCCCAGTCTTCCTTGAGAGCTAGCTGCTGCAGTGAAGTTCTGAAGTTTGTTATGTGGCTTGCGGTGGCTGTGTAGTTTCCATTTGTGGTGCTGTGTGTTGCTATAACGGATGCGAGTCGCTTGTTAGCTGACAGCCGAAGCACTTGGATCCTTTGGCTGAGTGTGTTGACTTCAGCCTGGATGACAGCTGAAGCCGTGAAAAGATCGGTGAACAAATTTGCTCTGGATGCTGAGGTAGCAGCTGCGGTGTCAGCGCCCTCCGGGAAGTGACTAAACAGGGCCTGGCCCAGCGTTGCCATCTGAAGTGGATGCTGTGGAACAGCAGGTGCAGTGGTTAGCCTTGGGATACAGCAGACAGCAGGCCTGCCCAGTGAGGTGGCCCATCTTGCAGTAGGAGGAACAGATTCTCTTTCGGCGCGAAGCATCGAGTTGCTTACAGGCAGAACGTAAAATGTCATGATCTCTCGTGATTCAAATTAGGAGTCATCCTTTATTTCTGGAGGTGGACCCATACAGCCATCCCCTGTGGCAATCATCTTCTGGAGCTACATCGCCTACACATGTACGTGCCATTTGTACTTGACCGTGTCACATGCATAGTGAAGGTTAAGGTGTAGTACGTTAGGCTACACGCTGCTATGTTTGTAGTATTGTCGGGTTCCGCATAACACCCTAGTTAGCTGACGATTAATAATTGCTACCAGGCATTGCATGCAAGCGGATCCTAATGATAATTCTTGTTCTATAACCATGACCAACTCGCTGACTGTTACCCTGGGAGCTAAGGGTGTGCCTGCCATTAAGCAAATTGTGTGACAGCTTTAAATGCCTCATTCGCATCTTCAGCACATATTGATTGTGAAAAGCTCTGGGCTTAATCTAAAGAATAAGAACTCTATTTAAAAATATAACTTCCAAATTTATTCAGTATGTTTGCCATTACATTTCACACCGACTTTGATAGTAATTCAAAAGTTACACATTTTCAAAATCATCTTAGCTTAACTTGATGTAAAAGACATCTTTACTCATATCTGACTGAAAAGGGTTATGCAAAATTTTCTCAGTTATTGTTAAGCTCTATACAGTGACAAGAACAAAATGCATCCATCTGTCTCTCTCCTAAGTATGCCATGTACATTATGGCTTTTTCTTTTGGTAGTGTTTAATGCCCACTTTTACTACATGTGGCACTGTGGGTGGTGACACTGATGATACACAGAATGACAATGAAGCACTGGTGGAATGAAATAGATGGCAGGGGAAACTGGAGAAAACTCGCCCCTGTTAGCTTTGTCCACCACAAATTCTACATGTGGTCACCTGGGAATTATGGCATTACTATTTGTTTTCATTATTCCAGTTCTGCTTCTAATATAACTATTATAAATAAATAATCATGATATGCCATAACAAAAAAAATTTCAAACCACTCCTCGAACATTTTAACAGATATATTAACTCTGAATATACTGTCACACATATGTGTGAAGTATTAAAATGTGCATACTCATTCTTGATACAGCACTGTAGTCTTTTAACCCCATGACTTAAATTGCACACTTTTATGTAATACGGGAAAGCTTTTGCTGTGCCCTAGGTGCGGAGAAATATATGCAGAAAACTATGGAATATAAAGGCAGTACCAAAATAAGCATTTTGAGAATAAGAACAAGGGGTCACAGATGTAATATAATTATAGAAGTGTGGCATGGACATAATTGAAATGTGACTTTATGAAACATTTACAGAAATCTTTACTCCATTTCGTGCAAAACCTTTTTCTAAGTCCAATACCAGACAGGCTCAAATTAGTCCTGCTGAACTTACCCAGGAATAGGAGTACAGGTAACCTCAATATAGTTGCAAAGCCATTTGCTGCCAACTTCTGTACCAATGTCCTAGACATTTGTCTTGCAGGTGATATTAATTGTTAGAAACAAACTACCTCTACTGTTTATTATGAAAATAAATATTCTGTTTGATCTCCACCATTCAGTAAATAAACTTCTTAAGTGTATGCTGTGTTTCACTATTAGGACTAGTTTCATTAATTTTGCTGATCTCATACCATTGCATCACAATGACAAACAATGCATGCAGTTTCTGTATGTTGAAAGATTGTTAAGAATACACATGTTCTGTTGAGAATACAATGCCACCCTTCATCATGCTATAAAATGTGATTGAAAATACAATTTACTTTCATGCATGCAAGTGCATTAAGTCTTTTTTTTTTTTGTAGTGTTTAACGCCCACTTTCACTACATGTGGCGACACTGACGATACATGGAATGAAGATGAAGCACTGTGGAATGAGATGGCAGGGGAAACAGGAGAACCCGGAGGAAACCTACCTCTGCACTACCTCGTCCACCACAAATCCCACATTGAACCCAGGCCACTTTGGTGAGAAGCAAATGGTCTAACCACTCAGCCATGACATGGCCACATTAACAGTTTTCTGAGTCCATGGCAAAGGGTACTTGATTGGAGAACTCTACGTTACCACCTGCCCAAGCATGCATAGTTAGCCTTAGCTATGCCTACTAGTTTTCATATGAGCAAACCGTTATCCATTGTTCTATTGGAGACACAAACATGAGTGACAAAACAATAGCTGATTGGTTCATCTATTGTTAGGTGCATATATGCTTAATGGACAACATCAACAGCAGCAAAATAGGCTTTGCCAACCACGTGGTTCACATTGATGAATGCAAAATTGTAAGAAGCAAATACTATTGCAGTTGTATTGTGGAAGAAAATTGGATCATTCAGGATGACAGATGTGATCATCAATGAAGTACAGCTGACAGTTATTGTATTGGCTTTTTTAACATTGGCAACAAAGATTAGGGTGATTATGGGAGCAAGGCAACTTGTCCACTACTGCCCTCGGTAAATGTGCAGTATGTACTTTGGATTTAGATTTTATTTGTTTCATTTCAAATAAAGTTATGTATTTTTCAGCTTTTACAGAATATTTAAGGTTATTTTGTATATTTGGATCATATTTATGATTTCCTATATCATGCAATATAGCAACTGATGTTGGAACTTAGAAAAAATGTTTGCGGAACATAAGTAAAGAAGAGCCTCATTTTCATTTGCCAGTCAAGGTGCAATGTAATTCACATGATAAGTGCATACATATTGTTTGAGCTAATGAGTAATGCTATACAAGAGTATATTTTGTTTATAGCTTGCACAATTGTTTTTGAACAGTGAAATATATAAATAATAAATCACAGAATAAATAAGGTAAATCAAATCTGTTATCAAATCAATCAAACACTAATAGGAAAAAAGGAAATTAACAATGATACAAAAATGCAAATATATAACACAGTTTATCTCCCAACACTTATTTATGGCTCAGAAAGCTGGACAGTATTGTTGAAACATGAAAGTAGAATTACAAGTGCAGAAATTAAGTATTTACGGAAATGTATAGGGAAAACCAGAAGGGACAGAATAAGAGACTGTCAAATAAGGAATATCCTTACACAAGAAGCAGTAATAAAAAAGAGACAAATGTTTTAAGATGGTTTGACACTTAAATAGGATGGATGAGAGCGGGAAACCGAAACAGGTTTGGGAGGCCAGAGAGGAAGGAAGAAGAGGGCAACGAAGAATAGAATGGAGTGATTATGTAGAGAAAATAGTGAATAAGAAAGGAAAGACTTTGAAGGAAGCTAAACAACAAACTAGGGATAGGACAAAACATAGAAAATGGATCATAACTGGCTGAGGAAACCTGACAATCGAAATGGCATAAGGGAGAGAAAAAGAAGAAGAAATGTTGAAAGGAAAGCTTTGATGTAAAACACTTGCCTTCAGAAGCAGTATTATCTCACTGTGATGTCAATCACCATCTCAGACATCACTGGAATGTTTGCTTGGTCTTCTCTAGTTTATTTCCTGTGTGTCTACACAGGGAAGTCGAGGGCAGGGGGGGGGGGGGGGGGGAGAGGAGGCAGACGATTCACACAGCATATTTCATCATATAATATGAGAGATAAGCTTACTTAATACAGGTGATAGAAGGAGAGAGAGAGAGAGAAGATCCTGGCTTGCTAACTGTCCTCTGGATGAAGATCAGTGTTCAAAAACAAATGTGCAGACTATACATCTGGCACACCACAAACAGATTTCATAATTGGAGGCTCTAACATGACAATTTCATGTTGATGCATGTAGTGCAGTAAAAAGTTCTGCAGCCCCTTGTTCCTGTCAAAATACTTATTTTGATACTGCCTTTCTTCTCTACAATCTTCTATTCAATGTTTTCCTACACCCAGAACATATTTTTTTCTTTGTTCTTGTCTTTAAGTTCCATAAACTAAATTATACAAGATGGAAGGTATTAGATGCACCAAATTAAAAGTATAAATATGAATCGATAAGCCAGTTAAAATGCTTTCTGAGAGCTTTCTTTTTCCTGTCTTTGTAGTTTTGCAAAAAAAGGTGTTTAAACTGCTACATATTTGGCAACTCTGCTCTTTAGTAATCTCACTGACACGTGCTCCCTGTGCAGCCAGCAGGTAGTCTGCACCTCTAATGTAAACAGAGCTTTGCTACAGTCCCAGCCTATTGCCTACGTGAGCTTATTTGATGAAAGATGTTTGAAACTTTGCAATGTCCCATTACATGTGGGCAGCATATTCATATTTTTCTTTTCCTGCCATTCTTTCACCACCTTTCAACTTTTGGTACCTTCTGCTGCGGGTGGTAATATACCAATCTCTGCTGTCCTCCAGCTCTCTTTCATGTCAGCATACCAGGAAAGGAATGTCAAATTTATTAAAGGTACAATTACTACTGCATTCTTAACACTTCATTTAAAATTAGTTTAGTGAATGGATGTTGCACATGAGCAATCTGATGTTATGAACTAAATAAAAATAATAAATTCCAGATGGTAAGACACTGTGACTTCACTATCAACTACTGTCATTTCCTGTCTTCACTTGATAACAGTGACATCACTGTCACGTCCTATCCAGCTGCACTGTAGCCGAGTGGTTAGACCATTTGCTTCTCACCAAAGTGGCCCAAGTTCAATCCCAGGCAACCACATGTGGGATTTGTGGTGGACGAAGCGGTGCTGGGATGGGTTTCCTCTGGGTTCTCCGATTTCCCCTGCCATCTCATTCCACCGATGCTCCATCTTCATTCCATGTATCACCAGTGTCATCACCTGCGGTGCTGTATGTAGTAAAAGCAGTTGTTAAACACTAAAACAACAGTCCTATCCCTTCTTAACACCGAAATGTGTGGGCACACAGCCAGCTTGTAGCATAGCCAAGTTGAAAACAAGATTTCATGTAACATTAAATGTAATTTTCAATCTTAATTTCTGACTAAACAACTAGACTTGTGAGAAAAAGACATTTTCTGACATTTGTTCTGAATATGGTATTTCATCTCTGCAACAATCAGCTCTTCATTCTTAGTGTTGGCCATTCTAAAACTATAGTACACTCTTTTTCATCTTAATTTGCCTTAGTGAATAAAATTGCATTAGAATTGAAAGGTAGAATTGGAACTGAAAAGGTCAATGCCACAGCTGGGATTTGAACCACAGACCTTCCACTTACCAGGTGGGCACTCTAACATTAAGCTACTTTGAGAACCTGCCAGAATGACATTGAATTCTCCAACTGATTTCAGTTCAGATTCTATCTTTCAAACATTGCCCACACACGGCTTGTGTGTGTAAAAACACCAGCAGCAAGTTCGTTGGCATAAATAATTACCATTTAGAGGTTATTTAATCCCAAGACATAAAGTACTATGATAGTAAAGCACCCTTGGGGTAATTGTCTCTGATGTGAGATTCCCTTTGTGGTTTACCTGGAAAAATATGAATTGGTTGGAGATTCTACCTTCCAAACATTGCCCACATACGGTTTGTGTGTGTAAAAACACCAGTAGCAAGTTTGTTGGCATAAATAAATAATAACTGCATTAAAACTATTTGTAGGGTGACCAGATTGCTATAGATAAAAAAAGAGGACTTCTACTGTGGAAAAGTAGGTCACAGACAAAAAAGGACACTTGTATCTCGCCAATTAAATTAAAATACAAATACAAATGTTTAATTTTTATGGAAGAACACCCTTCTTATTTTACAAATACTGCTGTGAAAATCAGATTTTTTCCAAAAGTTGAGGCTTCTTTAATAGATATTTGTAAAAGTCAATACAAGATATTGCCTATAATTGTGCTGCAATATGAGGAGGTCCTTTACAGATTCTATTTTAAATTTGTTTCTTTCATCTATCCATTATCATGAGTGAAAGTATTCTCTCTACATTGGCATTACGTCCTGGTATAGAAAATAAATATTCTGCTATTTCGAGAAGCTCTGAATGGCAGTCTACAGATTTGCTTTCTCTGAAATACTCACACCACTTCTCATTGAAAAAGTTATCAAACCCTGGATTGCCATTTACAAAACTTCTTTAAAGTACAGTCTTGAGTTCAAAAATTCAAATTCTTAAATTTCGAAACCCAAGGTGAAAACAAATTAACCTAAAAAGGAGGACAGTTACCAATTTTCTAAAAATCAGCCCAGACACTGCATAAATCTATTAAAAAGAGGGCATGTCCGGATTAATCCAGATGACTGATCACTCTAATTATTTGCTACATTTATCATATAGAATACTCTCCTAATGTCACGCCATGTTTGTCTAGATCAGTGATGTCAAGGTCACAGGCCCTTTGGGGTTCAACTGTGCAACAGCTACAAGCAGCGGGCCAAACATGATGTAATACATATCAACACTAGAAGCTTTATCAATTCACACCTGTTTACTTGCACGTTGGTTGCATCCAAGGATAAAACCTTTTGTAGAGTGTGTATATCTTATGAATTTTTTACCTTCATAATTGTCTGCAAGGATACATAGCACAGATACAAATTGGATCTACAAAGGGGAACAGTACTTATCACCCACAAATAGAAAACTACTTGATGTAGTTATTCAAGTTGATTAAAGTAGTAAAATGGCTGCAACTTTCTGGTGATTAGGCTGAATTATAGGTATTAAACTTACCCTAACCCTTGGGTTAGTATTGCTAAACTGTGAAGTACACCATTTACGCACTTACATACCTCTTAAAGATAGACATTATTAATTTTCAATCCCATATGTAAAAATGTCAATCTAGTTTTAAAGAATGAATAAATAAAAAAGAGAATAATTACATGGTATTAATAATAGTGCCTTTAATACAAACTTGTATCAGATACATCTATATTTACATAAAAAGTAAATGGCAGCTTTCAAATCTTGTTACACCTTAAATGAATATTCTTAGCTATTTTGATTAAACATAACAGAATATTTACTTGGATTATCTTCACATAAGTGAAATAACACAAAAAATATTTTTAGTAATATGGGTTGGAGATTTCCTACAAAATTAAAGGGAAGAACTACAGGTAGGTTGTTTGAAAACTAATGTCCTTAAAGCTACATATTTTAGTGTTAAGCGTTTGCATAATGAATTTAAGACAATCTTACTGAAAACCTAAGTAAAATACTACATGTTACACATTTAGGATCAGTCACTTGGCATATTTTTGAATTCACACACTTATCAAAATTTGGCTTACAAAGACAGATTCTAAGACTGGATACTGCTATCCAAGAGTCTGTTTCTGTGGCAAGTTTTCAGGAGTTTCATTATAGAGAAACCCTGTTCACAAAGGTAGGTAATGCCAGACATTGTCATACTTTTTGCTGCGTTGGGAATCAAATTTGGGAAATGCCTATTGTGAAGTTTCCAGTAGAATTCGATCAGTGCGTCTGAGCATGAATTGTCAAATTTCTCATGAAGGCAACACTTACATTGTACTTCTATCAGCTTCAGCTGAACTGCTGTATTATTTACTTTATCTATGTTCATAATGACTTTGTATGCTGTATTTTTTAACGTAAGATACTGGTTGCATATTAGGTAATGAATACTACTACTGACAATTTTGCATAGGAATTGTTTTCCCATTTGAAACTGGCGAATCCAGATGACTCCTGTCAGTGCTCTCAGATGCAGTCATTGCTCTGCATGCATCACACAGAAAACTACACTGAACTGGTTTCTAAAGGACTGGCCTGCTATGCCCAGGGCACAGCAACTGGTTCTCCAGAACTGATGGGTGTTCCTTGTGTGGAGAAAATGTTTTCCTGCGCAAGGGGTACTTGCTGAACAGGAGACTAGACCCTGAGAAAAGGGATAAGAAGGACCAGCCAGGACTATATTGGGAAGCAAGAGGACTAATGGTATAAACCAAGCTCCAGCCATTTGAAAACAATATTCTCTTAATGTATGGTGCATCAAGTACCATCTACCCTGTATAGGCTTTGGAACTCATGAATTAAATTAACAGTTTTGAAACTTGATGTAATAGCAAACTCCTCTGAGACGTTTTTCACTTTAGTGGTTTACTATCTTCATGAATCAAGTTGTGATCTCTCAAATGTGACAACTTTGTGAAACCTTTCTTACAAATTTTACACTTGTGTGGTTTTATGCCCTCATGAACCATGTTATGAACTTTAAGATGTGATGCTGTGGTGTAGCTTTTGTCACATATTGTACATCTGTGTGGTCTAATTTCCTGATGAATAAAAGAATGAGCTTTCAGATGTGATGATGTAGTGAAGCTCTTTTCACAAATGTCACACTTATATGGTCTTTTGCCCTCATGAATACGATCATGAACTTTCAAGCCATATGCTCTAGTGAAGCTCTTTTCACAAATTTGGCATTTGAATGGTTTAGCACTTCCATGTAGAAATTTATGAGCTCTCAGTTGTTCCATGTGTGTGAAGCTTTTTTCACAAATGTCACATTTATATGGTCTTCTATCCTCGTGAATATAACTATGAACTTTCAGACTTGATAAAGCGGTGAAACTTTTACCACAAATTTCACACTTATGAGGCCTTTTCCCTTCATGAATTAAAATATGTGTTTTTAAACTTGATGTATTAGCATAGTTCTTCCCACATTTGTTGCATTTAAATGCACTTTTGTCCGCATGAACTAACATGTGTGCTTTCAAACGTGCTGCTGTGATAAAGTTCTTTTTACAGTGGGTGCACTTATACACCTTTTTACCCTCATGAATTAAAATGTGTACCTTTAGATTTGCTGCCCTTGTAAAACTTTTCTCACAAATTTCACACTTCTGTGGTCTTATGCCCTCATGAATTAACTTATGTAGTTTTAGATGTGAAGCCATGGTGAAGCTCTGCTCACAGCAGTCACACTTATGTGGTCTTCTGCCCTCATGATCTAAAATATGTACTTTCAAATGTTCCGATCTGGCAAAACTCTTATCACAAAGTTTGCATTTGTGTGGCTTTTGATCTTTATGAACTAAAATATGAGTTTGTAAATATGATGCCAAACTAAAGCACTTGCCACAGAGCTTACATTTAAATGGCTTTTTACCTTCATGCAGCAAATTATGCCTTTTTAAAGATGATTTACATCCTAAGCGCTTACCACAAATTTTACATTTGTATGACAATTTGGCATTCACACAGAAAGTGTCCTTGTTGCTTTCATCAGTTGACTGTGAGTCAGATTTTTCAAAACGTGGGTTGTTGTTTTGTCTCAGTTTTATAGAATCACTGTCTATAGTGCTGATGGTGAAAGCAGATTCATACATCCACAATGGGTCTGTATTCAATCTGAAAAGTAGCAGAAAAAAACCCAGCAATTAATTATATCACTTGCTAAAAACTAAACACTACTGGAAATGAACTCAATATGAAACTAAAGCTGGTAATTGTGATTAATAAAGAGAACAAAACAGTTTAAGTTATACTTTCTCTGTTTCAATTCTCAAGAATAACAACAATGCTAAGGCAAGGTTTGTTTTTTGTTCATTCCTATAACCCTGCATCACTACGATTATATTGGAGGCTTTGATTGAAACTTTTAATGGTGCTTCATTATTTCCTTATTTTAATGGTGCACTTAATCTTTGAGCTTTCAGGTTAGGTTACCTTAGGTTTTTGTCTTTATTTTTAAACTTATTTTCACATGTACATTTACTCTCATATCCACACTTCCAGATTTTAGAGGCAGAGAATAATCCTAATTAAAGAAACATTGTCACCCCTGCTGGAAATCGAACCTGAGACCTCCAGGTGAGAAGAGAGCTTGCTGACCATTCAACCATAGGCAGTATAAGCTATAATTTATATCAGCACTAGCTGAAATACGCAATATTACAAATGGTTTGATAGTTTATCCCAACAACATTTAGCCTTAGATTGGACTTGTCGAACATTGCATTTCCTTGAAGGCATTTAAAATATGTTACACAGGACAGTTAAAAGGGTTAATTAAACCTCTAATGCCAGTACAAAGATAAATATATTTAAGGAAATTGAAGCTATTAACAGTGAAGCAACAAGATTCTAAAGTAAGAACAAATTAGAAACTAAAAACTTTACTTATCTTAGTAATATTGCAAGTTCTTGGTGCAAAGCTGACTAAGTTTTGAATTGACTCCAACTCATTCTCCAAGAACTTGCAATATTACTAAGATAAGTGAAGTTTTTAGTTTCTAATTTGTTCTTACTTTAGAACAAAAATATATAATAAAAATACAAAAAATACTATGCAAAAGTGCTGTGTAATAATCACAAATACCACAGCTCAATGATAATTTCTTGTTAATGCAATTGAGAGACTTGCATGCTGTCACTTTTAGGCTACTTTGTCACTATTTATCAAACTCCAAGCTAGACAGAAATTTTTGTATTTTGTCAAAGGTTATCCTTGCCAATTTGATCAAAATCAGTGCAATGGTGTAGAAGTCTATAGAAATATCCACAGGTGCACCCATGCTCATGGACATATACTCTGTTCATCTAGAGATTAGGGGAGACGTAAACAAAGCCAAGTGCGTTTTGACCACAGCGCGCCCTCTTGACGCTTTCGCCATGTAAATAGTCCCTTGAAGAAATACTGGTACTAAGGTCTAAAATGTCACTTAATGTTTGCTAAAGCATGAACTAAGTGTACTAAGCATAGCTAAAGTGTAAGAATACGCACTTACGTGAATGTGTAACCAGCCTAATTCATTCTGCACGCGCATACTCATACAATATTATATGCAGATGATACTACCTTCTTTAATACCAGCACAGACTTTTTAAATCTAAAAACAATTGCTGAGGATACCCTGAGGCAGGCAGATCTTTGGTTCAGGGCAAATGGCTTCTTACTTAATGAACAAAAAACGCAACAACTATTATTTACACTAAAAGACCTGCCAAGCTTAAATAATACCAAAGAAGTCAAATTTCTCAGTGTAATAGTTGACAATAAACTCACTTGGGAGCCTCATATTAAACATATCTCTACTAGACTCTCAAGGGTAATATTTCTCTTAAAAAAACCTAAAAAGATTTGTACCTGACACTTACATCAGAACTGCTTATTTTGCTTTCTTTCATAGCATTATAACATATGGTATTATACTTTGGGGTAATAGTAAATATATCACTAATATCCTACTATTGCAAAAGAAGACCATTCGAATAATATTGAATGCAGATAAATTGGCACATTGTAAGCCACTATTTGTACAACTAAGAATAATGACAGTAGTGAACTCGTATATCTATACAGTCCTCATTTATATAAAAAAGAATATATCTGATTTTCACTATAGACAGGATATCCATAACTATAACACAAGAAATACAAACCAAATTGATACAGCTTATAATAGACTGTCAAAATCACAAAATAGCTTTGAAGCATTAGGTATAAAAATGTATAACACACTATCAAATGAGGTAACTCAACTGACGTATAATAGATTTGAACGTAGACTTTATGACAGATTATTAAACAATCCGTACTACTCTCTACAAGAATATTTTGAAAATTCAACTCAGCTGTAAATACCACTGTTATTGTAACTTATCTTTGAAATGTACATTGCCATTCAACAAATGGATATATCCATATACGCTCCATACTTGGCTCTATAAGACAACTGATTGTACTAAAAGTAATATATAGTAGGTCATAGTGAATATCGGTAGCATTATTTTTATAACTGATATTTGTAAATATGTATGTATATATAATTTTACTAGAATCTATTTGTTATATATAACATGTAAACTACACTGACGTCTATTGCTGTAACAGGCCTAATGACAATAAAAATCTATTAAAAGCCTGCTATTACATTATTCAGTATGAAAGTAACATGGCGGAACAAGTGAGTGCTGTAAAACATAAGCGCGGCAAAGTGTTGCGAAGTGGTGAAAAGACAACAATATTGAACGTGTTTAACAAGTTCTGCGAGAAATATCCCGAACTTGCTATCGAAGACGTGATAAAATTAACATCCGAGTTTACCGGTGTGTCAGCTGCAAGTATTTACAGCACACGCAAAGAGAAATCATCAGTTGGTGAAGATCCCAGCCAAAAGCTTCCACGTGCCAGATAAATGGTGGATGTAGTTTGCGACGAATTTGTGAGTGTGAGATCTGCAATCCGTCGAAAAGTTTGTCAGTCAATGAATCCCCACCTTAAACAAAGTGCTGTTGGCAGTTAACTCTGAACCCGATCTTCCAGATTTAAAACTAACCTCCCTCCACAAGCTGCTTCTGGAGATTGGTTTCGAGATTGTGAGCAGAAAATGAAAAAGTGTTATTGTGACGTAAGTAGCAGTTAATTTCCATGTGCTACATGTTATTTGGATCAAGTAAATATATCCTTTTAGTAGTGTAAAATGCATATTATACCTACGCGTAGCGGTAGGTAACTGTGTTGCGTCATTGTGAAAGCACGTGGCTGCGGAGTGATACAAACCAGTGCTTTGTTTATATCTCCTCTAATCTCTTGAACAGAGTATACACACATACACACACAGAGAGACTTTTATATATACTCCGTCTAGGGGATATGTGAATGGCAACCACAAGGTACCCAAGCTGAGCAGAACATTACTTCCACTTACTGGTGTTTTGCTCCTCACTGTAACTTTTCTATCTGACCTTACCTTGGTCATCTCTTGTTCTCTTCCGATCCCGATGCTATTAGGGTTCCTGAGGGCTAGGGAGTCTTTATTTTTCCAACCTCTCCATTTCTCTAATTTCTCTATAAAACCTTAACCCCTAACATGCTGACCTGTCATGGCACGTAATACGTCTTCTGATTGGTAATCACAGGATATGGTCGGTGAATTTATTTTGATAATTCTCCCGGTGAGACCCGTAAACCAACAACAGGTGTGGTCCTCCAGACATTCTGGGGGTTGTGAGAGAGCGATGTGACCGCCAAAACATAAAAATATGGTGCTCTCCAAAAAACGGTTACCATTACTGCTATTGCTCTCTTCAATATTATATGCCCGGCCACTTCTAGTGCCCCATCCATCAGTGAAAAATATTGGAGTGCAAGAGGATTAATGACTTCATTGTCAGAAATCCAGCATTAGCTAACAACAACAAATAAATCAGTTGTTAACATAAGCAATGCATTTACATTCCATAAGAAATAAAGTTTATCAGTTTTTCATCTAATTTTTAACAAACATTAACCCAAGTAAAGACATTAAAGGTGTTAATCATCTATTCATTATAATAACCAAAAGTCAGCACATATATGTATTTTTCATGGAGAAGGTTTATATTCTATCCATTTTAATATACTTCATAACATTCACATGATTCTTTCTACTCACTTTTTCATGTGTTTGAAATTAAAATGCAGCACATCATTCACACGGTTATCTTTGCTGATGTTTCTTTTATGAAACACAATCACATTTCTTTCTCTACTCCCTCTTCGACAAAGAATTTGTACAATTTTCTATATGATTGACATGGACATGCAATATGTTATACTCACACAGCTTTCTCCACTCAAGTTTCTTCCTGTGGTACTTGTGGTTGCTCAACGATGCTTTTGTATAGTGTTTTCCTGGTGTTTTTATTTGTGTTATTTATAGTACCCAATGTAGTATAAAAGTTGCAGGGATAAAATTGTAAAACCACAAGAAACACTGGGTATTTCAGCCTGTGTATATATATAAATCAATTGCCATGCATTAGTTTCACAAAAATTTGAAAATGGCTCAACTGATTTGAATAATTTTTTTGTTTTGTTTGTTTTGTCTGCCTCAATACTGGGATGGCTTAGAAAAAAATAACATTACAAAAAACCAAAGGAACAGCTGAAAAATAGAAAAAATCTAAATTGGTAATTTTGTATGGGAATAGCCACTCTATTACATTTAAAACCGCTTTTCCGTACAAATAAAAAAAAAATAAAATAAAATAAAATAAAAAAGAAAGAAACAAAAGATTCTGAGTATTTTGAGAATGGATTTGGTTAAATAAAATTAAATTACATTTTGCGAACATTCACTTTGATCAGCCATTTTGTTAAGATAAGTTGAATTTGCAGGCTTAGAAACAAACAAAACAATGCATTCAGTTTTGTTTTAGTAAGATTAAAGGAATCAGGACAGGCTTAGACATAATCAGAAAATGTATTTTAGCGAATCTCAGGGAATAACATCATTGAGGCAACAATTATCAAGAGAAAGTACAAAGGAGAGGATGCTTTAATTTCATGTATCTTGATGATTTCAATGGGGCTTGCCATTCGATTTCAAATGGCTGTAATTCCCAGTGCATCTGGCCTTCATCAAATCCATTGGAAGTTTGTGGATTTAACTTGGAATTTCCATGTTTAGCACATGGACAACTGTATGTTGCGTGTCAGAAAGCCATCATCTTTGTTTATTAATGCACAGAAAAAGAAAAAAATGTAGTCTACAGGAAAGCTTTGCATTGAATGTTGACTGTATTTATCTTTCATTTAAATAAAAGTCATTAAATTCATTTGAGTTACAAACGAGTTTGATTTAATAACCAACAACACTCGAACTATACACAATGTGTTTAATCTTATCCCTCTAAATGAATTGGAGTTGAAAGGTTCATTAGGATTGATAATAATCACCTATGAAGAGTTACAATCAAATCAATTTTAGGTGGTACGAAGTTCATCGGGTCATTTAGTGTTGCCATAAAAATAATGGCTGCTTTTACAGTGCTTTGTATTAAATGGATGTGGCAAAGGCATTTCCTGTTGGTTATTCTGTAATCGTTTATACAACCTTTGTGTGTTTTTTTTTTTGTAGCTTAGCAACTCTGTTTGTTCTTCCGATAGCTTGCCCATGTAACGACGAAAGTGTTAAATTAAATATCCAGTTATCTTAATTGTGTCGTATCTTTTATACATATTAAAGCTTCCAGTCCGAAAGAATACAAACAACATTTCCAAGCCCAAGCATTTATAGCTCAGAGGTAACACATGCACTTTGGGCACTTCAGACCCTAAGTTCAAATCTCAGTTATGGTGTATACTTTCTGCTCCTCTTTATTTTATTTGTTCTATCCTCAATATCTACTGGGTCCAAATGACCTCATTAATGCGCCCTTCAACTTCACTCACTCATTCATTCATTCACTCACTCTGACTCACTCTCATTCACTCACTCCATATCTACTGCACATTTTTGGTTTAAACTATTACAGATTTTCTGCAATACTTGTTATAAATTTAATGTTAGATACACCCACCCAACATTGCCCTGTCTCACTCTGTTCCACCTCACACAATCCCATCTATCTATATCATGGTCAATGCTTCCCGCTACCAATCATATGTTTGATTCTCTGTATATATTATTTCCTTTCTTTTTGTGTTGGTCACATACTTGCAGGGGGCGAAGCCTCAGGGGAGACAGGGTAGACAGCGTCTACCCTGGAAGCTCTGCGAATGAGAATTGCTTTAACTTTTGCATGAAGCAGGTATTTGTATTTGCCGCTTAGTTTTCATCTCTATACCAGCATTTGCACGACTCTACTACGGAGATACAGTACTGGACTGCCTATTGTAGACGTTTGCCCATCTGTGTATTTTGCCATGCTTAGAGCATGCAAGAAACAAGCGCGCCATCTGACACTGGTTTGTGAACTACAATGTTTCCGTATAGCCAGATTTCTCCGCCCAGTAGACAGTCGAGCCTCCGTCTCCTTTGGCTGTGATTGTCTGTTGTGGTAATGGAATGTTTTTGAGGCAAGGGACGATTGGTTACCTTTCAAGCGCATTTTTAGGGATTAATTTGCCACCTCCAAAACGTCTCTAATGATTTGGATCAAATATTCTATATTTATATTCAGATAAGGTTTCGCTCTTTAGGTTTATCTATGTAGGTATCTTTCCTGAAAAGCACGATTTTACACAAAGATCATTTTTATTCCCTCTTCTGCAGAGTAATTCTTGCATATATATTTCAGATTTTTCGGAAGCGGCACTAACGGTTTGGATGAAACTTTATATTCAGATAACGTTTTGTTTTTAAGTTTGTCTATATAACTGTCACTCCTGAAAAAAATGTGATTTTAGTTTTCTCCTGAAGCGAGCAATGGTGAAGGATGCCGGTAAGATGAATCTGTCTACCCTTCTACTTACTTCATGCCTCACACTGCATACTTGTGCTTAGTTCTATTCATCATCAAAAGAGGTCACTAATCACTATAAGTGCCCAAAACGTTACAATCATTCATTCTCTAGCAATGGCAGAAACTGTGGATCAATGTGTTGCTCTTCTTATGTTGGTTTCACAATGTTATACAGTCAGTAGAGCACATAGCATTTATAGTGAATAAATGAATCTGATGATTACGGTTTTTCTTTTCGAAAGAGCTTGTTACTACAAACTTCTGATATAAACATTTGAATGTTATTTCCACAGGCTGTAACTGAAGATATATTACTCAATTTTACATAATTTCTAGCTGAACATTTATGACGAATAATGTAATATACACAAGAATCATATTAAAATACACATATGTGACACATATGTCACACAAGTAAGTTCTGATGGGTAGAAAAATTTGTAGATATGCTCCACATCAGTATTACTTTCTCTGCTGGTAAGTAGAGGAAGGATTGTATTCCACCCAAAAGTCCAATGTTGAGATTTCACCAGAAATATACATTTTGAGACCCCCTGAATCCAAAAAACATTTTTAGAAAAGCTTGTGTGTGTGCGTGTGGGTATGCGTCCTCGTGCATGAGTGTGTGTGTGTCAATCTGTGAACAGCATATCTCAAAAACGAAAAGTTGGTTAAAAACCAAAGTTGGTATTTAAGTTTAATGTCTTTCAAGGATGCAACACAAAGATTTGAAGAAAATAGCCCCACCATAAACTACCCTTTACATGGAAAATTTTTAAAAAATTTTCATTTTCTTGAAAATTGCTCTAATGATTTTCATTAAAATGCAATATGTTTGAGATATTTTTATGAGAATTGAAATGTGTTTCTTGAATTTTCTGGCTATAGCCCAAGTAGTGCTATTTACTCTGGATGACGTTTGCATAACTGGTAAACCATAAAAGATAGACCAAATCTTATACAAAAAATGTAGATCTTGCTAAAATATACAATTTGTAATTATTATACAATTTGTGTCTAAATAAATTTTTTTGTAGAGTGAACGATTTCGGAGATATGCCTTGTTATTAGTGTGAGTTTTGGAGAACTTACACTTCTGTCAAATATAACATCGTTATTCATTTTTTTATATGTTAATTGTGCAAAGAGAACGGAATCTCAAAGCTTTTAAAGATTTGACTATTGTTCAAAGCCTACTGTATTCTCATATTCCCCTACAAGGAAATAAGCAAAGGAAGTAAGCAATAAGGTAATTTCTGCAAATGTTTATCTCAACTGACATGAAGAAGACATAGCAATGAACGGTTAATACAAGAGTAGAGAAAATTGTGAGTGCAACACATCAGATTTTTTTTATATATATTCTATCAATCTTACCCAGGTGCTTCAGGCAATATAAACTCCTGGTCTTCCTCTGAGACATTACCCTGTAATAATAAACACATAGTATTAAAAGTTCCCTCATATGCATTTACAAATCTAGTTTAACGAGAGTAAACAAAATCAAACACCTTAACTTGGCAACCTATGACAGTAGGGTACTATGCAAAATCTTTGGGTAATTTTTCAAGTACATACATTTATTTTAAACATTCATGCAAAACAAAGGGACTTTAAAAGGGAGGTACCCTCATACCATGTAGCGTTAAGGTGCATACAAAATAAGAAGACATGTGGGGCAAAGTTAGACAATGCAAGTAACCTATCCTAGAGTTAACCTTTCCTAGTTCAATGAAGGGCTGCCTAGCACAACAGTTGCTTTTCACTTTACTCTTTGCACTCAGCAAATCCAGCAATGGCTCATTGTTATAAACTACTCCACTGAAAAGGGCTAGAAATGCTGAAGCTGACTGTCCAAGAAGCAATATTTTACTGGCCTGTAGTCCAAGATATGAGTAATTCAATAAATATGGATGTCAATTATAGCAAATACCACATGTCTTGCATCTTGGTTATTTATTCTCACTCAAAATTATTTTCATTACAAGGATGTAGATGCCACCAGAAAAGGAGTTCAGTTTAATCTTATAAGAGTCCCAAATTTGACATATATGTGCAGTGATATGTGTCTGTTATAGCTACTTTAACTTGTTTTGCTGTTAAGAAAACATGGCATTATCAAGTGGCTCACAGATATGTAGATCAGGCATGCAATGTAAATGCACATTCACTTTCATGTATAGTGTAACAGGGTAAAACTATCTCTTCTGAGTCGGGGAGGCCCTTACTACTTATTCGTATAGCAGTAAATTAGGTAATAAAACTGGTAGAATATTACTGTAATTATAAATAATGATACAATTTAATTTAAAAGGTGAGTTAATTAATAACACTGAACAACACTTACAACATATTTTTCCAGGACGCGTTTCGAAGGTAACTTTCCTCCATTATCAACAGGACAATAACAATAGTTATTAACAATAGTTATTGTCCGGTTGATAATGGAGGAAAGTTACCTTCGAAACGCGTCCCGGAAAAATACGTTGTAAGTGTTGTTCAGTGTTATTAATTAACTCACCTTTTAAATTAAATTAATTACAACAACACTGTTTTCAAACTTCTATGAAAGGAAGATAATAATACAATTACTTACCATGCCACCTATACCTTTCTTTTTTCTTTTATAATTGTTCCATTCCTTATTTGTCTCTTTCTGTATTACTTTGTGTTCATTTAAGTTTTTCTAGTGTTTTATTTGTGTATAAATATTACTGTACGTAAACAATATGTATCATGAGCAATGTAATTGGGCTTCTAAACCTGTTATATTCATAAGAATAAAAAAACAAACAAAAAATCACCTGGAAAACACTAAGACACAAAAATATGTTCCGAATCTGGATGACTTTCAGAATGACAATCTATGCCAAACCATTTTTGAAACATATGATAACTGTGAATATCCTATGATTGAAAATCTTGTATGTTTGATCATGGACAAAATAGATTATATAGATTGTACAACATCTATGAGGTTAATATTAAAAAAAATGGTATTTCATCACAGAAGAACTAATGATGGGAGGAAATTTCAGTTTGAAAGGAACAACAGTGTTGCTGTTGAGGACTGGTAGTCTTCCATGGTTGCATGTTGATGTTACCAAAAGTGTGGCAAGGACAGGTCTCAATCAGTAGGCTATGGCAGTGCATGTTCTCTCCCGAGCACTCCGCCAAGATAAAGTGGCTACAAGGGATCAAGCTGGGTTCATCACACCAGTCCGAATGAGCGTCAGTGAGCTGCTAGACCCATCAAGGCTCTGCTTCACAATGTGAGTCAGTTGGTGGACAAGCCCACTGAGCTCAACACTGTCAGGGATTGTGAGAAGAGGAAACTAGACCACAAAAGGTTAACAGGAGTAGTGGGATAGTGAGGTTCAGGTTTTGCTGTCCAAAAATGAGTCTCCGTGGCACATGATTATTCATGCCACAGTAACATGTGCAGTTGATTGTACAAGATGACACACCGGTTCTGACTGGCTTACTACTGACTGGCTCACTCTATTTATACTTGCCACCTTCCAGTCGAGCACATAGTGTATCTGTGATGACATCTGGTTTAATAAGTTAGACCATCTGTAAACTAGCGCTACTGTATAGCATGTTTAAATTTACATGCTCTAATGGGTTTTATATATTATAATTATTTGTAATATTTATTAAAGCCGTTTGTCTGCCATTGCATGGTGAACTTATTAACTTGTAGTGGAGATGCTACTACAGATGCCACCAAAATCAAATTTTTGAGAACCATTAAAGAACTAAGGGATTCAGGTGATTATTCCATATTTTATGTTGAGACCTGGCTGACCCATGTGGAGTTGCCATTCCTATTGGGTGCAGATAGGGGAATGCTCACCAGATATGGCTGGGGTGGACCAAGACGAAGAGCACAATGATAGCCTCAGGGGGGATAGTGTATCAGTATAGAAAGGATGGCAGAAATGACACCCTGTCTCTCAAGGGGTAATTTGGGGGAACCACTGCCTTGCACTGAGGAGGGATTTTCAAAGGCTAAGGAAGAAAACTCAGACAGAAAAATGGCACTATCATTTGGCTAATCACTCACAATTGAATGATTCAAAGCAGAAATAGTGGCCTTGGAGTTAAACAAAAGATGACTGTTAAGTTTACAGCAAATATGAATAGGAATGTGGGAAAGAAAAAACAGATGTAAAAAGAAGCTGTAAATAAAACTAGGAGGGGTAGGATAAGGAATGAGGGGATTAGAGAAGAAGTAGGTCAAAGATCATTGGAGGAGATAACTGAACAAAGACAAATGAAAGGGGACATGTATTTGTAATGGCAAAGGATAAGAAAGCTAAATAGATATTAGAAGGAAGCAAGGATGGAGAGGGGAAGGAAGATCCCAGACAATGTGGGAAAGTAGAATGGAAAACATTGGGAGACAAAGGAATAAGATAGTGGGAGAAATGAGAATGATGGACAAGAATGAATGGAGAAGATGGATTGATGGGGCCAACCCTACGCTGTAAAGGCATAAGGAAAAGAGGAAGAAGACCTGGGTGAACCAAAATTTCATTGGAAAAGGTAGTAGGCTGATTATCTACCTTGCGAGGATCTGCAAAAACAGTTTTACTGTGGAGAGTAAATGGGTGTTTTGCTCCACCCAAAAAAAAACACTAATTTAGACTGCCACTTGGAAATGAATGCAGAAAGCTTTAAAGACCGGTTTGGCAATAGATTGTTTAAATGCACTACAACAGGGTTCTATTACCATGCTAGACAATGGAAGTTATCACTCTGAAGTAATTAATAAAGTCCCCACTATAAAATCCAGGAAACAAGACATTCAGGAATGGCTGCAAACTTACAATATTTTACATAATCCCGCTGAAACAGTGGCTGAGTTACTCCAAACAGTTAAGCAGAACAAACCACAACAAAAGCATCATAAATTATCTCCTTCATTTTCGCCCTCTGTGCATACGTTAAGTCCTTGTTGCCTGTTTTAATACTTCTTTAGCCGTTTGTGTTTGTAAACTTCACAAGAATATTTCTTTTCCCTGAAATTTTGCCGATTCTAAATGCATCGCAAATCTCGTAGCCTCTCAGATGTATTTGTTCACTAGTAGATCTTCTAAATCCTGATATACTCCCACTCCACGTTTTTCTTCAACTCCTGAAATCACATTGTATTTTCTGCTTTTATCTTCCATTCTTTCAAGTGTTCTTTTTCATTTTGAATTTCCCGTTTTAACGTATCCATTTCTTTGTTTCCCCTATCGTATTTCATCCACTCTTGTCTAAATCTCTCTGCCAGTCCTTTATCTCTTACTACTACTGTTTCGTTTATCTGCCCTTTAGCTGCCATGTCGCTTAACTCCTTTTTCACCTCGGCCATAGGAGCTTCCTTCACTATACGTCTGCTCAGTTCCACTGCTAGACCCGTACTGAGAATTGAGTATGATGTTAATACATTTACTAAAAAAAGAAAGAAAGAAAACATGCATATACATACATTACACACTAGCACATTTTACTAAAAACTCCTTTTTTTGGGAGGCCTCAAAGCATATTTCTGGTAAAACCCCAATATGAAACTTCTGAGCAGAATACAATACTTCCTATACTTTAAGTACATGGTACAGACTCTAAAAATTGAATCTTTTATTTTTACACAAATGTTTCTGAACTGCCCTCATAAAAGAACATGTTGGCATAACTTACCTCTGTATCTACAGGAAATTGCGCCTCATCTAGTTCAGACTTCAATTCAGTTGTTCTTTCCAAGCATAAAGGTTCTTCTTTGATTTCAATGTTGGTATGTATTTCATCTGCATGTATATCAGAGTTAGGCTGCACTATAAACTCTGAAATAAACAAAGCTGGTTCTCTCTTTATATGGATATGTGAACAAGTCATTTCTGTCTCCAATTTCATTTCAGTTGATGTTCTTCCTATGAAGCAGAGTTCTTGCTTGACTTCCATTCTTGTGTCCACATCAGTATCATTAGTATAATCCTCTATCAACTCCTCCTTTAAACGACCATCTGAAGAAAAATCCTCTTCTGGAGTGAATTTCCTTTCAGTTGACATTCTTTCCTGCAAAGTCCATATTCTGTTGTCCCCAGCAATGGTACTGGTATTCTCACACATCTTTACAAAACCTGAAGAAAAACAAGTCTTATGAAATTAAAATTTGACATGGAACTGGCCCATTTTTTGGGGGGAGCCAAAGTGAAAGCTGTATAACAAAATAAGTATACCGTGTGTTTAAAAGTAGTTTTCAGTCACATTTCAGGGCATTAAACAAAAATAATCAAAATTTACAATAGTTAGGAATAATTTGACTCAATTAGTGACCATTATACAACACTTACTTTAATGGCCAGTAATATGTTAAGGCTGGTTCACAATAACCAAGAACGGAAGGTGAGCTGGTGATCATTTGGAAGTTGATTTTGCACATTGGGTCATCCAATTTTTAAAATTGAACAATTCTATATTTTCACTTCCCTTCAATTCAGCCAACACCAAAATCAATAAAAGTAAACATTTTGCAATCTAAATGAAGATATGGACTACAATCATCTTCAAAAATGTCCATCAGTTCTCAAATATACAAAATGATTAAGAAAAATATTGGAATGTAAGAAGACTAATGACTTCATTGTCAAATGTCGGGTATTAGAAAACATTTTCTAAATGCAGATACATTATTATTTCTAATTCCTTTAGTTCTACCAAGCTTCATTCATCAATATTATACTTTAATGTTGTTAGTTGTTCTTTATTCTTTTCTACCCGCTTTTTCTGTTTGTAGTTTTTGTTCATGTTTTTGAGGCAACAACCAGTTTTGATTATTTATTTATGCCAACAAACATACTGCTGGTGTTTTTAAACATACAGGTCGTGTGTGAGCAATGTTTGAGAGGTAGAATTGGAACAAAAAAATTCAATGCCACAGCTGGAATTTGAACCACAGACCTTCCACTTCACGTGCAGCTCCTCTCACCACTGGGCTACTGTGACAGCTTGCCAGTATGGCATTGAATTTTCCAAGCAATTCATATTTTCCCTGGTAGACCACAAAGGGAATCTCACATTAGAGATAAATACCCCAAGGGTGACTTACAAGTGTAAGTACTTTATGTCCTGGGATTAAATAACCTTTAGATTATAATTACTATTTATTTATGGCAACAAACTTGCTGCTGGTGTTTTTAATGTAAACTGGTGAGATGTCACAGTAGCTCAGTGGTTAGAGCAGCCACACTTTAAGTGGAAGGTCTGTGGTTCAAATCCCAGCCGAATTTTTCAGTTCTGATTCTACCTCTCAAAGATTGTGCACTCATGGTGTTTGCACTCTGTGCTATGGCAGTTGCTTCAGTTAAATGTACGTCGCATGCAGCTGTGCTGCTTTAAGTGTGTATGCAATCTTATATGAACTCTTACTTTTTTAATTATGCTGGAAGTGTCATACTTGCTGAGTTATACAGCCAATGTATCTGATAGCCACGTTCTGGCTGATGAGGCACGATTACTCTCTGATACATAAGCTGCAGTATTTGAGTATGTGACACATTAGTTCAGCAATTTCCTGGTGGAGTGCCACTTTCATGAGCACAGATCCATGTAATTGAAAATAAATTTAAAATTACTGGCTGGCTCAATGCTCAATAAAAAGCTTACCCGCACACAAATAATTTTAACAAAGAAAATGCTAGATGACATTGGTGTGAATCTTGAACAGTCACCAAAGATTTCACATGCAAAATTAGTACAAGTGGGTTTACTTATGGAATACACTGAAAGAAAAGACGTGGAACAAATTCACACACATTGGAGGAACAGAAAGAAAACATGAATAAAATCAGATACATTACAGTGGCAGAACTCACTTGTATCAGCTAGAAAGTAGTTAAAGCAGTGCAACCATGCACGAGATACACTTGGCTGGGGTATAGTAGTGCAGAGCACAAATACCATGTACACAGTCTTAGTTTTTAAGGGACACCCCATGATTTCTAATAGTTATCACTAATGTTGAGGTTGTCCAATGAGACTGTTAAAAAACAAATCAATGTTAATTATTCTATTGGCCCGAAAATAAGCTGCACTTTTTCTCCATATTTCATCCTCAAAAAGTTGGGGTATGGGTTATATCTGCTACCTTCTCTTTTCACATACACTTGCTGCAAAGAAATATTACTCATTGAAAAATACAACTAGTGTCTGAAACTGGCAGCAAGGCATTTTATTATGCAACAATGCACACTTTTACTGTGGCATCAATATTGTGTAGGTCTACTAATATTGTTTCATTAACTTATAAATCAATTTCAGTAGATCTTCATCATCATTATCAGTACTGGTATTCACTCTCATCATTTTCTTCATGGACATTGCTAAGAAAGCTTAATTTATGCTGATATGAATGACCATTAAGAGTCAAAAGCATCATCAAGCCAAGGAATTCAGTTCATTACGATGCAAGCTTCAAACTTACAGTTGTGAGGTAGAATTGGAACTGAAAAATTCAATGTCATAGCTGGGGTTTGAACCACAGATTGTCTGCTTACCAGGCAGGTGCTCTAACAATTAAGCTACTGTGAAAACCTGCTAGAATGACACTGAATTCTCCATTTGATTCATATTTTTCCGAGTAAACTACAAAAGCAGTCTCACATCAGAGACAACACCAACAGTAAGTTTGTTGGCACAAATAAACAATAATTACCATCTAAAGGTTATTTAATCCTGGGACATAAAGTACTTATGATAGTAAATCACTATTGGGGTACATCATCCTGACGAGTCTTCCATTACTTTACCAGTTACCACCTCCCAAGAGGACATTGGAGTTGGACTTTGGGAGGTCATTCATGAGATCCCAAGTTCAAATCTCGGTTAGGTTGAGTTACACAGATAAGGCTTTTTCCCGAGGTTTTCTCTTATCCTGAGAAGACAAATGTCAGGTAACTTTAAGCCCTATGGACCTCGGGCTCATTTGAACATCATTTCACCAATGTCATTCATTGTTCGATATGACATTACGTAGGAGAACTTTCTTTCCCTGATTACCCTAGAATATCGGTATATATTTAAAAAAAAGAAAAGAGATAAACTAACCCTAAGCTAACCTCCTGTTAATCAGAAACTTAATCTTATATATATGATGAGTCATAAGCATACAAAAACACATGCGCTTGAATAAGCATATTAAGAATGTATGCTCCTGTGCTTTGGTATCACCAGTAGTTCCTAATTAAATTCAAGATTTTAATGGCTGGTTGCAGGTCGTAATGAATGGTTTGAACGCTACCTTTCCAAAAGAAAGAGAACTTGTGAACTTGGCAGTTTTGTTAGGCATAGGTATGTTGGCAGCTCTGCAGTTGTGAAGAGCAGCACCATCAGCAAAAGACAACATCCAAAAGTAATTTTGTAATTTTTCGGCTTCAAGGGGCCTCAGAATAGTATTTCTGGTAAATCCTGATACTGAATTTTTAAGTGAAATGCAATACTTCTACCTACTAAGTATGCGATAAAAGGAAGTAAAAATGCTTTGTATGACAGGGGGCACTTAAGGTAACTTCAAAATATGTATTTCTGTGGAATTCTTATTTTCAAAATGTAATACAAAATATTATAGTTCATCTATTTACCATATATGGCTGGAAGAGAACATAAAAATGGTTAATAAAAAACAAGAACAAAAATTAAAAAAGATTTCAAGCAAAACGTAAGCTGTAAATTCATTACATAACACTACGAACTCAAATTAAATATATGATAAAGTACAAATTTTTATAAGGTGCACATTTAAAATTTGGCTGGAGAAATTAAAGTGTAAAAGTGAGTAATATTAATAAGATTCCCTTAGGAATTGCATAGGGAGACGTTACCACTTCATACTCCTGTAACCTGCTGTCTGCCCTGTTTAGGTTTTCCTTTATAGCACAATCACGGCATGAAGACAGCAAACAACACCATCTAGATGACACTGTGCATGCTGGGATGAGAGTGCCAAACCAAGTGAGGATACAATATACGCTAGTATGGGGTTTAAGCACGCAGATCTCATGGTACCTTTGGCTACAACTGGCTCACTCTTCTTATAAATTATAGTTTTAAAGCTACAAAAAACTAACAAAAACAGGCTTTTATAACAAACCAAACTAAGAAGTACAAAATAATTTTTAAGTGTGAAGAATTTGTTCTTCAAACTTCATGTATTTTATTGTAAAAATGTGTGGGGTGCTTTTTATATATTTTTATCATATCTTTATTTTATAAATAGGTACCAATTAACTACATATTTATAACATTTCATGTCATATACCACACGCTTTTTTACAATAAAACAAATTCTTTATACTTAAAAATTATGTTCTATGTTTTAGTTCAGTTTGTTATAAAAGCGTGTTTTTGTTAGTCTTTTAAAACTATAATTTATTTTTAACTTTTTACTCTTCAAATGTTTTCTATTTCCTTTCTTTTCAAAACTTTTAATTTGAAATTGTTTAGAAATGTATGAGTTCGAAATTTCTTTCATATATTTTTTTGAAAATGTTCTAATCACCTTTTTTTGGAACGGTATTAGATTACAATTACTGTTTTAACTACACTATCAGCAGTTGTGGACTTCCTGGCCCTGGATAAACTTCAAGCCACAATCCTTCACCCCAAATCTCATGTCCCTCTCTGTTCCTCTCTCCGGGCATCGCCATCTTTCAATATTTTCAAGTGATTTAATTCCTTTGTCCAGTGTAATAACTTGTGCTGACTTCTAAACTACCAGTTGTTGTGGGTATCTTGGCCCTGTATGAACCCAGGTCAACGATATTTCCCCTGGTCTCATGTTCCTTTCAGGCCCTTTCTCTGGATATCTATGTCATCCAATACATGTCTATTTATTTAATTAATGCAATTTTCAGGGTGCATGTAAAAATGCACCTTAGCGACATCTAAGATGTGATAACTGTACAGTTTTCTATAAATTTAGATTAGTCATTCTTTATCCTGACGATCCTGGTCAGGACAGTGGGACAAAGTCATGATGTTGATATATTCTCATCGGTCCTTAACACGGGTGCAAATTTTCAAGTCAATTAGACAACTCTAATTTGGTGAAAATTGCATTGAAAGATTCTGTTACATTGATAAATGTATCTAAGTAATTTTTTTTTATCCTGAGATACTGATCAGGACATTAGGACAAAATCATGTTATCATCATCATCATTATTCCCATCGCCATCGCCTATCTGCCTCTGTAGCATGATGGTTAGTGTGTCTGCCTCATGTTCAAAAGGTCGCGAGTTCAAATCTTGCTCAGGGTAAGTTATAAGATTTTTTTCTTCTGAGGTTTTCCCTTATCCTGAAAAGACAAATGTCAGGTAACTTAAAGCTCTAAGGAACTCGGGCTCATTTGAGCATCATTTCACCCATTTCAGTCATTCACTGTCTGATATGACATTACGTTGGAGGACGTTAACAAAAGAAAAAAAAAAGAAAAATTGCCATTGCCATCATCACCATCATTATTATTATTATTGTATTACCATTGGTCCTTGACACATGTGCAAATTTTCAAGCCAATCAGACGACTCTATGTGGCTGAAAATTACGTCGAAAGGTTTCTTTGAATTAATAAATTTAGTTTGGTAATTTTTTATCCTGAAGATCCTAGTCAGTACATTAGGACAAATTCAAGATATTATGGTATAATCATCAATCCTTGACATGTGTGCAAATTTTCAAGCCAATCAGACATCTCAAGTTGGTGAAAATTACGTTACATTGTTAAATTTAGTCTAGACACCATTTTAACCTGATTAAAAATTAAAATTATTTTTTTGTTTAACAACGCTGTAAATTGCCAGGATCGCATCAGCATCCTCTGTGTGCCGGAATTTTGTTCCGCAGGAGTTCTTTTACATGCCAATAAATCTACTGACATGGAACTGTCGTTTTTAAGCACACTTAAAAACCATCGGTCTGGGCCAGATTTGAGCCCACGACCTTGGGATCAGTAGGCCAGCATCTAACCAACTGAGCCACTCAGACCGACAGATCCTGATGATCCTTGTCAGGACATTAGGACAAAGTCGTGATATTATAGTATTCTCATTGGTCCTTGACATATGTGCTAATTTTCAAGTCAATCAGATGTCTCAAGTTAGTGAAAATTACGTTACATTGTTTAATTTAGCCGTCACTTTTTTATCATGATCCTTATCAGGACATTAGGACAAAGTTGTGATATTATTCTATTGTCATTGGTCCTTGACGAGCATGCAAATTTTCAGGTCAATCAGACAATTCAAGTAGGTGAAAATTGGGTTACACAGTTAAATTTAGCCAAGTCACTTTTTTATCCTGATACTGCTGGTGAGGCCATTAGGACAAAATTATATCATTGTGTTGTCATTGGTCCTTGACATGTTTGCAAAGTTTGAAGTTAATCAGATGACTCAAGTAAGTGAAAATTATGTTACACTGCTAAATTTAGCTAAGTCGCTTTTCAATTCCTCTACTGGTAACTAAGGGATGTATTGTATTCCACCCAAAAATTTGATGTTGAGGTTTCACTGGAAATATATGTTTTGAGACCCTCTGAATCCAAAAAAAGCATTTTTTAGAGAAAAGTCCTTATGTGTGTGTGTCTGTCAGTCAGTGGACAGCATAACTCAAAAATGAAAAGTAGGTTAAAAACAAAAGTTGGTATTTAAGTTTAATGTCTTTCAAGGATGCAACATGAAAATTTTGAAGAAAATAGCTCCACCTTAAACTACCCTTTACATGGAAAATTTTTCAAAAACTTTGATTTTCTTGAAAATGGCTCTAACGATTTTGATTAAAATTTCATATGTTTGAGATATTTTTATGAAATATATATCTTGAATTTTCTGGCTATAGCCCCTGTGGTCATATTTACTCTGGACAACTTTTGCATAACTGGTAAACCGTTAGAGATAGACCAAATCATACTATACAAAAAATGTAGATCTTGCTAAAATACACAATGTATGTCAAAATAAATTTTCTTGTAGGGTGAGCCATTTTGGAGATATTCCTTGTTATGTGTGTGAGTTTTGGAAAACTTAAAAACTTTCGTGAAATGGAACGTTGTTCATTTTTTTATATGTTAAGTGTGCAAAGAGAACGGGATCCCAAAGCTTTAAAAGATTTGACTATCGCACAAAGCCTACTGTACTCTAATATTCCCCTTGCACCTACAAGGAAACAAGAAATAAGATAATTTGCACAAACGTTTATCTTAACTAATATGAAGAAGATACAGGAATAAGAGTTTGTAAGAATGGTTAGTACAAGAGTAGAGAAAGTCATGTGAATGCAACACATCAGATTTTTATCCTGATTATCCTGGTGGTCAGGATCTTACGACAAAGTTATAATATTATTGTGGTGCTTGACATGCATGCAAATTTTCATGTTAATCGGACAACTGTAAGTTGGTGAAAATTACATTGAAAGATTCCATTAGATAGATCAATTTAGCTCATTAATTTTGTTTTATCCTGATGATGCTGGTCAGGACCTTAGGATAAGGTTAGAATATTACTGTGTTGTCATTGGTCCTTGAAATGTGTGCAAATTTTCAAGTCAATCGGACGAATGTAAGTTGGTGAAAATTACGTTGAAAGATTCTGTTATATTGATAAATTTAGCTAATTATTTTTGTCTTATTCTGATGATCCTGGTCAGGATCTTAGGATAAAGTTACATTATTGTATTGTCATTGGTCCTTTACATGTGTGCAAATTTTTAAGTCCATCAGACGACTCTAAATGGGTGAAAATTATGTCGAAAGATTCTATTACATACATACAGGCGAAGCTAAGCATGTAAAAAGATATCCCCTGTTTAAGCATTACCTCTTAGGACCCCAAATTATCCATTATTTGCATTAGAATAGCAGTGTTTGTAAGTCTGTTGGCAATTGTGCCATTTTGAGCAAGATAGCAAGTGCCATAACAAATGAGACAGCAGATGAAGCAAGCACCAGATTATCTCTAGCAAAGTAATAAATCTTCTATAATTCATTGAACACTTATCTAACTTTAAACTAGTACTTAATATAATGAAAACATTTCGCCTAATGTTTTGTGTCCTTAGGAGTCCAGCACATATAGAACTGTAAGTTGTTCATGTGTATCTTACAGTATTTACAGGCTTTTTTTAAATAAGGGCATCATATAAAACACGTAATGTGTTGACTAAAGTTTAGTACAGTAGCAAACATTCAGCCACTTTGCCATTCTTCTATGGAGGCTACTGAAGGGTGCTTAAACGCAGATTTAAGAAAGATATGTTGTTATATATTGCAGCACACTGTTTTTACTTTCTCTGCTACATATGAAGTATGTAGATGAAGTATTGTATTCCACCCAGAAATTAAATGTTGAGATTTCACCAGAAATATATGTTCTGAGGCCCCCCTGAATCCAAAAAAAAGCATTTTTAGAAAAAGGTCCGTGTGTGTGTCTGTCAGTCTGTAGGTAGCACAACTCAAAAACGTAAAGTCGGTTAAGAACCAAAGCTGATATTTAAGTTTAACATCTTTTAGGGATGCAACATGAAGATTTTGAAGAAAATTCCTCCACCCTAAACTACCCTGTATACATGGAAAATTTTTCAAAAATTTTATTTTTCTTGAAAATGGCTCAATCGATTTTGATTAAAATGCCATATTTTTATGACAAATGAAATTTATATTTTTAATTTTCTGGGTATAGCCCATGTAGTCCTGTTTCCTCTGGATGACTTTTGCATAACTGGTAAACCGTAAGAGGTAGACCAACTCTTACTGCACAAAAAATGTAGATCTTGCTAAAACACATAACTTATGCCTAAATAAATATTATTGTAGAATGAATCATTTTAGAGATATTCCTTGTTATCTGTGTGAGTTTTGGAAAACTTTTTTGTCAAATGGAACGTCGTTATTCATTTTTTATATGTTAGCCTTGAAAGAGAGCAGAATTTGAAAGCTTTAAAAGATATGACTATCACTCAAAGCCTTTTGTATTCCCATATTCCCCTTGTATCTGCAAGGAAATACAGAATAATTTCCGCAAATGTTGTTGTTGTTGTTAGCTAATGCTGGATTTCTGACAATGAAGTCATTAATCCTCTTGCTCTCCAATATTTTTCACTGATGGATGGGGCACTAGAAGTGGCCGGGCATATTTGAAGGTGGTCTCGGTCCATTTCCTCTTGCAGATCACATAGAGGACAGAGTGGTGAAGAATGTATCCCAATTCTGTTTAAATGTTTTGCCAGACAATCATGTCCTGTAATCAACCTGAAGGTTGCAACTGCTGTTTTTCGAGGATACTCAGGAATCACTGTTTGAATGTTTGGTAGTTCCCATCTTTTATTCTTTGATTTTTCATAGTAATATTTTGCAATAATTCTTTTGAATTCAGAGTTGACTAATCTTTTAGCTGCATAAAATGGTAAATTAACTATAGATTTTTGTACACCGCTGGTACCCTTTTTAGCAAGAAAATCAGCTTTCTCATTACCACTCAGTCCACAGTGAGCTGGTATCCATTGGAAGACTAAGTGTTTTTTAAGTGCTGTTAGATGGCTAAGCATCTTCCAACATTCTATAATAGTTTGGTTTTTTGGTGACAACTTGGAAGTAATTGCTATAATTGATGCCCTGGAATCTGAGAGAATAACTGCTTGCTGAAAATGTGAAATTCTGTACAAAAGATTTTGTAGGGTCATTCGAATTGCTTCAATTTCTCCATCAAAGTTAGTAGTTCCATAACTTAAAGATTTGTAATAGGAAAAGAGGCGACATGTGACTCCAGCACCTGCTCCATCTTGGTTTGATATCAATGATCCAGCAGTATAAATATGGAGCCATTCGTGTTCTGGAAATCTAGTATGGATTGTCTCTAATGCCAATAATTTTAGAACACTAGTTGGAGTATCACTTTTTTTAACTTCTTCTCTGTCATGTGTAAATAATATGTGATGTCTAATGTATGTGTTGGATTGACTTTAGATATGAAGTTTTCCTTTGAATTAGGAAGGTGTACATCCTTCTTGATGTCTTGAATTTTGGAAAGAAAGCTCTCCTGAGTCTTTAGTGTATGTGTAAAATTTCTCTTGTGCCATGTATTGAATGGGAGTCTGATCAACTTTTCGTGTTGAATAAGAGCCGCTTTTTCTATGGTTAGTATTTCCATAGCTGCTATTGGTGTGGTTTTGATAGCACCTGTAATTAATCTCAGACTTTGGTTTTGAAAGATTTGAATTTTCTTTGTGTTTGCTGTTACAAGAACTTTGCTGCAGTAAGTAAATAATGGTTTTATATATACATTGTATGTAGTGTTAAGCGTTGCTCTGGAACATCCCCACTTCATTCCTGTTAGACGTTTTAACAGTGAAAGGCACCTCTCTGCTCTTTGTATTACATTTTCTATTTGTTTGGTCCAAATGTAACTCCTAAATTGCTTCCTTTGTTTCTGGTAATTGTTGACCCTCAAAATTTATTTTTATTTTTAGTGGTTTTTTTCTTAGTGAAAAGATTTGGTAGTTTGATTTTGTTGTATTAACAGTCATTAAATTTTCTTTGGTCCACCTCTGTAAGTTGGTTAAGGATTGTTGCATGGTTTTTTCCAGTTCTGTACTTTTGCTTTTTGGTTTTGAAGTCCACATTACCAAGTCAAATGTTCTATCTCAACTAACACGAAGAAGATATAGGAATAAGAGTTTGTAAGAAAGGTTAGTACAAGAGTAGAGAAAGTCATGTGCCTGTAACACATCAGATTCCTTACTAATATATTCATAAAACGAGTTAGATCCGAGGTTAGGTGTATATCGGTAGTTTAAAAAAGACACAAGGTTTAATACAGAGACCGTAGGAATATTGCATCGTTGTTTATATTATGTGTAAAAACCTTTCAATTTAAATGAAGTAATAAAGCTGGGACGAAACACAAACTCCGTAGTTTCTTATTGTCTTTGCGGTTATATCATCTGTTTAGACTGTTGTGGGGTACAACTTTAGCACACAGTAACAAAGGTTACCTCTTTAAACTCCGTACAATAGTAATTTGTGATCTCTAGAAACCCATATAAACAACTGTCAATTACAGTATTTATATTAGAAAACGGACAAGACTTCGTAACAAGTGGCAGAAATTCAAGCATATCTGAGTAGTATTAATGATAATAGGTACCTCAGAAATTGCGTATGGAGATGTAACCCATCATTTTAGGTGACTTTCTTTTAAGATAGCAAACACCATGTTGACGATATGTACCACCACAGAACGTGTACCACATTGTACATACATGCGGGGATCAGAGTTGCCAACCGTAAAAAATATTACCAACTAAATTTGGTCCAAAATAAAGACCAAAAATGGCCTCAAAAAACTAGATTTCTATTATGTATCCTGTATCTTTATAAAAAAGAAAGCGAAGTCAAACATTACATGATATAAAATAGCTTACTTAAAAACTGAGAACACCTAGGTCATCACCAATGACGTCCTCGTCCTCACCAGGGGAAGATGTGGTAGTTGAAGTTGTAATGAATGGTAAACGGAATTGTTGATATTTTTCCATTGTGCAATGGGCAACTTTTGCCATTGCAATTCTACTTTCGCGATTGTTTCGCTATCCAAATGTGATGCTTCTAATAGGGGAATTCCGTTAGCAAACAAGTATGCTAAATTGAGCTCATAATTGAGCATGGAGTACAGCATTTCAGCTGAATAACATTTTCACTGAGCCTAACGATTTCAAAATAAGTTTTTAACTCTAACCATTGATCAACTACTCTACATACTGCAGGCTGAATAGACAACCATCTCGTGTCACAAGCTTGGGGGATTTTCAGTGGTTCATCCCCGTGGCGAAAATTTGGCGGTAAAAGAGTTGCCGCGATGAAGACCGAGAGAACCAATTGTAACTTTGTCTAATAAGAAAATCCAAATTTCTTGAAAGAGATTCTGCAGCTGCTGCAGAGGTTGCCAGTTGATTAGAATGGCACACGCACCTTATAAGTACCAAGTGTGGGACCTCCCGTATAAGAATTTTATATACTCCATTATAAATCCCCCCCCAATCACAGTAGCATTGTTCGTTCCGATGCCCTGCAATTTTTGCAAATCTGAATTGATTTCAATGACTCTTTAACTGAACATACAATAGACACTGCATCACACTTTTCAGGTTCAACATAAGTTGAAACAATCCTGTGAGATGTTTGGTTGTGATGTATAATGTGTGTATAATATCGATTTCTAGAAGCTTAGCGACGGTAAGGTCAGTTGATTCGTCAACCAAGATACTGTACACTGAATCACCAATATCACTTCTTAAGTCACTTGCAAAGTAGTGTCCAAGAAGTTCTTAATAACAGTACTGCACTTTGTATGATGTAACTTATTCTGGCTCGCAGCTACGCTATCACTGAATCTGTTTTTACACATTTCGCTTAGGTGATCGCATGACATTATGACACTATGTGCGGACACAAAAAATGTAAGTGATGCTTCGGCACTGTTCCTTTCTAAAGAAACCACCACTAGGTTGAAGTTAATATGTGTCTGTCTTTGAGAGGAAAATGCAGAAACTGCCGATTTTGTTTTTCGTTTTTGTTGTTTTTTTTTTTTTTTTTTTTTTTTTTTCCGCATGATTTTCCAAGTCTGCTAACCGAGCTCTTATGCTACAACGACACACTTTGCAAAACGCTTTTGTGTTATCACTTACAGCCCGAGATAACCATTCTACACATTTTGGATTTTTCAACCACTCTTCTCTGAACTTTTGAGTATATTGCGGTTTTACTTTGCCCATTTTTACTTTCTCTACTGGTAAGTAGGGGAAGTATTGTATTCCACCCAAAACTTCGATATCGAGATTTCACCGGGAATATGTTTTGAGACCCCCTGAACCAAAAAAAAAAAAAAAAAAGAAAAAAAAAAGAGCATTTTTAGAAAAAGGTCTGTGTGAATTCTTCGATAGTGTGCAGTTTTAGGTCTTTGTGTAAGAGATAGGCCGGTGCTACCGGCGATTGTTGCGCTATTATCCTTATTATTCTGTTTTGGAGTGTTTGTAGTTTGGGTAAGTGGCTTTTAGCAGCATATCCCCATACCGGGGCTACGTATGTGATTAATTATAATTATTGGCCTTAAGAGTGTTTTGTATAGAGTAAGACTCATATTTATTGTTGGCTGTTTATATTGATCATTGGGTAGAGTTTGTTTAGCTGAGCGTTTGCCTTGGCTCTGATCTTGGAGATGTGTTTACTCCAAGTGAGTCCTAGTTCCATTACTATACCTAAGTATAATAGGTCACTTGGTCCTTCCAGTCGATAACTTCACCTCGGTACGTTAACGGCTGAAGGACACGCTTATTTTTCCTGTGCAGGAGTCTTTTCGTGAAATTTATTGCTGGAGTTTTTCTTGCGTTTACTTTTATTCTCCATTTGGAGAACCAGGGCTCAAGCGTATTTAGGGCATTTTGGAGCTGTTGGTGAATAATACGTGGTTGGGTGGACTGCATTACTAATGCAGTATCGTCTGCATAAATGTATTTATCCGGTCTTATTAAGTTGGTTCTTTCTATAAACTTGGTACCCGGGAACGGAAAAACGGTGATTTTGTTTGAGATGCGTTTCGCTAAGTAACGCAATTTGTAGCGAGTAGGTTTGGAGGAAATCTGCAAGTTCTTTTGTTCTTTTACGAATGCCTTTGCAATTCCATGTGATAATTCTAATTACCCATGACCGTATCGGCCAATGCTGTGTATCAGTTGTGCTATGTGGTATGCTGTCTGAATTATGTCTGCCCCGGGTTTGGTGATGTGGACTCTGAGGAATCGCAGGTCATCCCCCACGAGGTGGAGGCACTTTGTGTGCTACCATACCTAGCATTTGGACTAGTGAACTCAGAGTCTCGGAATGATCCTGTTGATTGCGGTGTTGGAGCGACTTTGCAGCTTGGTGAGGCCTAGCTGCCTGGTAGGGAGGAGCTTGTTTGTGTCGCTCGCTTCTCATTGGGCGGGCCTCGTGAGCGATCCGAGGTTGCCCAACCACGGAGGATTTCTCAATTGGGGCTGGACGCGACCGGCCGTTACTTTTTCTTGTGAACCACTCCGTTGGTGCTACAGCCTGTAAGTAGGTTCGTTGCGTTCTCTCTAAGTGGTTTTGGATCCTGGGAGGCTGTGCACGGGAAGAGGGCTTTGCCATCTTATTGCAGGCTGCGTACCAAGCGGTTCAACCCCGCCAGGTTGCACCATGGCCCTTGGCGCCACAAAGTACGCACAGCCGTTCCAAGGGTGGAACAGTGCATGTGCCTGAGTAATGGGACCTGTACATTTAGCGCAGATGGGGTGGGGGACCTGCACACTCGTTTCACGTGCCAGAATTGCTGGCACCGTGAACATTGCTTGGCTGTGGTGGCCGACCTGCATTCTTCCACATAAATTCTGAAGTGTGCCAAGAATCTAAGATCCAATATCTTTCTATTTTCAAGGGTTTCCTGCAGTTCAATTAAGAACATCGGCAGAGGGGACCTATCACGCGTGCACCTTCTCATCTGCACGGCTCGAATAGTCTGAAACCCGCACAAAACAAAGGAATCCAGGAGTAAGTTCGAGTCGCCTGGGTTGACCCAGGCGGATGGTAAAGTGGCCACGGTACCTATCCGTTTAGTACAGATTTACCCGTGTGATTTACAGGTATGATCTAATTTTACAAGCTTTGGTGTAAATGTCGGTTGATGGTGCAGATTGATTTTCTATATTGTCACTGGTGGCGGGATGTGTCTGGCCTTGGATGTCTGACCATCCGAGCGACCGTTGCCCTACTGCTTACTTCGGCGGCGCCGTGGCCGAGCGGTTAGCTCGCTCGCCTTCCACCTAGGCGGCCCGGGTTCGATCCCAGGGACCCACATATGGTATTCGTGGTGGACGAAGCGGCGTCAGGGCGGGTTTCCTCCGGTTTCCCCCGCCATCTCATTCCACCGGTGCTCCATCTTCATTCCATGTATCATCAGTGTCACCGCCTGCGGTGCCATACTAGTAAAAGCGGGCGTTAAACAACTACAAACTACTGCTCCGGCCGCTTGTGGGACCGTCGGGCAAGACAGTGCCGGTGGACAGAAAACCGAGAGGATTAGGTGAAGGGTGTGGTAGTGCCAATTGTGGAGTACATTGCGCCACTTTTGATATTACCTATTAAATTACCCTTCTAAATATCACTCTCCTTTGATTAATTCCTATCCGCCGGATCTTCAAGATAAAGCAAGTTCACATCAAACAACACGTGCATAACTAACAATTTATTGAAATAACTTAAAAGGTTTAAACAATATCTATATGCTAAGTAAAACCTTTCTAACATTACATCAGATCTCGTGAAATTAAGAATACGAGAAAAACCACAAATCATATACACAATTCAAACAGTTTAAATCCTTATTAAACTTATCCTAACCACACAAACTCTCAAAAACACAAGATTTTTTTTTCTTTACAATAAACTTGACCTACACTAAATAAACATTTAAACTTGACCTACACAATATAACACAAAACCCTGAATGCTCCTATATCATGACGGAAAATGGAATTACATTCTCTATGATTCCTTATCTTGGTAGAATTCCATCAGGAGTACGTCCCTGGCTCCTTTCAGCTTGCTGTTCTTAATTTCTTCTCCTTTCCTTTCATTAGACTTTCCTTTTGTCTGTTTAGCTCCTAGTTTGTTACTGTCTTTTTCTGTTTACCAGTAATTACTTTGGTATCAACCTTGTTTGTATTTTTCTGTTCCTTTACAGGTTAAGCTTCTTGCCTTTCTGTTTGGAAACAGTTTTTATGGACTGCTCTTTTTCACCATATTTTTAGCGGTCCCTTTTATATCTGCTTGTTCATCACTTGATGTATTTCCTTGCCCAAAATGTGACTTTTGCTTATCTTTAATTTTTCTTTTCTTGCCAGTTGGCTTCCGGTCATCGCTTGTATACTGAGCTGGGAAAATGCAGACTATTCCGCAGATTTGAACAATAACGACGCATATTAATACAAATCCTACTGGAAATGCATTATGGCGACTGCTAACTTCAGACGGTTCCATTTTCCACGTCCTCTTCAGTTCAACTCCGCTGTTTACGTCAACACCAACCGTTCCACTCTCAGGACATACCCCTTCTGGCTGTTCCCAAGCCTATAATAATTTCTTCTATCCAACGGTATTACTCTTTATACCGTTACAACATATGGCGGTTTAGGTGTTTGAGGGGATAGCAGTAGTTATCAGCCAAGGGCATCCTTGGGCAAGCGGTAGCTCTGCCGCCGTCTAGGTAGACGATGGTCATATTGCCCCAGCGTGTTGACCAACTGGTTAGGGTGAGGTGTGAGTTTGGAATACACTGTGCGAGTCCCGTCCCGCACAACGTCCTCAATATATGGGATGCCGGCATAAGTGTGGAGGATGTGTGATAGGAATCTACGGTCGGTATCGTAGATCCTAAGCGCCCTGTTCTGCACGGCCTGCAGCCTGCGGATGGTGGAACGAGCCACCGTTCCCCAGACCTCGCACCCATACGGTATCAGGAGCGGGACGATCGCACGGTAATAGCGTAGTTTCAGGTGAGTAGGCATGGTTGAGCGGAATATGGGAGATAGCTGTCTCAGGGTGCCGTGACCCAGGCCGACCTTTGTCCTGATAAGTGGAGTGAAGGTTAGACCGCGGTCAAGTAATACTCCTAGGTATTTGGCGGAGTGCCAGAGATACACCCGGCCGCCAGTGTCGAACTTTGCCCCGTAGAAGAGCTTGACTCTTCTGTGAGCTAATGGCCATTTTCCACTGTTCACTCCACAAAACAAAGCATTTACATCAACCAACTTCTATAACAAAGTGGGGCGACGAAGGAGCTGTAACCTTGGCAATGTATGCGTCCGCTACCTAGCGGTAAATTCGAGAAACACTAATTGGTCCATACTATCCGTTCTTTCCCCTACAGTACGTAACCGGCAGAAGTTTGGTAGTAAACTTACTGTAAAAATATCTCCCCGACCTTGATGGTCAAAACACGGTTAGATGAATCCATTGCTCGTGATTATAACCTTCAACAAAGTTTTCCCAGAGTCGCTAGTATGCAACGCCTCCGTTATTGCGCGAAATTTCAATTATGAATCGGTTGCTGTGTTAGAAGTATTCACGGGCCACAAAACTATGAGTTGCCATGGGTTGGACAGGCCTGGTCTGAACACTGATAGGGACTGGAGATGGATCACATTCGTGACGCCTTTCATGGTCTATCATTGCCAGCATTTGTGAATCATAAGTACCAACATTATCATACGTCTAAGACAAAGAATACTGCTCTGAGAATTAAAAAAAGAAACAAAATCTGTACTAATCACTACCTTGCAATGTAAAAGTTAAACAGAAAATTATGTTTTGTAATAGTTGTTGTTTTCTAGTGCCTTGCATCTGGCAATGAAGCCATTAGCATTCGTGTTTTCCAATACTTTTGAACTGTAGTTTCTTCTGATCTTAATGCTTCACAGGTCTTCAAGTGGTCTTCATTCATTTCTGATGGATCATTACACTGGACACATATTGGTGAAGCTGAGATACCTATTCTTGTTTTGTAATAGTACGAGTCTGCCATTTCGTTTTCCATTGTTCACACTTAAAATTGAATTAATACTTTTTTAAATTGTAGTGTTCAATGGTCAAATCAGTGACCTTTCCCTTGAAACATACTGCCCATAGGCAATGGGTCAACTTGTGTACAGTGGGCTTTGGGTTTTTTTTTTAAGGATAGATAGCATACACCTTCATATTCTTATCCATACTTCCAGACTGGGGAGAATAGGGAATAAATAATCTTGGATAGAGAAACATTCCCACTCCTCAGCCTGAAATTGAACCCCGTAGAGTAAATTAATAATTTTTTTCAAATAATACTGCCTGTAGTCAACTGAAAGAGAAGTGTTCTAGGAACAGTAAAAACTGCTGAATAGAGGAAGCTTTTTTCACTAAGGAGCCCATTTTCTATGTTATTGTTCAAAGATCGGGTGAAGGCAAAATGCATGGGAAAACCTACCCATGATCTGCACATTACTATACTACTAAAGGTTATCAAGGTTAACAGTGTTAGGAAATGAAACATGGGCATTTACACAAAGAACAAATGTGAAGTAAAGAACACTTTATTCTACTTTCTATGTATTGTGTGTGGTGGCTATAAACACTGATCAAAACAAGTTGTGAAGTAAGTTCAAATGTGTGAAACAAGTGAGGTATACAAGTACGATACACTGATTGGTAATTTATTTGTAACATTTGGTATAGCTGAAAATTTGGTAATCTGCTTGAGGAAACAAAGTAGTGGTGGCAGTGGCAACAGCATATAGCAAACAACTTTGAGGAACTAAGTCCATTGATCACACTTGTGTAGTCTTAGTTCCCATTAATTAAATCATGTGCTTTCTGGTGTGAGGTCTTTTTCTCTCACAAATTAATTTTTTTTTCCAGATGCAATGTGATGGTAAAGCTCTTCTCACAATGACCATACTAGTAAGATTTCTTCCAGCTACAAGTTACAAGGTGTGATCATTAAATTGCAGGATTGGTCCCTAAATGGAAGTAAAAGTATCTGATTTAAATTTGACTGCTATCCCCTTCAAAGTATTCCATTTGGGTAGCTAGGCACCAATCTCAGGACCTCTGCTATTTTCAGGCAATTGAAACTGGTACAGAATATATGCATAAACACTCCTTACCACCTGCAGAAATGGAAGTATTAAATCCTATTTACAGGAAGCTTACTGATGACAGTATTTTAAAAAATCCCTTCATGGAAAGATACAAAGCCAGAAAAAAAATTGTGTAATAGCTGTATGTGACAAAGGATACCAAAGACAGTGTTTGTTGGTGAAAAAACAATTGAAATGTGTGTCCAACTCAGTCATATGTTTCAATGAGGCCCATACAGCAGAACACTGGCATTGAAATCTTTGAACATTAGTCATGGGGAAAATATGAAGAAAGGTCTTCACAACATGGATGTCAAACAAATCGCCAAAGTTGATTGGTGTTTTGAGAACCTCACCAAGGAGGCAAGGCTGTAGGAAAGGGAAAAGAAGAGGTAGAGGGAGGATTGGGAAGCCCACAATGATGAAAGTTATGTCTCAGGAAAATACTAAAGGTGATATGTTCAGGTTAGAGTATGTCAACAATTTTTTTCTGTTTCCTTCATAACTTACATTTCAGTCCATGGGTGCACTTATTCAAAAACTAACCTAGAGCTTAGAAATTTGAGATATCTTGACAGTTACATGGAGATATCTTTACAGATAATTGTATGTTAATGCAATACTTTCATGGAATTATGTAAAGTAAAGTTTTCACAAGGTTTCATAACTTAAAACAATTGCAAAACTTTAAAAGAAAAATCTGTCTTGTTGCACTCACTTGACTTTCTCTACTTTTCTACTAACCATTCTTACAAACTCTTATTCCTAGATCTTCGTGTTAGTTGAGATACACATTTGCAGAAATTATCTTACTACTTATTTCCTTGTAGGTGCAAGGGGAATATGGGAATACAGTAGGCTTTGAGCGATAGTCAAATCTTTTAAAGCTTTGAGATTCTGTTCTCTTTGCATGGTTAATATATAAAAAAAAAAAAGAATAATGATGTTGCATTAGACGATGGTTTAAGTTTTTCAAAACTGACACAAATTACAAGGAATATCTCCGAGATGGTTCACTCTACAAACAATTTTGTCGGAACATAAATTGTGTGTCTTGGCGAGGTCTACATTTTTTGTACAGTAAAATTTTATCTATGTCTTGCGGTTTAAGAGTTATTCAAAAGTCAGCCAGAATAAACAGGACTATAGTTAGAAAATTCAAAATATACATTTCATTTTGTCATAAAAATATCTCAAACATATAACATTTTATCAAAATTATTAGAGCCATTTTCAAGAAAATAAAAATTTTCAAAAAATTTTTCATGTCACATCCTTGAAAGGGATTAAACTTAAATACCAACTTTGGTTTTTAACCGACTTTTCGTTTTTGTGTTATGCTGTCCACAGACATACACACACAGACCTTTTTCTAAAAATGCTTTTTTTTTTTTTTTTTTTATTCAGGGGGCCTCAAAAGATATATTTCGGGTGAAATCTCGACATCAAATTTTTGGGTGGAATACAATACTTCCTCTACTTACTAGTAGAGAAAGTAAAAATTTAACTCAAGCTGAACTCCCACAAAAATGAAATATTTGAAAGATATTGCATAAACAATATTGCAACTTTACGCACCATTGGTGGTTGAAATTGCATTATCATTAGCGAAATAGGTAACCAGTCAATGCACTTATGGGAATTGATGAAATTAAATATTTTTTTTAATTAATGGCAAATAAATAAACATTTACTAGAAAAGTATTGAATGTAAGATTTAAAGCTTTCACGGCGCACATTATTTATTACAGTTTCACGGGCGATCAGCCGTGTGAGGTTTGAAAATATTGAGCTTTCGGCCATTCTAAACTCCATGGCCTTCGTCAGAATGAAAATGACCGTTAGACGCCAGACGCCAGTTCGAGTCGAACGGAGGTGAGGTGAATGTTCCTCCGGTCGAGTGTCTTTACCGCAGTACCTAGCCGTCATACGGCTTTACCTGCGCGATGGTTTTGACGGTGTCACTACAGGGATGTTTTCACTGGGAAATTTGTTGGGACAGGGGTTTGACTAGACTACCAGATGGCAGGCTGAGAACAGCCCGAGGTGTGTCATCCGTGTACCTGCCCTTTTAGGGCTTAACCACTGCATGACGGGATTAGGAAGTTATAGGATGGCTGGTGAAGAATGAGGATTGAGGATTGTTGGGAGGTAGCATTTTTTATGCTCCTCGTCGGATGTTACTTTCAGCATGCAACTGCCGTTGGGCACTGCTGATGGGTGGTCCAAATATGGATATTGGCGAAATGTTTTGGACTTCCAAACTGCTCTTGGAAGGACTGTCAGGAGTTCAGCTTGCGCTGTTGATGGGGAAGCTCCTGTGTTACCGGGGGTGCCCGCAAGCCATGCGGGGAACCCGGTGTCGCACAAGCGTGCGTTCTCTAGGGATATAGTCCCCAAGAGACCTAACCAGGGCGCTCCGATGTTGTGGAAACTGGTCGTAGAATTTTGTTGCCCGGCGCCTAATTTCGTCCTCCACGTACGGGAGGGACGAGGCTTCGTGCAGTAGTCTCGTGGGGAATCTGCGATATACAGAATAGATTACACGAAGACCTCTATTCTGTATACGTTGCAGACGCAGGAGATGGGTGTCTGCAGCCATGCCCCAGATTTCGCAGGCATACAGGAGGATAGGGATTATGAGAGCCCGAAAGAGACGTAGCTTTAAGGGGATTGGCATCCCCGACCGCAGCATAGGGTACAATGAGGCAATTGCCCCACTGGTCCGCGCTGATAGGTCGTTGATGTGTCCCCGAAAAGTTAGGCCCTTGTCGAGCTTTACTCCCAGGTAGGTAAGGGAATCTACCCACTCAATCCTTCGGCGAAGGTATGTGAATGTGGGGAAGTTGGCGGGAAAGCGGCGTTTGGTGAAAAGTATGGCGCGGCTTTTCTCCGGGTTGATGGACAATCGCCAACGCCTACACCACTCTTGGATGAGGCGGAGGTGTCGCTGTATGGGGAGGAAGGTTCTGCGAGGGTGTTTATTTGTACAGTATAGCAGCACGTCGTCAGCATACTGGGCTATGTTAACGTGCTGCTCGGATGGAATGTCGGCCACATATACGCTGAACAGCGTAGGGGACAATACAGAACCTTCAGGGACTCCGCCTCTGATTGGCCTTCGTGTGGATTTGGTTCCCGCAACTGCGACCACAAAGGATCTATGTTTTAGGAATGAGTGTAGCAGGTGTATTAGGTGTGTGGGGACAGGGGTTTGTTTTCCGCTCCCCATATATATACAATGTTAGGTGGGAGGGGGTTGCGTTGCCCTGGCCAATGAGCGGGTGACGATTTGTGATTGGGCCTGCTGTTTTGGGTTGTTTGTCACCGGCCACAGTGTTTTCTTGAGGGTCAGTACTTGGTCCAGAATCACTATAGTTGCTGTTGTGAATGTGTTTCATGGCTATTGTCCAGGCAGGGCTTAGCTGAAGTCTGCGGTCGCTGTTGTAATTGTTTGGATGTAGTTTGATTTGAATGGCTTCCTTAATGACTCTGTCCCAGTATTTATCCGTATGCTCCAGAACTTTGATGTCTTCAAAGTTTATTTTGTGGACATACTCTATACGATGCTCGGCCACTGCTGACTTATCTGGTTGTAGGAGCCTGATACTGCGTTGATGTTCTTTACACCTTTCTTCTATTGTGCGTCCTGTTTGGCCTACATACACTTTACCACATTCGCAAGGAATCCTGTAAACTCCTGGGACCTTGAGTCGAAGTGGTTCTTTTACCAGCCTAAGGTATTCTTAGGTCTTCTTTGGAGGCGTGAAGAAGGTCTTGATGTTATACCTAGCGAGTACGCGGGAGATCTTGTTTGAGACGGAACTGTAGAATGGTATGTAGGCTTTGTTCGGCCAGCTATCCATCCTTTGAGTGAGGCGTTGGGGGTTGTTTCGATTGTTTTCAACCTTCTTGCGTGCCCTTTTGATGTCGTTATCACTGTATCCGTTTTTTAGCAATGTGTCTCATAGGTATTTAAGTTCCTGCTTAATGTGGTCTTCATCCGCAATATCGAAAGCCCGGTGTAATAACTGTAATAAAGTATTGAATGCATGAAATATATTTTGTAATCATACTGAGACGGAATATTGACTAATAGAAAGTTGTTCATGTAAATATTTTTGTAAGAGTGTGTAAATTTTTAATTCTTTTAATTTGGGTGTATCAGGGACCTATTTCTTTTTGATATTCAAGATCCAATGTCTTCTCGTCACTTTGAGTTCAACCAATGAGAACTGTTGCGCGGATGAATACATAAGAATGGCGGTGTTGCGTCATAGGACGCTTGGACTAGTTTATCATTAGCGTCTGTGAGCTCAAAGTAGAAGGACGTATAATTGCTGATGGCGTGTGAACATGTAAATTACACCCAAACTTTTAACCAGCATAGACGCTATCGAATTTTAAAAGTTGTTAACTAACTGAAATTGTGATAAAAAGTGTAAATAACGAATAAATGTGTTTGTGATAAAAGAACGTTGGTTTATGCATTCCATTCGTTGACCGTCGACCCTGCAGATAAGAGTAGCGTCTGCTATAACAAACTTTCCACCTTTTAGTAAAAACATTATTCCCGCTGCTATATTCCTGCTGCTAGATAAAGACTTAATTAATAAAATCCCCGCCTCAAATGGCTTGCCCAACGTGGAGCGCGAATTTAGAATGGAATGCAAAATTACGAAGTGTTAACATCGAATGACGCTATCTCATCGCGTAGGAAAAAGACGCCATTAGACCATCGACTGATATCAACAAAACATCGATACACGGAGAATCAACGTGGGAAAAACACCGGAGATCATCTGGCGAAGCCAACTACCCAGGAGACGTAAATAACTGGACGAAGAACCAGCAGAAAAGAAAGTAGGATCAAAACTTTTTGTTTTTTTTTACATACATTTTCTTTCCATTTTCCATGTTATTGAGAAACAGCAAAGTAGTGGGACTTTTAACCAAAAGTGAATTGGATAAAGAAATTAAAATGTCGCGAAAAGAGATAAAAACAGGAGTGGGGGAAGGGGCAGATAGGCCTAGTTATCAGGAAGGATTAGAAGGTGAGGAACAGGCGGAAATAAGCAAAGACCAAAGGTTAATGATGATGATGTTTGAAAGACTAGAACAAAGTTTAGGTCAGAAAATGAAACAAAATAACATAGAATTGAAACAGGATATAGAACAAAGTTTAGGTCAGAAAATGAAACAAAATAATGCAGAATTAAAACAGGACATGGAACAGAATAGGGCAGAATTAAAACATGACATAGAACAAAGTTTAGGTCAGAAACTGGAACAGAATAAGGAAGAGATAGGTCAGAAAATGGAGGAAGTGAGAAAAGACTTAGAACAGAAAATGGAATTAGGCAGACAGAACTTAGAACAGAAAATGGAATTAGGTAGACAGAACTTAGAACAGCAAATGGGATTAAGCAGACAGAACTTAGAACAGAAAATAGAATTAGGAAGACAGGAGTGTAAAGAAAATATGAAAGTAATGGAAACTAATTTAAAATTAGTACATAAAAACTTAAATGAAACAAAGGAAGCCTTAGAAGCTAGGATAGAAATTGTAGGAGATAGGATGGGAAAGATAGAATCAGAGATGAAAGAGAATAAAATAGTGTTGGAAGAAGAAATTGCTAGATGTAGGGATGAAATAACAGAATGTAATACAAGTGTAGACTGTAAAATAACAAATGTAAAAGCAGAAATAACTGAGGGATTAAGGAAAGAGATTGAGGTAGTAAAGAAAGACATTATTAATGAAACTGTAGAACAAATTGTAATTCCTAAAATTAAGACAATGAATGATGTGATGCTTTCACAACAGGATGCTATAAATGATATGAAACAAAGCCACTTAGAAATAAAGAATGATTTAAAATCAATTTGTGAAGAAATGAAAAAAGGGAAAGAAAATTTGGCTAATGTAAATGATGTTGTGAAGGCATTACAAAGACAAGATGATTTAGATGTAAGTAATGTACAAGATGAGAGTTATTTGAGTAATGTACAAAATGTTGACTCACCATGTAGAGAAAGAGGTTCACAACCAAACAATGACACAACACATAACACATGTTACACCAACAGCATATTACATGAAATCACACCACCTACATTTGACGAGGAGAAGGGAGACGATCCAAAACTCTTTGTTAAAGAGATGGAAGAATATTTTAAAGTGAAAAGGATACCAAACGAGCTTAGAATGATGATAGTTAAGAAAAGTTTAAAAAATAAGGCATTAGAATGGCTCAGGTTAACACTAGCTGGTCATGAGTCGTATAGCTCATTCAGAAATTTATTCCTATCAAGGTATTGGGGCCCAGCTAAACAAAACCAAACTAGAGTAGAGCTAGCGACAGGTAGATACGATCCAACCAAAGGGTTGTCGCTAGTCGATTATTTTATGAAAGTAGCCAACAAAGGAAAGCTATTAGACCCCAACTTGTCGGAGGCAGAACTAATTGCCAGTATAACAAGACATTTCCCAGACACAGTGAGAACAGGATTAATTGTTGCGAGGCCAGTAGATTTTGCAGATATGATAGAACTGCTGACAGCCTTCGAAACACAAAATGGTCGGCCTAATGAGCATAGACATAGGAACGGTCACCCAAACTCACCCATCCTAAACCGGAACACGGCTACGAACAACCAGAGTGAGGGAGAACATATAAATACTAGGAATACCCATGAAAGGGGGAGAGGGGCACACCATTTCCCACAACCACATAATCATGGCGAGAGGATGGAGAACACAAGACAGCGGTACCACAACACAATACCGAGGGGTGAATCGAGATACAGAACGTATACATATGATCGTGGAAGACCAGGAGACCATACCCATCAAGTGAATCACATGCGATTCAGTAGGGAACACTTGAACAATCACAGACCGTCATACGACAGAGGTTCACACCAAAGGGGCAGAGACCAAAGGTACACTAACAACATAAGACAGCAGGAAGTAGATGAAAGTGTGCCGAATAGGGCAGATATTGCACAGAATACAGAAACAACCACCACCACCAACACTCAGGGAAATTACAACAACTAAGTTCGTCCCAACCGAGTGGATGACAAACAACAAAATCTCAGCAACTTACAATTGACATCGACACCATGATGGCTACACGAAGAGAGAGATGGAACCACTGGTCATAACAAAACAGCTGGGTGACCACACGTATGAGCTACAGAATACAAATGGCAAGTTGGTAGGAAGATACCATAAAAATAAATTGAAGCCATACAAAGAAAGGACCAAATAGTCTTTGTCAACGAATGTGTAAGGCAGGAGTAGTAGAGATGAAAGAAGATAACAATTTTTAATGGGTTACTTATAGAAAATTATGTTCAGATTAGGAATTACAACAAGGAAGAAAATCAACATAGTCATTGGCTATATCGACCACAAAGAGCATTGTCAACAAAAACAGACGAGGACACTGATTGTCGTTAAAGAAATGAATCATAGCGACGAAAGATAATGTGTTTTTGACATAAGGATGTCAGGAACAAAAATAAAAATGAATCAATTATGATGAAAAAGATATAATATTTTGACACAAAGATGTCGAGGGTAAATTGAGAAGAAAAATAATACAATTACAGAATAATTGTAAGTATAGAAGTTTTCTCTTATAAAAATAAGAGACAAAGAAATGACAATTAGTGAAATGAGGAAAACCATAACCAGAAAAACAATGCCCATGAATTAACATGAATATAGCCAATGCTAAGCTCGAAGAAATGTTGAACCAAACAACAATGAATAATAACCCAATCAAGAAAATTAGTACCATTAGTAACATCAGAGTTTAAGAACTGACTCAATAACCTGCCTATACATAAGCTCATAAGACAAAGAAGGCATAGAACTGAATAAAATATTGCCATAAACATGATCATAATCATTAGCTCAAAATTTGTATCCTGTTTTTCTCTCCTCATAGCAATGAATACAAGTCAAAAACCACATGAAACACTTAAATTATATTTGTGTCAATGTCAAATGTACAATAACTGAGTATGTGTTGTATAAGAACTGAATATGTGTTGTACAATAACAGAATATATATTGTATGATAACTGAATATATTGTGTAATAACTGAATATGTTGAGTAATAACTAAATGCTTTATGCCAAAACTGAATGTGTATTGTGTAATAACTGAATATGTATTGCATAATAACAGAACATATGTGATGTGATAGCAGGATATATTGTACAATAACTGAATATGTATTGTGTAATAATTGGACATGTTGTGTAGTAATCAAATGTGTTGTACAATAACTGAATATGTATTGTATAATGACTGAAGGTGTATTGTATAATAACAACATATATAATATGATAACTGGGTATATTGTACAATGACTGAATATGTATTGTGTAATAATTGGACATATTGTGTAATAACTAAATGTGTTGTACAATAACTGGATATGTATTGTATAATAACTGAATGCATTGTGTAGTAATCGAATATGTGAAATTTATAAAGACATGCTGTATCATGTCAAAACGAAGGACAAAGACAAACAGTGAAGAAGACTGAAAAAAAAAAAAAAAAATTGTACAAAGTGATTGAATCATAGAAGTAGGGAGAAGTATTGTATTGTGTTTCAAGATTGTAAATAAGGTGACAACTTGAAAAACAAAACAAGGGGCATATGAGACGGAATATTGACTAATAGAAAGTTGTTCATGTAAATATTTTTGTAAGAGTGTGTAAATTTTTAATTCTTTTAATTTGGGTGTATCAGGGACCTATTTCTTTTTGATATTCAAGATCCAATGTCTTCTCGTCACTTTGAGTTCAACCAATGAGAACTGTTGCGCGGATGAATACATAAGAATGGCGGTGTTGCGTCATAGGACGCTTGGACTAGTTTATCATTAGCGTCTGTGAGCTCAAAGTAGAAGGACGTATAATTGCTGATGGCGTGTGAACATGTAAATTACACCCAAACTTTTAACCAGCATAGACGCTATCGAATTTTAAAAGTTGTTAACTAACTGAAATTGTGATAAAAAGTGTAAATAACGAATAAATGTGTTTGTGATAAAAGAACGTTGGTTTATGCATTCCATTCGTTGACCGTCGACCCTGCAGATAAGAGTAGCGTCTGCTATAACAAACTTTCCACCTTTTAGTAAAAACAATATTCACGCTGTTATGTGTTGTCCATCTTTAATTAATAAAACCCCGCCTCAATACTAAAGCAGAAGGTATCTACATACACAAGCAAAAAAATTCATACGGCTGTGATAATCAGAAACAAATTTATAAGCATTTGTTTCGGTCAGCAGTTTAGTTGGTTTTCATGGGTCATGATGTCCATCATGCCTTAAGCACCTGCTGTGATTTGGGAAGGATCTCCAAAATTGCAACACTTCAGAAATAAAAAGAAGTCACAGGGAACCAAATATGGTAAATACACGGTTGAAGGACCACCATGTTAAAATCAGAAGATGGCACAACCACAGTTGTGGTCATTTTCAACGAATGTTCTTCCTGAGTTATCTCGTAATGTCATCACAGCATAAAAAAATTAAAATAAAACAGTGGTCACTGTTTGACCTGCAAATTCACAATCTGCAATTCCATGGATTTCAAAAACAAAGGATCATGCTCCTGGTTACTGCTCTTGACTTGTCTTGCCTGCTTTGATCTTGGAGATAGAGGGCTTTTTCACCATGAAGACTGCTGCTTGGATTTAGGATCATACCCATAGATTCAACTCTCATCATTCCATGGGCTTCGGTGGCCCATTTCCCAAGTTCCACACAGAATTTTATGTTCACTCTCTGTTCCAGTTTTGAGTCCATTGTGATTTCACTAAAGTGCATATGCTAGTGTAAATTTCTGCAACACAGATGTAAATGACAATATCACCTTCAAACTTTGTGTAGCTTGTCTTCAAAACTGTTGCTCATTTATGCTGTGTGCACATGTCAATCACATGATCTCTTTGGCCACAGCAGGCACAGTCCCGAATTTAATGATTGCACCTTGTAAATTGTTTTTCAGGTATGAAGTTGTAGTGAAGCTGTTCTCACACTTGAGAAGTCTTTTCCCCTCCTCTTGAATTAATTATGTATATTTGTTCAGAAGTGATGTGGTGAAGCTGTTATAAGTGATCACATTTGAGTGGCCTTTTACCCTCATGAATTAAACTGTGTCTTTTCAAACCTGATGTGGTAATAAAGCTCTTGTCACAAACTTGACATTTATGTGGTCTTCTGTTTTCATGAATGAGATTATGCACTTTCAAATGTGATGACTTGGTGAAACTCTTTTCACAAACTAAGCACTTGAATGGACTTTCACCCTCATGATGAAATTTATGTGCTTGCAATTGTGATATCTGAGTGAAGCTCTTCTCACAAATTTCACACTTATGTGGCTTTTTGCCTTCATGAATTAAATTGTGAATTTTCAAATTTGATGCTGTGGTAAATCTCTTTTCACAGTGGTTACATTTGTGTGGTCTTTTTCCCTCATGCATTAAATTATGGACTCTCACATATGATGCCCTGGCAAAAGTCTTATCACAGAAGCCACATTTATGAGGCTTTTTGCCCTCATGAACCAAATTATGTGCTTTTAAATTTGATGCTGTAGTAAAGCTCTTGTCACATTTATCACATTTAAAATGCTTTTTGTCTTCATGAATTAAAGAATGCTCTCTCAAATGTGTTGCACGAATAAAACTCTTGTCACATATGTTACACTTGTGCTGCCTTTTGCACTCATGTACTATGACATGATTTTGTAAATATGAGATTGTATTAAAGCACTTACCACAGACCTTACATTTATATGGCATTTTATCTTCAAGTATACAATTATGCCTTTTCAAAGATGATTTCTGTCCAAGATTGTTGCCACAAATTTTACATTTGTGTGAAATTGTGTCATCTTCATGCAGTGTAACAATAGTATCTTCATTAAATGTTTGTGTGTCGGCAGCTTCATTACAAGGGCTTCTATTTTCTCTCAGGCTTGAGTAGCCCTCATCTAAACCTGCATTGCTGCCACCAGATTCATAATTCCACATTGTTTTGGTATCCAATCTGAAATGTAGCAGGAAAATCATAAGCTTGGTCCCTCTTTTGCAAACACACAGCCAAAGAGTGTTCAAAATGTAGCTTTGACATAAACAAGCAAGTTTTAACTATTTTATGTTTCAGATAATCATATTGATTTCTGTAAGAATAAAACTCATATACTGTAAAAACCTGCTGAACCAAACTGCACTTAACCAAAATGGAGATGAAAGAAAAATAAATAACTAAAAATACAAGATGCCCAAACTCATGCTGGCAATGCTGGTGTGACAATTCAGCCCCTTGGAGCAGGATTATGAAAAACCTGATAGTACAATCTCTCAGAATCTAAACGTATAAGTTTAGGATTTGCTATAATTCTTTGTATTTCAGGTACGAGAAGCACACTAGTCTAAATATTTATTCTATTTTTAGAATACACCTGCTGCTTGACACTTGCAATAGTTTATTTGTGAAACAAAACCCTTACAGCTACCTCAGCATGAGTAGAAAACCTCTTTTATAAGTATGCTAAGGAACACCTTTGATCAATTATTATTTATTTATGCCAACAAACTTACTGTTGGTGTTTTTAAACACACAAACCGTATGTGGACAATGTTTGAGAGGTAGAACTGGAACTTAAAAATTCAATGCCACAGTAAGTCACCATTGGGGTGACTTGGTCTCTGATGTGAGACTGCCTTTGTGGTTTACTGGGAGAAATACAATCTGGTTTGAGAATTCAATGTCATTCTGGCAGGTTGTCACAGTAGCTGAATGGTTAGAGCATCCACCTAGTAAGCAGAGGGTCTGTGGTTCAAATGCCAGCTGTGGCATTGAACTTTTAAGTTCCAGTTCTACCTCTCAAACAATGCCCACCCATGGCTTGTGTGTTTAAAAACACCAACAGTAAGTGTTGGCATAAATAAATAATCATTAACATCTGAAGGTCATTTAATCCCGGGACATAGAGTACTTGCAATAGTAAGTCACCATTGGGGTAATTGTCTATGATGCAAGACTGCCTTTGTGGTTTACCGGGAGAAATACAAACTGGTTTGAGAATTCAATGTCATTCTGGCAGGTTGTCACAGTAGCTTAATGGTTAGAGCACCCGCCTAGTAAGCAGAGGGTCTGTGGTTCAAATTCCAGCTGTGGCACTGAATTTTAAGTTCCAGTTCTACTTCTCAAACCTTTAATCAAGTTTATGGTATAAATTCCAGAATGGCAGACTTTTATTTTCCACCTTAAAGAGTTTCACAAGCATAGATTTGGGGTTTAAAACATAGTTTTAATGCACTTATCTAATTTGTTTTCATGTTAAATATTCTTAAAACAATTACAATATATAGGAAGAATGTAAAGAAGATATACAAGACCATCATACATTTGGCTGAAATTGGTACCATTGTGTATTTTTAACTAGGTTTCCTAAATCTAACATTGGCTCCTCTCTTCCTGAATAAAATTCTGTGCCAAGATTCCAAATCTGTAAAGGACTTTTTGAATTCTAGCATAAAAGGATCTGGTTGCAGTGAAATTCTAAAACGACAGACATCTCTGCAATAGCTTTACTCTTTCTACAGTTACAAGCGCTCTTGTATGGTGTTCGGACAAAGGTGACATGTTCAAAAGGTTAGTTTGTTGCATCTGTTTCACCATGAAGGGTCATGTTCTACATGACTTTGCAATAATGTTTATCCAGTTTTTTGCTTTATAAATGTACTGGTAACTAGTCTGTTCCTTCTAAATCATCCTGAATTTGATGGAAATGCCACCATTGGGGTATTCGTATAACTATAAAACAAACAAGAACAAGAAACTCCAACGACCCTAAAAAGCACAAGTGAAAATATAAATAAAGCAATAGAAATACAAACAATAATAAAGGAATCCACCAGTCCACTACATCCGAAAGAGTAAGTTCAGGAAAGCAAAGCACTGATTTGGTCATAAACGTTATAATGGTGTGAAGTAATCACTATGGGTGACACAAAATTTAATGGTGGGTGGCAGGAGAAGCTGGTTAACACAAAATCCAATCATATTTGGCAGGCTTTGAGGTGTTGTGTAGTTAAACAAACTTTATAACCAGCTGTAAAGTCTGTGATATAAATTTCATTTGCACCCACAAAATTTATTTGGGTAAAGAGAAGGTATCAGCCACCATTAAATTTTTTATCTACCATAGAAACATTGCACAGATTTAAAAGCTCAACAGTGAAATCTACATCGCTTGTTGCAGGAAAAGGTGTCAATACAAGATCACTCAGAAAGTAAAATCTAAACACCTTATGGAGGAAGAAAGGATTCTCGAGACAGCAAAACAAGAAAATGTTCAGCATTTTAAAATTAATACACCCAACAAAAGAGCTCTCAATTGACATATAGGAAATGCTTTTCACATTAGTTCTACAGTCTAAGAAGACCAAGGCGGAAACGTCAGTTTACTGTCGAATTAGAGCAGGGATGGCTCCCGGAGTAGTGCCACCATGCCCTGGCACTACGTTAAAAACAGTAAGAAATAAGTATTTCAATATGTTTGTATACTTCGAATGTAATTAGGCTTATTATTGGTGCAATGAAATATCTTGCCTAACAAAAAAACCATGGAAGCTGAAGGAACCAACTACTAGTTCTAAGTCTGCAACACTATTGTATTACTATTCTGTGGAACTGTGCCACCCAAATTTTGCCACCGATGGACAGCATTGTAGATGTTCCTCTGGACATCTGCATTAAGTGGAGGGGTAAGGGGATAGCCCAATCCTTGCCAGCTATCATTGGCAGCACATGCCAATTAAATGTACCGACCTATACATACACCTACAACAAAGTATGCCATATTGACAAGTCAGAAATAAGCCACTTATCACTGCTTTGTGGTGTAAAAGGTAGAGCAAAATTATGTTTTGCTATATCACGTTTGTCATTCATTTCCCTGCTCACACTTAAAATTGAATTAATAATAGTTTTCTAACAGTGTTACCTGCACTGCCAATACAATAGGAGATGGCTAAAGGAGAACTCCGCTTCTGCTAGGAAAACTTTTTAACACTAGTACCATAATGGAATCTTTTCTTTATGTAACTAACATGAATAAATAAAGCTTGTTTTAGTAAGTAGTCCATTTTCTGTATATAGTTAACACACAAGGTGAAACTGAAATACATTGAAAGATCTAATCCTGATCTACATATAAATTTAAAAAAAATGTGATGGTTTTAACGGCATATTAAATAGGACATTTACAAGAAACAAATGGTTCTGTGACTGCAAAGTTGAGAATGCTTTATACTGTTTTCCATGCACTTTGTTTGGTGACAAAAACAATTCACAAAAAGGTGTGGTAGATTTAGTTCGCATGTGTGGAACATTAAGGTACCTACAAGAGTACCTTAAGCTGATATGCTGCTTTGCAAACTATTTGCTACCTTTTTTTAGCTCATGTGTCAAAATAAAAAAGTTAAAAGAAAAAGGAAATTGGCTAAACAGATTGACAGACGTGTTTAGTTCCACATTGTTTACATAGATAGCATTTAAAGCCAATCAATGTGCTGTGAAAACAAGTCACTACTAGTGGTGGTGGTGTACAGAAAACGAATTTAGTAAAATGCAAGGGTATCATAATTGTTTAACAAGGCCTTTGTAGCTTCCCCTTCTTTCTCTCTATTTACCTGTATTTAATGGCATAGGATACTGCTACTGGCTGGACATAATTAGAGCTAAGAAGTTGAAGACCTATAAATTGCCTAAAAAGGACCTTTAAGAAGACCTAAAAATATCCTCAAAAGCAAATAAAGATTGGGAAAAAGGACATAAAGAGTGATACCTAGAAATTAATAAATTCATTTTCAATTAGATATTTAATAAATAAGTTTGAAAGTACAACAGTCAAGTGATATACAACACAGAGCGAGAAAAACTACATGAAAGAAATGCTTCTTCTGATTCAGCAACCGGCAATGGACATTCTGGGGAAAGAAATTGAAATAGATATAATTAAATCATACTTGGCTTAACCACCCTCTGGTTACAGAAATTCAACTTCAGAAAGCTTACCTCAGCTGGCATTGCAGTATATCATAAGTCATCAATAAATTCTTAGGTGTAAAGGAATGTTGGTTTTCTGACAGCACGTGAAACATTGAAAAACTTCTCTCCACATCAAGAGATGTTATTGGTGCATACTTAAAACGAGTGAAATCTTGTGGAGAAAACTTCTCTTCAATAGTGTTCATATCAGAATGTTTTCCCTTCATTACTTCATATATCTTGCACATTGTTTCATATCCCTGTTCTTTTTTTTCCCAAGAACTAGTTTCATCTTCTGGATGACAGCTCTATCAGTTTCACCTTCACAATGTTACAATTGTTGCTGCATCTCACTCACCTTTGAGATCACTAAATGAATGGTTTCCTCCCGTTTTAAAGATAGTTGATGGCTGTTACCAAATTAGCAAAATTGATGTTAATGTATGCCAGATTGCCTTTCAGTTGAGGTTTAACCATCAAATCCTGTGACATGTTGAAGGAAGCAGCATCTTCGCTTTCAAACTATCAATCACATTAAAACGATTGCAGTAATATGCACAAGTGCTTAACCAAGAAACCTCAGTGTCAGAATTGGTTCCGGAGGTTAAGGGATTCCAGAGGCATTCTGGTGGAAATGGTCCACTCTAGCTGGGGATTTTAAGAATACTTTCTAAACACTGGACACTAGTTTGTCAACATCTGGATGGTGTTTTTGCACTTCTTCACTCACTCGATGCAAAGCATGCTCAAGGCAGGTTAGATGAGCCATTTTCGGATAAAATGCTTAAATTGCTTTTCCTGCCTTTACCATGTACGGTGCTACATCAGTGGCAAAAGGCAGCACCTTGTCATGTTTTTTATTTTCTGTGGCCACAAGAGAAAGAGGCTTTTACCAAACAGCTGGCAAATAGCTTGGTGATTCATTCTATCCCGGATTTCCATTTTGAAAATAAATATTTTCCCAGGTTTATCTTCCTCTTATGTACTAACAGTCACATTTGCAATGGAATGAACCACTTGATCGCTTGTTTCATCAATAGGCACAATATTGATTTATCCGCAACGTACGCGCAAATGTTTTCTATGGTGTCTTCATAGCAGCAGTGCACATACTCCTTCCAGAGGGTAGACTCGTCGGGAATGTTCAGGTTAGTATACTGTTGCAAAAACAATTTGAACAATTCATTGCATATCCTTGCTAACGGAATACTCACACTAAGGCACGACAAAGGTCTTTGTAAAATGGAGATGACTTAGAACCACTTGCACTTCGTCCTAACAGAAGTTGTGATTTTCTCTTATTTGTGGCCTGGGAGGCTGCTCTCATATGTTTCTCATGCCCAATATGCTGCAGGCATGGTACTGCTTTTCTTTAGTAACTTTCACTTGATAATATTTGCAGAAAAGAATGATTCCTTCATTAGAAAATACCTCTGCTCCAAATTCACATATAAGTTGTAGCAAAACAGACCTTTTACTAGGCTTAGTTTTTGGCATGTTTACGGTCAGGATTTTTTTCACAAATTGGAAACTGCAGTGAAACATAAGCTGAATACAACCTACCAGGTCGAGGTCATTGTTGCGATGCTGGTCAAAAATAAAGGGATATTTAGAGAGGGTTTACTAGGTTCTCTGCTGGTGCTAATGACTTGAATACAATAGAAAGGTTCCACTCACCTGTTACCTGCTGTAGTGCTGGAGTGCGTATTAGTTAAAAGAATTTGGAATTTACACTAGTCTATGTTGAACAGAAAAAGATAGTCAAATGAAGTTAAAGTTGCAAGAAAACTTAAACGAAACAAAAATGCTAAAAAAAGGACCTTTAAATAAAAGAACAGCTAACAAGGCAAAAAAGGAACAAATAAAATCCTCCATTTTCTGACCTATAGTGACCCATAATTAACATATATTATGTTGGGCCTCTTCAAACACTAGGGAAAAAAAAAGGAATTTTCCTCAACTTCCTAGCCCTGGTTATAACCAATGATATGTTTGTCTGACAGATAAGTACTGACTTTTTCTGCTCGCTCAGCAAAGCATTACCCCTTTCTTTACCACTCTGTGATGACAACACTATTCATGCCATATGCTAGTTATAACTAATGACAAGTTAGGCTGAAAGGAGTGTATTGATTTTTTCTGGTCGCTAAGTAAATCGCTACTCATTAAATTTAAATGTTGTTTGATTCAAATCATGCCATATACATCAGAAATGACACATGGCCAGATTAATGGTCTGTGGCATGTTGGTAACACAGTTTGACAAATTCAGAAACTTGCAAATTCACAGAAATGTAATTACATTTTAATGCAACCCGAGAAAGGTAGTTTATTGCATACATATTAGAAGAAAACCTTGCATTCAAAGGTGGAAACTATAATACAATATGACATAACAAACATGTTAAAGCTACTTTGATGCAATTTCATTCCAGTATAAATATAGGGAGAATTTGTAGAAGCAATAAACATTTTTATACTTTCCAATGTAATATTGTATTATGTTTACTGTTAAGCTTTAAATATTTTTGTGATTCTAAGGACAAAGTTAGTTTTTCTTGTTAACAGAATAATTTAACTCAATAAGCGCTCCTCATTTCAAGCAATATTTGCATCCTTTTCTATGATATGCATTAAGAATATGGAGATAAAAATAAAGAAAATTAAAACATGGTTTTCTAGGACATAAAGTGTATCTACTCTTTCCCCTCCCGTCCTTGTTCTCATTACAATGCTAAGCCTATAGTAACTGTCATTGGTGACTATGTCTATCCCTCATGAGAACCTGAAAGATGATAGTACCTGAGAGGTGGTCCCAAACACTGCATATGACCAAATTAGTTTTGTCCACATACACACATATTGCATCAATAGCTTAGCATTACTTCAGTATTTCCTTCATTCACTGTTGGATTACCCTATCCTGTTGTTAAAAGATGTTAATTAATCATCTTTTAAAAAGTGGTATTTCATGTGTCAATTAGATGTCCAAACACAAGCACTGATGAAAATGCAGTCCGGGTCCAGGGGTCCGTGTGCACATGTTTTTTAGTGTGTGTGTATGTGTGTGTCAGTCTGTGGACAGCATAACTCAAAAATGAAAAGTCGGTTAAAAATCAAAGTTGGTATTTAAGAATAATGTCTTTCAAGGATGCAACATGAAGATTTTGAAGAAAATAGCCCCACCCTAAACTATCCTTTACGTGGAAAATTTTTATTTTCTTGAAAATGGCTATTGGTTTTGATTAAAATGCCATATGTTTAAGATATTTGTATGACAAATAAACTGTAAATTTTGAATTTTCTGGATATAGCCTATGTAGTACTGTTTACTCTGGATGACTTTTGAATAACTTGTAAACCGTAAGAGATAGACAAATTCTTAATATACAAAAAATGTAGCTCTTACTAAAACACACAATTTATGTCCAAATAAATTGTTTTGTAGAGTGACCCATTCAGAGATATTCCTGTTATTTGTGTTAGTTTCAGAAAACTTAAAACTTTCATAAAATGGAACATTGTCGTTCATTTTTTTATGTTAAGCGTGCAAAGAGAACAGGATCTCAAAGCTTTAAAAGATTTCACTATTGCTCACAGCCTACTGTATTCTAATATTCCCCTTCCACCGACAAGGAAATAAGCAATAAGATAATTTGTACAAATGCTTATCTGAACTAACACAAAGAAGATATTGATTTAAGAGTTTGTAAGAATGTTTAGTAAAAGAGTGGAGAAAGTCATGTGAGTGCAAAACATCAGATTTTTTAATAACAGCCTAAAAGGTTTATATACATGAAAAAAGTCCATGAACTAGAGTTATTAACAGAGTAACATTTTGGAGTGTATGAATCTAACAAGAAGTTTTATAGATTTTACAACCAAATCTTCAGAAATACACTGTAACGTGTTTTATGGGATGAATTTCCACTTAAGGTGGTGCTGCATTAGACATGAAATCTATGACTTCTTTTTTATTTGCGAAACAGGTAACCGATATATTGGTAAATCATGTACAAGTTGTTTTATTGTAATATCTTCATTATAGTTTTAGGTATAGGCTGTTGAATTTAACATGTTTAAAGTGGCTATTTAAATGCCACTGCACTGTGCATTTCAATATTATCTTTTTTCTACCTGAGACAGGTTGCCTCCTACAGAACTGCAAAGTTCAAAGTTTATATGCTAGATGGCATAATATGGCAATTGAAAAACCAGAATGTGTAGGCCATGTTCAAGAAAGAATGGGAAGTTTTAGAGCTACATGGGAGAAAGTACCCCAGATACACCAAATTCTTTTTACTCAGAGTCCCACTAATTACATTTTTATCAAAAGTACCTTTTTTCAGGAACTATTGGATGGATTTACATGATTTTTTTTGTAATTCTTATTAGATACATGATTCTGAAACTGAAATTAAAACATTACTGATTCTGCTAAATACTGCATGTAAAAAAATTCAAAACTTAGAAGTTGAAATAAAAAAAAAATTTGTTGTTAGCTAATGCTGGATTTCTGACAATGAAGTCATTAATCCTCTTGCTCTCCAATATTTTTCACTGATGATATTGAAGAGAGCAATAGCAGTAATAGTAACTGCTTTTTAGAGAGCACCATATTTAAAAAAAATTAATTAAAATTAATTAAAAAATAATTGAAGCACAAGTTGCAAATATTATACCTTTAGATTATTAACCATGTGCATCAGATAGCTGATATAAATTTTGGTATTATGAGGTAGAACTGGAGCTTAAAAATTCAATGCCACAACTGGGATTTGAACCAGTGACCTTCTACCTCTTAAACTTTGCCCACACACGGCTTGTGTGTTTAAAAACACCAACAGTAAGTTTGTTGGCATAAATAAATAATAATTTGGTATTATGAGTTTCCATTCCATAGTAAATTACCTACATCTTTTTTTATTAATGGATGAAACATATTGTAAAACATCTTGCATTACATATAAAACATTGAAATTTATGCAATTACATAATTATGATCATAAAAGCACACAAAATTTCAAACAAATTGAATATATCTAACCAGAGATATCTTTTTCTGTCGGCAGAGGAACAAAATACATTTTGCAAGTTAACACCACTTTAAAAAATCTACATTTTCTGATAGTATATTCTTTATTCTATTTTCTGTTTCAATATTACAACAGGGAACTAAATATCCAAATCTGATGCCACTGCTAACTGCTCAATAATTTGAGACTGTGAACTATTACGCTCGTGAGTTAAATTATGTGCTTTCAGATGTGATGCCCTGATAAAGCTCTTGTTACAAATGTTACATGTGTGTGGTCTTTTACCCTCATGAATTAAATGATGATCTTTCAGATGTGATGCTATGGTGAAACTCTTATTGCAGTGTTCACACTTATGCGGCCGTATGCCCTCATGAACTAAGTTATGTATTTTCAGACTAGATGCTGTGATGAAGCTCTTTTCACATTGGGTACATTTATGTGGCCTTTTGCCCTCATGGATATAAGTATGTGTTTTCAGATGTGCTGCTGTGGTGAATCTCTTGTCGCAGTGCTTGCACTTATGAGGCCTTTTGCCCTCATGAATTAAAGTGTGTGTTCTCAAATCTGATGGCAGAACAAACCCCTTCTCACAAATTTGACATTTGTGCGGCCTTACACCCTCATGAACAAAACTATGTGACCTCAGATGTGAAGCTGAAGTAAATTTCTTTTCACAGATATGACAACTGAATGGGCTTATACCCTCATGAAGGAGTTTATGAGCTTTCAAATGTGACACCTGAATGAAGCTCTTCCCACAAGTTTCACACTTGTGTGGCTTTCTACCCTCATGAATTAAATTATGTATTTTCAAATTTGATGCTGTAACAAAGCCCTTATCACACTTGTCACATTTGAATGGCCTTTTGTCCTCATGGAGTAAATTGTGCGTTTTCAAACTTGATGGTGTAGAAAAGTTTTTATCACACTTTTCGCATTTAAATGGTTTTTTATCCCCATGAACTAAGATATGTCTTTTCAAATGTGAAGCTGAAGTAAAGCTCTTTTCACAAATTTCACATTTATAGGGCCTTGTGCCTTCATGAATTAAATTATGTGTTTTCAAATTTGATGCGTAACTAAAGCTTTTTTCGCATATCTCACATTTATGTGGCCTTTTGCCTTCATGAATTAAACTGTGGGCTTTTAAATGTGATGGCTTAGTAAAGCTTCTTTCACAAATATCACATTTATGTGGCCGTATTCCCTCATGAACCAAAATATGTGCTTTCAGATGTGCTGTCTTTTTAAACCGCTTTTCACACTTATCACATTTAAATGGTCGTACTTCTTTGTGACTTAAATTATGTTTTTTCAAGCAAACTGCACTAATAAAAGTTTTCTGGCAAACATTGCACCTGTATATTTGTTGATCCTCATGAGTTACAGAGTGATCATTTAGATCCACTCCTGTACTAAAACCGTTATCACAGATCTCACATTTGTGTGTCACTTTTTCATCCATGTGCAATGTCTCCTTGGTATTATCTCTGTGAGTGTTTGGTTTACCATGAGGGATGCTGCTTTCATTCTGTTTTAAGCAGTCTTTATCAACAACTCCAATGATGACACTGGAATCAGAATTCCACTTTGCTTCTGTATTCAATCTGAAATATAGAAGGTATATGCTAGAGAGAGGAGAGAAAATAAAAAAGGGGAGGAGTGAGAGAGTGAGAGAATGAGTGAGTGAGTGAGTGAGTGAGTGAGTGAGTGAGTGAGTGAGTGAGTGAGTGAGTGGGTGGGTGGGTGAGTGATTGAGTGAGTGAATGAGTGAGAATTAAGTGCCTGTCAACAATGGGGAGAGAGGAGAGAAAGAGGATTGGGGAGCAAGGAAGGGAGTCAAACATAAGAAGCTAGAGAACAAAATAAGTTTGGGGTAAAGGGAGATTTGCTAAAAATGAAACAATATATGCAAATTAAAGGGGATAAGGGTTAACATAAATATCTCTAAGGTGATGGTATGTAGGAAGGGTAACAAATTAGATAAAGGGGAGAAATGAAATATAAATGGGCAAAAACTAGACATAGTAAAAGAATTTTATTATTTAGGACTTAGGTTAAGTAGTAATGGAGGTTGTGAAGCTTCTAAGAAGGTGATAGCACAAGGAAGAGCAGCTATGGGGCAAATAAGAATTTGTAAGTTTAAATTGCCAGAAATACCAACCAAGTGCATAGAAAGAATGTATGAAGTGATAGTAGAATCAAAAATGTCATATGCAGTAGAAATTTGGGGAACTTCTAGCCCTTTACAGTCCTGGCTCATAATGGATGAAAAGCCCACTGATATTCCCAACAAAATGACAGTAAACATTTGTAGAATGTGTGACTTACTTAACTTCCCCCTTACAGACTTCGAAGACTTTGAACCTTGTAGCTTACAAGTACCTTTGGCAGTAGAGAAATGATTTGTCAGAAGGGTGGAGTTATTTTTTAGATAGTAGCAATAGATAAAATATTAAACATCGGTACCTTCTTTTTTATTTTATTGTTAGTTTAATACAATATGTAAAACTCATATAATACAGAAACCATTCACATATACAATGTTATATGCATAAAGCTGGTGAATATGAAAATATTACACTCAAAGCAACAAAGTTAATTTCTTTGAAAGAAAACATAATCTGCAACCGTCAAGAAAACTAATTGTCTCAGTTGTTTATTTTATATTATTGATATATTGCTTCCTTTATTTCTAATGTTAGCAATTTTTTTGTCTTTATACACTTATTTAGCACATTCTGCTATCAAACTTAATCACAACTTAAGTATAAAGAAAGTAAGGCAACATTTTTCCATATGAGTGTTGTTGGAAGGTTTGGCATACTACAGAAATTAGAAGAATATGCTTTTGGGCTGAGAGGCTGTGGTCCACTAGGCTCCTTCACTCTCCCAGATGTTTCGCTTGCAGCTACGACAAGCATCATCAGTGACGATGTACAACTCTCCTAGGTTTCTCGTCGCTACTGAATTGCTGGCAGAAAGAGTGGGTTTATATGTGCTGGTAGGTTCTGCCCTCCCGTAACCTGATTGGTCCACCTGTTTCCTGTGATCTCCTATGATTGGTCCACAGGGTTTGGCTGTGGGTTTGTTTAGCAGAGTGGACCAGTGGACCACAGCCTCTCAGCCTGGAAGCATATTCTTCTAATTATAACTCCGGCTGTGAAAGCCTTCATTTATTTTTGATACTACAGAAATTTCAGTGCATGCGTCTATAGAATTACAATAATGCTTAATGAGTTCTGACACTTTCACTACACACCCACACACCTATCCCCGCACGTACGCGCACGCGCACACACACACACAATCACACAGAGACACGCGCGCGTAGTATTTACAAAACAGCAAAGAAAGAAATATGACATGGTTTGCACCGTTATAAACAGAATCAATTGTTACTTTTTTAAGCTCTGTTTTCTGTATGCTATAGTGTAATTTATGAATTTATCAAGGAATTTATGAATTAAACTTGGGTGTTTAACAGACCATGTCCATAAGAAACAATATGGCTTTTCAATCTTAACTCTATTGCTGTGTTGCAAAAAAACGGCCACTTAAGTAGCTACTCCCTTCTTTAGTTAATGACGGGTAAACTAGAGAAGTCTCTAAACTTCAGGCAATGGCTCGAACGACAGTATATAATCAGTTAACTACTCTCATCTTCAAGAAGAGAAGATGCAATTTAACAGAGCCGGCATACTCAGGTACATAGTTATGTTAATCACATGCACAATGTCGCTGCAAGGTGACAGAGCCCACATAGTCGGCATTCATAATCAACCATATGATGTCAGGGCAACAATCAACTGCCAGGTGTTCATGATTGCACTTCTAATTTTGTTGATAAAGTCATTTCATGTTTGTTGCAAGCCAAAATGTAGAGCAAAAGGAATAGAAGTAAAATTTTCATTTAAAAGGGACAGTGGGTGACTCCAGCGACTTTAGTGAGGCAACATTTTGTGCTTTAACCACTACTTATTAACTCAAGATAATTTTGCACCTACCCAGGATTCACTAAAATATGCTGGTAGCTGTGATGTTAGAGTGACCTAAACAACATGATTAGCAAATTGTATAAAAAACATGATTAGCGAGTTGCATAAACAAGGATACAGTGGATAGAGGAAGCTCTTCGTTTTCTCAGGTACGGTAGATTGTCGAAACTGGAAACATGCATCACTGTTAAAAATACTGATAAAAAGTATTTTGTGACAAATGAGGATTTTCACACATATGCAATCTTAAGCGAAGTGCACTCAGATCCAATATAACTTTCTTTATCAGACGAAGATTCTATAGTGAAGAACAGAATAGAAATACAACACTTCCCAACATAATACTATAATTCTATATATACATCAATTGACAATAATGCATATAGCAATAGTTTTTATTTACTTGTATCTGAGGATGTCATAATATAAAAACTAAAAAGAAACCATGAGATGAAAGCAATAATGGCAACCATTCACTGTTTATAGATCCGAAATTTGACCTACAGTGATACTCAATTGATTAGTGTTATACATTGGTCTTGCAATTCGTTTCAGAGGCAAATGAACACTTTAGCACAAACAAAATCTGTATGTGTTGTTAGCTAATGCTGGATTTTTGTCAATGAAGTCATTAGTCCTCTTGCTCTCCAATATTTTTCACTGATGGATGGGGTGCTAGAAGTGGCCGGGCATATTTGAAGGTGGTCTTGGTCCATTTCCTCTTGCAGATCACATAGAGGACAGAGTGGTGAAGAATATATCCCAATTCTGTTTAAATATTTTGCCAGACAATCATGTCCTGTAATCAACCTGAAGGTTGCAACTGCCGTTTTTCGAGGATACTCAGGAATTACTGTTTGAATGTTTGGTAGTTCCCATCTTTTATTTTTTGATTTTTCATAGTAATATTTTGCAATAATTTTTTTGAATTCAGAGTTGACTAATCTTTTAGCTGCATAAAATGGTAGATTAACTATAGATTTCGGTACATTGCCGGTACCCTTTTTAGCAAGAAAATCAGCTTTCTCATTACCACTCAGTCCACAGTGAGCTGGTATCCATTGGAAGACTAGCTGTTTTTGAAGTGCAGTTAGATGGGTAAGGATTTGCCAACATTCTATAATTGTTTGGTTTTTTGGTGACAACTTGGAAGTAATTGCTATTATTGCTGTCTTGGAATCTGAGAGAATAACTGTTTGATGAAAATGTGAAATTCTATACAAAAGATTTTGTAGGGCCATTTGAATTGCTTCAATTTCTCGATCAAAGTTTATAGTTCCATAACTTAAAGATTTCTAACAGGAAAAGAGGTGACACATGACTCCAGCCTCTGCTCCATCTCGGTTTGATATCAATGATCCATCAGTATAAATATGGAGCCATTCATGTTCTGGAAATCTAGTATGGATTGTCTATAATGCCAATAATTTTAGAACACTGGTTGGAGTATCACATTTCTTAACTTCTTCTGTCAGGTGTAAATAATATGTGATGTCTAATGTTTGTGTCGGATTGACTTTAGATATGAACTTTTCCTTTGAATCAGGAAGCTACACATTCTTCTTGATGTCTTGAATTTTGGAAAGAAAGCTCTCCTGAGTCTTTAGTGTATGTGTAAAATGTCTCTTGTGCCATGTATTGAATGGGAGTCTGATCAACTTTTCGTGTTGTATAAGAGCTGCTTTTTCTATTTCATATTCAATGGGGCATTGGTTGGTTAGTATTTCCATAGCTGCTATTGGTGTGGTTTTGATAGCATCTGTAATTAGTCTCAGACTTTGGTTTTGAAAGATTTGAATTTTTTTTTGTGTTTGCTGTTACAAGAACTTCGCTGCAGTAAGTAAATAATGGCTTTATATATACATTTATGTTGTGTTAACAGTTACTCTGGAACATCCCCACTTCATTCCTGTTAAACGTTTTAACATAGAAAGGTGCCTCTCTGCTCTTTGTATTACATTTTTAATTTGTTTGGTCCATGTAAGTTTGGTATCAACTGTAACTCCTAAATACCTTGCTTCCTTTGTTTCTGGTAATTGTTGACCTTCAAAATTTAGTTTTATTTTTAGTGGTTTTTTTCTTAGTAAAAAGATTTGGTAGTTTCATTTTCTTGTCTTAACAGTCATTAAATTTTCTTTGGTACACTTTTGTAGGTTGTTCAAGGATTGCTGCATGGTTTTTTCTAGTTCTGTACTTTTGTTTTTTGGTTTTGAAGTCCACATTACAAAGTCATCAGCAAATAGTGCACACTTCACACTTGATTCTTGTATTTGTTGTGGCAGATCATTAATAAATATATTAAAAAGTGTAGTGCTGAGCACTGCACCTTGTGGTAAGCCACGATGTACTTGTTTATATTTAGATATATTTCTTCCATATCTGGTTGCAATAAAGCGTTGTGTTAGGAAATGACATAGGTAGGAAATGACATAGGCATGAAAACATTGGACCTTGTATCCCTATTTTTTTCACTTTCTTTAGTAGTTTTGTTCTGCATATAGAATCATATGCACTTTGGAAATCAATAAAAACTGATAAATTATTTTCTTTTCTATTGAAGGAGTCTTTGATTTCTTGACTGAGAAGTAAGACTTGTTCATTTGCAGAGTGGAACTCTCTGAATCCAGCTTGACATGGGGAAATTAAATTTTGGGATTCTAGAAACCAATTTAACCTTTTTGACACCATTCTTTCCATCACTTTTGCTATTATGCTAGTAAGAGCTATTGGTCTATAATTTTTTATTTCTGATGCTGCTTTTTCCTTCTTCAAGAGTGGGACAATTATTGCTTTTCGCTATTTGGCAGGTACAGTGGTGTTCCAGGATAGATTGTAGAGTTTTAGTAGTTGTTTTGCTGTTTTTCCAAGGTTTTTTATGAACTCTGGATATATGTGATCTGGTCCAGAAGAGTTTTTGTTTTTTTAGATTATTAATTGCAATATTCAGTTCTTGCATATTAAAATTTTGATAAAAGATATTGTATTGAGTGTTAGGATCACATTCTCTTTCTTGTTTCAAATCTTTCTTAAATTATTATTTATTTATGCCAACAAACTTACTGTTGGTGTTTTTAAACACACAAGCTGTGTGTGGGCAAAGTTTAAGAGGTAGAACTGGAACTTAAAAATTCAATGCCACAACTGGGATTTGAACCACAGACCTTCCGCTGCTTTCTTAAATTGTTTACGTTCTTTTTTATTATTTCTTGTTACTTTATGTGAATTAGCATAATATTTATTGAATGTTTTGGCTATGGCTGCATCATTTGTTAATATTTTATTGTTGTGTATGATAGGTGTGCTGTTGCTTTCTCTCCTGTCCTTGACATTTTTTAAGAACTTATGGGTTTTGTTGCCATCTGTCCTATAATCCATTTTTTCTAAGAAATTATTAGTGATTCTTTTTAGCTGTATTAATTTCTTTTTTTAGTGAGGCACATTTCTTTCGCCATATTTGTGTATCTGATATGTTTTTTGTTTGTTCAGCTGTATTTCTAACTATATCCCTTTGCTTTTTCAGTTATTCTAACTGGGGGTTCCAAAAGGGTTTGAAATTGTTTATTCTGCCACGAGGAATATGTTTTTTTGTAGTTTCTAGGATGTCTTTACAGAAATTTTTGCTCATATGATCTGGGTGGTCATGCAGCTGTGAGTTTGTTTGTTCTTTAAATTTATGTTCCAGTTTAATTTTATATCTGTTTCAATCTGCTTTTTTGAAGTTCCAATACAGATTTGTGTGATTTTGACTGTTATTTGTATTATGTGGTTTTATATCAGCAATTACTGCTCTGTGACCAGAACTTGGGTCTTCTATAACTTGTTTTTTTAATTTTTGAAACAATATCTGTTGTAGCTAACAAGAGGTCTGGGTTATTGCCTGCTCCAGAGTAATGTATGAAGGTTTTGGGATCTTCTTTATCACAAATCAGTTCAAAGGTTGTGGTATTCAAAAATTCTTCCACTATCTGCCCTGTAGAATCCACTTTTTCATAACCCCATCTTCTGGAATGGGAATTGAAATCCCCAATTATGATTGTTTTATTTAATTGTTCAATAAGTGAGAGATCTGGTTCATTCCTGGGAGGATTGTAAATGCTGTATAAATGAAGATGTGTTTTGTTATCCCAAAAATTTAGCTTTATTAATTCAGCTTTATCTGTGTTATCCATTTCTTTAACAATTTGAAAGGAGGACTTGATATCATGTTTGACTCCAACTAATATTCCACTACTTATCCGTCTATTTTTGGGTAGAAGGTGTAGTAAAAATCCAGTAAAATTAAAGTATTTAAGTTGATCATTTGTTAGATTTGCTTCTTGTATGACAAATATATCTATGTCATAGTCAAATACAATTTTATTCAGTTCTATTCTTTTTGTTTGAGTGAGACCACCTGCGTTCCATTGTAGAATTCTGATGTTAGATCTTCTATTTATATCATGTTTTGGTTCTCGAGAAGTAGTCCCCGCCCGGAGATCCGAATGGGGGACTATTTTAACTCCGGAACATTTTACCCCTCGAGTCATATTTCATAAATATTGAAGACACTTAGCAGTAATGGTAACCGCTTTTTAGAGAGCACCACATTTTTATGTTTTGGCGGTTACATCGCTCTCTCACAACCCCCAGAATGTCTGGAGGACCACACCTGTCGTTGGTTTAAGGGTCTCACTGACCTGACTGGGAGAGTTATCAAACTAAATTCACCGACCATATCCTCTGATTATTACCAATCAGAGGGTGTATTACATGCCATGACAGGTCAGCATGTTAGGTGTTAAGTGATTATATAGAAATTAGAGAAATGTAGAGTTTGGAAAAATAAAGACTCCCTAGCCCTCAGGAACCCTAATAGCATTGGGGTCGGAAGAGAACAAGAGATGACCAAGGTAAGGTCAGATAGAAAAGCTACAGTGAGGAGTAAAACACCAGTAAGTGGAAGTAATGTTCTGCTCAGCTTGGGTACCTTGTGGTCGCCACTCACATATCCCCTAGACGGAGACCCCTGAGTAAAAGACTTGAACAGAATCTGCGAATCTCTATGTGCATTCTTGCAACCTAGCATATATGTTGTTTCTTGAGTTTCCAAAATGTTTGTTGGAAATCTTCTTTCCAGCTTTGTTTCCATGACACACTTTTAAAGTAGCGCCCTCAACACTCTCCATTTTCAACATGGATAATAAACACTAATTTTACAATAAATCTTTTCCAAAACACATGAAATTATGACTTCATTCACACCAAAGACAAAACTTTCACACTTCCACAATGTTAACATGAGGCGTAGCAGTAAACACATGCAGTGTAAGCTGGGAGGTCTAAGGAAGCTAATAAGGATTTGGCAGATATTGACACTGCCCTCATGTTTTGCTGCGTATTTTAGTACAATGTGTTGTGTTTCACTCCCATATCATGGTTAAAATGAACTCCTCAAGGTAAATCTATTGGAACTGATGCATAACTTTTTCTTCTTCTTTGAGTGTAGGACAACATCCTGTTCATTTCCTCTTTTATTCCTCAGATGAGTTATAAATGCTGTCAATCCATCTCCTAATGGGTTTTCCTCTTTTCCTTTTCCCATCTAAAGGTATAGGCTGCGCGTTCGTTCTTGACGAATGACCTTGAGCAGAAATCCAATGAGTGAGCCTACCCTTAATAAACAGGTCAGCAAATGTTTATGCTACGATAACAGACACCTCTGGTAATTATTATTTATTTATGCCAACAAACTTACTGTTGGTGTTTTTAAACACACAAGCCGTGTGTGGGCAAAGTTTAAGAGGTAGAACTGGAACTTAACTGGTTTACCAGGAAAAACACGAACTAACTTGAGAATTTAATGCCATTCTGGCAGTTTGTCACAATAGCTCAGTGGTTAGAGCGTCCGCCCGGCAAGCGGAAGGTCTGTGGTTCAAATCCCAGTTGTGGCATTGAATTTTTAAGTTCCAGTTCTACCTCTTAGACACCTCTGTTTTCCTCTGTCGCGTTTGTGTATACAGTCGACTGCAGAAGTTTTGTGCGGTACGGATGTATGTATGCATGCAACGAAAATAGCAATTCAGACGAGGGAGAGATGTCGGGAATAGAATAAATGCAAGAAAGTTAAGTGGAAACAGTTATAGAGGTATAGTGTATAATACGTGTGGCTGATATTACTGCAAGTGTCATAAATTGATTTGTAGTGTTGTACTACTTCAGCTCAGAAGCATGCGCGTCATCTTACTGCAGACTGTACCTCCTCTCTCTCGTTCCCGCAAAAGCTGAGTAGAGACTCGCATTCAACCTTTCATATAAAATTTTCATTCGTCAAGAAGTAACGCGCGACCTATATACCTTCTTTGGTCTATTTTACTAGATGGCTGTTTCCCATCCTGTTAATGCGTTCTTTCCAATATTTCCATCGCTCATTAATAAATGTTGTTATATCTTGAAGTTGGCAATTTTCTGCTTTCTGTTGCATATTTTATCTGATAAGGCTTTCCCTTGAATTGTTCTTAATATTTTCAATTCGCATGCACCTGTTTTGACTGTATCTTCTCTGGTTTCTGCTGCATCAGTTAAGATTGATCTAACTATTGTTTTATAAATACAGACTTTACTCTCTACTGCTATATACTTATTTCCCCAAATTACGTCTTTTATGCATCCTGATATTTGCGCTGCTTTATTGGCCTGTGTTTTTACTTCTCTATTTAAATTTTTGGTGTTTGTTATTTTAAAAACTAAATAATTAAATTCTTGTTGTTAGCTAATGCTGGATTTCTGACAATGAAGTCATTAATCCTCTTGCTCTCTAATATTTTTCACAATGATATTGAAGAAAACCTGTTCAATAATTTTTCTTTCCACTTCTAATTTGCATCTCATTGATTCTTTCGATACTGTCAGGCATTTAGATTTTTGTGTGTTTATTTCCATATTATATTTTTTTGCCTTTATACTGAATTGGCATAATAGCCTTTGTAAGCCATCTTCTGTTTCTGATATGAGGACAGCATTATCTGCATAACATGTTATATGAAATCTTGTGTTTCCTATCTTGTATTCCCACTCTTATGACAAATCTTCAATTAATTTATCCATTATTAGATTAAAAAGGAATGGAGTTATGGAATCACTGACCAACTGTTATTTCTTCGGTTTGTTCCTTTACTTTTATTCTTGTCTTGCACTCTGTGTTGATCTCCATTATTGATCTAATCAGTTGCATGGGTATGCCTTTTTCTTGCAATATATGTACCACATCTTTTAATTTTATCCTATCAAAAGCTTTTTTCAAGTCCACAAAACAAAAAAATATTGGTTTTTTAAATTCCCACAATTTTTCTAAAATTTGTCTATTGCATCCACTGTAGATCTATTTTTCCTAAAGCCTTGCTCTATTACTCAATTTGGTCAAAAAATGGATTTGGCTGCTTTGTACTACATGTGTCATACACAGTATCTTAATCAAAATCTTTGTATCATGTCTTTGGAGGATAATGAATTTAAATACCCATCTTGATAGTTACTCTACTTTTGTTTTTTTGTTATGCTGTTCATGGTAGTTGTTAATGCCCATTTTTACTACTACGGCACCACAGGCAGTGACACTGATGATACATGGAATGAAAATGGAGCACCGGTGAAATGAGATGGTGGGGGAAACTGGAGTACCCAGAGGAAACCTGCCCCAGCACTGCTTCGTCCACCACGAATCCCACATGCGGTTGCCTGGGATTGAACCCGGGCTGCTTTGGGGAGAAGCGAATGGTCTAACCACTCGGTTATGGCACGGCCTGTGCTATTCATGGGCACATAAAGATTGATCCTTTGTAATTTTGTTTTTGGAAGGGGTGGGAGCTTTAGGGAGCCAGAAGACTTGATTTCAAATGAAATCTCAAAACTGAATTTTTGGATACAATACAATATTGTCTCTACTTACTGCAAGTGCATAGTAGAGAGGGTAACATAACTGGTTAAACTACAATCAAATGGGAATTCAATGTGTTAAATTGATAAAAAATTATTGGTGAGCAATAATTTTCTACTGGCAGAAAAATTGGAAGTGTTCTAGGGGTACTGAAGAATGATTCCAATATTTCAGTCACCTTTTCTCTAATCTGCCAAGACATGCCTGCTGCAAATCATGTGATTGTTGCTAGAGTATTTAATGAAACAACATGGACATTGTTGCCAGATGGTGTATGATATGAAAATGCTCTCTTTATTTTTTACTGATGCTGCACCATATATGAAAAAGGCAGCAGCGGGCTTGCCAGTTATCCTAAAATGATTCATGTTACATGTGTTGTGCATGGATTGCATAGCACATCTGAGGAAATTAGAGTCATGTTTTCTGACATTAACAAATTGATTTCTAATGGGAAAAAATTGTTCATTAAATCACTTACAAGGCTTGAAATTTTTCAGAATAAAAATCCAAACACTCCAGTGCCTCCTGTGCTTATGGTCACTCACTGGGCTGTACATGATTGCCGGCAGTTCAGTACCACACAGAAAACCTGGATGGTTTTGCTGCTGTTATAAATGAACTAAATTGTAGAGATGCCAGTTCAATTAAAATTCTTAAACAACTTTTAAGTGATACTGCGTTAAGAAATGACTTAGCATACATTTCTGCAAATCTGTATTTTCTTTGTGATTCCATAAAGAAACTGCAATCGGTAGGAATGCCTTTGAGAGAAACAGTTAAGTAGTTCAGGATGTGGAAGAAAAATTGAATGTTCTTTCTAGTCCTGCTGCACAAAAGAAAATGCAAGGAAGTGCTCAAAAATAATAGTGGATTTAACATAATGTGTAAAATTTCAAATGTATTGGACAACATGAAATTATTGATGTGAGTGACATTCCATATGATAATTATGTCAGACTTCTTGTGACTGGAGTGATCATTTTCAAAATTCAAGATAGTTCTTTGTGACAGTTGTCAATATTTTGCAATGGAAAATTTGAGGAATCACATGACTGCATTCAAGATGTTCTAGGTCTTCGAGCCAGGTTGAGTGATGAAAAACCATCAATGTTTCAGGAGTGTGCATCTCTCCCATCATCAGGATGACGAATGACTAGTAAGAGTGAAAAGACCAGTATACGTACTGTCTGCTAGCACGGACCGAGTAGAAAACACCCAGTCTAATGTGGAGGTGGTTCAACGCTCCGTTGGAATCTGTGTTTTCTGAGTCAGTTGATCTCTAACTTTAAGGCTGGTTTCCAGGAGGGACTAAACTGCAATACGGCATCTTGGCTCAATGTGCTCTTCTCGGAGATGGACAGAGCCTCTGAGCAGAGCATGTTCGTCACCAGGAAAGCTTCAAATTATATTTCACATGACTGTACACTGTAACTCTACAGCGTATGATGATCCTTTCCAAGAACAATGTCCGGTGAGTACCACGTACATGTATATTAAACTCACCCATTCAGATCTTAAAAAAATATTTTCTTTTTTGGCACATATTTTTGACCTTTTAGCACATATTTTTGACACTTTTAGCCCACAATAAATACTTTCCAAGTTTATAGCACCTAAAAATCGGAGCCTTAGTCATCAACAATTACAATTCCCATCTATTTGCCTTCCATTCCCCATATTAGTCTTTACTCAGCACACCATTATTACTCAGCAAACTCTTAAAAGCACCAGTACCACAAAAACCAGATTATCAATTTGTTTCTCTACTGTACCACCATCTCCCAACAGTCCTGAAAATGTCTCATTTGTTTCTGTATCAAGCTCATCACTTATTTCACATATAGGCAACAGGGGAATGTGAAGAGAGCATTCAAAGTCTAAACTATTCTGAGGAACAAGAAATGTTTGAATACTCTGCATAGGATGGGATAAATACAACACACAGGAATACTTTAACACTAATAAGGCAATTATGATGGACTTCAACTAAAAGCTTTCCTCGGGTATCGAGTGTCTTACCTTTTTGATTCAGGCAAAATGAACTCTTCTTCTCCATCCGAGACATCCTGCAACAATAAAATATATTTTACTGTGCGGCAATAATTAAATATCACATCCCATATTTAATAATTTTACCTTGTTTGATTTGTTAATTTGTTGATTTTTTTATACATACAAAATGTTACTGAACTACACCGAAATAACTTGAGGGATAGTAGACATGACTGACATAACTAACATGAGATAGGCAAGGTATGGTCTGCGGCTAAACATAAGTTATATGGTCTTAAATGTATTGGTATCATATGCTGGTAAGTCAGTGTTAAAGCAAATTTGGGTGAAAAATTGGTTAGGATGTCTCTAAGTCTGCTGCTTGAGTATAAAACTATCAATTTTCAGCAGCTGGCCATCACTGTTCTCAAGATTTGCCACAAAAATCTCTCAAATCTCAAACTAATCACTTGACAGTGCAACACTGGAGCAACTGCCTCCTTGTGGTGTGTATGTAGCCTACTCTAGAGACATCTGTGTCTTGATTCAAAATGCCAAAAGCTGTTGTCCCAAAAGTCATTGGTTCGCTTCCTGTTATGACTTACTGGCTTTTTTTCTTTCTATTTTTATTCCGTGCGAAGAAGAGCATAAACATTACTATTATTTCCATGATTCAGCTCACAACAAAAATCTTGGATAGGGTATGACAATCCTCCCTTCGATGCTGTCAACTTTGTCTTGAAAATTCAGATCACAATTTTGAGTAGTTCATATAAAATGACCTAAAGTCTTAGATGTTCTTATACTTTCTTACCTTTAAGAAAACTTCCAACTTGAAGTGCAGTGTATGAACATACGAAGCAGGATTCAACTTTTTGTTAGCAAGAATTATAATTAATTGCATGGATATGTTGAAATAAAAATGCATGAATTGAAACACAATTTAAAATCTAGACCAAAATTGTTAATATGCTCTACTCAAAAGAAAGAAAAGAAGAAACAAAAAATGTAGTTAACAAGACTCAAACTCAAAAACGATGATCTTATACTTGAACATTAATGTCATAAATCACTGTGTCAGAGAGGTATGCTCTAAAATGTTACTTTGTTTTCATATGTTGTATTCTCAAATAGCTGATATTAGCTAGTGGCGTACTGGCATTTTAGAAACTCATAGACGTAAGTCCGAAATTTGAACAAATCCAACATGAGTCTCCCATGCCAAATTACTTGTTTAAGACATATCTATATTTTCTGAAAATATTTTAGTGTAGTTCCTTAACACCCTGTGTATAAAAACAGAAACACGACAACAGCAACAGATGTACATAAGGTCACACGGATGACTTGTTTTTCCCTGTTCTGAAAGTGCAGTATCATGCAGTATTGAGCTGATGCTGATATTGTGTGGGCGAATTACTACCAGTATTCTTTATTATTTTTTCCTGTACTTAGTCACAAAGTGTAAGATAATGCTACTAAAATCATGCTGTTGTCTTTAGCTAATGCTGGATTTCTGACAATGAAGTCATTAATCCTCTTGCTCTCCAATATTTTTCACTGATGGATGGGGCGCTAGAAGTGGCTGGGCATATTTGAAGGTGGTCTTGGTCCATTTCTTCTTGCAGATCACATGAAGGACAGAGTGGTGAAGAATATATCCCAATTCCTAAAAACCATGCTATTACATTCTATGAGGGTATACACCTAATGGAGGGTTAATTGCCATTGATCAACCTTATGTTGGTTAATTATGAAGCCTTGGACTTAAGTACTTACTGCATTTTAAGTTGTCATTAAAGTATGTTAACTCATGGATCTCCTGGTGATTTGTGGGGGAAAATGTGAATCAGTTGGAGGATTTCATATCGTGGTAGCATGTTGCCATGGTAACTCAGTGGTTAGAACAACCAGACGATGATCAGAAGAACTGTAATTCAAATCCTGGCTATGACATTACATTCTTCAGTCTGATTCTACCTTTCCAATATAATTTACAGTCATTATACTTCCTGCAAACCACTCCATGTAGCAGTGGGACTGGAAAGATCTTATTTGGCCTCCATCCTTGAGCACAATATTTAGGATCTGGTGTGAACACTTTTCTTCAAAAGACAGGTACAATATAGGTGTTTTAATAAGATGGATAACCAAGTCGCTAATCTCACGTGCTGCAAATATTTTGAATTCATAACACAATAGGAAACAAAAACTAACATCCACAGTTCCATGCTGCACTAGAAACCAGAGTCTAGACTTCGAGAATGCCTATGAGCATTAGAATAATATGGCTTGGAGGGGAGTGGTTGCTTAGCAATGGCATTTATTGATGACATCAACCATGTCCACCAACAGCGTGTTGTTGACTCTCATACAGAGAAAGCTGAGTTTGCCTATTCAATATTAAAGTGCTTTTTAATAGTGTAGTGATAGTGTGGTGTTACAATTAATATATAAATACATAGTACTAAGTGTATGTGATGGAAGGAAACAAAAAGAAGCAGCCAGTTTTACACAAACAAGCGAGGGACATAATGTGCATTCCTTCTTTACGAGAGAGGTCTCTGCTGGCAAGCCATTATGCAGCATTGCCAAATGTGGGAAACACACAGCTGAGGCTTGTGCTTTAAGCCTCAGAATGGTGGAAAGAATTGTTGAAGAGGGTAGATTATCATAACAACCTTCTGGTGATCCAGTATTTAATTTCTCTGGGAAATTATTATTGTTGTTGCCTAATGCTGGACTTCTGACAATGAACTCATTAGACCTCTTGCTCTTCAGTATTTTTCACTGATGGATGGGGCGCTAGAAGTGGCCGGGCATACAGGTAAATTATTATTAGATAGTGCCATAAACGTTGTAATTTCATGATATTGCCCATTTTCATCAGAAAGAACATTTTGTTACTGAATATAAAATGTTTAAATTGACAGTGCAGTGCTATTTAACTAAAGTTAATATTGACAGAGTAATAAACAGAAAAACACAGTATAATTGCACAAGGGTGCATTAAACAATTTATAGAAGACGAATATGCAACTATTTTTAAATAACGTAAGGTAAAGCGCATTATGTAACTCTCTGTGCTATTTTCTAGATGAATGAATCTATTGCTACCTATCTTTGCTATTTTATAGGAATGAATCTTAAATGTTATGGTCTTTTTGATTCCTTGTAACTTAGGTTTATTTTGTTATATGATTTTCACATTCATATCTGACACACACACACGCACGCACGCACGCACGCACGCACGCACGCACGCACGCACGCACGCACGCACGCACGCACGCACGCACGCACGCACGCACGCACGCACGCACGCACGCACGCACGCACGCACGCACGCACGCACGCACGCACGCAGGCACGCACACACGCACACACACACACACTGATAGGTATGTTTACTGTAAGAAATTAAAAACAAATGAGGTTTAAAGTGTGAGTAATATAATGAATGTGCTTTATACATAACGCGCATATATACTATATACTAGCTCTGTCTCAGTCTTCTGCATGAGGAACTGCCAAGTTAGGTGCCAGTCAGTGTAGTAAACCCCTTCCCCATGCCAGCAAGTGCAAGTCTCATGTTTTCACACTGCTTTATTTTAGACTATTGTGAGTCTCTGCAGGAACATACAAGCAACTTATTATCAACTTTTAAACACTGTTTTCTTGCTATTTACATCCAACATATAACATGCAATCTATCCGTACGTAGTTTGGATAACCTGAGACTCATTGACACCCTTCAGCTTTACCATTGCAGTCTAGTAAGTTTTTGTCCATCTTTTAGTTTACTGGTGATACAAAATACATTTCACATGAAGAGAGCTTTACAGGGTATTTGCAGAAAATTCAACATATAAATTTTATTAGTCATATGAATATCTTAAAGATATTGCATTTTAATCAGAATTGTTTGATATAATTTAAAACAAGTAAATGTATCAAAAAATGTACCATATAAAGAGAAGTTTGGGGTAGGGATTTTCTGAAATCTTTGTGTCATCCTTGAAAGATGCTGAGCTTAATGTGATATTTGGTATTTATCAAATTTTTCCTATTTGAACACATGTCACAATGGAGAAAGTAACAACAAACACATTTGTCCCTTTATTGTTAGGCTAAGAACTACACTGTCCCCCTATGATAAGTATTTTCTATGTCTTACCTCTGTACCAGAATGCAGGTCTTCATCTTTAAAGCGAACCTCCTCTGACTCAGATTTCATCTCAATGGAAACTGTTTCTGACCATTCTGATTCTTCTTTTATCTCTATTTTGACATCTACATCATGATAATCATCGAGTACCTTAGGGTCAGACTGTGCTACAGAATCTGAACTTTCTCGCTTTATATGAATATGTGAACCATAAGTGACTTCTTCCATCTTCAATTTACAAGGTTCTTGCTTTACTTCTATTTTAGTGTCAAATCCATGTGTAGTATTGGAATTCATTATGGACTCTGAAGAACAATGCTCTACTGCAGTGAATTTCTTGTCAGTTATCATTTCTTCAATTTCTGTCTTGATGATTACGTCGGTCATCCCATGTGTAGTTCCAAAATCTGAAGAAAACCAAAATGTATCAATAACTTTGATATTTGCTACTAACTATAAATTAGAAAAGGAAACAAAATTTAATGTTTGTTATCAAGTTAACAATGAACAGGATGGTAAAAATACACAAAACATTAAATGTCAGATTAGTTCTATTGGCATAAGAAATAAAATGCTTATGCCATTGTGCCACACACATCTGCCAAATTTCTGGATGGATCTTCAAAACATTAGAAAGTTATTCTAAAGTTTCCCATCACAAACAAAGTTGGTTTGCAATTGCAAGAGCTCTACAATCTCATCAACATGTCTTTCCTACTCAGTTTCAATCAGTGGTACTCTGTCTCAGATTTCTCTTGGTAGTGTTTAACGCACCACTGATGATACATGGAATGAAGATGGAGCATTTGTGGAATGAAATGGCGGGGGAACTAGAGAAACAAGAGAACCCAGAGGAAGCCTGCCCCTGTCTCACATGTGGTCACCTGGGATTGTGACAACATGTGACAGCCTTGGTGAGAGGCTGTTTCAGATGTGTTTGTGCTAACTTTCTTGTGATAATAATTGATCTTCCACAGAAACCATGTATAGGCTAAGCCAGAAAGATAGAATGAGATGGCAAATTTCAATGCTACAGCCAAGATTCAGTTTAACATGACATTGCTATGCTAACTTGGCTACTTGCCAGCAAAACATTACATTTTCCAGCTGACTCGTATTGTTCCGATAAATCACAAGACTCTCTCAGATACAGTCTCAAACAACATACTCTAGTGGCAACTTACAATCTCATCAGTATTTAAATCCAGCTTCTTTAGTTAACCATGCTATTGACATGGCCTCTTATTCACTAACAAATGAAAGTGCATGACCTTTCCATATATTGTATGTAAATGTTGTATAATGGAGGGAACTGTGGTTACCTATGAGCTCAAACATTCTAACAGGTGAAATCCTTGTATAGTGGGAAGAAAAAAATGTGTTATATGATCTGAAAGTCCTTTTGGAAAGAATCCTTTCGAAAAGAAATCCAACTCTCATTACAACAAATTGAGAAGCTTGTATCTGAATTTATGGTTTAAGTATTAGTAGTGTAGGGAAAGAAAATTGAAACTAGATATTTAACTGGAAAGTTGATCTTCTGACAGTAAAGCTGACATCATGAATAATCAGACTCATACATGGAAGGAATTGTGAGACTAGCGAGTACTCTGTAACTGACCCAGTGAGGTGGCACTTCAGCAACATGTGCGACTCGCATTCAATCCCTGTCAACTGCCCACTCTAGCTTGGGATTTTCCATGGTTTCCTCTTGTCACATGCTGGGGTAGATTCTCTTCTCCATGGCTTCCTTTCCCTTCATTTCTCATTTCCCTCGCTTGTCATCTTTCAGGTTTGGTTGATAGTGTGATACGTTCTGGCAAACGCAGACAGATGGCACAGTTGTTTACACTCTGGAACTCCTTCCTTGGCCCTCCTGGAAGCTACTGCAAGGGTTGCCCTCTCCCTGGCTAGAGAAAAAACTTTGATTGTGCATCAGGGCGCACGCATGCCCACGCCACCCCCCTCGCTAGCCGACCCCCCCCCCCAACAGATTCACACACACACAGAGACACACACGCATGCAACCACCCCCCATGCACATACAAACCTTTTTCTAAAAAAGCTATTGTTTTGGATTCTGGGGCCTCAAAACATACATTTCTGGAGGAATCTTGACATTAAAATTTTGGATGTAACACAATACTTCCTCTACTTACTATATGTAGGAGAGAAGGTAAAAATAATTTCAATGATATTCAAAATAATTAAACTAATGAATGTGCAATATAACTGATAGATACTGAATAATTAAACGGAAGCATAATTTAATGTAATGAATAATCAAATAGCACTGTATCTAGACACAGTTACCTCAGGATGTCATTAAGTATGTGTAAGTATAGGAGTGCATATTGTTATCACGTCAGTTGCATCCTTTGGTCCCATGTCTCCACATGTTAGCAAATGCACTTCGTGGCACAGCAATTCAGTTTTGTATTTTCCATATATCAGATCAATCAATGAATAATTGATTGTTCTAACACATACAAACTGCATGTGAGCAACCTTTGAAAGACAGAATCAGAAGTGGAACATTCACTGCCATAGCTGGGATTTGCATCACAGATCTTGTGCTATTAATTACTCAACTACCATGGCAACATGCCAGCACAGCCAGGGCCATCTCTAAACAGGCCTGAAGGTTGAAAGAGATTATGTTAATGATGTCATCATCAGGGGGGTTAATGTTTATCACCTGTTTGTTTATTACGGGGATGCAACATATCAGTGCGTGGTTGGAATGCTAAGAAGTTGCTTGTGTCTTACAACGTGTCAGTAAACAATTAGTGAGTGAAACATCAAATTACAAAGTGAATGTAGTTTTTAATACAAAATGCCTAGGAAGTGTTGTGTGCTGGATTGCACCACAAACTAGAAAACAAGTGTAGAAAAGTATGTTACAGTGTTTTCAGTTCCAAGGGATCCACACAGGAGAGAGTAGTGGGTACGTGCTATTCACAGGGATAATTATGAAACAGGTGTTGCTGCTGTGGTATGTATTAAACATTTTTCTGAACAGCACATAGTGAAGGAATTTACTGCTACGCGAAATGAAGGAAGTGTTCTTGTAATACCCAGGACAACTCCTAAACTTACTGAAGATGCATGCCCCTCGCTGTTTCCTAATTTACCATGCTACCTGACTTCCAAACCAGCACCCAAACGTAGGGATCCAGAAGAAAGAAGAGGAGAAACGTTGGAAAGGGACGCAGCAGCATTTCGTAAATGGCTCAAATATGACAAAATTGTTGATTTTCAGAGCTTTATAGATAGAATTAGTGACATGAAATTAGAGGGATTCACTGTCATTATGAAAGAAAACAATGTAATTTTTGTGAAAATTGATACTGAAGAAATTCCTAAAATTGTAGCAGCATCAAAAATTAATTCCAATTTTATTTTACTACAGGGTAAAATTGTAATACCCAATAGTAAGTTTAAATGGATTCTTGGTAAACAAATGATACTGGTTAAATGGTTTAAATTTAAAAGTCAAGTGAATGGGTTCACAATAGCAAGTAAACAGACAGACCATAAACTACTTCAGGCTACCAACATTTTAAAGGAATGTTGGGAGGAAATGAATGAAGATTCCACAGAATATCAAAACTGAATTCCTAGAAGAGCAGGTAAAATTGGTCAGTCAAAAGTCAATTAAATATACACCCGATACCCTATTATGGGCGTGCTCAATTATTTTTCTCACCCAGCAGCTTATAGACAGTTATGTGATTCCAATGTTCTTTCTTTACCCCATCCTGATTACCTTAGACAAGTTTCTCAAACCCTCAGTCCTGATAGACACTCGAAATCATTGCATTTAACATATTTATCAGAGAAGTTGAAAATGCTTAGTGATCACAAAAAAGTAGTAAATTTGTTATTGGATGAAATTTATGTAAAACCTGTAATTTCTTATAAAAGGGGTAACATACAGGGTCTTTCAAACACACATGAACCTGCAAAAACAGTGCAAACTTTTATGATAACATCTTTAACATCTAGGAATAAGGATGATGTAGCTCTGTATCTGGTGAAAAATGTAACAGCACAAAAGCTGCATGAGCAGATTATCTCTGTAATTAAAGCTTTGACTGGATATGGATTTAGGGTATTAACCTTAATAACAGATAACAACAGAGTTAGTAGAAACACTTTTGAGAAGCTGTGCAATGGTTCTTTAAAATGATGCTTCAAAAACTCAGTGAAGGTAGATGAAGATATCTTCATACTATTTGATACAGAGCACCTAATTAAGTCCATTAGAAATAATTGGTTAAATCAAAAGGACAGTGAACAAACATTCCACATACCAATTCCAGCCTTATTTTTTCCTTCTTCAGCAAAAATATCATCAATTTGAGACAGATTAGAAGACCCCAATAGAAAATCGTTCATGTAAATGTTTGTTAAAAGTGTATAAATATTAGAATTGTTTGTGTTCCATAATAAAAATAGGAGACGATAATTGGGATCACTTCCCTAACGAGAAAGAACTAGTTGCGCGGATGAATACCGTGGATGAAGACGAAAATGGCGGTGTGTCGTGTCAAAGCGACGCCAAGAAACGATTCAGTAGCGTCTATATGTTCAAGGTGATAAGACGTGTTTTGGTATAGCATGTGAACATGGAACTTTCACCAAACTTTTATCCAGCGTAAATTCTACCAAATTAAAAAAAAGTGTAAAGGTTTTTAAGTATTAAATATGGTGATGAGAGTGTGAAATATCGAAGTGTTAATAAATAAATACATTGTGATAAAGAAACATTGATATATGCATTCCATCTGTTACCACGACCTTGTAGATAGAAAACGAGTCTCATAGCACAGCCCATTCTATTAGTTTCGCATTAAAAACAGCATCAAATTGAAAGACAAAATGTGGCATATGCACTGAAACTTTTTGATGAAAAGAACATTGCAACACTTAAAGTAATAAAAACTGGATGCAAAAGGAATAGTTAAATTTTTGGAAACAATTTTGTTCTGGTGGTAATGTGCAATTGTGAAACATCCACTCAAAGGAAAGCACTTAAGAGATAAACTTTCTGATCCGATCAGAAGCCCAGAATACCCATCAATAGATTTTCTAAAAAATTTCACAAGGTGGTTAGAGGAGTGGAACAAGATCAGCATTTATGAGAGTGGGGATAAACGACATGGGAAGTTACCATCTGAAATTCATACAGCACTTCTTTATACCACTAACATCTGGTCAAACTCACAAAATTCTTATTGGAAGAAATGAAATTTGAATATGTGCTTCTAGGAAAATTTCAGACAGGCAAAAGAGCAGAGGAAATTACAATGTTTCAGTAATGCAAATTTTGGAGTCAGAAAGGAAATTGAAGCTTATGAGTCTTGTGCAGCTGCATTCCTCAAAGGTGGTGCGCTTCATTACCTCAGGCCAAGTAAGGAAGAATGCCCCAATGTTTAAATGGTTCAGTACAGTATTATTGTATGCCAGTGTTTTCAAGTGAATAAATGAATTGTCTAATTATAATAAATATTTAAGGGGAGGAAGGAGGAGCTATCATTTGCCATTCATTTTGGATTAACTAACTAGGCATACTGGTTTTTGAGCAGACTCCTTCAACTGCTTAGATGGATCTTCACTCAGTAGTAATTTACATCAAATAGGTATTAAACAGTCTAATGCACAACCTGCAAGAACTCGACAGACCCTTAACATCTGAACTTGGTAATAGAGACATGATACTAGCATTGGCTTAAGCTTTGTACTTGGTTCTCAAACAAAAACAAAACAAGTGAATGAGAATGATGAAATTCTCAACTAGTGATTTGCATGCTAACCTTCAAATCCAGAGATCCTATGATCAATCCCCAGCTGCAAGGTGGAAATATTTCTATATCCAGGATCCCTTCTCCCTAGAGTCTGGAGATATGAATGAGAATGTGAATGTATGAGTGAATTAAATGTGGTAACCATAAAGTAATCAAACTCCAAAATTAATACTGCTGTAAGCGAGTGAACATCATTTCTGTTGTAAGATTTAAAGCTTTCACGGCGCGCATTATTAATTAAGGCTTCACGGGTGATCAGCCGTGTGAGGTTTAAAAACATTAAGCTTTCGGCCATTGTAGACTCCATGGCCTTCATCAGAATGAAAAAGCTTAATGATTTTAAACCTCACACGGCTGATCACCCGTGAAGCCTTAATTAATCATTTCTGTTGCGCATTTGTTCCAAATGGCAGCATCTAAATGGAACATTAAAAAATGATGGAATTACCTTAGGAATGTTGTTTCAAGTCGATGTTCCCATTTGTAGAGCCTGGAATCCTTTCACCTAACATTTTTATGTAGTTTTCTTTCATAGTAAAATAAAAGCGTGAGAACAATAAACATGGCAATCTTCCCGTTACACTGCGTTCCCGCACGCTGGGTACTACAATGAGAAGAATGAGAAGTGAAATTCGCTGGATTGGCGATGTATCGATTTGTATTTCTCAAGCCGTCCTGTCTTAAAACATAGCCATATGCCGGTAGGCGTAACTCTGCACTGCATTTGCAAAAGACAATGGCTTGAATGAGCAAGTGGCATCTATACAGGAACTGGGAAATCACGAGAGTAATATTACCTAATGACAACCAAGTATAAATTTGTTGTTGAGGATCTTTAATGGTTTATACGCAATCTTAACTTATGTGCATTTCTTTACCGGTGTACCTAACTTTTTAGGTTAGCTACTTATTTACGTTGTATTAAATATGGGTCATGTGGAGTGTGGTTCATGTGTATGTTATCCTATTTCGTATATTTTTTTAAATAAAGGAATGTGAAACGTGTAGCATGCCGATTGCGGGACTATGGCATTACTCTAGGTGAAAAATCTTTGAACTAAAGGATCTTATCGTCAAATCCTACACAGGTTTGGCTCAAGATCTTTACACCTTTTCAATGAGAACACGATTTCTACATATCACTGCTAGGTGTTCTGTGTACATATCCATGCTTACTTTGTTATTGTTTTTCGATGACAGAATGACTCCTAATTTCCTATTGGTCAACAGTGTGTCAATATAGCCAGGGTTCCATTGTCAAGAATGATGATATCAGGAGAGTAACGTATAATGATGGGTATAGGAGTCGGAGTCGTTCCGAAGGAAGGCTTCCTCCTTCAGCGGTGAGAAGGAAGGAAATATTCCCGAAGATTGAAAGAAAAAAAATCTATTATTCTCATGTTTAACCCTTGCTTGGTGTTTGGGGTCTTTATAGACCCCAAAGCTGCTTTAAATACGTAGAAATTGTTTTAATGTGAACGCTTCTCATCTTCCAGATATGCTTTTTGGTACTTTTTATTATAAATGGTCAAAATATTTATGGTAATATGACGGTCGGTAGCACAGAATTTTGAATTTTTTTGTAACAGGGTCAGAAAATACTCCAGGTATACAATATGTGATTTTCCATGGTATATTACAAATTTATTACAATAATTCGCAACAATGCAACTTCTGAACCTTCATTTGTATGTCCATTGTTGTAACAAATTCGTAGACAATGCATACACATGCATTGCTGTAACAAATTATTATAAAATATAGGTCGTGAGGTAAGACATGAGCAAATTTTATGCATAGGGGAAGCTTACTTTTCCTCCCTCTCTGCAATTGATGAGAGGGGGAAATAGTTTGCTGCCATTGAACAGTGGCGGCTCGCAGTCAAAATTTTAGGGTAGGCAAAGTGTAACAACAACAACAATGATAATAATAAATATAATAATAATAATAATAATAATAATAATAATAATAATAATAATAATAATAATAATAATAATAATAATAATAATAATAATAATAATAATAATAATAATAATAATAATAATAATAAACCCCGTTTATCCGAAATATAGGGGGCGAAGTCATTGCAGATAACGCAAACAATATATTGTTTGGTTGTTTAATAAGAGCAGAGTGAATGAGTGTGACTTACGGACGAATTACCGCCAAAACTAAAATCACGAGTGTCGGCAGACTTTTTTCCAAGGGGGGGGGGGGGACATGTTGGAAATTTGCAATCATATAATATTAAATCATTATTTTACTGTCAAAATTTATAGTATTTGTTGTGCTAAACAAAAATTGTTCTTTACATCAAAATTAAAATAATAGTTTAAAAGTCAGTAACTGACTGCACATTAAGTTCATCAACTTCCAAGGGGGGGCCGTGGCCCCCCTTGCCCCCGTTTCGCGACGCCCATGACTAAAATAGATTAAGAAATTGAAAAATTGTCTGACTGCAGCTTTATGTTAAATAGCTAAAACACTCCTCTTTTCATTGTCAGTGCGCCGCGAAAGCGAAATTTGTAATTGTTCACTAATTAAGTCGGTATTACTGGTATTACACAGAGATAACGACACGATTCAGATCTCTGAGATCTTCGTTCGTGGAGTATGGCTGTTCGGAAAATGTCGCATAAATTCGGATTTGGGCAGGCAAGTGTTCGGACTGCTGGCAGACGCGTCTACGCATGCTCGGAGTGCATATACAGACCGAATGTTTCCTTATCCCTGTTCAAGGGCCTCGTACTGTGGAAAGGGGGCCGGGCAGGCAGAGGTTAAGCTAGCCTGCTCTCCACTACCCAGGTTCCATGCGTATCATTTCTGGCGCGCGTTTCAAACACGCAGCGCAGTTTTGATGAATCGGAATTGAGATTAAAGGATTTGATCATGCGCTGGTCATTATAACCAAGAAAACTTTTCTTGAACTGCAATTTAGGGGAAAATGACGGTTCAAATGATAAAATGCAGAATCATAGTTAAACATTATTTGTTGATGTATTGCGATAGGGTAGGCAATGCCTACCCTGCCTACCCTGAGGAGCCGCGCCTGCCATTGAATAAACATCATTGCAACAATGTGGTGCAGCTGAAACAATTGCAGTTCACATGAAAGTAATTGCTGGCACATAGCCACAGTTGTAGTGAAGTTACTTTGTTCGTTATAAAACTAATTTTAATAATATATATTGTCATTATCAATATACAGCAAAGCTATGCTAACAAACTTCACTCCTTCGTGGACAGAAATGTTACGACTTCTGCGCATACACGATTGCGCAGCTTTCCGCACCATTAGCCTTTCAGACAAAGAGTGCCATTGTGCATCCTGGGGAATTGTTCATGTCTTACCTCACGACCTGTACAGACACAGCAATTGCAGTTTGTGGAGGTTAGATGTGGTATTATATTCATAATGGATGATATACGCTTTGAAAGTGGCTACAGTCTTGAGCAAGCTTTAGCAGATATGTATACAGTTGGATCCATCGTTCTTGGCCCCTGACCCTGAGTGGAAGTCCTGTAGGCGAACCTATAGCTTTTGTCTCTTTCATCAGCTCATACAATTCTGCGAATGAAACCATGCACAACAGGTGGGGTGGGGAGGAGGAAGATAGTGGTGTCTGCATTTCAACAGTCCTTGCTAGTTCACAGTTGCTTTTTTGTGCAGCATGCAATAATTAAAGACATAGTAAGATATTTGCGATAAGAAGTGAATATAGTGAATTTATGAGACATTGATTGTAACATAAATCAATTATGCTGCCACTGCTTTCTAAATTAGGATACAAAACATTACACAGAGTAGCGAAATGGTTTCAAATGTATGGGCATACATGAAGAAAAAAGCTAAAAGTATAGAACTGCTTACATCAGAAGTTTTCAAAAAAATTAAAAAAGTTTAAAAAATGTGTATCAGATGCCATTAGAGCGTCAGAAAGAACAGTGAAAAGAATTGTTCAAGAACACAAACAACATGAAAATCAGAAAACGTCTTTTGGAACTTCAGGCAAAAAAAAAAAAATTCCAAAATGAGTAACGGATCTAGATGACTTCGATAAATGTGTCATTAGAAGAACGATTCATAATTCTTATGTTCAGGAAAAATGTGCTCCTACAATAGCTAAATCACTTATAATTTTAAGAGAAGGCATTAACTTTCAGGGCAGCAAGTCATCCTTAAACAGAATAGTGAGAGAGCTGAGTTTTAAATGGAAAAAGATAAAATTTACAATATCTGCAGTGATGCATGTGTCAATATGAACATACTTGTACAGCTAATTAAGCTAGGTACATTGTAAAGACCTTTTTTCTGCATGGTTTGTACATGCTACTTTACAAAGAAGAACATTATCTGAGCAGCATATGAAGCTGATGCACCAATTCGCTTGCTGTCTGATGTCACCTGGATTGCTAAGTAAACTTGCTTTCAACCTTTACATTTACTTCCTCCAGGGGCCAAGAACAGTGAATCCAGCTGTAACAGTGATAGTGATAATGGATCAATTTTCGGAAATGAGGATGAGAGTGAGACATACAGGCTGGAGATGAAGTAGATGGGAATGAATGTGAAAATGATGATAATGCAATTCAGGAAACTAGTGCTCCTGCACTTATATCTAGAAGTGGACAGATAACATATTATGTAGTACCACCTGATTTGCGCAAGCAAGCTTCCAGGAATATAGTACATGAAACTGCACATATTCACATCATCTTAGACCACAATTACAGACAAGGGCAGACTGTCTCAGACTTTTTATCACCAATCACATGCACAGTGTAATAGTCATGCATACCAATAATCGTGCAGAAGACAGTAAGATTCAACACCCATATCATAAACGCTGGAATGAACTTGACTGTACAGAACTACAGGCATTCTTTGGCCTACTAATAATAGCTGGTTTACACAAGGCACGTGGGAAACCTTTGAGTGAATTTTGGTCAGATGAGTATGGCTTGCCTATTTTTTGAGCTACAATGAGTTTTTCAAGATTTTGTGATATTTTGATGTGCCTCCGGTTCGATGTCAAGAGAAGAAAGAAAAGTTGCTTCTGGATCGAAAGCTGAACCTATACTGTTTGAAATGTTTGTTGATACATGCATTTCGTCTTATATTCCTGGGCCTTATATTACAGCTGATGAGCACCTGTATACTTTCAGGGGACGGTGTCCATTTAAGGTGTACATCCCTTCAAAACCTGGAAATTATGGGTAAAAGTGTGGGCTGCTGTGGATTCTGAGACCAACTATCTCATAAATGCACAACTGTACACAGGGAAATCTGCTGAAGGAAGAGAAATCAATCATGGGAAGCAGTGGTTCATGATTTAGTTGATCACCTGAAGGAAAGTGGTAGGAATATTACCACTGATAATTTTTTACTAGTTTTGATTTGGGACAAGAACTTCTTGCTAACAAATTGACACTTGTGGGAACTCTTCGTGCCAACAGGAAAGAGATACCATAGGAAATGTTACCATCAAAACAAAGGGTTCCATTATTGACCACTTTGGGATAAAAAAAGAATACAGTTATAGCTTCTTATGTGCCTGCAAAAAACAAATCAGTTATTTTGTTGTCTACTCTACACCAAACATTTGAAGTAAGTGAGCATGAGCATAAGAAACCTGAAGTGATAATGTTCTACAACTCAACAAAGTCAGGTGTTGATAAGATGACTAGACACTATTCAGTGAAACGTGGAACAAGAAGATGGCCACTTGCTCTATTTCTTCATATACTTGACTAGCATGCCTCAATGCTTACGTCCTGTACTGTAAATTGTTACATCATATGAGAGGTAAACATGCTAGAAGAGAATTCCTCTAAGAACTAGGAAAAGAGCTAGTCAGTCCTCAAATTGAGAGACAAATTCTTTCCCCCCTGTGCAGAACACAATGCATTCGTTCAGCAATAACTCAAGCTGGTTTCAAGGATCCTCTAAATGGCAACCAACAGGACCAGGATGCAGATGTTCCAAATCTGAAACAAAAAAGATGTGATTCCTGGCCAAGGTCAAAGGACAAGAAAGCGAATAAACAATGTGATGAGTGTCACAAATTTATCTGCAAAGAACATGCAAGAGTAAAAGTGTTGTGCAATGAGTGTTCATCATTTCAAGTGGAGAATGAGTAGAAGTTTATTTTATAAAGTGATAATGCACATCATAATAAAAAATTACAGTATTGTTATATAGTATGAGGTAAATGAACATTTTGTGTTAAAATAGTACATACATTTTTTGGAACTAAAACACAGATATGTTTTCATTTTTCAGACATGGCTAGTACACAACTTATATAGCTTACAACGATGGAGTTTTAACTTAAAAGATGTGCTTTGGTCTCAAAATAAAGTCGTCAATATTTTTGTGGACATATTTTATACTTTAATGCCACATAGTTGTTAGAATCACTTTGGGATGAAAAAAGACCCCGTACATATAATATGTTTTTCCAGAGCTGATATCATGCGAGGGTTAATGAATTAATATAAGGTCGTGTAAGCATAATTCACTGCCCAAAATTTTTTGAGAAGTACACCAAGCCTTTTTAATGGTATCATGTGATACCTAAAGACTTGAGGAAGCCAACCATGAAGAGGAATTTGAATTTTCTTTCATTTTATTGGAATTGAATGATGCCAGCAAAAATGCAATTACAATGATATAGGTCATGAGGTGAGGCATACACAACTCTTGCGCATAGGGGAAACTGCTTTCCTTCCCTCCCTCTATGCAATGGCTGAGAGGGGGAAAGGCGGGTGAGTTTGCCGCCAATGAGCAAACATCACTATAACGGTATACAGCTGAAACAATTGCAATTCACATGAAAGTAACTGTTGGCACAGCCATAGTTATAGCCAAATCACTTTGTTCATGATGATGCTAATTTTTACACATATATAATGTCATTAGCAATATGCACTAAAGCTATGCTAGCAAACTTCACTCCTTCGTGGACTTCTGTGCATATATGATTGTGCTACTTCTCCCACCACGAGTCTTTCAGGTGAAGAGTTGCCACTGCGCAGGTAAGGGAATTGTTCTTGTCTTGCCTCAGCACCTATAAGCTTTGTCCAAGTGAGGCATACATTAAGTTTTGTAACATTTTGGCAAAAGTTAACAGAAAAACAGTGAAACTGCACAAGCTAGTCACAGAAATATTTTAAATGTTGAACATGTCCTTGATGTATCAGAGACTATAAACTCATTGAGATATTAATTATTGTGTTTTTGTTTGTTTATTTATTGAATCTCCTTGAAATATGAGACCTATTTAACCTTCCAACATACAGGGGTTTAATTACAGTAGTTATACACATTATTTAGAATATGCTTAATTTCTAGCGTTACCTATCAATACTATTCTACATAGTGAATGAGTTAGTGGAGTTTAATGGCCCGTCAGAAGCTAGGTCATTTAATAAAAATAAAAGTAAATTACTTAACAAACAACTGAAAACTATCTCAAAGTCTCTTAAAAATTTAATTGAGAAAGACAACTTCTTATAGCAGCACTTCTTATATTAAGTACTTGGCAAAGGCTGCTGGAATCAATTTGACAATAATCTAATTTAGTAATTGATGCTGTTTTTGCAATTATTTATCGATGCTGTGTCTTTACACTAATGAGATCTTTTTGATCTCAGGGCTTGGTAATGGATGGAATGGAATATCACACAATGTTTCTTTATCACAATGTATTTATTTATTAACACTTCATCGATACTTTACACTCTCAGCACCATGTTAAATGCATAAAAACCTTTACACTTTTTTTTATTTAGTAGAATTTATGCTTGATGAAAGTTTGGTGAAAGTTCCATGTTCATACTACATAAAAATGTCTTCTCACCTCGGAGATACACACGCTAGTGAAAAGTTTTTTGGCGTCATTTGACGCAACACCGCCTTTTTCATATTCATCCGCACATGTGTCCATCAAATAGTTCTTTCTCGTTAGGGAAGCAATCTCTAATCATCCTCCCCTACTTTTATTATGGAACACAAACAATTCTAATATTTATACACATATATTAAAATCAAATATGGAAAGATTTATGACGTCTTTGTGCAAACTTAGTTGTTCGTAACAATGAACCTTATCAACATGTTTTCGTCATTTAATTATCTCATACCAACATCAAAAAACGAATTACACTTTTAACAAACATTTACATGAACGATTTTCTTTTGGGGTCTTCTAATATTCTGTCTCATAATAAATTCAAATATTTGGAATTCAGAAGCAGGACATTCAAATAGAACACGTGAAACAGCCTGGCTGATGTCCTTGCAAATACAGGTACCAATCTTCCTTTCATAGAAGTTTGAAAACAGTCTTGTTGTAATTAAAAATATGTTGTAAGTGTTGTTCAGTGTTATTAATTAACTCACCGGAAAAATATGTTGTAAGTGTTGTTCAGTGTTATTAATTAACTCACCTTTTAAATTAAACAGGTACCAATACCTATTTTGAACCGTTCCAATTAATGTCCAAATTTACTGTGACCAGTCATAAATTGAGTTAACACTAAATTTGGTTCTATGGCTTTGTACTTTACTTGGTAAAACACTGAAGGCAAAAAAGAATGTCCTTATCAAAGAGTCATTACTGCTCTTTAGCCACTCATTATTGCAGTTTTGCACTAGTTCTTTTCTTAACACTTCTTTGTTATATGATTGCAGACAGAAGGAATAAAAGTACCAGCTGAGTTGGCAGGAAGATATGCACATTAACTTCCTGTAGTCGCAGCAGGTCCTTTAACCCATTCGAGCCAGATAGGCCCAAATCTGTATGGACATTGAAATCGGGTGATGGTTGAATCTGTCACTGATAGCAGAGAGTGCAGCCTGGGAATTACTATACATACGAGGTGTCCTTCTGGTGTTTGACATCCACTGCCATAAAACTAACTGCTCTGCTTGAACGATTATGCATCATTAGCGTATACCACAAAAGCAGCATCTGGGCGGGTTTTCTCCAGTTTCCCCTCCACTCATTTTAACAATTGCTCCATTTCCATTCATCTGTTTTGCTTTCATTTTATATCATCCTCTTCCTCACTGTCATACCAGGTGCTAGGCTGACCACACACCCCCTGGTCTTCACTCTGGTTCATCTGCTCCCCAACAGGCAGTTGACCCTAGGCAGAGGCTTGTAAGTTCTAGAGTGGTGACAATTCTCCATATGGGAAGAGTAATTCGATGAAGAACTTTCTATTAGATTGTGGAGCAGAAGTAAAAACAATTACGTTGTGTGGTGGTTCGCTTACTTGACAACAGCTCAGTGTAGCAGAATTCATTAAGAGTGTCAAAATATACAGGATATATACCATCATTAACCCTTTCACTGCTATCACATTGGTGATATACACATAGTTCCTGTGCTGAATATTTTTGCCAACAATTTCAATGTCATATTTCTAAATAAGTTCTATATTTAAGAACAAGGTAATAACATTTCATGCAATAACCTTACCTTTTCTGGTGTATATCCACTCCATTCAGCAGAATATGTGAGGAATACTTTATCCTTTGTTTTATAATTATTTGCTTCACGCCACTGATTAGAATGTATAATGCACTGATACGAATAAGGTAGACTTCCCTTATAGTCTTTCTTACAAAGAAATTTGAAATGAACTATCACAGTTTCTTGTAGAAAACTATTACAAAATACACAAGAGTATTGTTTTTGTTTTCACCCCTTAACTCTAATAGTGAAGGAGGGTGTGGTACCTCTCAAAACAGGGAACAACGCACAATGCCACATTACACTGGAAGCACATATACCTGGATTCCCTCCTCTTGTAGCACTGAACTTATGCCGAAGGTGATCTATAATCATTTTTCGTTTATATAATCGGTCACCCGCCGATTGTGTATTGTTGTCGCAGAAATGAAGGGTGCGAAGTAACAACAAATACCTGTCCCGTGACATGTAATTGCGGAACTGAGGAGTTTGAATCAGAGGATCAGTAGACCAATACTCTTCCCTAGAAAGTTTTTTTACTCTTGGCATGAGCATTGTCAGTGCTAAGAACACATACATTTCATCCACATTAGTGTCATGCCACTTTTGAAGACGAGAGGATGGGGAGGGTGGAACCACATTTGTCATAAACGAGTAGAAACTGTTTGTCTCCTCCACTATTTTCTGCATTACATCTACACTAAAAAAATGACAGAAATAGTCTGATGCCTCCGAAGCACTACTCAAAGTCCCAGCTGTGAATCCTGCAACACTGTCATCAAATGGATGGATTCGCGGCACATACGCATCGTCTTTCCACCGAAACAAAGGAGTTTGCACTCGTGGTCTTTTACAAGAATGTGATGGACCTGTAATATCACGAACTAGTTCTTGTTCGGTTACACGTTCACCTTCACTTCCGGATTCACTAGACGGGAAATCAAACTCTTCATCTGATTCTAAAGTTGTAAAAATATCTAAAAGTTCCTGTCGGTAAACATGTGCCCTGCACGGAATGACGCCATCTTAGCCCAACTGGCAGTGGCGTGCGGTAATTTCCCGCAGCTAACATGTGACTTGTGCACAGTTTACTATAAAACCCTGCAGATGTCATACAACACCAGAGACTGCACAGCAACTAGTGTCAGCGTATAGCCAAGAGATGGCAGAAGAAGTCAGTGCACGTGGGCCCGCTTTAATGTAAGTGACTCGAAAGTTATGGCCATTAGAAAATGCCGTGATGCCCAACCGAGTATACTCGTCTTTAGCAAGACAGCAGCAACATTTTACCACCGAGTTAACTCGCTCTTAGCAGTGAAAGGGTTAAAAAAAAAAAACACAAATAAAAACAGGGAGGGCAGGGACTTGAAACAGAACCTGTCTCAAAAATATTGTATTGGATATGTAGGTACTATCTTTCACAAAAAAAAAAAAAAAAAACTTTTTTTTACATTTCAATAAGAGAGGAGTCTACACATAAGAGATAATTTTCTTGGACACATCCTCCACAACAGTCCAGTCTTTGAGCTGGAGACACACTGAATAGAATACTTCTGAGACAGTTCTATGTATAGTGGCCATGATTAATGGGCATCAATAGCAGATATGATGTAGCTGAACATCACTTAGTCTTCACCAAAGGAGTAGCCTACTGGGACTGGAAGTGAACTGAAGGGTGGTAGCTCAGGGTCTATTTTCCAAGGGGGGTAGGGAATGTGAAGATACATCCTACAGAAACATGTACCTCTGCTACAAAAGTTTAATCTACATAAATAAAATTACTAAATTGCATACAATATGAGAAGAGGAAAGCATATAGAAAGCTATTGTTTTTACCTTTACGAAGACTCCTGGCATCCAAAGTTCCATCTTGGAAGAGATCTTTAAAGATCAAGGTGGTGCAGGTTCCTCTTGGCACATGAAATTTACTCTCTGCTAAATAAAAATTCGGCGGCTTTAAATATAAGGAACTAGCAGAAAAGGTAGCTGACTGGTCTTTGCCAGCACACATCAGCTAAGCTGACTCCACGTGTACCACGGGAGAGTGTAGTTCCCAAGGAATGGTAAAATTTGTTCCTTTATGCATGTATGTTAACAGAAAGTTACATGTTTAGACTTCAATAATTATGTCCCAAATATCTCAGTTCTATAGATTTATATTTACCAGAAAAAAAATGAGTAAGAAAAGGAAAAAAAAAAAGATGAAATAAGCTTTAAGTGTTAAGAAAGGAAAATTGACATTTAATATGTAAATTAGGTGTAAAGGGTTTATGTAAAATACTACTGTTTGTGTAAAAATGTTGTATTTAGATTACAATAAGTACTGTACTTATCAGAAACCTATGTGATGTAATCATCACAGTTTTAACACTTTAAACTTCTTGTTGTATCCTTACCAACTAACCATGCTGAAATTGCTCTAATTTCTATGTACAGTTCTCAGATTAAAAAATAAAGATGAATCACATTTTATGTAGCGGTCAAGTGCCCAAATTCTTGTGCTGATGAAAATGTAAAAAGTTAATAAACAATTTCATTTACAAGATACACATCTTTTCATAACAGGTTAAAAGAATTGTATACATGGAACATTGTTAATGAACAGTTTATAAACAAAGTTTACTAATCTTATACTTAACATGAAAGCAGATTTATAGATTTTAAAAATAAAGCTTTTTTATTTAAATAATGTAAGGCATTAAAGTGCCTAACAAGATTTTCTTTAATGTGATAAACTTCTTAACTCTGACCTAAGGGACGTGCACTTCGGTTAATAAATCTAACACATTTTCTGAAGGTACATACTTTATTTTATATTACTTATAGTTTTGCTATTACAACCTACCCTAGAAGCCACATGACCTTGTCGTAGGTGCGGAGGCTTGTTTGTACCTGCGACCCTGTGAGCATGTCACCAGTAGTTAAGCCAGAGAGATCACAGGCGAGGTACTGGACAAAAAGAGATGGCTTATTCTTTAACATCTTAAAAGCCATCCCAAATAGGGACTCCCAGTAGGAGTACCACATTTATTATTAAGGGCTCTGGTTACCCCAGCATACCAGAGAATAAAGATATGGGCCAGACGGCCTCAAATATAAATCGACTGCAGCTAGGGAAGAAATCTCTCTCTGAGGCAGCCAGAAAGAATCTAATTAAGTTGAAGACTGCTCAACCAAATACCGGGAGCTCTAAGCAACCGGGATTACCTGACACCTCAAAGAACTGGGGCTGTGAATAAACTGAACCAGATCCACACCTGATATACAACCTAGTGTCAGGCTACACCACAAAAGACCCAGGGATCCAACGGAACTTGAGGCAACTTTCAGGGAGGCCTTGGCAGCTTTTAAAATGGCTATCATAATGGAAAATTATCCAGAGACTAAACTCATGGAAGAGGAAACCAAGGACATTCTAGGAGCTATACTCAGCAAGGTAGATGGGGCCAAAGAAGGTGAATACTTACCTTGCTTAGGGCCTATTCTTTACAGGATGGCGCTCTGGTCTATTACTGTGAGGATGAGAAGAGTACTGAATGGCTGAGGACAAACCTCAATGGGGTAAAACTCAAAGAGGAGTTGATATTCAGGGTAATTGATGCTAAAGATCTGCCCAAACCATCAAGGTGGCCTTTAGGACCCGGGACTTTATGAGTGGGGAACCAAAGGTTCTACTGCACAGGTTAATGGTTTTAAACCCAGGACTCAAAACTGAGTACTGGAAAGTACTGGACCGGTAGGCAGACTCCGTGGGACAGAGGCTCATACTGCTTATAGACCAGAAGTCAGCCAAAGCCATAAAGGATGCCAACATGGCAGCCTATACTGGGATAGTCAGGGGTCAATTTAAGATCCTAGTTGACCCAACAAAGCAAGATGAGGCCCAAGCAGCCAAGGAGGACGAGACACTTGGGCAGCCTAAGGCCACTGTGACTATACAGGAGGCTATGCCTCAGAGGGCTGAGACTGATTAAGTAAGCTCTTGTTTTTTACATTATCATAGGAGAATCGTCAATAATTCAGATAAATCTTCACCATTGTAAGGCTGCAACTGCTGCTCTCTGTAGGAAGCTGGCAGTTGAAGATATTGATATAGCTCTCATTCAAGAACTTTGGATTTACAAGGGCACAATAAGAGGTCTTAACAGCAACAGAGGTAGTAAAATAAGCCCTGTTGATCTGAATAATCCTTGGACCTGTATTTATATAAGGAACTGGGTCAAAGCAATTCCAATAATAAGATTTTGTTCCAGGGACATAACAACCATCGAAATAATTATGAGGGTGGATGGACAGAGAAAGGCAGTTCTACCGATCTCTATCTCCCCTATGAGGAAGAGGACCCATCATCTTGTATGGTGAGGGACCTTATTAATTACGGACTGATGTCCGGGAAGGAGCTTGTTATTGGAACTAAGATGCAATTGCAGAAGACTGTTTAATCGGGCTAAACAGACTGGTAATTGGGATTCTTATAGAACTGAATTGACCAGTTATAACAGAGATAAGGAAGGCTAAAAGAGCCTCATGGAGGGAGAAATGCAGGAGCATTGAAGATATTCCCAGAGGTACTAGACTCATGAAGGCTCTAGCTAAAGGTGTCGCCAACAAGCTTGGCACACTAAGTTGCCTAATGGCGACTACACAATGACTGGAAAAAACACTCTAAAACATGTTTGCAGTGCACTTTCCAGGATCGGAAGAGATTGATGAATTGCATGATGGGCAGGAGCAATTCGGGTTCAATCCTTGGACAGACAAGGAAGATTGGCACATGGCCAAGACAATAATCAACCAAACTGGGATCAGATGGGCTATTGACGCATTTGAACCATATAAATTGGCTGGGCCAGATGGACTGATACCCACTTTGTTACAAGGGATAGAAATCTTGGCATCCCTGTTGTGTCATATTTTTAGAGCTAGACTTGCACTTGGGCATTTTCCTACGGCCTGGAGGCAAGTCAGAGTAGCTTATATTCCTAAGCCTGGATGTCCCAGCTATCAGGATGCCAAGGCTTATCGACCCATATGTCTTTCATCTTTTCTGCTGAAGACAATGGAGAAACTAGTTGATAGGCACATAAGGGATTGTGTATTGGCAAATTGACCCTTAAAAGGATATCAGTGTGCCTATTAATCTGGGAAATCTGTAGACACTGCTTTGCACTATGTTGTGGCCAACATAGAGAAGTCTTTACACTACAAAGATTACTTTAGGAGCATTTCTTGACATCAAGGGTGCTTTTGATAGAACCTCAACTGCAGCCATTATCACATCTGCTTATGTCCCAAGCACTATTGGCAGATGGATATTTTCCATGCTGGAAGATAGGCACATCTCATTGACATTATGTGGGGAGACTATTCACATTTCCACATCAAGGGGCTGTCCGCAGGGAGGCATTTTATTGCCACTGCTGTGGAACCTTGTAGTGGATGACTTGATTAAAGACTTAAACGACAGCAGCCATCCACAATAGGTTATGCTGATGACATAGTCATATTGGTAAGGGGGAAATTCCCCAGAACCGTTTCTGAAGTGCTACAAGTAGCCTTAGGAAAAGTAGAATGCTGGTGCAGCAGATGTGGCTTATCTGCTAACCCCAACAAAATAAAAATTGTACCTTTCACTAGATTTCGAGATCTGGGGAGTCTGAGGAAACCCAGACTCAGGGGTGAAATCTTACAATTTTCCAATGAAGTTAAAATACCTTGGGGTAAGTTTAGACAAGGGCTTAACCTAGAAAAAACAAGAAGATGCACATATCAATAGGGCCTATAGTCTTTTGGACATGCAGAAATCTGCTTGGCAAGAAATGGGGATTGAAACCCAAGGTGGTCTACTAGATATACATCACAATGGTCAGACCCATTATTTCCTATGCCACACTTGTCTGGTAGCCTAGAATAAAACTGAGGTCATGCAAGGAACAGCTCTCAAAATTACAGAGAATGGCTTGCATGTCTATCACGGGGCCTTTCAGGACTACTCCTACAGCCTCTTTGGAGGTTCTGTTGGACTCCATATCTGGTTGGAGTCAGAGGCGAGGGCCGGTCTGTACAGACTCACCTGTAATGGCATTGAGAATTTGGAATCACAATGCTATGGTCACTTAAATCTACCTAGGGAAAAGCATCTGGACACTCTTATACTCATGAGGACAGATAAATTGATACCTCGGAGATTACAAGAGGGAAAGTTCACTGCATCCTTTCCGGAACGCAGAGAATGGAATGCGTCCCATGATACAGGGTGGACCCATTTGGTTTACCGATGGATCCAGAGCCAATCAAGGGACTGGGGCAACTGTTCGGGTGTGGCAGAAGGCTATCATATAGCCTAGGGCTGCATGCAACTGTCTTTCAAGCTGAAATATATGCTATACTGGCAAGTGTATGGGAAAGTATTAGTAAGAGATATCTGAATAGACACATCACTATACTTTCAGATAGTTAAGCTGCCCTGAAGGCACTTGAAGCTAGGATGGTCAGCTCAAAACTGGTGCTCGAATGTCATGAAGCCCTTATGAAACTGGCTGAACACAATTCAGTTAGACTGATGTGGGTGCCGGGACATATGGGAATCCATGGCAATGAGAGGGCAGATGACTTGGCCAAACAGGGATCCATGAGACCTTTTGTGGGTCCTGAACCCTGCCTAGGGTTATTCTATGGCTATGTCAGAGGGGCAATCTGGGAATGGACTGATAGGAAACAATGAATACTGGTTATCTATAACAGGACACAAGCACGCTTAAAAATCATTGGTCTGGGCTGAATTTGAACCCGCAACCTTGGGATCAGTAGGTCAGCATCTAACCAACTGAGCCACCCAGACCGACAAGGAGACTCAGGCCAATTTCAACTTTCTCGTTCTCATTACTAGGTATGGCAAGTTACATTCATAATGTGTGTATTAGACATTTAGCTGTAGAAATTGTTTACAGCGGCCATACCCTGAAACAGCCATTAGAGCTCTTTCTAGATGCAGGCTAGAAAAAAGTATCATTTATCAATTAGAAACAAATGAATTCCCAATGGCAACATTGAACTCCATATTCAATCGATAAGCTGATTGATATGTCTTGCTGTTCTTGTTGCCAAGCTGTTGTGAACCAAACTCTTGAGTTTGGTTCACTGCGACCCTAGCAGTTAAGAGATCAGACATAGCGATACCTTCTCTGAGGAGACTTTGACAGTCCCACTGAGGATGTCTAGCGCAGTTGTAGATGAAACGTCTGGAACACCAATGTCCAGCAGACCATGGCAAAACAGCCCGGAAAATATTTCCACTTATAATGTCGACATCGGTCATGAAAGCCTACGTATTTTAATACTACACGTAACTATGAAATGCACAAATTATGTTGCATTCTTTCTTTCTTTTTTTTTTTAATCTGATATCACTGAATATTGCTCAATAATTTGAGCTATTTTACGCTCGTGAGTTGCACTATGAGTTTTCAGATGTGATGCTCTGATGAAGCTTTTCTCACAAACATTACACTTGTGTGGCCTTTTACCCTCATGAGTTAAATTATGAACTTTCAGATACGATGCCATGGTGAAGCTCTTATCGCAGTGTTCACACTTGTGTGGCCTTTTACCCTCATGAACTAAGATATGTATTTTTAGATTAGCTGCAGTTAAGAAGCTCTTTTCACATTGGGTACACTTATGTGGTCTATTGCCCTCATGAGTATACATATGTGCTTTCAGGTGTGATGTTCTTCTGAAGGTCTTTTCACAAATGCTACACTTGTGCGGTTTTGTACCCTCGTGAATTAATTTATGATGTTTCAGATGTGATGCTACAGTAAAAGTCTTTTCACAGTATTCACATTTGTGTGGTCTTTTCCCCTCATGAACTAAGTTATGTAATTTCAGGTTAGATGCAGTGACAAATTGCTTTTCACAGTAGGTACATTTATGTGGCTTTTTGCCTTCATGAAGATAAGCATGCGCTTTGAGATGTGTTGCCCTTCTGAAACTCTTCTCACAAAGGTCACACTTGTGTGGCCTTCTGCCCTCGTGAAGTAAGTTATGTATTCTCAGACTAGATGCATTGATGAACGTCTTTTCACATTTAGTACATTTATGTGGTCGTTCGCCCTCATGGATATAAGAGTGTGCTCGCAGATGTGATGGCGTACTAAAACTCTTTTCACAAATTTCACATTTATGTGGCCGTTTGCCCTCATGAATCAAAATATGTACCTTGAGATGTGCTGAACTTTTAAACCGCTTTTCACACTTATCACATTTAAATCGTCGTATTCCTTTATGACTTAAATTATGTCTTTGTAAACCAACTGCACTAGTAAAAGTTATCTCGCAAACATTGCACCTGTATAATTCTTGGTCCTCATGAGTTACAGCGTGATCGTTTAGATCCACTCCTGTACTAAAGATCTGATTACAGATTACACATTTGTGTGTCACTGTTTCATCCACATCCAACGTATCTTTAGTATCATCTCCACAAGTGTTGGAATTTCCATATGAAGAACTGCTATTTTCTCTCAATGTTAAGCAGTCTTTATCAACACCTGCATGAATGGCACTAGTTTCATAGTTCCACTCTGCTTCTGCATCCAATCTGAAATGTACAAAGAATATATTACAGAGAGGAAGAGAGAAACACAAAATGAAGAAGAGATAGCATGAGAGGAAGTAAAAACAAGGGCAGAAACAAACTGGATGATTTCAGATAAGATGGAAAAGGGGAGAAATGAGAGTATTCGGAAGAGAGGAAAGGAGAGTGGGAAAAGTGGAGAGAGGGGTGTGGGGAGGGGGAGAGAGGAGATAGAGCAGGGAGGCATAGAAAGGAAGACAGAGAATAAATTAAGTTTGGGACGAAAGGAGATTTGCTAAGAATGAAACAATATATATTCAAAGGATAGAAAACATTTTTCTTCTTGAATAAATAAGATACAGTTAAGACTGATGTACTATAAGAAGCTCACCTAACTAAACAGTTACTATTAAAAAACATCTGATGTGTTGTACTCATATGACTTTCTCTTGTGCAAACTATTCTTACAAACTCTTATTCCTTGATATTCATGTTAGTCAAGATGAACATTTGTAGAAATTATTTTATTACTTCCTTGTAGGTCCAAGGGAAATATGGGAATATAGAGTGATAGATGTTTAAAGCTTTCAAATTCCATTCTCTTTGCATGGCTAACATGTAAAGAACTGAATAACAATCTTACATTTGTGGAAAGTATAAGTATTACAAAACTCACACAAATAACAAGGAATATTTCCAAAATGATTCGCTCCAGAAAAAAAATTATTTGGACATAAATCGTGTGATGTAACAAGGTCTACATTTTTTGTGTAGTAAGATTTGGTCTATCTCTTTAGGTTTACCAATTATGGAAAAGTCATCAAGCATAAACAGGACTATGTGGGCTATAGCCAGAAAATTCAAAATATGCATTTCATTTGCCATAAAAATATCTTAAACATATGGCATTTTAATCAAAATCATTTGAACCATTTTCAAAAAAATAAAAATTTTCGAAAAATTTTCCATGTAAAGGGCAGTTTAGGGTGTAGGAATATTCTTCAAGATCTTTGTGTTGCATCCTTGAAGGATATTAAAGTTAAATACTAACTTTGGTTTTTAATTGACTTTATTTCTGAGTTATCCTGTTCACAGAAGCACTGACACAAGCAAAGACACCTTTTTCTAAAAATGCCTTTTTTTGTATTCAGCGGGCCTTAAAACATTCTGGTGAAATCTTGATATCAAATTTTTGGGTGGAGTACAATACTTCGTCTACTTTCTATACGTAGTAGTATAGAGAAAGTAAAATTTTTGGCTCAACTTTCAAACATATGATGCAAGAATCGCTTTTTTATTTTCTCTACTAGTAAGTAGAGGAAGTATTGTATTCCACCCAAAAATTTGATGTCGAGATTTCACCAGAAATATATTTTGAGGCCCTCCGAACCCCCACAAAAAAACATTTTTTGAAAAAGGTGTGTGTGCGTGCGTGCGGGCATGTGTGTGTCTCAGCTGTGGAATTGAATTTTTAAGTTCCAGTTCTACCTCTCAAACATTGCCCACACATGGCTTGTGTGTTTAAAAACACTAACAGTAAGTTTGTTGGCATAAATAAATAATAATTACCATCTAAAGGTTATTTAATCTTGGGACATAAAGTACTTGCAATAGTAAGTCACCATTGGGTTATTGTCGCTGATGTGAGACCGCCTTTGTGGTTTACCAGGAAAAATACGAACTGGTTTGAGAATTTAATGCCATTCTGGCAGTTTGTCACAGTAGCTCAATGGTATAGCACCCGCCTGGTAAGCGGAAGGTCTGTGGTTCAAATCCCAGCTGTGGCATTGAATTTTTAAGTTCCAGTTCTACCTCTCAAATGAAATGTATATTTTTAATTTTCTGGCTATAGCCTATGTGGTCCTGTTTACTCTGGATGTCTTTTGTATAACTCAAAAACCATACGAGATAGGCAAAATCTTACTGTAACTAAAATGTAGATCTTGCTAAAACACACAATTTGTCTAATTAAACTTTTTTGAGGAGTGAACCATTTCGGAGATATTCCTTGTTATTTGTGTGAGTTTTGTAATACTTATACTTTCCACAAATGGAAGGTTAATATTCAGTTTTTTACATCTTAGCCATGCAAAGAGAACAGAATTTAAAAGCTTTAAAACATTTGACTATCACTCAAAGCCTACTGTGTTCCCATATTCCTCTTGTACCTACAAAAAAGATAGAAATAACATAATTTCTACAAATGTTTATCTCAACTAACACAAAGATAATAGGAATAACAGTTTGTAAGAATGGTTAGTACCAGAGTAGAGAAAGTCATGTTAGTGCAACACAGATTTTTATGTAGTATTTGCCTATCTCTCAATGTTATAATTAATTCGGAATGAGGACAAATTTACACCCTATTTGAAGAACATTTTAGATATAGATCTCTATCTTAAACGCAGAATATTTCCATGTAAATCATCATTATATGTCTCCTATTTAAAGGGTGGTTTAAGGTGGAGGGATTCTCTTTAGAATCTTCATGTTGTATCCTTGGAAGATACTGAACTAGAATACCAAGCTGGGTATTGTGACAGTGGTCGCTGGTTGCACATCAACAAAAGCTAGATTTACCTACCTCACACCGCTGCTTGTAACAGCCCAGTGGCAATGGAGAGGTCAGAACAAAGACGATTATGAGCACAGCAGAACAAAGCAATTCCAGACAGATCTAGAAGCTGTCCAATGGCTTGTTACGAGAAGTTTCGAGAAGAACACATATTTCCGGAGAATTTAACAGGACCTAAAGCTCAGCCATATAAGCAACTTCCACAGAAGAGAAACAAGTTTTTTTAAGTGTTCAGTGAGACAGTTGTTGAGAGAATTTTAACTGAGAATTTTAGTTTAGTGACTGTATTATTGGAATTAGTTATTTGTTAGAAAGAACTGAGTTGTAGAACTGTGAGCAGTATTTGTGAAGTGTGTATCAAGGGTTCGATAGCACAGAACAGCTGTGAGTTGCAAGGTCATGAAGAATTGTAAATTGTGTTAACAATAAAACAGAGAGCTGTGTTTTGCGATTCAGTTTGAGAAGAGAAATAAAGTGACAGTAAAATATAACTGCACTTGTCATTTGTCACACTGGTGTCAGGAGTGTGACATAAATGCTGACATGGAGGAAATACTTCAACAACTATTAAGTGAAATAAAAAGTACATAATCTGGAATGGACAAGATGAGAAGTGAAATAATAACAGTGAATTTCACTATACAAAAGATTGAGGCAAAAATAGAGGGTACAAAGGAAGAAGTGAAGACAAATGAATTCCGGAATGGAAAAGTGAAAACACAAATGCCCATGTTAAAGATGAAGCTATCGACGAAGATTGATATTGACTGGTCAGCAGAAAAGAAGACTGGAAGAACTCAGATGGAAGACCTCTGCCCTGTTAACATCTTGGAAGTCATCAGGAAATGTCTTAGCACCCTGGAAGGCAGATTTCATGGCAGTGTCAAGGAACTAAATGCCAGGAGTGCATGAGATAGTGCAAACCTGAAGGAGCACCTATCAGCAGAGGTAACAGTTATGATGGGACCTAATGCTCAGCTTTGTAAGCAAATTGTATGGACAAAGAAGCGAGTTTTTTAAGTGTTGAGTTTTTAAGTGAGCCAGTTTAGTGAGTGTATCGTCAGAACCAGTTATTCATTAGAGTTGAGTTGTAGAACTGTGAGCAGATTAGTGAAGTATGTATCAAGGTTATGATAGGACAGAACAGCTGTGAGTTGCAAGGTCAAGATGAATTGTAAATTGTGTTAATGATAAAACAGAGAACTGTGTTTTGTGATTCAGTTTGAGAAGAGAAATAAAGTGACAGGAAAACAATAACTGGACTTATTTGTCACAGTAGTTATCCGAGACTAGCTGGCTTACCTAACACAGCATGGTTAAACTTTATAAACATGAATGATGATTTAATTCATTTCATTTACCTTCCTCTGCTCTTTATACAACTATTGAACAATGATATAGAGGATTATTGCGAAACCTCCCCTATATCCCTTAATTAGGATTTTGTATAGTCCTAGCTAATAATAATGGATAAAAAAATCCACTGATATTTGCACAAAAGGATGGTAAACTTTGGCGGAACGTCCGACTTACTTAACTTCCTCTTCCCTTCCCATCCTGACAGTGTTTGGAGTTCTATAACCTGTATGAAGCATAGCTTACAAGATTTCTTTGGCAGTGGAAAAAGTACCTGTCAGAATAATTGAATTATTTCTGTTTTTATAAAACTATTAGCATACCCTACTAACAAACTTGATTGCAAATTAAATACAATGGAAATAAGCAAAACTTTCCTGTATGGGGACTGTTAGAAGGTTTTGGCATCTAGAAACATAAGTGCATGCATCTCTAGAATTAGCATTAAGATTATTCAAGGATTCTGATACTGTGTCATCTCATACATACACAGTCACATACATCCATAGTATTTAATAAATAGCAATTATTAGAGGAAGGGCAAAACTTAATGGATATGAATGCTGGACAATTAGCTTGCACTGGGCATTGTTACCACACATAGTAGGTGTATAGTGGTAGTAACTCTGTACATCAGGGCATTTGTTAAATGCAAGCAATGGTGCTGTAATTAAAAACACTTTAAATATCCTTAAAACATTAAAACCTTATCTTGGGGTGCTTTTTAGATATTTTCATCATATCTTTACTTTTATAAATGGCTACCAATAAACTATTTATAACATTTGATGTCATACACCCCATGCTTTTTTACAATACAGTTTATTATTTTGTTATTATAAATTAGTTTTTATTTAAAACTTATCACAAAATTTTGAAATATAATGAACTACTTGAATTTATAGAACAAATTCTTCATACTTAAAAATTGTTTTCCACTTTTTAGTTCACTTTGTTATAAAAGCGTGTTGTTAGTTTCTTAAAACTATAATTTATTTTTAACTTTTTAGTCTCAAATTTTTTATGACATTTTTTTCAGAACTTTTAATTTGAAATCTTTTAGAAATTTATCAATTTCATTCAAATATTTTTTTTGAAACAGTATTAGAATTGTTGTGAATTTTCTGGCCCTAGGTAAACTTCGATCCGCAATCCTTCCCCAGAAATCTTCTGCTGCACTCTTTCCGGGCATAACCGTCTTTCAATATTTTCAAGCGATTTAAATCCTTTGTCCAGTGTAACTTGTGTCGATTTCTAAACTACCAGCTGCTGTGGGTGTCTTGGCCCTGTGTGAACTCCAGCCCGCAATATTTCCCCCGGATCTTGCGTTCCTTTCAGGTCCTCTCTCTGCACATCCACGTCATGCAGTGTATAAATATGCATTTATTTAATTAAAGCAATTTTCAGGGTGCATGTAGAAATGTGCTTTAGCAACATTGTTTTCTATAAATTTAGCTTAGTCATTCTTTATCCTGACGACTCTGGTCAGCACATTGAGACAAAGTCATGGTGATATATTCTCTTTGGTCCTTAACACATGTGCAAATTTTCAAGTCAATCAGACAACTGTTAAGTTGGCAAAAATTACGTTAAAAGATTCTATTACATTGATAAATGTATCTAAGTATTTTTTTATCCTGATGATTCTGATCAGGACATTAGGACAAAGTTATGATGATATTATTATATTGGCACTGACCCTTGATACGTGTGCAAATTTTAAAGTTAATCAGACGACTTTAAGTTGCTGAAAATTACGTTGAAAGATTCTTTTGCATTGATAAATTTTACTTGGTCATTTTTTATCCTGGTGATCCTAGTAAGTACATTAGGACAAATTCAAGATTTTATGGTATTGTCATCAATCTTTAACATGTGTGCAAAGTTTCAAGTCAATGATGCGTCTCAAGTTGGTGAAAATTACGTTACATTGTTAAATTTAGCAAAGTCACTTTTTTATCCTGATAATACTAGTGAGGACATTAGGACAAAATCATAATATCCTTGTATTGCTACCGGTCCTCGACATACTTGCATATTTTTAAGTTCATCAGACGACTGTAAGTTGGTGAAAATGACATCCAATGATTCCATTACATTGATAAATTTAACCAATTAATTTTGTTTTATCCTGATGATTCTGGCCAGGACCTTAGGAGAAAGTTATGATATTATTGTGTTGTCATTGATTCTTGACACATGTGCAAATTTTCAAGTTTATCAGACGACTGTTAGTTGGTGAAAATTACGTCAAAAGATTCCATTACATTGATAAATTTAGCTGATTAATTTTTATTTATACTGATGATACTGATCAATATCTTAGGATATGGCTATGATACTATTGTATTGTCATCGGTCCTTGACACGTGTGCAAATTTTCAAGTCAATCAGACACCTGTAAACGGGTGAAAATTACATTGAAATATTCTATTACATACATGCATATGTGCGCGCGCGCACACACACACGAAGCTAATATAAAGCGTGTAAAAAGAAGAATAAGAGCTTTCTGCCATACACCAAAGGTACTACTAACTGCATTGGGAAAGTTCTCAAACTACATGACATTCACGCCATCTATAAACCCACACAACAAATGCAGAACATACTGCATTCAGTGAAGAGTGCAAAAGAACCACTCTCCTCTGCAGGTGTTTACAGAATTCCATGCTCGTGTAATGCTGTGTGTAGGGGCTAGCAACACATGATAAACACAAGCATTACAGAATATAAGAAAGATCTCCTGTCATGGAAGATGCTTTATTAGCGTCAGGGAACATATACAATACTCAGACAGAGCTATCCTCTCTTTCACTATTCATTTTATACTCATTCAAGCCAAAGAAATTTACAAACATAAGGACCACTTCAACAGGAAGGAAGAAGCCAAAATAAAACTTGGCATCCAGCATTAAACAAAGCACACAAGAAACCCAACTGGAGACAGTAAATGTTGGCACATCAATACCAATCATAGCCAATGAAAGCAGTCCCCACTTTAGCCCAGCCCATGCAGCTGTGAAGCCAATCAACAAAGAATGGACCAACTGTGAGTTAGCTCTGCCCTCCTGCCTAGGTATATAACGGACCCATACAAAGTAGGAGCGATATTATAGAATAAACTACCATTGACAATTAAACAAACTAATGCATCAAAATTTAAACGTGTTTTTAAGGCATTTTTAATAGAGAAGTGTTTGCATGATATAAATGAACTGTAAAGAATGGATATATAAATTCATCCTAAAATTGTAAAGGACAAAATTATACAAATGCAAACATGCTTAAAAAATTTTACTACAAATTCAGAAATATATAATTATAACAAAAGAGGTAAATGTAAATTACATTTAACCCCACATCATAATTGATTATTTGAGAATAGCTTTCACAAATTCTACAATAATTTATCTTCGGAAATAAAAAATATACAATCTATAGCAAGTTTCAAAAAGCAGATTCACAAACTCTTCTTAATAAATGTGTTTATACAATTGATAAATTTTTGCATTTGAAAGAATGAATTGTATATTTTATGTTCTTGTTTAATATAAATACATTATTTATAAAAATAGCTTTTTATTATATGATTGATACTGCTTTTACTATGTAATACCTATGTATATACATATTTTGACAATTCCATATTCATAATCAAAGAACGCAATAAATGTTAATATTTTGTTTTACAAACCCGATATATCCAATATCATGTATTTGATCTAAGGATGAATAAATTGAATTGAATCACTGCCGAGATTAGAAGAGTACTACAGCCACACCACTGAAGATGTTTCATCCTGCTTCAGACAAAACGTCTGAAAGGAGTTTTTCCACTAGTCTACCTCTTCTTCATCTGATTACCTTCCCCATATACAGGACTTACAAGCCAGTGCCAAGGATCAGAGGCCTATTGGGCAGCAGAAGAACCTATGGACTGAACAGAGTGAAGACCTGGAAATGGGTGGTCAGCTCAACACCAGGTATAAGAGTGAGAAAGGGGATGATATGAAATGCAGGAAGATGGAAAGGTGATGATAGAGCAGTTGAAATGAATGGTGGAGGAAACCAGAGAACTCTGAGAAAACCTGCGCAGACGTCCACTAAAAACACCACATGCGGGTCCCTGGGATTGAACCCACTACCTTGGTGATAGGCGAATAGTACCACTACACACAAACCCGGATTATAATTTTCTATATGAAAACACAAGATCTAATTCTGCTGCAAGAAGTTACTGTTCACTAATAGAAAGGAAGTCCCTGAAAGGAATGTGCTGCAATTAGTTGTTTGGAAACTGTGTGACAAGGACAGTGAAAGTGTGACGGAGAATGCATGCTACACAAGGAGTAAAATTATTCAAAAAACATGTATCTTAACAGCCACACCTTACTGTGAATGGTTTTGCCTTTCTTACACACATTAAACTTCACTATTTGGTACATCTGCAAACATAGTGCCATTTGATGTACACAAATAGGATTCACTAGTTATAGAGGTAGAACTGGAACTTAACAATTCAATGCCACAACTGGGATTTGAACCACAGATCTTCCGCTTACCAGGTGGCTGCTCTAACCACTGAGCTATTGTGACAAACTGCCAGAATGGCATTAAATTTTCAAACCAGTTCGTATTTCTCCTGGTAACCACAAAGGCAGTCTCACATCAGAGACAAATTACCCCAATGGTGACTTACTATTGTAAGTACTTTATGTCCCAGGATTAAATAACCTTCAGATGGTAATTATTATTTATTTATGCCAACAAACTTACTGTTGGTGTTTTTAAACACACAAGCCGTGTGTGGGCAAAGTTTGAGAGGTAGAACTGGAACTTAAAAATTCAATGCCACAACTGGTATTTGAACCACAGACCTTCCCCTTACCAGGTGGCTGCTCTAACCACTGAGCTATTGTGACAAACTGCCAGAATGGCATTAAATTCTCAAACCAGTTCGTATTTCTCCTGGTAAACCACAAAGGCAGCGGAAGGTCTGTGATGCAAATCATCACAGTTGTGGCACTGAATTTTTAAGTTCCAGTTCTACCTCTCAAACTTTGTCCACACACGGCTTGTGTGTTTAAAAACACCAACAGTAAGTTTGTTGGCATAAATAAATAATAATTCACTAGTATACTTAAAACCAAGAAGGTAATCTTCGCAACAGTTTAAGTCGCCAATGTTGATCATATGTTTTTGAATGGGTGATAACTGAGCTGTCCTGTGTAACAAAAATAAGGGTAGGCAGGGCATCAGACCCATGTGTAATTGGTAATTCCACCCCCCCCCCCTCCCCTGCCACATGTCTCATTATCCAGGGACTTTCTTTGCAATGGAAAACAGTATTACTACAAAGTATTATGAGGATATATGCAGGGGCATGCTTTATTGTGATAATTTTTTAAAGAATGCATTTTTCTTTTTAAAACTTGCGCATTTTCATATGAATAATACAGTAAAATGTGATGTCACAGAAAAGTATATATAATTAATGCCACCATAGTTTATACAACGTTCAACGGAGATGCAAGTTAGGTTTTAAAGGATATTAATGTTTAGTGGGAAACATTAAATTAAATAGTGTTTAGTCCAACTGTTCAAAGACACTAAATAGCAACATACAAGCTACAATGTTGGCTCAGTTGGTAGAGCACTTGCTTACTATTTTTCTCCAGTCAGGATTATTTCCAATCTCCCCCAAAATCTGGAAGTATGAATGATAGTGTATGTGAATTTAATGTATAAAACCCCTAAAGACTGAAGAAAAAAAAAAACACTGTTATGAGTGACACCATTGCCGTTATGTTCTACAGGGGAAGCTGCCAAAATGACCATCAGAGTTAAAGGCGGGATTATAAATGGAATAAAAAAAATAGAGTTCCAATGCTTTCAGGCCTAATAGATCATATCAGTAACTACTAAATTATAGTGTAAAAAGAATTCTTCACTATGCACATTTGATGGTAGTCATAAGGCTTGAACAGATCTCTCACAAAATCTAAGAAACTTTAACTTAAATGTCAACAGAGTGTACAGTTCATCAGTTTCAGTTTCATGACTATCTTAATACAAATTTCAGATAAAATTGCAGAATTCAATATGCCATATTTCATCACATAATGGTCGCACCTTAATTTCTAAACAAGCAATCAGGACTTCAGCATTTCACCACAATCATAGCATTAATATTGCAGGTATTCACTATGCAGAAATATTGAAAAATAATGTCCCCCACTATAACCTGTTAGATTCATAGGAGAGAGTACAGGATATGCCACATATTGTAGTATGTATATTCCTCATTGTCGATGTCATTAGTTTGCAGAATGCCTAGATGGCGGTTAGCCCATGAATGAATCTGCCTGGTTCAAGGACCTAAAGCATGGGAATTAACAGACACGACTAAGTGTCGGTATTATAACACGAGGTTTAAACTCCCAGTTAGATTTAAAACATGAAGGTTTTCTTTTGTTTTGTAAATGCTAATCTTCAGTTTAACTGAAGTTTAATTTTAATGGAACTCATCTATATTTAACAACAGTTTAATGCTATGTGTAATATGTCGGTTCCAGACATAATGTGGATACCAGGGAGGTATCTGAGGAATTGCTATTATGATGAAGTTGAAACATTTCAGGGACCCAAAACTTTCTTAAATAGACCTAATCACCTTCACATGTGAAATGATCATGCCTTTTCAAACACATTCAGACTTATGAAATGGACAGTCCTAACTTCATTTGGTTAACTTTGACACAGGATACAGAAATCAATGAGACTGTATACACCGTAAAACCACAGTATATTTTAAGTTGGATTGCTACTAACATATAAATACATTTTTGATAATCAAGCGTAAACATAAAAGCTAGGACCGTGGTTAATAGAGAATTGTATGGTCCATGCAGCTCACTTCACATTTCCCCTTCTTGTAATCTCCCACCACACCTCAGTACATAACAAGTGACAGCCCCTCCCCCCTGCAACCTCCCACCATGACTGCCTTCTGGAATGACGTAGTTGCTCCCACTACTTTCATCCTTCAACATACAATTCATATAATTTTTTTGTTTAAATATGATTTTATGCAATTAAATATTCTGTTTCTGTATACACAGTTATAAATTTAATACAACCGACAGTTAAAAATTCTAAAGCACTTGAGAACAAGTCTAGAGAGGAAAAGTTTAAAATGAGTCATTATTGTCCACATCGAACTCGCTCAATTCAGTGTTAAATGTAACAGTAATGTATGAGGAGCACAATAATGAAATTTATAACTGCTTTTCCTTTCTTGCTTTGCAACAAAAATGTATAACCCCACAAAAATATTAAAATATGCAAAAGTACATGGTATGGTACAAAATATGTATTGTATCTCAAAATATCTAACTTTATACTTTGAAATTAGGTTCCTCTCAGTGTAATTCATCAACATTTTAGCTTTCCTTATAACTGCATATACAGAAACAGAATATGTAATTACATAAAATCATTAAGAGGTAGAACTGGAACTTAAAAATTCAATGCCACAACTGGGATTTGAACCACAGACCTTCAGTTGTGGCATTGAATTTTTAAGTTCCAGTTCTACCTCTTAAACTTTGCCCACACACGGCTTGTGTGTTTAAAAACACCAACAGTAAGTTTGTTAGCATAAATAAATAATAATTACATAAAATCATATTTAATCATATAAAAAATTATATGAATTGTATGTTGAACGATGATAGTGGAGGTAACTACGTCATTCCAGAGGGCGGTCACGGTGGGAGGTTGCAAGGAGAGGGGTACAATTGCGTGTTACTGTACTGAGGTGTGGTGGGAGGTTGCAAGGAAGGAAAATATGAAGTGAGATGCAGGGACCATACAATTCCTCCATTACTGGACCATGTAATGCAATTAATTCATAAACGACAGTTCTAGAAGCTTTCATGTGCATTAATAAAAATGTCGGTTGCTTAGCCTCCTTCCTTATACCTACAAAAATATGTTTTATTCCGGGCATGATTCATCTGAAGTAAATAGAAAAATGAGTTTTGATGAACACTTTGTAGAATATAGGTATGCAAATAAATCATAAGTAGTGTGAATTAAGTGTACATACATGCAACAGACTTGGTTTAGAATGAACAAACGAAAAGCAAAATCCTGGATGTGCCTAAATTGCTATTAGCTTCGTTATAGCAAAGCTTATTTTTCATTGTGCATGGTCACATTAGTTTAATGCTAAATTGTTTAAATTATTTTTTGTCCAATATACCATTATTTCGGAACATTAACCTTTTTTATATGCTACCAAAAGCTGTAGTTACAGCTACAGTATTACCAACATTACATTTTAGTTACAATGGCATTTAGTTGTAGTGTAAGATTGGCAATAGAACCTGTTACTGCAAAACCAACTACTTTTCATTGTGAATGGTTGCCTCACCGTAATTTAACATTACGCTTAATTTTCTTCATGAATGGTCATAATTCCAGGATATCTCAATTTTTTCTAAGCTCACAGGTACCAACAGCTTTTAGTTGTTGTTGTTAGCTAATGCTGGATTTCTGACAATGAAGCCATTAATCCTCTTGCTCTCCACTATTTTTCACTGATGGATGGGGCCCTAGAAGTGGCCGGGCATATTTGAAGGTGCTCTCGGTCCATTTAGTTGTGGTGTACAAGGAAGAAGAAGATTATTGAGTCTTCTTTTCTCAGCATTCCAGCATATCAACACCATGGCACTGTGGCTTAACTAACCGACGTTTATAAAGTGGTACCTGTAGTTAAACTTCCAGTTTGGTTTAACTAATCTTCGAGCCAAACAATGTTTATAATACCGGGTCTAAACAATAAGTAAATGAAGCAACAAGGCATGTGAACCATTTGGTTAGCGCACACCAAGTCAATAACCATTTTATTCTTCAATTGTGTATGGCTATTTGTTTCTATAGTTATTCTAACAAGTGCTTGTTTACTAAATGTTTGCACATATTTGACACAATGACCTTCACTTATTATTTACTCATTTTAACCTTTCCCAAAGCCAAATTATGGCCTTGTTTAGTAGTTCCAATAATATCTACTCCAGTGAAAAAGTACACACGATTCAACCGTATCATAAATGCTTTTGTAAATAGGTGAAGAGTCACAAATTCAAAAAAATCCAAAGTAATTTTTCTTTCTTTGATTTCTTTATTTAGTTACTTACTGGAGTGTTTGTCCTGTTGTTCATCTCTACATTCTTTTCAACTTCAGACAGTGTAGCATGGTCATGCTTCAGTACCTTCAGACCCACTCTTATTCCCATTTTTATTTTTTATTTTTTTTATTTTTATTTTTTCCATTTTCGTTGCTTTTCTGATTGTTTGCACCTTTTACTCTGTCACATAGACACAAACACCCATGCCCTAGGTGGGACTCGAACCTGCAACTCTCTGCAGGCGGAGTGCCAAATACACACACCAGGAAGCAAAGCTACAAGGGTGGGCTTATTGTACACCAATTGCTGAAGGTTAACTCGACCAGTCTTAAATAATTAGTCTTTGCATAATGGTCACACTGTATCCTTACTTTACGAAGGAAGCATAAAAAGTGCAATGATTATGTGATAAAATATGGTATTATAAAAGTACATATTGTCACCGCGCCCGCCGCATCTAATTGCCGACAACAGCAGTATCACCCATCGCATTATTGTCGGCACTACTGCAAAGGAGCCGAAGGAAAGAGACAGAGCATGGCCGCATTGTTGGAGCGCTTGCCGAAAGAGAGAAAAGGATAGAGGCTTCGAGAATCTTCTCTGCTTTGTATTTCACCGCAATAACTGAACTTTCCAGAATAGTGCCTGGGAGATATAAATAGCGGTAAAGTGCGACAGAAGGGCAGTCAGACGTATGTGAAGCGTTGAGTAGTCGTGCCGACGGAGACGGACAGACGTATGTGAAGCGTGGAGTAGTCGTGCCGACGGAAAGAAGAGTTCTTTGTGTTACGAATGCGGAGCCGTGCTGTTGGAGAATCGGAAAAGACTTTCTTGCTGTTGCAACGAGTGTACAAGTTACTGTTTAGGAAATAAAAGTGTTTCTTTATCTCGACTACATCTGTCTTCTTTACTTTACACCCACCAAAAAAAAAGTCACAATATTATTTTCACTCTGAAATTCAGGTAATTGCTTAAAGATATTCTTTACCTATAATTGCTCCAGTCTTAGGTTCCAACTTGATGCAAACATAAGCCATCAACAACTAACCCGCCATATGCCGAAACCAAACCACAGCACAAAATATAGTACCTTAAATATTGGTGATTATCTGTGTGTATTCAAGATTTATGATAAACCCTGGTAAATACTACTTAAATGTAATGTGATAGCAGTGCTATTTCTAAAACTCGTGAGTAAGCGGAAGGTCTGTGGTTCAAATCTCAGCTGTGGCATTGAGAGTTCCAGTTCTATCTCTCAAACATTGCCCACACATGGTTTGTGTGTTTATAAATACCAACAGTAAGTTTGTTGGCATAAATAATAATTACCATCTGAAGGTTATTTAATCCCAGGACATAAAGTACTTGCAATAGTGAGTCACCATTGGGGTAATTGTCTCTGATGTGAGATTGCCTTTGTGGTTTACCGGGAAAAATATGAGCTGGTTTGAGGACTCAATTTCATTCTGGCAAGTTGTCACAGTAGCTTAATGGTTAGAGCACCTGCCTGGTAAGGGGAAGGTCTGTGGTTCAAATCCCAGCTGTGGCATTGAATTTTTAAGTTCCAGTTCTACCTCTGCGATATTGTTCTGTTGTATCATAAACACGAGGTATGAGTCAACGTGGCATTTGTTTGTGTTAGTCGCAGCTGATGCAAACACCAGGTTATCGCAGAGGGATACAAAGTTTGAATTTAAGGCTGGATGGAGTATAATTGGGATTGATATCAGATTTTACAATTAATTTTGATGGCCCCAAAATGAAATCAAGTGCTTTAATTAGCTTTATGTCATCAACATGCAAATGTTGTAATTCATTTTTTAAATATACCAATGTTTGTGCTTATCAAGGCAAATAAATACTTTCATGACAAAACGAGATATACAAGATAACTTGTAAAAAAATTATAGGTTTTAATTTACTTCACTGCGTAACATATAATGCTTCTTTTCTTAGTTGTACAACATTTTTCACATTTCTTGTTCACAAAAAATAAAAAATTCATATCCGGATATAAGCATTATTCTTTTATATACAGAATTATAATGCTTACACACCTTTCTGAGAAAATCTGCAACACCAAACACAATCATTAAATTATGAATTTTGAAATCCTGCCAATGGATAGATTCAGCTAATTCACCACCATTCACCCCTGTCAAGCATAACATTTCAATTTGTATGGATTTGCAAGAGACAGTTAACACCTCAGCGGTACGGTATACACACTGCAAGTGTTATGTTTACAGCCAAGAGCAGTGCTTGCCTAGAAGCACACACCGGTCAGGTACAGCACAGGCTGTAGGAACATTTCTGTTCTCAGGGTGAAACAAGTTCATTAACGTCTATTTTCTTTTCATTTCCACTATCAGTACTTATTCAGTACACCATTATTACTCAGCATGTTGCATTAACACACAATTGTCATAACGAGGTTAGCAATCTGTTTCTCCTACTGTACCATCTCCCAACAGTTCTGAAAATGTTTCACCTGTTCCTGTATCAAGCTCATCACTTATTTCGCACATAGGCAGCAAGGGAATGTGAAGAGAGTATTCAAAGTCTAAACTATTCCAAGGAACAAGGAATGTTTGGATACTCTGCATAGAATGGGAACCTTAACACTTACAAGGCAATAATGATGGACTTCACTAAAAGTTTCTCAGTTATCGAGTGTCTTACCTTGTTGATTCAGGCAAATGGAACTCTTCTTCTCCATTCGAGACGTTATACTGCAACAATAAAGGCACTTTACTGTCAACTTCTATTTACGCTTTGCATATTTCTTTATGACCTAGGAATTTGTTAAGTGAGCCAGAGTATGTAAACTTAAATATTTTCTTTAGCTCCCTTCTAAGATAGCAATCTGCAAAGTTATTCACCATGTCTCGCAATGTCCTGCATATAGTGACACAGCTTTAAACACCTGATATTGATTCACTTTCCTCTATCCACCTTGTACAGGCCAGTAAAGATTTATTGTGATTAATGTGAAGCAGGTAGAAAAAAAATCTGATGTGTTACTCTCATATGACTTTCTCTACTCTTGTGCTAACCATTCTTACAAACTCTTATTCCTCTAACTTCTTCGTGTTAGTTGAGATAAACATTTGCAGAAATTATTGCTTATTTCCTTGTGGGCGCAAGGGGAATATGGGAATGTATTAGGCTTTGTGCGATAGTCATATCTTCTAAAACTGGTAATTAAATGAAGGCTTTGAAATTCTGTTCTCATTACATGGCTAAGGGATAAAAAAGTGAATAATGACCTTCTATTTGAGAAAAGTGTAAGCATTGCAAAACTCACATAAGTAACAAGGAATATCTCTGAAATGATTCACTCCACAAAAAAATTCATTTGGACATAAATTGTATGCTTTAACAAGATCTACATTTTTTGTACAGTAAGATTTGGTCTATATCTTACGGTTTACCAGTTATGCCAATCATCAAGAGTAAACAGGACTATACAAGCTGAACCAAAAAAGCATTCAAAATATACATTTCATTTGCTATAAAAATATCTCAAAGATATGGCATTTTAATCAAAATGATTAGAGCCATTTTTGAGAAAATCAAAATTTTTCATGTAAAGGACCGTGTAGGATGGAGGAATTTTCTTGAAAATACTCATGTCGCATCCTTGAAATATATTAAAACTTAAATACCAACTTTGGTTTTCAACCAACTTTTCGCTTTTAAGTTATGCAGTTCACATACAGACACATACATAGACACAGACCTTTTTCTAAAAGTGGTTTTTTGGGGGGATTCAGGGGACCTCAAAACATATATTTTTGGTGAAATCTTGACATCAAGTTTTTGGGCGGAATACATACTATACATAGTAGAGAAAGTAAGTTTTTATAAGAATAGTTTGTAGGTGTATAGGTGTATAAAGACATACAACAACTGCTAGAGAAGGTCGTGTGAATGTAACACATCAGAAATTTAAATAAGGAAATATTAAAGCTATTAACAGTGAAGCAACAGAATCTAAAATAAGAACAAATTAGAAACTAAAAGCTTCACTTATCTTGCAACATTACTAAGATAAGTGAAGCTTTTAGTTTCTAATTTGTTCTTATTTTACATGAGAAATTTATTTATTATAACCTGGTAAAAAAGGCACTTTGCCTTTGGTAATTACAATCTCACTGTCAATGATGGGTTTTCAAACAGAAGAGTTTCAACACAAGCTTATGTATTCCCAGATGTTACTAATCTTCAGCTTCATGATTTAAGTGAGGATAACTCTATGAAGAATTTACCTCTTTGAAAGATGTGATAAACCCTAGAGTTTCAAGTGATGGTAACACTGTGAAAAAACAGGTAGATATATTCAAAGGAGATTCTTTGTATTGGAAATTACTACTCATCTTTTTCAGATTCACATTGGGATATTGTTTAGAAAAACTTACGCAAGCACTTGGTCAGAATTTCGGCAAAGTCCCACTCAGCAGTGTGTACGAATGGTCACGAAAGTTGCCGAAGTTGCTGTGTTAATGCAGCGCTGCCAACAGCAGAATGTCCCTAGGAGTTTGTTGCCAATAGTAAGTTTCAATGTTTTTGCGGGAGTCGGCAGTATGCTGCTGACCTTCTTAGAAGCAACTAGTGCAACGGATCGCTTTATCAGTATATTAGATTTGGCACCTCTGTGCTTTAATGAGGAGTCATGCATGCAGTTCCTGTAGGACGAGGGCCTGCTGAGGACTCGAATGCTATGCAGGGAATGTGATGTGCACTAGGGCGAAGACTACAGTCCCCCATCTGTGCCATCCCAGCGCATGGGGCTCTGTAAATGGATTTTTTCTCCACTCGAAAATTAAAAAATAAATAAAATTAAATAATTTATTAGTTTCACGGGCGATCAGCCATGTGAGGTTTAAAAATATTGAGCTTTTGGCCATTTTAAACTCCATGGCCTTCATCAGAATTTATAAATGACCGTTAGCTTTCCGCTCCCCATATATATACAATGTTAGGTGGGAGCTCAATATTTTTAAACCTCACACAGCTGATCTCCCGTGAAACTGTAATAAATAACGTGCGCCGTGAAAGCTTTAAATCTTACAAAAATAAATAAATAAAAAAAGAACGATAATTAATAAAAATAATATAAATATAATAATATAATACTATTAAATATAATATATATATAAAATATAATATTAAATAATAATACAATAAAATAATATAAAATGTTGTTTTCTAGTGCCTTGCATCTGGCAATGAAGCCATTAGCATTATATTATAATATAATATAAAATAAATAAAAAAGAACGATAAATAATAAAAATAATATAAAGATGATATAATATAAATCTAATAACATTAAAAATAATAATATAAAATAAATAAACAAAAAAAGAACGATAAATAGTAAACATAATAAAAATATAATAATATTAAATATAATAATTATAATATATAAATATATATAATAAATATAATAACATTAAATAATAACAAATATAAGTTATTATATATAAATAATATATATAATATAAATGTAATAATCATCATCATACGCGATAGCGGTATGTCTGTGCCGGCAACGACGCGAGTGAGTGCATTTGTGTTTAATGTGTTGGCAACGAAAACTAGTGTAGTGTAAAAAGCAATGTTGGCAGATGTGAAAAAACAGGTAGATATATTCAAAGGAGATTCTTTGTATTGGAAATTACTACTCATCTTTTTCAGATTCACATTGGGATATTGTTTAGAAAAGCTTACGCAAGCACTTGGTCAGAATTTCGGCAAAGTCCCACTCGGCAGTGTGTACGAATGGTCACGAAAGTTGCCGAAGTTGCTGTGTTAATGCAGCGCTGCCAACAGCAGACGTCATGCAGTGAAATCTAGTGGGCAATTGTGAAACTACTGTCGGCGCATGCGCAGTAAGTAAGTTCGGACTTAGAATCTGGCTGGCAAGTGGAAAGTGAGCTGTTCTAAACTTGAGCCTTACATTGTGCCTAATTCCTGGAAAACGGTGAACTTAAATATGACATTTCACAGACAAAGCGATAGAAGAGCTGGGGGAAATAGGAAAAATACTAGCAACAGAAGATAGGACAGAGGGAAATAAAAGAGAACAGTCGATAAAGAAGAGTTGCAAAACATCAAGGAACAAATGGAAAAGTGGGAGGACAGAAGTAGGAAATATAACTTGGTATTTGTCAGAATAGAAGAAAGGACAGGCTTCGATCCAAGGCAAGAGGTAAATGAAGTTCTGGAGGAGAAGCTACAGATGACCACTAGTAACTATGAAATATGTGAAGCATTTAGATTCAGAAGAAGAAAGGGAACAAGAAACATTCTAGCAACATTTACTAGTACATATACAACTTACAGCACACTGAAACAAATAAAAAAGCTGAAAGGAACAAATATCTTCAACAAAGACTTATCATATCACCAAAGGCAGCAAATGAAATTAAAAGAGCAGAGAAGACGAGAAAAAAGTGAGGGGAAACAAGCATACATCCAAAGTTTAAAATTATGGATAGAAGGACAAATTGTGGAGGAAAAGAATGAACTAACAGACACAGGAGTGGAAGTGATGAATCAGGAAACATTTAAAATTAATGTCAGCCAAATCGTATTTCGAAGAACCGCTGAGGTGGGAAAGGTGTAACATTACCTTGAGGACAGATGCGATAGAGAAAAAAGAGGGGAAATCAGCAAGTGCCAAGGTGACAGAGAAGAAGGAGAAAAAATAAGCTATGATTGGTTACAGCAATTCAACAGAGAAAGGAAATGGCAGCGGGAAAACGCAAAACTTAGCAGACCATCAACAACCAACAAGGTCTAATAGGAGAAGATAGTGCAAATTACTCAAATAGCAAAGCCACAATATCATAGTTGAGCAGAAATAAATTGGGTAAACAAGAAGATGCGCAGTATGACCAGGTGGAATGGCAGGATAGAGAAACAGGCATTACATATGTGGGTAGAATGGAATGGAACAAGGGTGAACAGAAAAGACCAGCATGTATTTCAAAAGATGAAAATTCATATAGGTGGATATTAGTGAAAAAGTGTTGTTAGCTAATGCTGGATTTCTGACAATGAAGTCATCAATCCTCTTGCTCTCCAATATTTAATATATTGATAGAGCAATAGCAGTATAGTAACCGCTTTTTAGAGAGCACCATATTTTTATGTTCTGGCGGTCACATCGCTCTCTCACAACCCCCAGAATGTCTGGAGGACCACACCTATCGTTGGTTTACGGGTCTCACTGACCTGACCGGGAGAATTAACAAAATAAATTCACCAACCATATCCTCTGATTACCAATCAGAGGACGTATTACATGCCATGACAGGTCAGCATGTTAGGGGTTAAGGTTTTATAGAGAAATTAGAGAAATGGAGAGGTTGGAAAAACAAAGACTCCCTAGCCCTTGGGAACCCTCGGGGTCGGGGTCGGGGTCGGAAGAGAACAAGAGATGACCAAGGTAAGGTCAGATAGAAAAGTTACAGTGAGGAGCAAAACACCAGTAAGTGGAAGTAAGTGAAAAAGTGTTAATATATAGAAAACTGCAAAAAAGAAAGGAAAATGGTGCCCTTACCATGAGACAAGGAAGAAAAAGTGATTAAGTTAACCGTGTTCAGGGATGGTAGAAGGGATGGAAATAAAAGTTTAGGGATAAAGTCAAGTAGGTATTAAAGCTAAGTGAGGAAAAGAAGTGGAAGTGACAATGAGATAAGAAGAAAGTGAATCAGTGAGGTATAGAAAATTACTAGCCAATGATTGTGAAACATAGAAAACATGAGGGGAAAGTAAATATTAGAATGGGTAATTTAAAATAATAATGAACTTAGGGGAATGAAAGTATAAGAATTTGGTGAAAATAGGTAAATCAAAAGACACAAGTTAAAAGAAAAGACAAATTTGAATAACGTTAATGAACAGTAGTGATAGAATAAACAGCACATGGCAAAAATTATATGTAGAGAATTTCAGATGGCTGTCCAATGACAGAAGGACTAGGGCCCAGGTTCATGGGCAGCCCAACATGTATATACTCTAGTATTTGATAAATTCAATAAATAGGACATTTTGTATTTATCAGATTTTTCACTTTTGAACACATGCCACAATGGAGAAAGTAACAACAAACACATTTTCCCTTTTATTGTTAGGCTAAGAACTACACTGTCCCCCTATGATAAGTATTTTCTATGTCTTACCTCTGTACCAAACTGCAAATCTTCATCTTTAAAGTGAGTCTCTTCTGACTCAGGTTTCATCACGGTTGAAATTGGTTCCAACCATTCTGAATCTTCTGTTATCTCTATTTTGACGTCTACATCATGATAATTAGGGTCAGAGTGTGCTATAGAATCTGGACTTTCTCGCTTTATATGAACATGTGAATCATGCGTTACTTCCTCAATTTCTGGCAAACAGGATTCATGTTTCACTTGTACTGTAGAGTCAAATCCATGTGTGCTTTTGGAATTCATTATGGACTCTGAAGAAAGATGCTCTACTGTGTTGAATTTCTTCTCAGTTGACATTTCTCCAATTTCTACCTTGGTATTTAAGTCAGCCATCCCATTTGTGGTATTGGTACTCAGTTCCAAAACCTGAAGAAAAATAAAAATCTATAAATAACTTTGGTTACTTAATATATACAGAGTGACATAGACAGTGAGACTTTTCAAATGTTTTAGAAGAATATGAGTCAACCTATAGATACTTATAGTTTCATTTACATTTATTTTTATCTGGACCGTTTCGAAAACCGATGTCTTCATTCTCAATGGTTTCTCGACTGGTGGTTGAAGAGAAAATATGTGTCGTGGTACTGACTGTGCTGCTATCTGGGTTGCTGGATATAAACTTCAGTATATCGCCTGCTTGTGGTATATCAAAATTCATGGCTATGTGAACACTCTTCATAATATGTATTTTCTCCCAAATTATCAGTTCTGCGGAACAGACACTTGACTGCCTATGCCATGAAGTGAAGAAGAAGATTATCAGTTCTACTGTTGTTTTTGTGTGTTTGAGTAATTTAATGTCCTGTTCTATGGTGTGTTGAGTTGACCAGAAATCAGCCGTGACCCATCACTTCTGGTCAACTCAAACACCATAGAACAGGATATTAAATTACTAAAACACACAAAAACAACAGCGGAACTGATAATTTGGGGGAAAATACACATTATGATGAATGTTCACATAGCCATGAATTTTGATATACCACAAGCAGACGACATACTGAAGTTTATATCCAGCAACCCAGATAGCAGCACAGTCAGTACCACAACAGATGTTTCCTCTTCAACCGCCAGTTGAGAAACCATTGAGAATGAAGACACTGGTCTTCGAAATGCATCTAAATAAAAATAAGTGTAAGTGAAATTGTAAGTGTCTATAGGGTAACTCATATACTTCTAAAATAACTTTGGTATTTGTTACTGATGTATAAATTGAAAAAAAAAAAAAAAAAAAAAAAAAGAAAAGAAACTGTGATCAAGTCATTAAAATAACAGGATGATAAATATGCACAAAATATTAAATGTCAGATTAGTTTTGTTGGCTTTAGAAATAACATGCTTATGCCATTCTGCCGCACACATCCAAACAGTGCCAAGTTTCTGGATGGATAGATTTGCATGACATTAAAAAGTTATTTTAAAGTTTCCAGTCACAAACAAAGTTGGTTTGCAATAAAAAGAGCTCAGCAATCTCATCATTGTGTGTTTCCTAACTTATAATCTCATCAGTATTCAAGTCCAGCTTCTTAGTTATCTACTGTTAGGTCAATCAATGTTAATTAACTGGGGCCTCATGTCCTCACCTACGTTGTGCGTCTTAGAAACCTCAATCCATTGGCTACTCCTTGCAGCTTAGGGCCCTCATTTTCCAAGCTACGCTTTGTGGCTTAGGGGCCTCATCCCTTGACTGCTCCTTGCAGCTTAGAGCCCTCATTTTCCCAGCTATGCCTTGTGGCTTAGGGCTCTCAATTTTCCTTACTGCACTTTGTGGCTTAGATACCTCATCCCTTAACTTCTCCTTGCAGCTTAGGGCCCTCATTTCCTCAGCTATACTTTGTGGCTTAGGGGCCTTAGTCCTTGGCCACTCCTTGCAGCTTAGAGGCCTCATTTCCTCAGCTAGGCTTTACGGCTTAGATGCCTCAATCACTTGGCTAATTCTTGCTGCTTAGGAGCTTCATTTCCCCAGCCACGCTTTCTGGCTTAGGGGCCTCATTTCTCCAGCTACAGTTTGTAGATTAGGGTTCTTATTTTCACAGCTATGCTTTGCAGCTTAGGGGCCTCAATGCCTCGGCTACTCCTTGCAGCTTAGGGGTCTCATTTCCCCAGCTACGCAGCTTAGGGCCCTTAATTTCCCCAGCTATGCTTTATGGCTAAGGGCACATATTTCCCTAGCTATGCGGCTTACAGGCCTCAATCTCTTGGCTACTGCTTGCAGCTATGGGGCTCAATTTCCCCAGCTATGCTTTGTGGCTTAGGGCCTCTTATCCCCAACTACACTTTAAAGCTTAGGGGCTCATTTGCCAAGCTACTCCTTGTAGCTTAGGGCGCTCCATTTCCCCTTCTATGTTTTGTGGCTTAGAGCCCTCAATACCCAGGCTATACTTTGTGGTTAAGAACCCTTAATCCCTTGGCTACGCTTTGCAGTTTATGTGATTTGTATCTGAGTCTTAAATCACAATATTTGTGTAAGGAAGGCAGTGTTTGTTAGTGTTATGTCAGCAGCTGTGACGTCAGCGAGTTAGAATAAAAAAAGGAGATGACAGGTATATAGCAAGCACTTCATTATCTCGCCAAATAAGGAAAAATGCCCCAATTTTTTAATGCTTCAGTACAGTATTGTAGGCTGGTGTGTGTTTTCAAGTGAATAAATGAATTAGCTGATTGTAATAAATATTTAAGGGGGAGTGGGAGATGCTGTCATTTCCCTTTCAGCATACATTTTGTATTAATAATTGGCTAAGACAATTGAGCAGACTCCATCAACTGGAGTAACATTCGGGCCTACTTCCAAAAACCAATCCCACTGGAAAAAGATTTTTTGATCACAAATTACTCATTAAGTGCATACAAATAGTTATCCAAATTTCCAACTTCCCAAAATGCTTTAAAATGCCAAAAATGAAAGGAAACAAAATATCCCAAGTACTGCAAAATAAATTATAGTTTTAAAAAACTAATAAAAACATGCTTTTATAACAAACCGAACTAAAAAGTACAACATAATTTTTAAATATGAAGAATATGTTCTATAAAGTCCAGTAGTTCATTATATTTCAAAATTGCAGTGCTTGCTAGTCATGTGCTAGCAATATGGTTCTCCAGAAGAATAGCGACCTCACATGAGGTACTCGATACTGTCGTCTGCTACAGAGGGCGAGGGCGTGGCCTGTGTGCCGGGAGTGTTGCCAACCGAAGAAACATGAACGCCCTGAAAATAGCACAGCATCATAAAAATGGAGATACTGGAATGCGTAATGAGCAATTTCTTCTTTTCAAATTATGAATATGACATACGCTTTTTAGCTATTCATGAGTAATCTCACTTAGCGATTACAAAGTAATAATAATAATAAGCACAGCAAAAACTACTAAATACGCTTTTGCGCTATTTATATTCCATGTGATTGACAATATTCACATGCTTCTGCGGATTTCACAGTCCCACCGTCAGCAACAAAACGTCGTCCACGCGTAGCAGCAATTTAAGATACTAAATATAGCTAAGCCCTCCAATACTGGACTGAGGTAGCCGTTCTACAGGATAAATGGCAATATTTTTTACCCTAAAATCCATTATTTCCAACTTCCCGCAAAGCTTAGCTTATGCAGAGAAGTAATTTGTGTAGCAACAATAGGACGTAATCGTGTGATAGTTGTTAATTAATGTTACACACCCATTTTGACTCTTAATAATCATGGGTGGCAGTCCACATGGCGCAGGATCATACAATGGCCAAGTTTGTCATTTCCCGACCATTTTGCTATAAAAGAACACATCCTAAATCAGGGGCGGCTGGGTTTCAGGTTCTAGAACAGATCGATTCCATACAACTCCCCTAAGGTAACTGGGTGCTTCTGCTTCACTTTTGTCGCAATTCAATTTTGTTTACCGGCCGTCCGGTAGTAAAAATTAGTGGAAATATCCACACGTTGGTAGCCCTGCGTTTGCCTAAGAGCCTGAAGGAGCAACTGACATCTATACCGAAATATTGTTGCCTAAAGGAAATCAAGAATAATCTTGTCGCTGAGCATCTCTTATGATTTGCTTTTCTTTACCGGTCTACCTACCTTTTTAGATACATTCTTAAAACTAAAGGAACTTATCTTCAAATTCTACACTGACTTGACTTAAGATACATTTACAATGAGAACACTTATAAATATCCCATTCTTACTTTGTTGTTCATTCTCAAAGTTTACCAATAACAACAGAAAATGTAAGAGTCAATAACTCGGAATGATATCCTACCATATCCTACACAGAACATATAACTAAGATTTCCTATTGGTCGAAATGGCATCCGAATTGCCAAGCTTCCATTGTCAAAACTGATGTAGACACATGGAGTTTCAGAATTTGATGGGTAGGAGTCAAAGTCGTTCCAAAGGAATGCTTCCTCCTTTGGCGATGAGAAGTCAAAAGGGGGCTTTTCATTACAATATTTTTTATTTATTAAAAATTGGAGCACCTGGCCAACATCTTCAGGCTGACCACATACATTCAGAATACTGTGACAAATTACAGTCCAGTTGCTTTTTCTTTCAAATACTGAAGCACAAAAAGGCCATTGTTTTATTCGTTAACACCACAGTTCTTTGTAACCTTAGACTCACAGCTGTTTTGTCTTATCTCACCGTTGACACGTCTTCCTATCTTTCAGTTCTACTCTCTCTGTCTCACAAACTGCTGGTTTCGACGATCACACTCTAAAACTGTTTCACACGACAAACAACTCCGACGCGACGACTCATGTCTACCACTGCCTCTGAAGATACATACACTAACTGCTAACAGCTGCCTCGTTCAGCATTCACGGCTCCATCACAAAAACAACTCACTTCTCTCGCCGAGGCATTCTCTTATATAGACGAGAATGACGTAATCATGGATTGACGAAACCTTGGTACCTAAATTAAAACCATGCTAAAAGCTTTATCTGGCAAGATTCTGGAAGAAACAGTGGTCTAAACTAATTAAGGATCCCGTCTAAAAGCCTGCCCTACCATGTAAGTCAAATATGGCTTCATACATGGGGCACATTTCGCGTTTCAGTCAACATTGTGGTGATTATCAACAAGTGTTTAGGTAATGGCTTACTGATCTTTGGAGACTTTGGAATCCAAATAATAATGGGATTGATTTTAAATTTTGAAATCCAAGCTTCTTTTGGTAGGACTGTATAAGAGCTCAACTTTTGCTGCCAGTGGAGTTGCTTCGGTATTACTGGATGTGCTGTCAAACCATGCGGGGAAGCCGGTGACCTTCAAGTGCCGCGCTCTCGAGCTATAATCCCCAACAGACCTAGTCAGGGTACTCCAATGGAGTACAAAGAATGGTAAAATTTTGCAGCCCGGTGCTGGATTTAATCCTTGACATATGCAAGAGATGAGGTCTTCTCTAGTAGTCTCACGGGGAAGCAGCGGTGTACAGAATAGATGATCCGAAGACCTATTGTAAACCCGTTGCAGTCTGCGGCCATAGCCCAGATCTCACAGGCGTACAGGATTACTTCGGCCCGAAAAGGTGCAACTTCAAGGGAACAGACATCTCGGACTTTAGCATAGGACACAGTGACGCTGTTGCCCCATTGGCCCGATGCGACAGCTCTCTGATGTATTTCCCGAAAGTTAGATCTTTATAAAGTTTCACTCCGAAATATTTAATGGCATTCGTCATTTTATCCTGTTGCCGAGATAGTTGAATGTGGAGAAGTTCGCGAGAAAGCCGCGCTTGGTAACGAGAATGGCGTGGCTTTTCCCCGGGTGAATGGACAATCGCTAACACTCCAAAATGCTCTGCTATGTTGACGTGCTGCTCTGTTAGTAGGTGAGCCGGCCACGTAGACCTTAAAAAGCGTCGATAGAACAGAACTTTCGGAACCTACGACTATAATCGTCCTTTATGCCGATTTGTTTCCCGCAACTAAGACCAAAAAGGATGTGTTTGAGGCAGGAGTTTAGTATGTGTGTAGATAACTTCAGTGGATGAGTTTATGCAGGAGACCCGCATGCGAAGCATTGAAGGTCTCCTCGACGTCTAAAGACACCGCCGCGGTGTATAGCCTGTCCTGGTATTCTTGGATAGTGTCCAGGACGAAAACCAAACTACTGGGGAGAAATGACCTGAATGTCACCCAACATAGGGGACAAGTGGACAAGCAGAAGCATCTCGAAAACCTTCGACAGGCTTATGGATCGGCAATTACTTGGAGGAACCGGCTCTTACCCTGGCTTCAACATGTAGATCGCTCAGACCTACCACCATTCGCGTGGTGACACACGGCACATGTAAGATCTTGTGAGAAAGTGCAACTTCTTGAAGGAATGGTGTCACATTATGATGGGGGTTAGCCCGGCAGGACCCGTGGTCTTTTTGGGTTGAGATGACGGAGTGCGCCCTGGAGTTCGCTTGGAAGACGATCCGCTTTGTCGGGGGATCATCAAACTCGTTGGCTGGAACTGGAGTATGTATTCGAGGGCTGCTCGGCGCTGACAGGGCACACCGGGCTTAGCCTCTCTAGTATTGGTATTTGTTTATTGGATCGCGCGCTTTCTGTGTTGGTGCCTGTTTTGTATGCTCAAGTATCAGAAGACAGGTTTTATTCAGTTTGAGAGCTTTTTCCGTTGTTGGTTATTAGTGGATCTGTAAATACCTATTGCTTCACGGTGTAGCCCAGCAAAATAGTACTGCAATGAAGAAAGAATGGTTGTCTACGTGAAAGTTCATGACTATTTTCTTTCAAATATTAAAGATCAAACCTAGCTGACCATTAGCCATTTTCAAATGTGTGATTTGCATAAAGAAAATGTGGATCCACACCAAAGTTTGCATGGTAGATAAAACTTGTGTTAAATTAAATTCCAAACCTTCTTTCCATATGCTGGAACAAGCTGCTTAAAATAAACTAGATCTGAATAAAGAAACTAATGGTCAAAATTCTTATTGTAATGCGCATTATTAAAAAAAAATATAGACGTCAAAGGTGCCAAAAGCATATTAATAGAGACACAGAGTTAAGTTTACAAATTATAAGTAAACAAATTAATTATATCTGAACTTGTAATTCGTAGAGGTAGATCAGAGAAGTGCTATCTTTAACAAGATATATCCAGTACGTGCTTATGTGGATGGCATTGGTATTGTAGCTAGATCTAGAAATATAATAGAAGTGTATGATAAAGCCATAATTTTTAGTACCACACGTGTGTAGGAGTGTCAGTATGCCATGAGCGTGTTCCTCCTGACCAAGAGGCCAGCCATCAGCATGGAACAAAACCCCATGCACAAGGTAAGGTGACTAAGAATTGTGGCTTTAATGATAAATTAATGAAAAATGTAGTCAATGTGCAGAAAACAAAATACATGATTATATCAGAAGGGAAAAGGAAATAACAGGAATTGGAAATAGGTAAGAAAGCATTCAAGAAACAGAAAAATGTTATCTGGGAAATATAACAGACAATGGGGCCAGAATGGCACAACAATAAAAGACCAGATACAAGCAGGGAATAAAGCATACTTTGCAAGCTGAAAATTGAAAAAAGTAAAATTAAAGTTAAACAAAATACATTGTAAGATGTAACAGAGCCTCATAAGATTTGTTATGTGATAAACTTCCTAAAACAGATCCAAGGTCCTTCCACTTCCATTTAATACATCTAACACCTTTTCTGACAGTGGATACAATTGATTATAACAAGTTTTCAAACTTCTAGGAAAGGAAGATAGTGGATACATTGTTTATTTTATCTTCTGCTATCTATAAAATTTTAATACTGCAACATTTAAATAATGTTAACAACAGAGATCTAAATGTCTAAATACTAAACACATAACTATGAAAAGTATGAATTAGCATACATACCTCTGTTAATGGCTCACTAGTTCAACATTTTGTGAATTTTTACGCTCATGGGTTAAATTATGAGCTTTCAGATGTGATGCCCTGATAAAGCTCTTCTCACAAATATTACACTTGAATGCTCTTTTACCCTCATGAATTAAATTATGACCTTTCAGATTTGACGCTATGGTGAAGCTCTTATCGCAGTGTTCACACTTGTAAGGTCTTTTGCCCTCATGAACTAAGTTGTGCATTTTTAGACTAGCTGCAGTTAAGAACCTCTTTTCACACTGAGCACACTTATGTGGCTTTTTGCCCTCGTGAGTATAAGTGTGTGCTTTCAGATGTGATGCTCTTCTGAAGGTTTTCTCACAAATGTTACATTTGTGTGGCCTTTTACCCTCATGAATTAAATTATGATGTTTCAGATGTGACACTATGGTGAAGCTCTTATCACAGTGTTCACACTTGTGTGGTCTTTTCCCCTCATGAACTAAGTTATGTATTTTCAGACTAGATGCAGTGACAAACCTCTTTTCACATTGAGTACATTTATGAGGCCGCTCGCCCTCATGAATATAAGTGTGTGCTCGCAGATGTGATTGTGTAGTAAACCTCTTTTCACAAATATCACATTTATGTGGCCGTATTCCCTCATGAACCATAATATGTGCTTTCAGATGTGCTGCATTTTTAAACCGTTTTTCACACTTATCACATTTAAATGGCCGAATTTCTTTGTGACTTACATTATGCTTTTTCAAGCACACTGCACTATCAAAGGTTATCTCACAAACTCTACACTTGTGTATTGGTTGGCACTCATGAGTTGTAGAGTGATTGTTTACATCCACTCCTGTACTAAAGCTCTGGTCACAGATTACACATTTGTGTGTCACTTTTTCATCCACATATGATGTCTCTTTATCATCTCTGCAAACATTGGATTTCCGATGACAAGGGCAGCTACCTTCTCTCTGTTTTAAGCGGTCTTTATCTACACCCTCACTGATGACACTAGAGTCATAGTTCCACTCTGCTCCTGCTTCCAATCTGAAATGTAGAAGGAATATATTAGAGAGAGGAAGATAGTATAACAAAATTTGATGTTCTTATTTGTTCTAATAACATGTCATTAATCCTAAAGTTCCTTGCACCTAAAATTCCTTGCATTACTTATTTCGCACATACGCAGCAGGGGAATGTGAAGTATTGAAAGTCTGAATTATTTCGAGGAACAAGGAATGTTTGGATACTCTACATAGGATGGGATAAATACAATAGACATGAATATCTTAACACTAATAAGGTAATAACTAGGGCTCAAATTTTTAGATGCTACAAACTAGGGAAATATTTATTTTTTATGTGCTGAAAATGTCAAAAATTTGTGCCAAAACAAATAAAATATTTTTTAAAGATCTGAATGGCTCAACTATATAAAGGTAAGTGATATTCACCAGACATTATTCCTGAAAGGGATCACCTAGTACTGTAGAGATATAGTATACAACTGATTCCCCAAATGTTCCATCCCAAAAGATTGACAACTGTCATGAAGAAGTGTCTTGAACACAGGTCTTGAATTTCGAAAATGATCAATCCATGTCAAAAGAAGTAAGTATAGCATAATTATAACATGGTATGTCACTCACCCTCACATCAATATTTTCTTCACATTGTCCATCCAAAAAATTTGAAGTTTTACACATTATGTTAAATCCACTACTATTTTCAAACACTTCCTTGCATTTTCTTTTTAATTTTGTGGTGCAGGGCCAGAAAGAACATTCAGTTCTTTTTCCACATCCTGAACTACTTGACTGCTTCTCTCAAAGACATTCCTATTGATTCCAGGGCTGTGAAGCAATAACCGGTGCTTCATTAAGCACACAGCCATGGAGGAATTTCTGTACCCATCTTATCTTGCGGGCCCATGTAGCTTAATAAGCAGAATATTTATACTGTCTTCCAACTGAAGCAATACTATAGCTGACATCAGTTCTTCCAATAATGAATAACAAACTGTGACATCTGGCCTAAGTAATTGAGCATTAAAGAAGTTGGATGGTGACTTATTAAATAATTCTGCTGCTGCTTTTATGTAACTTTATGTAAATATGTGAGAAACAATATAAAATGTTGTTTCCTTTATGCCATTTTTGTGTAATTTATGTGAATATCAGAAAATATTTATTTACATAAAAAATGTGTTTTTATTTGCATTAAAACTTAAAATACTTGCTCCAATGTGAATATCCACAACTTTAAATTCAGTTTCAATTTTGTATTAGGCTGCAAACTATGTATTTACCTAAAAATCTGAGCTCTTAGTAATAATGAAAGACTTCAACTAAAACCTTTTCTCAGGTAACGAGTGTCTTACCTCGTTGATTTAGGCGAAACAAACTCTTCTTCTCCAGCCGAGATGTTATCCTGTAACAATGAAGTGCACTTTACTGTCAACTTTGTGTTTATATTTTGATATTTATTTATACCCTAGGAATTTATTAAGTGAGCCAGAGTATGAAAACTTAAATATTTTCTTTAGCTCCCATCTATGACAGCAATCTGCAAGGCCTTGCCTATGTCCAGGCTCAAGTAATTACCATCTCCCTGTGAGTGATGGAGTTTCATCAGAGTTTCAACACAAGCTATGTGTTCCCAGGTGTCACTAATGAAGAGTAGAGCTAACATAACACAATATAACTGCATGTATGAGGGGAAACCATTCACAATGCTGCCATAAGTGTAATGCAAGAATTTGGCATGGGTTTCCAGATTCCTAAATTATACACAGAAACTTTTTAGGCATATAGCAAGTTTCCAATTGAATAATGTAACCAATAATATCCAAATGAAAACCTGACCAATCTTCATAAATAAATGGGACATAAGTGTATCAAGCAAATATCAGATCAGAATTTAAAATAGCAATGGAAATGTACTATGATTGTACAGAAGATGGAATAAAATCTAGAATCACAATCATATAGTGTTCAGATGCAGGCAAGGCATGGAGAAAGAAATGGAGAATTCTTTGTTTACATATGCAATGCAAGCACACTCTTGGATTATGTATCATTGTGAACACTTTCATTAAATAACATGGATGCAATGTTGTGCAATTATGGTGCATATATGTGCTTAGGTTCTTCTCACTGTGGAAGGACCTTAACCCTTTTGCTGCCATATGTTGATCAGGTTGACAATGTCTGCCCGACGTTAAAATGCCAAGTCCAAGTAGGCTACTGGGATGAAAAATGCTGGACCACTACATCTTGAAATGTTAACTTTCAGAGAAAAATTCACAATAAATGTAATTTTAAAGATAGGATAAAGATCCAAAAAACAAATTTTATCAAATTGAATTCTGTTCAATATTATATTAACTAGAACATTTATCAGATAGAAAATAAATATCTATTTTAACATGAGGAATAATAGTTTTGTTATTGTAATTTGAGATGAAATATCACACATTTCTAATCACATAACGTGAATGACATTTAGCACCATTAAATATGTATTCAATTACAAGTGAAATAATAATAAATATACCTTCAAAACTATCATATGTTACATAAAAAATGCAAAATATAACTCACCAGTATCGATTTCAGTGTGGTTTTCATCATGAATATGAACTCTTCAATAATTATGGTCATAGTTTTCCAACAATAGTTTTAATACTATTTCAGGTTTCTAACAATTCTCAGTTTACATATGTATGCACAAAACTGATTATAATAATAGTTTCTGGTAGAAGATAAAAAATAGCACACTAAAACAATTAATTTCATTTCGCACAGTAAAGGGCTTCTAGCCGCAAAAAAAGCACTACACTACATTTAATTAATTATAATGGTCCCATTTGCCGCAAATCATTCATTTGGTATTTATTTTGAGCACTTGTGTAAATTAATGCACTTAGGATGTATTCCTTTTTCACATTTTACTCACACTGTACGCAATCTTTTTTTTGCCCCGGTGTATAACACACAGTACACTGATGTTACTGCTCCTTTGGAATAATTTCACAACATATGATGCAGAAGGAGAACTATTAACTGTGTCTTTGACTATTTTACCTCTTTTAGAAACCACTGCGAGTTTACAGTTTCAATTATTGAAGAATAAAATTGAAATCGGCATTTAAATCGGCACGCCTCCTTTTTGTTGTCTCAGGTATACAATTCTTACTATTATGTCAGTTAGAGTACTTGAATCCACGTCAGACTCATCATAATATGCCACAGTTTTACCATCATCCCTTCCTGGCACAAAAACATCGCGAGAACAACTACGTTCACTTTTACACAGTAAAAACTGAACAGAGCTAGACGTGGCCAAACTATATTGGCAAGGATTAGCAAACTGGCCTTCAAATAACTAAAGGTCCCTCTTAATGACCTTGCAACATACTGTTAGAAAGAAGAAAGTTTCCCCTTTTCAATGACATAAAGCGCATTCCTTTAGGGTGTTCCAAAAGTAGGTTTACAGCCTCACAAACATTGGGTTGACAAGGTCACACTGGTAGACTTCATGCCCTATAATACAGTCGACTAGATTGACGGAAGGCATTTTTGGGTGGGAATTCCTTAAAGAAGCGCGGCAGCAAGAGGGTTAAGAAACACATTTTTACTTTACTGTGAGTAGGGGAAGTATTGTATTCCACCCAAAAATTCGATGTTGAGATTTCTCCAGAAATATATGTTTTGAAGCTCCCTGAATCCAAAAAAAATTATTTTTAGAAGAAGGTCCGTGTGTGTGTCTGTGTGTCAGTCTGTGGACAGCATAACTCAAACACGCAAAGCCAATTAAAAACCAAAGTTGGTATTTAAGTTTAATGTCTTTCAAGGATGCGACAGGAAGATTTTGAAGAAAATAGCCCCACCCTAAACTACCCTTTACATGGAACATTTTTCGAACATTTTGATTTTCTTGAAAATGGCTAACGATTTTGATTAAAATGTCATATGTTTGAGATATTTTGATGACAAATGAAATGTATATCTTGAATTTTCTGGCTATAGCCCCTGTAGTCGTATTTACTCTGGACGAATTTTGCATAACTGGTAAACCGTTAGAGATAGACAAAATCTTGCACTACAAAAAATGTACATCTTGCTAAAATACACAATTTATGTCTGAATAAATTTTCTTGTAGGGTGAACCATTTCAGAGATATTCCTTGTTATATGTGTGAGTTTTGGAAAACTTAGAACTTGAGCGAAATACAATGTTGTTCATTTCTTTATATGTTAATCGTGCAAAGAGAACGGAATCTCAAAGGCCAAAAAGATTTGAATGTCGCACAAAGCCTTCTGTATTCTAATTTCTCCCTTGCACCTACAAGGACATAAGTAATAATATGATTTGTACGAATGTTTATCTTAACTAACATGGAGATATAGGAATAAGAGTTTGTTAGAATGGTTAGTACAAGAGTAGAGAAAGTCATGTGAATGCAACACATCAGATTTTTTAATAAATAAACATGTTATTAGAACAACATTAGCACGTCTCATTTTATCCAATAAAAAGTTTGTGTATTTAGTTAAGGAAATTGTGTATATTTATATACTATTCATTATTGTAAGCTGTATCAAGCTTTCCAGTTTGAAATTACTGCTTTTATGTTTACAAACCCACTGGTGATCATTAACAGTCTGTATTAAATCCAACACAAATCTCCAATTTCAAAGGCTTGAATACTGAAAAAAATATTTTGTTTCTTACATTTCAATTTAGATTACATAAAGTTTTGTAACTTTTAAGTTTGAAATACCTCCCATACTCCAGCTGTAATTCATTTTTGGCCTCTCCTGTAAAATTTTGCTTTCTGGTTGAAATGATACTCCTCGCTTAATCTTAGCCCAGATTATGCAATAGTGATGCCATCCAGGGAAGCATGGGACCCAGAGACTGGGTTTATCTTGGGGCAAGAGAACCTGACTAGGTTCCTGCCTATGAGGGCAGGACAAGCACTGGGACTGATCTTGCCATTCCCCTTGGTAGTGTTGTCACTGTTTTCCATGCTGAGATGTTGGTCTGGGTAGATCAGCTGGTTAGACGCTGGTGGACCAATGGTCTTTAAGTGTGTTTAAAAACAACAGCTCCATGTCAGTAGATTTACAGGCATGTAAAAGAACAGTGGGGCAAAATTCCGGCACACTGACACTGATATGATCCTGGCAATTGACAGTGTTGTTAAATAACAAAATTAATCCAGGCTGAGATATATAAAACTTTAATCTATGCAATGCATATTAACATGCATTAGAAGCATGGTAGCTGTGAAAGTCCTAATAGCACTCAAAATAACATCCAAACTGGGATGCAGTGCCAAAGGATGTTGGATTGACTCTGTGCCAGTTATTTGGTTACCCTTGTATGGTTGCTTGGGCATTTTGGTATTAGAGGTAATGAGATGGCAGAAGCTCTGGTAAAGAGGGGTTGTGGGCCTAAGTTTATAGGACCCAAGGCCTTCTTTGGGATATCCCCCAGCATATGGCTTATGCTCATCTTGAGATATGGAGTAAATAAGCTGTGGTCAGAAATAAATATTTTGTTGTTTAATGATGCTGTCAATTGCCGGGATCACATCAGCATCGCCGGTGTGCCGGAATTTTGTTCCGCAGGAGTTCTTTTACATGCCAGCAAATCTACTGATTTGGAGCTGTCATTTTTAAGCACACTTAAAACCCATCAGTCTGGGTCGGATTTGAACCTGCAACCTTGGGATCAGTAGGCCAGTGTCTAACCAACTGAGCCATCCAGACCGATTTGCTGCTGTCAGACAAGACCATGAATTCATTATGTCATCAGGTGGTAAATTATGTGAGTTTCTCCCAAAGTTCACTAGATCTAAGCTCAGGAGTGTTGTCTATCTTACTGGCCACAACACGCTGCCTTGATATGTATACATAATGGGGCTCATAGAATAACCCACGTGGAGGGAATGTGGAATGGATTTTGACTCCTCCTAACACATATTATGTGAATACAAAGCCTTCACCATGCATCAATACATTTTGTTAGGCTTCCTCTTTCTTGGATCCTGAGGATACAAAAGAGACACATATCAAGGATGCCATTCATTTTATTCAGACTGCCATGAATAATCACCAAGTATTAGAGGCACAAAGGGCTCCAAAGGCCTACATAGAGATCTTTAGCAAGGCCAATCAGTTTTTCTTGTTCCTCTTCATAGTAATAATAATAATAATAATAATAATAATAATAATAATAATAATAATAATAATAATAATAATAATAATAATAATAATAATGACAATGATAATGATAACGATAACAATACTACTACTACTACTACTATTACTACTAATAAAAAAAATAATAATAATAATACTAATAATATTAATATGATTAATAATAATGATAATAATAGTAATAATAATAATGTTGCTTTTTAGTGCCTTTTGAACTGTATTTAATAATAATAATAATAATAATAATAATAATAATAATAATAATAATAATAATAATAATAATAATAATAATAATTATAATAATAACAACAACAATCATCATCATCATCATCATCATCATCATCATCATCATCATCATCATCATCATCATCATCATCATCATCATCATCATCAGTACTGAGTAATAAGTACCACATGTTCAGCATTCAGCTCTAGTTACCTTTTAACATTTATCTTAGGGATTCTTTGGACTGTCTCTTGGAATTCTGGAGAGCTAGAAAATTATCAATAAGTGGTTCATATTGTACTATTTGCCTTCATTCAGCATTCCAGTTCAAAACTAGCATTCCAACATGCGGGCATGGTGTTATATTGTCAGGTTCATATTGTCCTCTATCACTGCACCGTACTCAAAGATGAGAAACTACACAGGATGCGCTCGTGATGCAGTCTTGCAATTCTGCACACCATCGTTATGGAGCAGCTCCCACTGAAAGATGCTCTAACAAGCTCACCTAACACCAACCACTGATGTCCTCTATGAAGAATTTTCCTCTTTGAAAGATATGATCAATGGGTGGTAATACTGTGAAAAAGTTATGAGGTGATATCCAGAAAGTAAGTCCCAGTTGCATCCAGCGATGCCACCACCAGTCAGATAGGAATGTGCATGCACAGGAGTAGAGGAGAAGTATGTGGGAAAAATGCAGTGCAGCTTCAGTCTTATGATGGCAATGGTTACCACGCTATGCTAGAAAACGGCTGCTCTGATATTGTCTCCTGCAACTGCGAGGTTCATGCAGTCATCCAATTTTTGCATGCTCAAAAGCAATCTCCAGTAGAGGTCCATTGCCAATTGTGTCACATGTATGGACATGACATGTATGACAGTATGGTAAGATGAGGATGCAGGCCATTCACTGAAGGATGAACCAAAATTCACGACGAACACCATAGTGGCCAACTGTCCCTGGTGATGCCAGAAGTGCTAGAACGTGTGTGGCAAGCAATTGTGCAGAACCAGTGCTTCACAATTCCAGAGCTCTCTTGTCAATTATATCTGGCAGGAAGACGTTTTCACAATGACGCTGAGGTGCAGAATGAGGCGAGTTTGTGGCTCCGGACATTGGCGGCAAACTCCCATGACTTGGGCATACAAATGATGGTGCACCATTAAAATAAATGTCTGAACAATGGTGGTGACTATGTTGAAAAGTAGTCAGTGAATCGATGTAATTATTTCAATAAATATTTATCACTTAGTGATGTTTTTGTTCTCTTTGTTGGTCATTGGAACTTACTTTTTGGATGCACTTTGTGAAGGGATAACAGGAGTACACGCTCACAACCCAAATGAAATTATTGATTTTGTATCCAGCATTCAATACAGAGAATAGTTTCAATAATGAATAGCAAATGTCTGATGACAGAAGTCATATAACACCCAGAAAGAAAATTCATAATCATATCCTACAATAGCAAATGTATGTGATAAAATCAGTTCAAGGGGAAAAGTAGAATCATTTCAGCTGAGTCATATGAAAACATGCTTATTTAAGCAAATAAAAGTTCACAGTATAGCAAGGTTTTGTCCATCTTTTAGTTTACTGGTTATATAAAATTCATTACAAATGAAGAAGGCTCTATAAGCTATCTGCAGAAAATTCAACATATGCATTTTATTAGTCATATAGATATTTTAAACATACTGTGTTTTAATCAAAATTATCACATATAATTTTGAAAAAATAAGAAAGCAATCATTTTTCCAAGTAAAGGAAAGTTTGGGGTAGGGATTTTCGGAAAATCTTTATGTCACATCCTTGGAAGATGCTGAACTTAATATTACATTTGGTGTATTTTCTTTCCGTATTTGGAAAGAAAATCACAACATTAATTGGGATCCAAAACTATTAAAACAAATATCAGAAAACCAAGATTTATCAACATAGGAACAGATCTTCATCTGGAAGAACAACAGAGTTTTCAATTTCAATATTCCACAGAATGACCCAACGTACGAGTTCTTAGAATCACCACCAGAGCAGTCTATGAAAGGATCAACCTCTACAAACACGTTCAATCAATGTCTGGTTGATAATGGACACTAGCCTCTGAAACATGTCCCGGGAAATTTAAAAAGTGAGTGTTGTTTAGTGTTATTAATCGACCAATTTTTCTGTTTTAATGATATTTGGTATTGGATTTTACATTTTTGAGCACATGCTACAATGGAGAAAATAACAACAAACATATTTGTCCCTTCACTGCTAGGCCAAGAACTACAATGCACCCCTATAATAGGTATTTTCTATGTCTTACCTCTGTAATGAAATGCAAATCTTCATCTTTAAAGTGAACCTCCTCTGACTCAGATTTCATCTCTGTTGAAACTGTTTCCAACCATTTTGTTTCTTCTTTTATGTCTATTTTGGCATCTACATCATGATAAACTTCATGTATATTAAGGTCAGGCTGTGCTATAGAATCTGAACTTTCTCGCTTTATATGAATATGTGAACTGCAAGTCACTTCTTTAATTTCCGATAAACAAGGTTCTTCTTTCACTTCTATTTTGGAGTCAAATCCATGTATACTTTTGAAATTCATTATGGACTCCAAAGAAAGATGCTTTAATGTGTTGGATTTCTTCTCAGTTAACATTTCTTCAATTTCTACCTTGGTGTTTCTGTCAGTCATCCTATATGTGGTATTTGTATTTCAAGGGTACTTCCGAAATCTGAAGAAAAACAAAAATATATCAATAACTTTCGTATTTCTTACTGAAGAATAAATTGCAAAAACACAAATGTTTGTGATCAAGTCATTAAAAGAACAAACACTAAATGTCAGATTAGTTTTGTTTGCGTAAGAAATAATATTCTTACAGCATTCTGCCATACACATCCAAAGAGTGTGAAATTTCTGGATAGGTTTTTATAAAATTAAATAGTTATTGTAGTTTCCCTTCACAAGCAAAGTTGGTTTGCAATAGCAAGAGCTCTGCAATCTCATAATTGTGTGTTTCCTAGTAGTGTCAACCAGCAGTACTCTGTTGCAGATGTGTTTGAAGTGGCAGAGTAAAAGACTTCAGAACAGGCTGCACAGTTTTTCCACTGGGCATGTGGAAATATAACGAACTGCTGCATAAACAAGGTTATACTGTTGACGTGGTTTTGCTCTGCAGTGTGAAGTGCACATTGAGTTGATTGTGATGTAGTTCAGTTATTACGAGTGACCAATTATTTTGTCTTTACTTAGTCACAAAGTGTATTGTGGCTCAGCATGTGAAACTACTGCACAGCGTGTATTTATTTATGATTTTTATGTGTTAACCCAGTAAGCTTGCCAAGTGAAAGTACGATTTCCAGGTGTAAATGTTCCAGGCCATACAACAATCCACGAACTTTACAATAAATTCCAGGTAAAAATTCCAAAAGTTGGTGTACAGTTCTTATCAAAAAAACATTGCACAACATTGGCTATTGTTTGGACAATTCCCCCCAAAAATTGTTTCGGTGTCTTTCACAACAGGTAGACATTTGTTATTCCTCTGTGCGAACAGCTACTAAATTAAAACCATATAAAATAACTCTGGCACATGCCCTTCAACCACGTGATCCTGTAATTGGGCATACATTTTGTGAATGGACTCTCAATAGTGTGTACAAAGGCAAAATACACCCACATTTAATATTTTTCACAGACAAGGCTTGGTTCCATCCTCATGGATATGTGTGTACATAAAATAATCATTATAGGAGCTCTGAGAAACCTAATATTGTTCACAAGGTACCCCCTCATGACGAAAAAATTGGTGTATGGTGCGCCATTAGCCAAGAAAGAGTTACAAGCCCATTTTTTCCAGTCAACAGTTGAAACCTGTACATACGTGAGTATAATTTTGCTCCCTTGTTTTAGAGAATTAAGAGACAGGGAGCATGATTTTACCTTTTCTCAACAAGATTTGTAACAGCTCATACAGTCAATCTAACAATGAGAACAACTGAAAGTATGTTTCAAAAACAGAATTATTAGTAGATATTTGTGGTCCCCCGACCTAACCCCTTGTGATTTCTATCTCTGGGGTAACTTAAAACATAAAGTGTACAAGATAAATGCACACACCCTGGAGAAATTAATACAAAATATCCAACAGGAAATTGCCAGCATTTCTCAATGTGAACTACACTGAGCGATAGATAGTTTCCTAAAGTGGTGCCAAAAATGTATGGACAATGATGGTGGCCAGTTTCAGCATCTCCTTTCATAAAGTTGGAAAGTAAAGCCTTTAAAAGTACCTTGTTTTAAAAATGTGTTGTTTTATATTCATCTAAGATAGTGGCAGGCTGCAACGAGCACCGAGGACACAGAAAGGCAAAATGCCATGCAGCCGGTTTCGAGGTTTTTGCTCTCTCTGTATTAATGTACAGCCATAGAAAAAATGATTGAGCGCATTAGCAACACAGAATATTTTTATGTTCCACATCGTGTGGCAGTATGGTTTACACAGATCGATAGTCCAACATGTAGCTGAGTTTATTGATAGTCTTTGATCCATATGCTATCATCTATCAAACACTTAAACAGGCTGTATCTTGAATCAACACTCGCATATGTATACATACTCCCACATACAAATGCAAGTGGTGATTCAAGACGCAGTCTATTTAAAAGTCTGATAGATTATAACATACGGAACAGAGACTAAAAAACAGACTCAGCTGCACGTTGGAATACTGACTTGTGTAAACCACACTGTTACACGACATGGAATTTAAACATATTCTTCTCTCCTAATGCGCTCAATAATTTTTACCATAGCTGTATTTCTGATAATTGCAACCATAACCATGATAAGTGGATAAAGATCACCTTTTATGAAATTGAGTTTTGAGAACAAAATACAATTAGAATGCACGGTCCATCTATTTGTGTGGGAATGATACTGAAATACTTTATACAGAGTATGCTAGATGTCTCTGCAGGTCATCACTTCATTGATTTCCATTTTTCATTGAGGAGGGGAAGTGGACAGACAACTCACATCTGGTTCACGTTCTCAATGCAATAGATACAGCATTATTTCCCTGCAGAAACAACTGTGGAAATCAGAACAAGAATCTAGCCATGATGAAGCTTTTATCTACTCTAGATGCAAGGGGAAAATTTGATAAAATAATGCAACACAATGCCCCTGAACAAGGGCATTTCTTCTTGCCATGTGATAGCATGCTTACGACTTAATGACAAATTAAAGAGAAAAATCTGATGTGTTGCACTCACATGACTTTCTCTACTCTTGTACTAACCATTCTAACAAACGCTCCTTCCTATATCTCCATGTTACTTAAGGTAAACATTCATACAAATTATCTTATTGCTTATTTCCTTGTAGGTGCAAGGGGAATATTAGAATACAGCAGGCTTTGTGCGACAGTCAAATCTTTTTAAGCTTTGAGACTCTGTTCTCTTTGCACGATTAACATAAAAAAATGAACAACGTTGTCTCATTGTTGTCTCATTACCATGAGACCCATAATTAGCAGCATAGATTCACCAACTTACAAACTGGCAAAATGGCTATCTAATAAATTTAATTCATTTCCTAAATTTGAAAGTTTAAGCATAAGAAACAGTTATGAACTAATAGAACACATCAAAGACTTCAAATTAACAGAAGAGGACACCCTTGTCTCCTTTGACGTAAAGTCACTATTTCCCAGTATACCAATAGAAAAGCTCCCATCACTGATCAAAAATTGGCTCAAATCACTTGGAATGTCATCGTCAGAAATTGCAGAATACATAGAACTCACCAAATTATGCACAGAACAAAATTTCTTCCCGTTCCAAACAAAGTATTTCCATCAAACTTCAGGTTTAGCAATGGGCAACCCTCTCTCGCCATTCTTAGCAGATATTTACAAGAGTTCATTGGAAATAAGGATCACAAAAGGTTTCCCTTGGATGTTCAAACTCTGGCAGCGATATGTGGATGACATATTTGCAATAGTTCCAAAAAGACACATCAGTGACGCATTAAAACTTCTGAACATACAGGACAAAAGTATAAATTTCACAGTGGAAGTAGAAAAAGATAATAAATTACCATTTTTAGATCTAAAATTAATCAAAAACAAGGATAGAATAAATTTCGGTATTCACAGAAAACCAACGCAGACAGACAACTACATAAAAGCTAATAGTTACAATCCAAGAAGCCACAAACAAGCAATTTTCAATAGTTTAACACATAGATTGGTGAACATCCCTCTTTCAGCAGAAGAATATAAAACAGAATATTACAAAATAACTGAAATAGCACAAAAAAACGACTTCCCCAAAGAATTAGTAGATAAAAAGGTAAAACAAGCAGAAAAGAAAAAATTATTAAAAGAAACTACAACTCTCACAGCAGCAAAAACAAAAATGATATTAAAAAAATTCACATATCATCCATGGGCCTTTGATAAATTTAAAAAGGTGTTCAAGGAATACAACATTCAGCTAGCAGCAGTAAACCATTACTCCATAAAAAACCTACTACTTTCAAACATCAAAGATGCTATTCCACCTAACATAAAATCTGGCATATACCAAATTGAATGCAGTGATTGTAATGGAATATACATAGGAAAAACCAAAAGAAATTTGGAAATTAGATCCAAGGAACACTTTAGAAACATTAAGAGTAAACAATTAGAAAAATCAGCGGTTGCATTTCACTTTTGGACAAAAAATCATGACATAAAGCTAGAACCGAAACTTCTTAAACACATAGCCGGAAAACAAGAACTGTCCACATGGGAACAAATCTTTATTTTAAAAAATATAAACCGAGTATTTAATTTCGACATTCCTCAGAGAAACATTTTCAGTAAGTTCATTGAACCGCCACCAGAAGAAACACCAGAAGAAGCATTACCATGAAGCACCATGAAACACCATGGAAACCCAGTTATTGTCCGGTTGATAATGGAGGAAAGTTAACCTTGGAAATGCGTCCCGGAAAAATATGTTGTATTCAGACATAAATTGTATATTTTAGCAAGATCTACATTTTTTTGTATAGTATGATTGGTCTATCTCTTACGGTTTAACAGTTATGCAAAAGTCATAAAGAGTAAATACGACTACAGGGGGCTACAGTCAGAAAATTCAAGATATACATTTCATTTGTCATAAAAATATCTCACACATATAACATTTTAAACAAAACCGTTAAAGCCATTTTCAAGAAAATCAAAATTTTCGAAAAATGTTCCACGTAAAGGGTAGTTTAGAGTGGGGCTATTTTCTTCAAAATCTTCGTGTCGCAGCCTTGAAAGACATTAAACTTAAATACCAACTTTGGTTTTTAACCGACTTTTCGTTTTTGAGTTATGCTGTCCACAGACTGACACACAGACACACACATGGACCTTTTTCTAAAAATGCTTTTTTTTTTTTTGATTCAGGGGGCCTCAAAACATATATTTCTGGTGAAATCTCGACATCGAATTTTTGGGTGGAATACAATACTTCCCCTACTTACCAGCAGAGAAAGTAAAAAAAGGGTATGTCTTCATTTCAGAACATCATTTTTACCATAAAGCTTCATAATAAGTATATGATGCAAGTTGAAACAAAATAAGTTAAATAACTCAGATAAGTTGTGTTGTCAGTGATTTTGTGCTGGAAAAAAATCATAATAATCTTGATTGAGTGTGAGAACTGGATAAATCCATCATTTTTTTGTTAACAAATCACTTAAGGCTGAAATAATATTTACTTTAACAGTATAAAATGTAAAAGATATTGGTAAATAGTAGTGACTACAAAAGAATTTACTAAATAGTTCAATAAAATAATTGAAATATTTTTTTCTTAATTTTCTCAAAATCAGACATTCTTCCACACAAACCAGGCCCAAATTACCTAGCTGTCGACAGGCCCATAAACTCCACCCACCTACTCACTCCACACAATAAGCTTTTTTTTAAATATATTAACGTCCTCCAACATAATGTCATATCAGACAATGAATGAAATGGGTAAAATGATGCTCAAATGAGTCTGAGATCTATAGAGCTTAAAGTTATCTTCTCAAGATAAAGAAAAGCCTTGGAAAAAACCCTTATCCTGATAACTCACTCTAAGTGAGATTCAAACTCACGACCTCTTGAATGTGAGGCAGACACGCTACCACCACATTACAGAGGCAGGCTGTAAGCTAAGCTGGAAAGATAGGATGAGATTGCAAATTTCAATGTCCTAGCTATGATTCAGATTTCCATGTCATTGCTCTCATCAACTCAGCTAACTTAAAAACTTGCCAGAACATTAAATTCCCCGATTAATTCATATTGTTCTGGTAAACCACAAGACACTCTCAAACACATACAACCGCAACTTAAACTTATCAGTACTTAAATCCAACTTCTTAGTTAACCACTATTAGTTCAATGTTAATTATTAGCTGCTCTTAACACATTCTGTGTGTAGACTAATATCGGAAAGATAGATTCAATGCAAAAGCCAGGAAGAGAGTCATACCCTGTATGTTGCCAAGTGGCTCAGTTGGTTAGAGCAATGGCATGGAAAGCTCAAGATTTATGGTCCAAATCCCAGCTATGGCTTTGAATTTTTCAGTCTGACTCTATCATTCAAGCTTACTTGCTCTTTAACACTGAAAGTTTGTAATTTTGGATTAAGAACACTTGCAGTTCATAATCCAAAATTACAAACTTTCACTGTTAAAGAGCAAGTAAGCTGGATTATTATGAACACTTGCAGTTCTTGGTCTCGCCTCCAGTCACTCCCTTGGTCTCCCCTTCAGTCACTCCCTTGGTCTCGCCTCCAGTCACTCCCTTGGTCTCCCCTTCAGTCACTCCCTTGGTCTCGCCACCAATCACTCCCTTGGTCTCCCCTTCAGTCACTCCCTTGGTCTCGCCTCCAGTCACTCCCTTGGTCTCACCGCCAGTAACTCCCTTGGTCTCGCCGCGAGTCACTCCCTTGATCTCGCCACCAGTCACTCCCTTGGTCTCGCCTCCAGTCACTCCCTTGGTCTCCCCTCCAGTCACTCCCTTGGTCTCCCCTTCAGTCACTCCCTTGGTCTCGCCACCAATCACTCCCTTGGTCTCCCCTTCAGTCACTCCCTTGGTCTCGCCTCCAGTCACTCCCTTGGTCTCACCGCCAGTAACTCCCTTGGTCTCGCCGCGAGTCACTCCCTTGATCTCGCTGCCAGTCACTCCCTTGGTCTCGTCTCCAGTCACTCCCTTGATCTCGCCGCCAGTCACTCTCTTGGTCTCGCCGCCAGTCACTCCCTTGGTCTCACCTCCAGTCGCTCCCTTGGTCTCGCCGCCAATCGCTCCCTTGTTCTCAACGCCAGTCACTCCCTTGGTGTCGCCTCCAGTCACTCCCTTGGTCTCCCGCCAGTCGCTCCCTTGGTCTCGTCGCCATTCGCTCCCTTGGTCTCGTCGCCAGTCACTCCCTTGGTCTCATCACCAATCGCTCCCTTGGTCTCATCACCAGTCGCTCCCTTGGTCTTCATCGCCAATCTCTCCCTTGGTCTCTTCCCCTTTACTGTTTCACTGTGTCTACTTCTGTGTCTCTTGTGGTTGTGGGCTTGGCCCGGGGTTGGTGGTGGTGGCGGCTAGCCTAGCAGCGGTTTGGTCTGTTGTGCTAGAATTTCGCGTTCTACTAACATTAACTAACAATTTTCTGAGTCTACTTATTTTGATTATTCCAGGTATCTCTATGTTCCAAATAAAATAATTAGAGATACCTGGAAGGATTGGGGTGGGTGGATTCAGAAGGTTGTTTTCCACCTATATGTCTATAAGTCACATTTGGAAATAAAGGTATAGTGGTTTTGAAGGCGTTAATGTTAGTAGAGTGCGCCATTCTACCACAGTGGACTAACTACTGCTAGGCTTGGCAAGGAAGATGTTGCGCGCTAGATCAGCCGCTATCTCGGGACAACAAAATTTGCTTTGCCATGTTGGGAGAGACGGGCGATGTATGCACCACGTGCATAGTGTAGTGGAAGCGTGACTGACTGTGTAGCGAAAGGATCTGGGTTCCAGCCCAGGCACTGCAGAAGTAAAAAGAAATAAAAAGCCGCCACCACCACTACATGCAAATCCTCCTCTTCCATATTCTACATTAAACCCAGAAACCAATTCAGATTCTCCTTCAGCAAAATCAAATAATCTACAATTTGTTTCAGCAAGACATGAAACAAATCAAACATTACATGAAGGTAAATACACTAACAAAAACCAAACCCCTATTTGATAACAAAAAAAAAAAAAAAAGGAATATCCTCTGATTAAAGAAGTTAAATGTAATAAAATTAAAGCTAAACTAACTTCATAAGAAATAGTTTGAGCCACTACACGTAAACCTCCCAATAATGCATAATTAGAATTTGAAGGTCAACGAGCTAATATAACAGTATAAACTCCTATACTCATACAACCAATAAAATAAAAATAAACCTCTTATATAGGGTATTAATATTCACAATATCAAAGATAAGAATAAACAAAATACAGGATACACATAATATAATAAATAATTAGAAACGGAAGGATTAATATGTTCCTTACAAAAAAGCTTAATAGCATCACCAAAAGGCCGTAAAAGACCTACAAAACCTACCTTATTGGGGCCTTTACGTAAATGAATATAACCTAATACTTTACATTCTAATAAAGTGAAATATAACTGTAACAGAAATTACTAAAATTAAACCAACTAATTTATTAGAAATAATTCTCCACTTATTTTACTATCTATAACTATAAATCATATTTACAGATTCTAAATCTCTTGCACTTAATTCTGTCAAAATAGTTTAATTAATAATATTCAAATAAAAAAAATTAATTAATTTAAATATTTTAGTACAAGAGGAACATATATTTAAAATAAAGATAGAAACCAACCTGGCTCACGCAGATTTAAAGTCAGAACATGTAAGATTTTCAAGGTCGAACAGACCTAGTTATTGAACATCTGCACCCATAACTAATCTTAATCCAACATCGAGGTCACAATCTCTTTTTTCGATATGAACTCTCAAAAAGAAATATGTTATCCCCACGGTAATTTATTCTTTTAATCATCAAATATGGATCATATAACTAATTTATTAAATATAAAGAATAGCTCACTTTATCTTCTAATCACTCCAATTATTGTTGTTAGCTAATGCTGGATTTCTGACAATGAAGGCAATATCCTCTTGCTCTCCAATTATATAAATTTCATAAAAACCAAAAAGTAAACTTTAACTCAATTACTACAGATATTAAACTCTATAAGGTCTTCTTGTCCCTTAATAACGTTCTATGTACTTTAACTTAAGACCTAAATTCAATATCAATTATCATAAAACAGAATTTACCTCATCCAACCATTTATAAAAACCATCTACTGCAATAAATGTATCAAAACTTCTTTTAGAAACTTCAATTTACACAAAAATTTACATATAGACTAATGTTAAAATGAACAACTGTTTAAAAACAAAACACTTAGTGCTACAATGGGTTATCTTTTTAATATTAGTTTTTGGTTATTTATATTTTTGAACTGAAATCCCAGATCATGAAGGACTTTGTTTCAAGAGCTAAGGCTTCCCTCAAATAGGTCTGCTTCTTTCAGAGAAGAAAGAAGTAGTCCTATGGTTGTTGTTGTTGTTGTTGTTAGCTAATGCTGGATTTCTGACAATGAAGTCATTAATCCTCTTGCTCTCCAGTATTTTTCACTGATGGCTGGGGCATTAGAAGTGGCCGGGCATGTTTGAAGGTGGTCTCGATCCATTTCCTCTTGCAGATCACAGTCCTATAGTAGAATGCTCTTTATGGTTGTAATAGCTATAGACGTGCCTTTTTATAGCATCTGACTAAAACTGTCCAGCTGTGCAATTGGAGTTACAAATCGCGATGGACCTGGATATAGCTGCTTCTCTTTAAAGATTCTCGAAACAGTCACCTCACTTATTTGAAGTATATTATTTTCCTTACTTGGTTGAACGGAATAAGGGATTTATTCTAAAGGAGCATATTCCTGTTCGAAGAATTCCCTAAGAGAACAAATTCTCTAGCTTGGGTGTGCAATGTGACAACCTGACAAGAAGCTAATCTTTTTCTTGGGCTATAAATACTTGGTCTACATCTATCTCTACCAACTCTTGCTCACGTAAGTACGTATTTTAATATGAGTTTTAATAAAGTAGGCTAAAAACATACAATGAACTGAACAAATAAAATCAGTTTCTCAAACACAACTAGCCATAACTGACCTGAGAAGCACATGATTTATCAGTGTAACCAAAGTGGCAATCTTTGTTTACATTTCCATAGCAACAACCTTCCCCTCTTGCCCTTTAGCTCACCTGCTTGACATCCGTCATGTACCTCCTTTTAAAAATTATACTGTAGACAAAAGCATTATAGTGTGCTCTTATTGACTACTGGAGTTCTATGTTTAAAACAGTAGTTCGCCTTCATATATTCAATCACATGAAAATGCATGAAAAAAGTACATGGAGGCCTTGCTTTATTTGTATGTTAATGCTACAGCATTAATAAATGTGTAAGAGATTAGTAGTTTGAACTTGACTCATGGAGCAGAAGGCATATGCACTTTGATTGGATGATCCAGTTCTTTAGTGCTTGGTACTTCACCGCAGATTAACACCTCAGTTAAGAACAAAGCTGAAGTGCATTAACACGGACTCTACTCACTGACATATGAAAGTGCATGACTTTTCCATATTTTGTATGTAAATGTTGCATAATGGCAGGATCAAACATTCTAACAGGGGAAATCCTTGCATAGTGGCAAGAAAGAAAAAGAAACATTGTGTTATATGATTTTAAAGTCCTTTCAAAAAGAAATTCAACTCTACCATTACAACAAATTGAAAAGCTTGTATCTAAATGTATAGTATAAGTATTAGTCATGCAGGGAAAGGAAATTAAAACCATTAGAAATCTAACTGAAAAGTTGATCTGATAGTGAACCTGACATCACAAATCAGAGTTGGACATGTTAGGAATTGTGAGACTAGCGAATACTCCATAACTGTAAGTTCAATATTATTTAACAATACTGTGTAATTGCCTGCTTCCTTTCATATGTATGGACGTGTATATATGAACTAATGAAATGTGTGAAGTATTAAAATCATTTTGGAAGAGAAAATGTTTGATTACTATTTAAACACTGAAATTTACACAGAAGTATTTCAGAAGAAAGAATGTTTCAAAATCTGGAAAATCAATATTAAGTATGTTGTAATTCAATTTGGGAAAAATAATTATCATACATACATAAAAAGCAACAGAGCAGGATGGCTCAGGTGGTAATGTCTGTGGCCCCCGTTCGGGAGATCATGGGTTCAATCCCCATGGCCACGCACTGACATGGGTTTTTCCATGGTTTCCCCATGTCACTTAGGCAAATGCTGCAGTGCATTAATCTCTTCTCCACGAATTCTTTCCCTTCATTTCTTATTTCCCTCCCTGGACCTCTTCAGGTTTGGTTGGTAGCTTGGAGAATTCCAGCAAATGCGAACAGATGGCATAGTTGCTTGCACACTGGAACCTCTTCCCTGGCCCTCCTGGAAGTTGCTGCCTGGGCCACAAGGGTCGCCTCGTCGCCCTCTCCCTGGGTAGAGGAAACATTGGTTGTGTACCAGGTGTCGATATCTGTAAATGTTAGGGACTTATATGAATCTCTGGACTTCGCTAGCTCTGCTCCCTGACAAACCTACTGTCTCATTTTGTCTCATCCGTTTCTCCTGGGGGTGAGGGGGGAGGAGGGGAGGGGCAGGTGGTAAGCCCACAGTAGATCCATGTTGGGATCATGTTGGGTCAAGGTGTCCCCCCACCTCATTACACACACAAAACACAAGATTATTTGCTTCAAGTAAAAAGTAAAAATTTCCTACTCCAAAAAAATATATATATATATATTTTACTATCAGTAACAAAAGCAAAATGAAGTGTAAAATGTTTAAAAGTGATATATTTATTAAGGTTAAAGTGAAGTGCTATACAATAAAAACATAAGAAACACTGAACTTATTAGGAACATTCTAAAGTAAGAACAAATTAGAAACTAAAAACTTCACTTATCTTATTGTTTTGGTGCTGACCCTGGGGTTTCAAGCTATATCCAGCTCATTCTCAAAGATGGCTTTGAGAATGAGCTGGATATAGCTTGAAACCCCAGGGTCAGCACCAAAACAATAAGATAAGTGAAGTTTTTAGTTTCTAATTTGTTCTTACTTTAGAATCTTGTTGCTTCACTGTTAATAGCTTGAATTTTTCCATATTTAACTTATTAGGAACAGTTGAAAAGAGGCATTTTTAAAAAGAAAATAATGTGTGCAAAAGAATAAAATAGATTTATGCGTAAGTGAAGAAGTGGTTTTAACAAATGAAAAAGACAAAGAAAATAATAGTTTTAATAATATTAAAAATAATTAATGAATGAATATGTAATATAATTGTTAGATACTGAGCAATTAAACAAGCATAATTTAATGTAATGAATGATGAAAAAGTACTACATCTAGATGTTACAGAGATCATAATTATCTCAGGATGACATTAAATAAGAAGGGGAAATATAAGAATGCATGTTGTTAACAATTCAGAAGGATCTGTTGGTCCCATGTTTCCACATTTTAGGAAATGTGCACTTCATGGCTCAGAAACACAGTTTGGTATGTTTACATGCTTAAGGTGATTTGCCTCCAACATACACAGGTTGGAAGTGTACACATTTGACTATTAATCCAGACTACCAATAACTTGAGTAGAGGCCATAGACTTTCATTTCTCCAGATGAGGGAATTGTGTCATTTTACAAACCCAATTTCTCACGAGTATGAAACCAGTCCAAAAAATCTGCTACCGACAGATACTCTGAATAAGCAGAGCTAACACAAAACTGGCCAGGGAACTCGGAGCCTCTATATTTACGTTTTGTTAAATATTGGATAAAATACAAACAGGGTCCTGGGTTCGATTTCTTGCTGTGAATTTTTCTTTAACCAGAATCATTTCCCATCCTCCACAAGTTCTAAAGTATAACGGGGTGAATGTATCTAAATGTAAAAATTAAATTAGGAATCTGAAGTGTTGCACTCAAATGATTTTCTCTCCTCTAGTGCAAATTATCCTTACACTTATTTTTCTTCCTACATGTTAACCCAGATAAGCACCTGTTGTAGAAATTGTTTTATTATATTTTCTTCTAGAAATGTAGATACAACGGGAATAGAGGAATACATTACGCTTTCAGGAACCTGTTAAAGAATTCTGGGTTGAATTCTGAACATAAAATTTAGAAAAGATAACATAGTTTGTATTCTGTAGCATATTATTAGCAATAAGTTTAAACAGTAAAAGATATCGTTATACTTCTAGACATTCAGAAACATACCCTTAAAACTGGTTCATATAAGCGCTACGGTTGCGCTATTATTGTTGCATAATAATTTAGATGGCGAGGTTCAATAACCTATTAAATACTCCTAACACTAAATCAGTCATCCTTTTATGCAGGTTCCCACCACCCACTGCAAAAACTACCGCAGCAAATTCTCTTTAATTGTTCCTCACAGAACAACTACTTGTTTCTGCTCACACCGGTCACACTTAGATTATGGAGGCTCATGTGTTAAACTTCACGCGTTAGCGGTAGCAATATGGCAGTAGGACATACGATCAGCTGAGCTGAGACAATCTGTGGCTGAGACTGACAGATAGGCAGGTATGAAAAATACTGTAGGAGCTACGGGCAACGTGAGCATTCGGGAGCGCGATTTCTCATACTTTGGTTTAAAACTGCCCCACTTAGAGCGCTTTTCTGTTGACACATTTTTACATTTTTAACACGTAGTTTCCGTTCTTCCTGCTAGAGTGTTCTGTGCTCAGATTATTTCTGCTGCCTGAGCCACACAGAACACCTCTAGCCAACACCACCTAGCCTGAGAGCCTGAGCGCCTGAGCCTCAGAACCACAGAACACCTAGTACACCAACATATACCAGCGATAATCTCTGGTCTTTGCTGTATGAGTTAGAAGCGTGCTATTAATGGTAGTCCATTTTGACATCTTTATTCCGCTTAGCAAATAAACAATCAAATAACATTTTTTTCAGAACTGGCACAATCCTTTCCTGAAACATTAACCAAAACACCTTTCATCTGACTGCGAGATAGGGAATAGGTGATATGTAATATATATAATTGGGGTGCAGTTGGCAATAGTGTTCCTTACGTCCGGAACACACAAGAACGGGCGATTTTTAATTGTGATGTACTGCACAGAACACCTAGTAGATGTACTGCTATCACAGACTCCTATAAACTAATGCATTCGTGGAGTTCTGAGCAAAGGGTATTTAATAGGCTACAGGTTAATTGGGATGCGCAGAATATTCTAAGATCAAGGCGGTCTGAAAGCACAGAATCTTTCAACATAGAGCCGCTGAGCAGACGAAGAATTGCACTGCGTTTCTCTGTAAAATAATATGCCCATATACCCGGAACTAAAAACGCGACATGCCACCAACTGTGCGGTCTTAACTGGTGGCTGGTGGCTTTGACAAAACAATTGCATGCAGTTTATTCGCGCGATCTACACCGATGTCGAAAGAAAGGAAGCACAGCTGATGCGATGCTACCAATTCTAACAGAATTAAAAAGCAACAAATTGTGTAATTTTTGAATTTAATTTACACGAAAACCGTTGAACCTGTTGAAATACGTCAAAAGAGAATGTTGTCGTTCATTCATTTTTCTATGAATACATCCATAAATTAAGAACCTTTATTCAATAATAATTCTACCAGCTGATGTTTTTTTTTTTTTAATAAAAGTATTTTTTCCAGAAAACTAAACTTTTCAGCCCTTTGGTATAAAAGCTTTTTGTTATACACAATACAAGAAACTTGCTGTTTAAGTCTGGCAGATTATTTCACTTCCATTATATATTGTACACTTTGTTACTTTTATCTATTGTTAATACTTACTTTACGAGTCCCAGCTTAATCCATTTTTTCATCACTACCACCGTCACTGCCAGAGGAAATGAAAATTACTGTCCAATACCAATCGTACCAACCCTCTTGAAAATTTTGAATGAGTAATCCATAAAAGATTAATGAGTTTTTAAAACAAATTCAATTTAATGCCTAAGCACCAAGATGGTTTTCTCAAAAATAGAACAACAATCACTGCAATCATTTAAAGTATAGAAGAAATTATAGAAAGTACTGATGCAAGTAAATATGCAACATCTATCTTATTGGATCTTTGGATCTGTGGAAAAAAGTATATTAATAAGAAAACTATCTGCCTTGGACATTAGAGGTATAGGATATGAAGTAATAGAATCCTACATGACTAATAGGAAACAATACATAGTCCTAAACTCAACAAATGTTGATACCATGACATCAATTATGATTGAATAGGTATAATTTTGCATATTACTTGAATTTTTTATCTAAAGAAGACTCCACAGGAGTGTTTTTAATATAACACTGAATGTGGTAACATAGGTGCTTGTAGAGAACCATAGGACCAGAAAACGAAGGAAATGTATTCAAAAGTAGCACCTAGATTTGGCAGCCATCTGCTTTCACCCTCCGGTTGAGTAGAACTCGGTATATCGTACAAAGGTGCCAGAACCAGAAAACCTAGGTACAGCTGGATTCACCGTTCTTGGCTCCTGAAGGAAGTAAATGTAAAGCGAGTTTACTTACCAAGCCAGGTGACTGCAGACAGCATTAAAATCGGTGCACATGTGCGTCGCGAACGGGGGGCAAAGGGAGGGCCGTGCCTCCCCCCCCCTTGGAAGTTGGTGAACTTAATGTGCAATCAGTTACTGACTATTAAGCTATTATTTTAATTTAGAACAATTGTTATTTAGCACAAATCAATACGATTAACTGCAACAAATATAAATTTCGTTAATAAAATGATGAATTAATAATATCTGATTGCAAACTTCCAACATGTGGCTCCCCCCCTGGAAAAAAGTCTGCCGACGCTCATGTTGGTGCGCCAGCTTCATATGCTGCTCAGATATCCTTCTTACTAAGGCAGTATAGTCCATACAGAAACATGCCTCCACAATGTACCTAGCTTAAATAGTTGTGCAAATGTGTTCTTATTAGCACATACGAGTACATCATTACAGATATAAATTTATTCAAGTTGCCAAGTTGCTCAATACCAGAAAATGAATATGAATAATGAATACATCCTCAGTCAAACTACCACTGTCACTCACCATGCTATCTGCAACACCCTCGATTAAAACCTGATCAAATGTATTCTCCACTATAACATTTACTGTAGTAGTGATCTATTTCTTTTACATTCGGCAAACATTTTGCTGCTTTTCTATACCTATTTCTTTAAACTGTGTACCACAAACACTTGACTACCGACCCACTGTTTAACATCTGCCCAGATTAGTTCAATAGGGTTTAGATCTGGTTGATATGGAGGCGGCCTTAAAGCAGCATGGTCATTTTCCTCCAGAATTTTGTCCACTAAATACTTTATGTATTTAGGTTTGTGCACTTTTATTAGGTCATAGAGCTTAGATTTAGTCATGTTTTTATCAACTGCTATATGCATTTATCTGAGAGTCATGTTTTCATGGTTTCCTTCAAGGAATTTGAAGTTGGTGGCTTGACCTCTTGAGTTTTATGAAATGGTGCATTATCAAACACAACTATGGAGTTTGGGAGTAAATTTGGAATAAGTTTGGTTTTTAACCACATAACATAGTTGTTGATGCCCATTTCATTATGGTAATCTCCCAATTTCTGATTTGATTTATATATAAGCAAGCCATTGCAAACAAAACCTTGTTCACCCCCAGCATGATCAATGATTAGTCTCTGACCTTTGGAAACCGGAGCAATGAAACCTGTAGTATTGCCATCAGTCCATCTGTTGGTGCGGCTACTGTGTATATATGTTTCATCTGTGTAAATAATAGGTCTTCCTTCTGATCTATACTTTCGTCTGGCTTTCAGATAGTCTTTTCGTTTAGAACGAATGTCATGCTTTTCTATCAACAATTTTCTGTTTGTTTTGGTCTTTTTGCATTTAAAACCCAGTTCTCTAACTATTCTGTTTAAGGATGACTTGCTGCCCTGAAAGTAATGCTTTCTCTTAAAATAATAAGTAATTTGGCTATTGTAGGAGCACATTTTTCCTGAACATAAAAATTTTGAATAGTTCTACTAATGACACATTTGTTGAAGTCATCCAGATCCCGTATGCTCTATTGTGCGGTGGCAGATGGGTATTTTATGGCAGGTAAACACCTCCAGCTCCTTCCTTCTGCTGGGCGGAGATCAGACCCCGACCAACATTTCGTACCAGCAGTGTCCGGGCTTACGGTTGACGTGGCAATATATTGTACACTCCATCTGCAGAAATTTAATTTACATCTTGAAACAAACTATCATAATACTATCATAATACCAGACACAAAGATGACTTAGTTCATAGCCACAGACTGCATTTTTATGATAGGGCATCTAGTTTCATGGGTATCAAATTTTATAACAGTCTTCCAGTTCATATCAAGAAATCTAAAGGTAATAAATTTAAATCAATGTTGAAATGTTTTTTAATCAACAAAGCTTATTGTAGTATGGATGAATTTATTAATTGTAATCTTACAGCTTGTACAGCTCTGTATTTATATGACTATGATATTTTGTGTATTCAATACTGCACCGAACTGTGAGAAATAATAATAATAATCATCAAAATAATAATAATAATAATAATAATAATAATAATAATCATCATCATCATCATCCCTAGCGCCTCTCCTCTATGCAGAGGATACTCTCATTGCCCAGCTGCTGCATCCTTCAGCTGCAGCCACGGTCATGGAGGAGTGCAGGTTGGAGGTGGCAGGGGTCAGCACAGTGACTTCCCTGACCATAAGGCGACTATTTGACATTTTAGGGACACTGCTTTCTATCAGGATAGCTACTAAATTGGTCCCTCAGGGATCTAATAAGGCTGAGTGTATCCTGTACCAGACATGCCGGTACTAGGGACCAAACCTGGGTTCTCCATACCAGAGGCAGGTGTGCTACTGAGGTGGTCCTGTGTTAAATAACTAAATAAATATATTCCCCATAAACAGTTACTCATCTATATATAAAAGTCAATTGTCATGCATTAGTCTCCCAAAAACTAAAAAAATGGCTCAACCAATTTGAATAAACAAAAAATGAATTCAATTTTATTTCAGCAGGACTCGAGGAATTAGGGCAGGCTTAGACAACCACAAAATGTGTCTTAGGGAAACTCGAGGAATTAGAGGATTTCAATATTGTAAAGTTCTCAAGGTAAGAGGTAGAACTGGAACTTAAAAATTCAATGCCACAACTGGGATTTGAACCACAGACCTTCCGCTTACCGGGCAGACGCTCTAACCACTGAGCTATTGTGACAAACTGCCAGAATGGCATTAAATTCTCAAACCAGTTCGTATTTAATGCCATTCTGGCAGTTTGTCACAATAGCTCAGTGGTTAGAGTGTCTGCCCAGTAAGTGGAAGGTCTGTGGTTCAAATCCCAGTTGTGGCATTGAATTTTTAAGTTCCAGTTCTACCTCTCAAACTTTGCCCACACAAGGCTTTGTGTTTAAAAAACACCAACAGTAAGTTTGTTGGCATAAATAAATAATAATTCTCAAGGTAAGTTCAATAAATTTGAGTGACTGTGAAAATAATTCCATGTCTTTTACAGTATTGATTAGACTAGCTAAGGAGAGGACAAGATGAAATAATACTTTCAATATATGGCATTTTTAGCGAACCTATCATTTGGCCATTGTATCTATTAATTTAAAATTGCTTTTTTGTAAAAAGAAAGGTAGTAGAATTTGATAATAAATTTGGTTAAATTGAATTTAATTACATTTTGGAAACATTCATTTTGATCAGCCATTCCATTAAGATAAATTGACTTTGGACGCTTAGAAAAAAACAAAAAATCAATTTAATTTTGTTTTAGCAAGACTCGAATTAGAACAGGCTTAAATATAACCAGAAAATGTGTTTCAGCAAAACTCAAGGAATTAGTTTGATAATTTCAATTTTGTAAAGTTCTCAAGATTGATAATCACTTATAAAGAGTTACAATCAAATCAATGTTAGGTGGTACAAAGTTCACTGGTCATCTAGTCTTGCACAAAATTAACCCAAAACTATCAGACTACAATTTTGCATCAGATGGCAACAGCGCAAAATAGGAGGGAAAATAGAGTCAATGAGGTGATATTCAACTACTTAACTAACCAGAGAATTTAATAATTCATTGTTTCTTGTTTATATTATAATACTGGTGACAATGAAACTATATACGATTATGTCGACTTTCCTTTGTATATTTGTATCCATTTGCATATTTTAAAATAGATTCAGAGAGCATGATCTGCCAACATCAGCAGCAAAGAAAAAAACATAATATTAGACCTCCTGTTCAAGAAAAAGGGATAATTAAAAACAACATTTAAAAAATTTCAAATAAAGAAAAAGAGGCCTGCCCACAAATTTCAGGAGAAGAGGATTCCATTAGGTGAGCGCGCTGACCGCTCGGCCACGGTGCCGCCCAAAAAAAAAAAAAAAAACATAAAAGGGAACATTAAGAAAAGTAATTTATTTTATGTGAATCAAACGGTAGGAACTAGATGGATATCAGAATTCATATTTTAATTTCAGGCTGCAATGTACAAAACTGGATTTATGTAGCACCATCAACAGATGGAACTGGACAAAAACTGATCTCGGTACTGAAACTACAGTTCCTTTCCATTTTCAACAGTGTAGATGATTGATGAGGATGATGAGGATTTCCACCATAATATTGTGATAAATGTCAGGAACACAAAGAATGTTACACCATTCACACATTTGGAAATTATAAGCAAAAAGGTGTTTAATGACAGTAATACAGAAAACAAGAGATTGAAGGGATGAGAGGGAACAATAATAGTAGGGCAGCCCAAGAGGGGATTTTGGGATTTACTCAAGCGTGGCAGATTAACATAAAGGGGGATACTTTGTACCCTGTTGAGAACCGCCACCATATATAAGCACTTTATATAGGATTGTGCGTCTAGTGCAGCCGATCAGAATAGTAAAAAAAAATTTATAGAAACACTTGAACATATAAGATTAAGGTATGGTGGGTTAATTACATGCCAAAATGTGTGTATTTCAATAATCTGATGATCTGAGCATTGATGTAAGGGAGTGGCAGGGACACAAACTTGCAAACAAAACACATCACCTCAGCATTCTCAGCACTGTTGAATTTTGTTTAATTTTGAAGGAAATAATTCAAGGATAACAGGAAAAATATAATCTGCTTATTTCTACAAGTCGAAGTAACAAAACTCATCAATAAAGTTTAGACCTTACAGCTGCAGAGATGCAAGTAACCCCCACTGTGCACCTCGGCTCGGGTGACAATGCTACTTGGGCTGGAATGTCATACTTTTATCCCTAAGGTGAGTGACACACTATTTTTCATTTGCATGCTATTTTCTGTGGATTTTATTTGTCACATTTAGTTATTTAAAAAAATCATGAAAATTTTTTTTTCAAACTGTCATATTAAGAAAATCCCTCCAAATAATATTATAAGTCAACCTGAATTAATTAAAGACAGAATAGAAACAGCCCTAACCAAAGTACATGAATGGAGCTCCAAAAACCTCATGACTATCAATGTGGAAAAAACAAATTATGAATTATTTACACTAAAATACAAACCAGTTAATATTAGCATAAATTATGATGGTAAACCACTCAAAGCAGTTGATGCCAAATACTTAGGCATCACTTTCGACAGAAAGCTAAGTTGGAAAAAACATATAACAAACATCTCAGAAAAGGTTGAAAAGAAATTGCAAATCCTGAAAAGGTTAGCTGGTGCTAAATGGGGCTGCTCAAGGAGAGTCCTTAACACAACATACAAAATGTATATTAAACCAAACCTCTTGTACTGTTCTGAAGCTTTAATAACAGCAGCAAAGGCTAACATCAATAAACTTGAACAAATACAAAATCAGGCTCTTCGCCTAATCACTGGAGCAGTTAAATCCACACCTATTGATGCCATGCTTGCCTTAACACGGACCCCATCAATAACAACAAAAATAGAAGAACAAGCATTGCTCCAACATGAGAAAATGTTACGACTGCCAAACTCTAAATGGATAGAAGAGAACCTCCCCCCTTCAATCCTTAAAACTCATAGTAGTTTCCTAGAAAAGGTAACACAGATTAAATCCAAATTGAACATTCCTAACACCAGAGAAAATCTACTTATTAGAGAAAATCCATTGGAATTATTGCAACCTACCTTCAATTTGGAATTAATAGAGGAAATAAGTAAATCAGACACACCAAAAGAAATACAAAAACTTCTAGCTCTGGAAACAATCAATACTAGGTATCCCACAGAAGAATGGCTGCACATATATACTGATGGATCCTCGAAGGAAAACCTTACTGGAGCTGGAGTTACATGTTCACATTTTTCCTTTTATCATTCTGTTGGCAGAGACACAACAAATTATGATGGAGAAATAGAGGCTATATACATTGCTCTCCGACAATTATTAAATCTTCCCTTAAATAAATTTAACAAGGCAGTAATTCTTTCAGATTCTAAAGCTGTAATTCAGGGAATATGTTCAAATACTACAAAGAAGTCAACAAAAATTAGAGAATGCTACAAAATGTTAACACAACTCCAAAAAGTTAATAAGACTGTTCATCTCCAATGGATTCCAGCACACTGTGGAGTCATGGGGAACGAAGCTGCAGACTCACTTGCAAAGAAAGGCACAACAATAAAACAAAAGTCTAAATTCAATTTCTCATATTCCTCAATAAAACGCTTGATCATTAAAAATTTTTGTCATTCATACCTACAAGAAATAGAAACAAATGCCAAAAATAAAAAATGGATTACACTACTTTCCAATCCAGATATAATCCCCCAGAGACCAAGGAAAACAGCTGTTGCAGCCTTCCGATTATTGACAAATCATGACTGCTTGGCAAGTCATCTCTACAGAGTAGGTATCTCAGCCTCACCAATATGTGTCCTGTGTAACGATCCAGCAGAAATGAATGAAGAACACTTGAAGACCTGTGAAGCATTAAGATCAGAAGAAACTACAGTTCAAAAGTATTGGAAAGCACGAATACTAATGGCTTCATTGCCAGATGCAAGGCACTAGAAAACAACAACAACATATTATAAGTCAGCATGACTAGGAAATCAGGCGCAACCATCTGTATAATAATCTGATGCGCCTGAGTATTTCAAAATAGCATTTTCTTTTTTACATTTTTGAAAGTCTGTAGATGCTCCTCTCACCAGTGAAATGGTATAAATCTGTATACATCATATAACCTTTTCTTCTTTCTACCATCTAATCTTCAAAATCCAACAGATCCCCACGGCGCTTGAGTAAATCCCCATTTAGTATCGTGGGCTCCCCTGTTATACTAAGATAAGGTTATAACAAAATAAAACACCATCATAATAAACAGGTTTAACATTTAATAATATATTATTTTTAATTTAATAAACATATTTTTATGATTGAAAAATTTGTGAGTACCATTAGTCAGGCATCATAACTGGCAGTGTCACAAAAATGTTAATGTTTAATAACATTGTATTATTAACTTAAGAGTAAACAGCTTTTATGAATATAAAGTACCATTAGTCAGGCTTAACTACTGCAACTTCATTACCAAAAATGAATGATGCTGATCCATGAGAATCATCAGTTCCTGAAAAAAAAGTAAGTCAGAGGATATAAGAACATTCTTCCACAAAAGAAGACTGGAATGTTTAAATGCTAAGTATGAAATAAAAATGAAAATTTTGAAAATTGAGTTGAAATTGATGGAAAATGAGAGGGCAATAGTTAAATAATTAACATATTATACTTTATATTTAATTAAAACTTTTTAATTTTTGCTACCATGAATATAGTAAGTAGAAAAGCTGGTAATGTTGCCACATACAGGCTTATTGGTCCACAATCTTGCTAAACCATGCCATCTTGATATGAAGAAATACACTACATCCACTATAACAGTCAAAGAGGTCAGTAATTATGCATCAGAGAGAAACACATGTAATGGAAAATGGAAGCACAATCTTGAGACAGAATATTGGGCCCTGATAGAAAATCGTTCATATAAATGTTGTTTTAAGAGTGTATAAATTTCTAGTTCTTGTTTGGGTGTATCAGGGACTTATTTTTCAATATTCAAAATAGCCAATGTTTTCTTGTCACTTTGTGTTCAACCAATAAAAACTATTGCGCGGATGAATACAAAAGAATGGCGGTGTTGCGTCAGAAAGACGCCAAGGACTATTTTCATTAGCGTCTGTGTGCTCAAGATGAAAGGATGTGTGTTTTTTTTGGTAGCGTGTGAACATGTAACTTTCACCCAAACTTTTATCCAGTGTAGATTCTACCTAATTGTGAAAGTTGTTGATTAATTAATATGGTGCTGAGAGTGTAAAATAACGAATAAATATGTTGTGATAAAGGAACATTGATTTATGTGTTCCATTCTGTAACCTCGACCCTGCAGATAAGAATCGCGTCTGCTATCACACTATTTCATCTTTCAGTAAGAACATTATTCCGGCTGCTAAGTAAGAATCTTTTATAAAAACCGCACCAATGTAAAACTGAAAGGTAATTACAGAGAGAATGTAAATAAAAGAGGAAAGGGGGCATAATACTTGCAGTGTTACAAAGTAAAGGTTTCCTTTTTCTTCATTCCCTTTAGCTGTTAATTATTAATGGAAATCTGCATTTAAAATAACATTGTAATCACCAGTAATTTGCAACAATTATTTCCAGTAAACTGTGATGTTTAAAGCATTCCATTTATCAGACACCTGCCACATATAACTCTTATAATACTTTGTATTTGTTTCATAAACATACATTATGGAATATATTCGCATTTAAGGTTATCTGTATATTGCACAATTATGTGAGCTTATGATTTCACAGCTACTTCAGGTTATATAGTTTATGTCTTTAAAACTCCACTCTGTATTTCTATAATAAATCTATATTTATGAAATATATTCCCATTTAACATTATCCACGTACTGCACAACTGCATGAGCTTAGGATTTCATACAGAGTGTGTCCCAGATTGATATATACACACTTTGAAACATCATTTCTCAGCAACAAAATGAGACGGAAATACTATTTTTCTTGTGTTCTGTTCCTTAAACTTCTTTAAGCCTGTTCAAAATGTTCACCTTCTGCCACAGTACACTCCCAACAATGATGTCAAGCAGAGCAACACACTATCTGGATATTTTGATGCGAAAGATGATGTTGTTGGTTCACGTTGGATCACCCTTTGTAGCGGAATGGTGATGTTGTTTGCTCCGGCTTAGTTCAGCATGAAATCTCTTTAATCCCGGGTATGCGTAGGTATGTTTTATAGAACTTTTGTATATTATTTATTTTTTTACTCTCTTACATAGAGATACTCGCAGAGGAATCGCACTCACGTGTGTACACCACAACGCCCAATACCGGTCTGGGGCGAGTGATCACGCTTCGTGGATGGAAGGAAAACGTTCTCTCTGATTTTAAATTTTATGACGTCATCCACAAGAAAATCCAAAATGCTATTTCATTCCTTTTCCCAATTTAGAAATGTCCCTTTCTACTATAACATGTTCTTTTTTGAATTCCAAATATATATAGTTACCTTTTTATGATTAAACGATGTTTTCTTTATATTCTATTAAACATATCGCGCGACTTTTAAGGTTGGCCGACCTGAATTTTGACTGATTTCAAACTATGTGGTGTGACGTCATGGCTCGTTAATTTCAAACCAATAATGCGTTTATCCTACAAATTTAACGACTATTATTTACTCATATCTTGCTCACCTTACAACACTTCCTACTCTATTATCTATTTATGTTATTACTCAACACTTATCGCAAATCTCATATCCGGCAATTAAACTAAAACGTATCTTTATCAAGCCCATTCGATTTGAAATCTAAATTTCGGTATCAATTTGCTAATGGAATATCATCGATGGCATGTCCAGTCTGGTCTTTCATTTCCTACAGTGTCTGAGGTTTTGTTCCATACAGTTCCCCTAAGGTAAAAGTCTAGAGGAGTTAAACTATGGGGTCAAGGTGAGAATTCCCTAGCACTTCCTGTTTGTCTTATCCATTTCTCATTGAATGTGTGATCGACAAAATTTCTCACAACACAGAAGTGAGGTGGAGTTACGTCTTGTTGGAAGTATACCTCATTTTCATTCTCAAAGAGATCATTAAGATGCAGAAATATAATTTCCAACATTAGCAGGTGAGTTTAATTGTGACAATTTTTTCAAAGAAGTAGGGCCCAATTACTCTCTGGAAAACAGACCACACCATACCGTTACTCCTAGAAAATTGATGGCATTTTCTTCAAAGATGTGTGGGTTTTCTTAAGCTCAGTACATATAATTATGCTGATTAATTGTGCCATTAAGTTTGAATGTGTCTTCATCTGACCAAACATTTGAATCTTGAAAATATTTTCTTAAGCTGTATTTGCTCAGGAACCCTCTCCAAAATTACAGCCACCTATCTTGGTGCACCTCCTTTCATACATGGAGAAGTCTTGGAGTGTAAGGCTTCCATTTCTGACCTTACATAATTCAATGAACAATGGTTTTCTTGATACCAATCTCATGAGAACGTTGCCTCAATGACTACTGTGGGGATCATGCAAAGACCTGCATGAGTGCATCTACATTCTTGTTATCAGTGGAACAAGTTTTTCATCTGCATCAACCTTTCAATACATCTTGCACAATTCCATTGACTTCAATTTTGTGTTGCATTCTTGTTACTGTTACCCTTGTTGATGGTGGTGTCCTGAATTCAAACCTCCAACGACGTTCAACTTCAACAACATTAGCAGGAGCAGCTATTCAGGGGAAATAGGTGAAGTGACACTTTACCAATATTTGTACCTTGTCACATATATTTTTAAAATATATCTATCTTCAGAGGTATGTGGGTTTTTCCTACCTATTTCCCTATTTTTGTATTGTATTGTATTGTGCTATAGCAACCATGACATCACCTGCTTCAGTTTGTTTGTGGAGGGAGTATCAAGTGAGGTAGATGGAGCTCTTTCTCATCGCTACTTCCTAGCTGTGAAACATGTGGAGTAGTCTATTTATTAATTAAGGAAATTGAAGCTATTAACAGTGAAGCAACAAGGTTCTAAAGCAAGAACAATTAGAAACTAAAAATTTCACTTATCTTAGTAATTTTGTAAGTTATTTTTTTTTAAACAACATTACTAAGATAAGTGAAGTTTTTAGTTTCTAATTTGTTCTTACTTTAGAGTCTATTTATTGTTTGCATTTAGTGCAGTAATGCTTCAAATATGAATCCTGCTTATGACATAGTGTGTATTTTATTAGAAACACCTTTTTCACAGTGGAAAGACAATGATAAGAAGTGAGTTTTAAATTGTGGGTGCCCTACTGAATCTCTACAAATATATGGTACAAAAGAAGTGAAACATTCAGCAAATTGCTACAATCTTAGTTTCAAATAATCGTGGTTTGTGGAATTTCCATGGTTGTGCTTCTCCCCAACTCTGTAGAAATTGTTTTGTTTGCCATGCTTGCTTTTAGCAATAAAAGCAATGTTTGGAATAGAGAAGGATTTGTTACTTTGTTGAATATAACACATTCATTACACAAATACTCAAATTCGGCAGAGCATTTAAAATGCCAGGTTAATTTGAAAACTTTTTAAAGAAATCAAAATACAATTTCAGATGCACTAAAGGAGAATGATAGGCTGTATAATGTGCAGTTTAATGAAAATGTACGTCTGAATAGACTTTTCCTGCAGTTAGTGATTGCAGTACTCTACTTAAGCAAGCAAGAATTAACATTCCATAGTCATGATGAAACAGCAGGCTCAATTAGTCATGGATATTTCAAGGAACTACTGACGTTACTGGTATCTAGAAGTCTTATAGAAATACAAAACCAATATTCCAAGATAAAAAGTATTGTAAATTAATGCATGAACCATCATATTAAGTTAAACTTCTAGCATTGAACTATAGTTACTTTTTCCAAGAAAATCCCCCTCAATCCCCTACCCTCTTTACATGAAAGATTTTTTGAAAATTTAGATTTTATCAAAAATGGCTGTAAAGGTTTTCATTAAAATACCATATGTTTAAGATATTTCCATGATAAATGAAATGCATATCTTGAATTTTCTGGGAATATCCTCTGAAGTCCTCTTCATTCAGTCAAAGGCTAAACTTGGTATTTATTTGAGCATCTTCTAAGGATGCAATACAGAGATTTTCAAGAAAAGTCCCCATCCTAAGATATCTTTTACATGAACAATTTTGCAAAAATTTTGATTTTCTCAAAAGCAGCTCTAATTAATTTGATTAAAAATACTACAGAACAATGCTATAAATGTAGATAAGATGAAATCTGCAATTGGTGCTTTCATAATTGCACTGTTGCTAAGACAAAGAACAGATTCAAGTGAATGAAACAGAAGAAAAACATGAGGGAAGAAACAACAGTTACAAGTGGATAAATCCAAATACAAGGATGAAGAGACTGAAGAAAGAAGAAAAAGAAAGGGAGAAAAGGGAGGAAAATGATGAAGAGAAAAGTGTTGTGATATATGATGACTCAATCATGAAACATGTGAATCTAAACAGAAAAAACACGAGTGTAAAAGTGTATAGAGGTGTAAAAGCAGAATATCTGCCTAATATAATAAACAGTGATGGTAATAAGTGCAGTGCTAAAGTGGTGGTACTTCATGTAGGAACAAACAACATTAAAGAAAGAAAATACCCAAATGAAGTTATGGTGGAAGTGTACAATGCAATTGTTTGTACAAAGAGTTGTTTTCCAAGGGCAACAGTGGTGGTAAACAGTATAGTGATCAGAAGAGACTACAGCAAAAGGTACATAAGTGCTATAAATGACAAAATTAAATGGGTATGTAAAGCTACTAAAGCAGTTTATGTACACTCAAATAGATATATTGATGAAAGTTATTTGGGAAGGGATGGTCTGCATTTAAATAGAAAAGGTTCACATGAGTTAAGCTAAATGATAAACAGAGTAGTCAATTTATGTATGAAACAGGGAAACTAGAAATAGGTATTGATGATGGCAACAAAGGGGATATACAGGCACAAAATGTTGAACATATAAAGAGTAAAATAGGTGAAGCAGAAGTAGACAATATGGAAATACAGGAGGAAAAGCAAAGAGGGTATAACATTATATCATCAAAATGTACAATATATAAGTAATAAGAGAACACTTATAGAATTCTTGTTAAAACAAATAAAACCAAATTTCTTAGTGTTTACTGAACATGGTTTAAAATCAGAGGAAATAATAGCAAATAATTATGAAGGTTATATCTTAGGGACATATTACAGTAGACAAGAATACAATAGTGGGGGAGTGGTGATCTATGTGAACGAGCCAATAAAATTTAAAGAATTAGATTGTAGCAAATTTTTTTATGAAAGGAAATGTGAACTAGTAGCTATAGAAATTTTTTTGAAAAAACAAAACATGGTATTAATAGGAGCGTATAGGTCTCCATCAACAAATGAAAAAAATATTTATTAGAAATTTAGAAGATTTCTAATCACAATTCTTAAAAATAAAATCTAAATAGTTGTGGGGGATCTAAAGATTGATTTACTAAAAGAAAATTCAATAAAACAAAGATTTACAGAAACATTAACCAGGTTAAACTTAACAATCGGTATAGACAAACCCACTAGAATCACAAGAATTAATAAAACCTGTATAGACAACATATTTACAAATCTAATAGAAAATAAATGGTAAACTAAAATAATAAAGGCAGGAATAGGGGATAATTTTAGACAGTTGTTGAAAGTAAATGCAAAAAAAGAGACAGTGCAAAACAATTTTGAATTTAAAAGGAAAATAGATAAAGTACAGTAGGTTTAAATAGATTTAGACAATACCTTGCACAAGTAAGTTGGAAAGAGGTTTATGAAACAGAAAATATACATAAAAAGCATGAAATTTTTAGCAATATATTACAGAAAGGCTTAAATATCCTAATGTCCTTAAAAAAAGTGAATGTCAAGTTCAATGGGAATCCAATATGAAAAATGGATGATAAAAGGGATAAACATTTCTTGGAAGAGAGTGAAATTTTTTAATTCTCTAGAACACATAAATATGGCGGAAAGATCATTAAAATATATTGAAAATTGTAATAGAATATTTAGATTAATGTGTGAAAGTGAAAAATAGGGTATAATCGGGAATTGGTCAGAAAATAAAACTAAAACAATATGGAGTATAATAAATAGGTTACACAAGGAAAAAAATTAATAAACGAAGGGAAAATATGACAATCAAAGAAAAAAATAGTGAAATAGATGATCCAAATGAAATATGTAGTAATTTCAATAATTACTCTGATTGGTAATCAGAGGATATGGTCGGTGAATTTATTTTGATAACTCTCCCGGTCAGGTCGGTGAGACCCGTAAACCAACGACAGGTGTAGACATTCTGGGGGTTGTGAGAGAGCGATGTGACTGCCAAAACATAAAAATATGGTGCTCTCTAAAAATCGGTTACTATTACTGCTATTGCTCTCTTCAATATCATCAGTGAAAAATATTGGAGAGCAAGAGGATTAATGACTTCATTGTCAGAAATCCAGCATTAGCTAACAACAACTTTATAAATATTGTAAACCAATTGAAGGCAAATGGGCAAACAAATAACCAGGTAAACATAGTAGCATCAAGTCAAGTAAATTCAATGTGAATTATTATTTATTTATGCCAGCAAACTTAATGGTGGTGTTTTTAAACACACAAGCCATGTGTGGGCAAAGTTTGAGAGGTAGAACTGGAACTTAAAAATTCAAGTGGTAGAGCAGCCGCCCGGTAAGTGGAAGGTCTGTGGTTCAAATCCCAGTTGTGGCATTGAATTTTTAAGTTCCAGTTCTACCTCTCAATGTGAATGTTTGAAGTATCAGAAAAACACATATTACAAGAAATTGATAAACTTAAACTGAAAACATCAATTGGTTTTGGTGAAATATCAAATAAAATTATAAAAGGAATTAAAATTGAAATTGTTCAAGTACTAACACACATTACAAGCACATCTTTAATGCAAGGGACATTTCCAAATATTTTACAGAAAGTAACTGTAAGGCCATTATTTAAACAAAAAGGAAGCAAGATGAATATTGAAAATAATAGGCCAATTACATTATGTTCAACAATTTCAAAAATAATGGAAGGCATATTTTTAAACCAATTGGAAAATTATTGTACTAAACTGAACACAATATCAGAATGGCAATTTGGGTTCCAAAAGATAAATCAACAATTATTGCTATAAGTAAGGTTAATAATTATATAGTTGAAGTGTTAAATAAAAAGGAGAAAGTAATAGCTATTTTTTTGGACTTATCAAAGGCATTTGACTGTGTAAATATAGACACACTGTTAGGAAAATTAGAAAATTATGGGGTTTGGGGATTGGCACAACAATGGTTAAGTTTATATCTTAAAAACAGAATGCAGTGCATCGAAATACATCATAGAAATAATGCAGGTGTTGCAGAAAAAATTAAATCAAATGTCCCAACTGTTTGGCAAGGTGTACCACAAGGCTTGAAACTAGGTCCATTTTTGTTTTTATTATATATATATAAAAATATTATGTTATATTAAATATATATATAACAATATTTTTAAATTAGTAGAAAGAAGTGGAAATGTAGCAATAGGATATGCAGATGAGATGACGATAGCAATTAAGGGTAAGTCAGCTGCCAAGGAGATTTAAAAGCAGATCAGCTAATGGAAAAAATAAAACATTATTATATAAATTTAGACATGATTTCAAATACTAAAAACACAGCCTGGATAAATTTTGAACTAAACAACTGTAGTTCAAGTAGTTGTTAGCTAATGCTGGATTTCTGACAATGAAGTCATTAATCCTCTTGCTCTCCAATAGTAATGATATTGAAAAGAGCAGTAGCAGTAACAGTAACCGCTTTTTGTGTAGTTCAAATAGTATACAACTGGAAATAGATGGATAAAAAATACCAGAGATTCAGTACACTAATTTTCCAGATGTTATAATAGATAAGCAGTTAAATTGGAAACCATATATATAACTCACACAAAAAAGAAGATAAATACTGGCTTGTATATGAGAAAGGTGAGGAAAACCATGTATGATGAAACACTAAAACAGGTATACTATGCATTTGTTTACTCACACTTAAAATATGGGATAGTATTGTGGGAAAATATTACAACAGAAGTGGAAAAGCTTTTTAAACTAGAAAAAAAAGGAATTAGATTAATAGGCAATATAAATAGAAGACACATATGTAGATCAATGTATACAGAATTTGGTAAACTGGCTGTTCCATATATACATATATATACATCTATGAGACAATAGAACATATCTTACAAGAAAATGATAAAAAAAATGACCACATTCACACATACAGTCTAAGAAATAATGACAAACAACTTTACAATAAACTACTGGAAAAAATTAAATTTATAAAAAATGCAGATCTAAAGATAAAAGCAATAAAGAAGTATTTAGTAGAAAATGTCTTTTATAGTTTAGAGGAATTTGAGCATGGAGCTTAGATGAACAATTATGTTGTTGTTGTTTTCTAGTGCCTTGCATCTGGCAATGAAGCCATTAGCATTCGTGCTTTCCAATACTTTTGAACTGTAGTTTCTTCTGATCTTAATGCTTCACAGGTCTTCAAGTGGTCTTCGTTCATTTCTGCTGGATCGTTACACAGGACACATATTGGTGAGGCTGAGATACCTATTCTGTAGAGATGACTTGCCAAACAGTCATGATTTGTCAATAGTCGGAAGGCTGCAACAGCTGTTTTCCTTGGTCTCTGGGGGATTATATCTGGATTGGAAAGTAGTGTAATCCATTTTTTATCTTTGGCATTTGTTTCTATTTCTTGTAGATATGAATGACAAAAATTTTTTATGATCAAGCGTTTTATTGATGAACAATTATAAATAAATTGTATGTGTAAATATTGTGTATGCAAGTATAGTATTTATAAGTAATTATTATATTGACAAATCCACAACATGTAGATGTTTTCATCAATGAAATTAATTGACTTTGAATGCACACACATGCACACACGCGTGCACATGTGTGCGCACACGTACATGCATACACACATACACACAAAGAGACCTTTTTGTAAAAAAAATTTTTTTTTGTTTTGATTCAGGGGCCCTCAAAACTTATATGTCCAGTGAAACCTTGACATCAAATTTTTGGGTGGAATACTATACTTCCCCTACTCCTATATACTAGAGAAAGTAAAAATGGCCATTGATGCATTCAATAATACACCCCTGACAATAAAGTTCATGAATAGTCCTGCAACACTCATGTAGATGAATTATGAACAGCAGTCACCTTACTGTTGTTCAAAGTAGTCCCCTCCCATTGCTATGCACCACTGAGATCTGCGACACATGTCCTGGAAACATTGCAAGAAGGCTTCTTTTGGGATGGTGTTCAAAAGCCTCGTGACTGTGCATTGGATGTCAGGAATATCATCAAATGTTGTTCCTTTCAAAGTGTGTTTGAGTCGAGGGAACAGGAAGAAGTCTGGAGGATTGTGATCTGGCAAGATTGGTGGATGTTTCAGCCCCAGTATACACAACAAGATTCCTGGTTTTTTGCTCTCAACAACGCTTGCCCACACACAGTCAATATTGTCAAACAGTTCCTGGCCAAAAAGGGGGTGGTGCAAATAGAACATCTACCATACTCGTCAGATCTCAATTATCCAGACTTCTTCCTATTCCCTCGATTCAAACGCACTTTGAAAGGAACAACATTTGACGATATTCCTGACATCCAATGCACTGTGACGAGGCTTTTGAACACAATCCCAAAGGCAGCCTTCTTGCAATGTTTCCAGGACATATATCACATGTCTCAGTGGTACATAGCAATGGGAGGGGACAACTTTGAGGAACAGTAAGGTAACTGCTGTTCATAGTTCATTTACATGAGTGTTACAGGACTATTCACCAAACTTTATTGTTAGAGGTTGTATTTTTATCCAAAACTGTATGACATAGCTAATATAAACACCAAGTTTTGTAGATGTAATGAAAGGAAAGACACAGCCAGAGTTTAGTTTATGTATAACAAATAATATTTTGCATATGGCATATCTTATACTATACTAAAACTGCACCAAAATAAAAAGAATAAATTCTTACATAGAAAAGTGAAATTTGATGGACCTACTAAATATCCTTTGGTACAAAGGCATGTAAAATTTCATAATGTTATAACAAAAATTATAGATTTTACCAACTTTTAAAAATCTCTAGTTGTAAAGATGAGCATCCACTCATCCAGACTGTCACTCATTTCCACTGCATCATTTTGAACTCCTACTCCCCAATCACTTAACAGTGCACGTGCTTTAGGGTTTTCTGCAAATTGAAACAAGAAACCAAATTAAAACCTCTTGCTAGTTAAAGAAGACCAGTCAAGATAAACAAAATCTACATTTTTTTTAAAAAAGTACGCACCTAATAATGTATTTTAAGTTTCTGGTTCAACTATCATTAATTAATTATATGTAGAGCAAGGATAGAAAAGGAAAACAAACAACTAAACCTAATTAGTTGTATCTTTACATTTTAATGCTATGCCCATGTACTGCAAAGTTTTATGTACAACAGCTTTTTATTTTCTCTATCTCTTACAGCAGGGAGGGGAATTATAGTAATTTATCCAAACATGTTATGTCAAGATTTTACCAGAAATACATGTTCTGTTGAAATTCTATATGAAGCAGAAATATATATAAAAATGAATGTATGTTTGTCCTCTATGTGCTCCTAAAGTGCTGGACCGACCACAACAAAATTCAACACGTATATGTATTTTTTCATGGAGTATGTTTCTATGCTATCCATTTTACTATGCAACATATTACATTCACATGGTTTTCTCTACTCGGTTTTCTTTTAAATAACACATTCACATATCCTTTTCTACTCACCCTTAACATACAATTTATACAATTTTCTATGATTGAAATAAAAAATGTTTATGACATTCACATGGTCTTCTCTACTCACTTTTCTTTTATGTCACAATTCACAGGTTCTTTTCTACTCGCTCTTCAACATACAATTCATAAATATATAATATATTTATTATATTGTATTGTATATTATATTGCATACTGCATACAGTAAGCGATATATGTATATATATATATATTCTATTATATTCTGTGTGTAAATAAAAATGGATGTTGATATGTATGAAGTAGATAAACTCAAGTACCAGTTGGTCATTCAGGGTTTGTTTTGCCACTGTTAAGCTTACCACCACTACTATCACCATATCACAGCATGATAAATGAAGTCGCTCCTCACTTTCTTTTTATTTTACTAATTACTTGCCACATAATCTACCACAAGATTTACTTATGTATGCTGATGACTCAATTTTAATAATATCACATTTAAATCATTATTAGCTAAAACTTTTAGAACAACATAATTTTAATACTGCAAAGAACTTAGTTACATTAATAACTTAAGGCTAAATGAACAGAAAACTCAACATTTTACATTTTACATTTTTTTTACTCATTCTCAAAGCCAACTTGACAACTTGAAACCCAGGGTCAGCAAAAGAATAACAACATTACTAAGATAAGTGAAGTTTTTAGTTTCTAATTTGTTCTTACTTTAGAATCTTGTTGCTTCACTGTTAATAGCTTCAATTTTTCCTTATATAGCTAAGCAACTTGTAAACTATTGATTAAACTAACCAGTCTACAATCTATTTATATACAGATCACTAATTTATGTGACAATGAATATTAACCAATGTTCTTTCATAATTTTAACACAAGAAACTAAACTAAACTCCCAGTGCAACAGCCCATGAAGGACCAAAGCTTTCCGCCCAGCCACTGCGTCCCCCACCTCTGCCTGCTACAGGCATCATGAGTGGGGTGCAGTACTAGAGAGTGGGACGTGGTCAGTGCCCCAAGCCCTCCCAGACAGTTACACACCCTTTAAAATCTGTTTAACACAAGAAATAAATATAAATTGCAAGTGAACCACAGTCACTGAAATAAGATGTGTACAGCCTGCTCGTCAGATTAGTGACAAAGGAACAATGGCAAAACTTTCACAGAGACATTGCAAATACTTAGCCAAGCATATGGGGGGACTGTATGAGTCCTTTGCAGTGCTATGAGTGGTTTAAACATTTTCAACAGGGCAGAGTGTCGGTCTATGATGATTCCATCTGGATGTTCTTCAACATCAACAAATGATGGCCATGTGGATATAGTTCATGCTATGATTCGTGGAAATCATTGTTCAGGAAGTTGCTGACAAGGTGGGCATCAGCGTAAGATCATGCCATCAAATTTTGAGTAAAATACTTGAGATGCGTTTTGTCATTGCAAAATTCGTACCCCATTTGTTGACTGAAGATCAGAAACAGACCCATATTGAAATGTGCAAGGAACTACTTGCCACTGCTAATAACAATGAAAACTTTCTTAAGTACATCACAACAGACGATGAGATGTGGGTGTATGGGTATGATGCTGAAACGAAGATGCAGTTGTCGCAATGGGTGGGCAAAGTGTCACCTCGTGCAAAAAAAGGCATGCACAAGTTAGTCAAAGATCAAGGTGATGTTGGTTGCATTTTTTGACTACAAAGGCATTATTCATCATGAATTTGTGCCACATGGTCAGATCGTAAACAAGGAAGTATACCAGGGAATCCTACTGCATGAGGAATATTTGTACAGGAAGAGGCCTGAATTGTGGGAAAATCAGAATTGGATGTTGCATCATGACAATGCACTAGCTCACGCGTCACTCCTTGTCTGCAGCTATCTAGCAAAACACCACATTCCCGTTGTGCCATATCCACTGTATTCTCTGGACCTGCCCCAGCAGACTTCTTCCTGTTTCCCAAACTGAAAAACACATTGAAAGGACGTTGTTTCCAAACCAAAGAGGAGATTCAGGACAATGTGATAAGAGACCTGCATGTCATCCCACAAAATGTGTTTCAGGAGGCACTCATTTTTAATGATCAAGCGTTTTATTGAGGAATATGAGAAATTGAATTTAGACTTTTGTTTTATTGTTGTGCCTTTCTTTGCAAGTGAGTCTGCAGCTTCGTTCCCCATGACTCCACAGTGTGCTGGAATCCATTGGAGATGAACAGTCTTATTAACTTTTTGGAGTTGTGTTAACATTTTGTAGCATTCTCTAATTTTTGTTGACTTCTTTGTAGTATTTGAACATATTCCCTGAATTGCAGCTTTATAATCCGAAAGAATTACTGCCTTGTTAAATTTATTTAAGGGAAGATTTAATAATTGTTGGAGAGCAATGTATATAGCCTCTATTTCTCCATCATAATTTGTTGTGTCCCTGCCAACAGAATGATAAAAGGAAAAATGTGAACATGTAACTCCAGCTCCAGTAAGGTTTTCCTTCGAGGATCCATCAGTATATATGTGCAGCCATTCTTCTGTGGGATACCTAGTATTGATTGTTTCCAGAGCTAGAAGTTTTTGTATTTCTTTTGGTGTGTCTGATTTACTTATTTCCTCTATTAATTCCAAATTGAAGGTAGGTTGCAATAATTCCAATGGATTTTCTCTTATAAGTAGATTTTCTCTGGTGTTAGGAATGTTCAATTTGGATTTAATCTGTGTTACCTTTTCTAGGAAACTACTATGAGTTTTAAGGATTGAAAGGGGGAGGTTCTCTTCTGTCCATTTAGAGTTTGGCAGTCGTAACATTTTCTCATGTTGGAGCAATGCTTGTTCTTCTATTTTTGTTGTTATTGATGGGGTCCCTGTTAAGGCAAGCATGGCATCAATAGGTGTGGATTTAACTGCTCCAGTGATTAGGCAAAGAGCCTGATTTTGTATTTGTTCAAGTTTATTGATGTTAGCATTTGCTGCTGTTATTAAAGCTTCAGAACAGTACAAGAGGTTTGGTTTAATATACATTTTGTATCTTGTGTTAAGGACTCTCCTTGAGCAGCCCCATTTAGCACCAGCTAACCTTTTCAGGATTTGTAATTTCTTTTCAACCTTTTCTGAGATGTTTGTTATATGTTTTTTCCAAGTTAGCTTTCTGTCGAAAGTGATGCCTAAGTATTTGGCATCATCAACTGCTTTGAGTGGACTACCATTATAATTTATGTTAATATTAACTGGTTTGTATTTTAGTGTAAATAATTCATAATTTGTTTTTTCCACATTGATAGTCATGAGGTTTTTGGAGCTCCATTCATGTACTTTGTTTAGGGCTGTTTCTATTCTGTCTTTAATTAATTCAGGTTTTTTTGAAGAGCCTGAAGTCCAAATGACTACATCGTCAGCAAATAAAGCAATTTTGGTTTCTAAAGTTTTTATTATTGATGGAAGGTCATTTATATATATGTTAAAGAGTGTTGTGCTCAGAACAGCACCTTGTGGAAGTCCTCGGTGTGTTTGTTTATATTTGGAAATGTATGTATTATATTTTGTGGCACAAAATCTTTGTGAAATAAACTGAGTTATCCACTTAAGCATGTTACTTTTCACACCTATTGATTGCAACTTCTCAACTAATTTATTTCTCCAGACTGAGTCATATGCTGATTTAAAATCAATGAATACTGCCAAGGTATCTTCCTTTCTATTGAAAGCTTCCTTGATGTCTTGGCTTAGTAGGAGTACATTTTCACTTGTACTATGATTCTGTGAGATGTATATCCTTAATTTCCTGCAAATAGCCTCTTCAGAATTTTGTATACTTTTGTAACTGGTTAACTGTAAGATACACAAAAGCTTAGAACATAGATTTTAAAACAAAATATATATAGATATTAATTGTTTTTGCAGCACTAAATATTTCTGAAGTATTTCTTGTTATCAGTTTTCAAAAACACTTTTGGAAGTGCTAAATTACATGTTCTTGTATTTAATGGACATGCTACAAGCGCTATTTCAATACCAGCATATAGTGATCAGGCTTTTAAAGATTTGACTAACTCTATATCCACCTTGTATGGACAATGAAACGAGTAATGAAACCATTTCTGCAAATGATTAATTTGATGAGCATCAAGTAGACAGAAAAAGCTTTTGATTGGGTAGAGAAAGTCATGTGAATGTATTGTTAGCTAATCCTGGATTTCTGACAATGAAGTCATTAATCTTCCTGCTCTCCAATATTTTTCACTGATGGATGGGGCACTAGAAGTGGCCGGGTATATTTGAAGGTGGTCTCGATCCATTTCTTCTTGCAGATCACATAGAGGACAGAGTGGTGAAGAATATATCCCAATTCTGTTTAAATGTTTTGCCAGACAATCATATCCTGTAATCAACCTGAAGGTTGCAACTGCTGTTTTTTGAGGATACTCAGGAATTACTGGTTTCCCATCTTTTATTCTTTGATTTTTCATAGTAATATAAAGTATAAATATAAAATATAAATATATATATATATATTTTGCTATTGCTATTGCTCTCTTAAGTCTTGTGAATGTATCACTACAGGATTCTTTTGTATCTGCATGTGGAAAACAACATAGGGTAGAGAATGTAGAAAATTATAAAATTCAACTTTCTTTATGTAACAAAGACACATCCGTTCATTACTCGTTATTTTAGGCAATAAATACTACAGTTGAACCTGCTTTATATGTAACCCAATACTAAGTAATTTTTATTTATATGTACATTTTTGTAGGTCCTGGCAAAATTTAATTCGGTAACATGTTAATAGAACCTCAATTATACATTACTCGCTGTTACATGTATTAAATTTCAGTGAAATACAACTGAGCTTTACTAATTATAATGAGCATATGGTATATGCTATCTTAAAAGACACTCAGCGTGTTTTGCTTATTTCTGTTGACAATAATGCAAACTGAGTGGGGGTTTTTGACCCCGGAAACAAAAGACAAAGTCTTTTGCTGGTAGAGCTGACAGCTTTTGGTGCAACAATGCCTTAGCAACAAGCTAGAGATGAATGAGATAAATATCCCAAAGGTGATAAGTACTTTATATCCCAGGATTAAATAACCTTTAGATGGTAATTATTTATTTTTGCCAACGAACTTAATGCTGGTGTTTTTAAACACACAAGCTATGCATGGGCAATGTTTGAGAGGTAGATTCCCTTTGTGGCCTTCTTCTTTTCCCCTTACATAGGACTTACAAGCTTTTGCCTTGGGGCAGAAGCCTGTCAGGGAGCAGAGAAATCTATGGACCAAACAGAGTGAAGACCTGGAAGTGGGTGGTCAACCAAGCACCAGGTATGAGAGTGAGGGAGAGGATGATATGAAATGCAGGCAAAATCAATGAATAGAAAGGTGATGGAGCAATTGGTAGAATGAGCAGCAGGGGAAACCAGAGAACCTGGAGAAAACCCGCCCAGATGCCATTTCGTCCACCACAAATACCACATGTGGGCCCCTGGGATTGAACCTGGGCCACCTAGGTGGTAGCAAATGGACTAACTGCTTGGCCATAGCGCTGCCTTCCTTTGTGATCTACCAGGAAAAATATGAATCTGTTGGAGAATTCAATGTCATACTGGCAAGTTGTCACAGGATCTTGGTGGTTACACAACCATGCATGAAGTGGATGGTCTTTGGTTCAAACACTGGCTGTAGCATTGAACTTTTTAGTTCCGATTCTACCTCTCTTAAAATCATTTTATAGACCATTTTCAGTAACCTATCCATCTTCCCCTGCATCTCAGATCTCTATATCATACATCCGACTTGACTCCACTAACATTTTATAGATCCGTTCCAACTATGTCCCATTCATTTTCAGAGCTATGTACAGATGTACAGACATTTTCTAACCATTATGAATATATATTATATAAAACAATAATATTTGCAGGCCATACAAGTAAAAGATAGCCATAAATACAACACCAGAGTAAACAATAACTATTATAGAAGCAATGTCAATAAAAATGCCACAGAAAAGAATCCTTTTACAATAAACTACCAAATGAAATAAAAACAAATTTTAATAAAGAAATACTACAGTAGAATCCCATTAGCTCGACTCTTGATAACTTGATTCTCAATAACTTGACTTTCTATGTATTATTTTTTATTTTAAACTTTTAAAAAATTTTTTATCATTAAACTTGACTGAAATAATGTCTATTTACTATATAGTATGAATGGTATAGGCAAATTTTAATTAGTGTATGTATACAAGTTATTACACTCTCCCTCAGTGACAAAAGGGTTCACCATGTATTGAGCGATATCTAGTCAGAACATATGCAGCCAGCAAACCATTGTTACAAAACTAACAGCTTACCGCTAATAATGTGACTACATAGCACAAACACTTGTTAGGGAGATCTTAAGGTTTTTTGCTCTACCCAGTACAAAGGTATTTTTCAGACGTGACAAACTGCACAGTGGTTTGTGATTGAGTTCACTTTTGTGTTTATAAGACCATAGCGGTGTCAGTTGTTCCCAACTTACACATAGTTCACAGACATTGCACACCTTGTGTGATTAAGTACAGTGCCATCTCACATTATCAGCAGTGTCTTGTTTATTTCGAGGAAGGAAACAGAAATGTTACTCCTATCATCAATTTTCATGGTGTCACTTGTGCAAATCCTAGCAAAGTCATTTGCCACATGTCTAAAAATACCCCCATATGGGTAAGCTAAACTTTCAAGTTGGTCTGGGTGGCTGAGTTGGTTAGACGCTGACCTACTGATACCAAGGTCGCAGGTTCAAATCTGGCCCAGACCAATAGTTTTTAAGTGTGCTTAAAAATGACAGCTCCGTGTCAGTAGATTTACTGGCATGTAACAGAACTCCTGTGGGAAAAAATTTCGGCATACCAGCAACACTGATGTGACCCTAGCAATTGACAGTGTCGTTAAAAAACAAAATAATATTTTTTTTCTTAACTTTCAATTACATATTTCCGGTTACAGTGCAGCTTCCAAGATTTCAGGCTTACTGTTAGTATTATGTTGAGTAGTTTGACAGTAAAAATGTCAAACAGAAAAAAATACAAGTTAACATAACAATTAAAATTAAGTTGAATGTGTTAAAGATTAGAAAAAAGGGAACATATTAGTATTTTTTTTTTTAATTTTAAATAGTTAACTTTATTACATTAATTGTGTATTACAGTTGTGCTATTACAAAATTATATTGTATACTTTACATATACAGGAAACATGTGTTGAGGTTACAATTCATTAATTGTCCTCATATTTAATTTAGTTAATATCTTCAATGAGATCAATATGTTGTTTCCTTTTCAGTCTTCGATGGAGTCACTGTGGTGGTAGGTGGAGAGGAATCTGGTTTAATAGACTATTATAATGATTGGTGAAGGATCTGTAGAGCTGATGGTAGCAGGAGTGAAGTGTGGCATCTACTGTTGGTGTAGCAAGATCCAAATGAAGAGTAGAATTGCGGATGTACTATGGGACATCCGCTATTATTTGAAGAAGCCGATTTTGTATTGTTTGGATACTCCTTATCTGAGAATTTGAAGCAGAGCTCCATATTGAACATCTGTACATTCAGACTGGCCTTGTTAAAGAAAACTATATGATCCTCTTGATGTGTAATGGTAATGGAGATGATTCTTTAAGTAAATATTTTAACTGGAGGATTCTATACCGCAATCTTTTGATTAATGAAGAGATATGGGTGCTCTAAGCTAGTTTGGAATCCAATGTTAGGCCTAAGTATCCTACCGTTTTAGTTTGTGGAATTTCTTAGTTTCCGAAGGTGATTAAATATTCCCCAGCTTTCCTTTTATAGGTGAACCTTACCAATTTAGACTTTTTGGGATTCATAAGGATTCTCCATTTTGAGCACCATTTATGTATTTTATACACAAACTGTTGCAGACTGTTTACTGCTGAGTTGTCTCATCCTTTACAAAGAATTGCAATGTCATCTGCAAATTGTGCTATTGTGATGTTATCATGTGAAGGTAAGTCAGAAACATAGATTGAATTCAGAAAGGGAGCAAGCAGACTCCCTTGTGGTACTCCAGCTCGTATAATTTGGGATTGAGTTTGATAATTAAGATACCTCACAGAAAAGGATCTGTACATGATGTATGATTTGATGATTAGAAACAGTGTATCAGTCAAAAGGAGTTTTAGTTTAAATAAAAGGCCCTCGTGCCAGACTTTATCAAATGCCTTTTGAGTGTCCAGAAATAATCCAAAACAGATAGACTTTTCTTCAAAAGAATCCAGTATTGTATCTATGATTCGATGAAGTTGTTGAGGACAAGAATGAGAAGCTCTAAAGCCAAACTGGGTGTCAGGAATGAGTGGCTGTAGGACGTTGAGGAGCTGTGGAAGAAGGAGCCTTTGGAAGACTCTAGAAAACAGTGGCAACAGGCTGATAGGACGATATGATTGAGGGTTTTGTTTCAGTTTATCAGGCTGGGGAATCATTACTATTATGGCATGTTTCCTACTCTGTGGAAAATAAGTAAGGCGAGGAACAGAATTAAAGAGTTGAGTTAAAAACGCAAGTGTTTTTCTGGAGAATGCTTTGAGTAATGGCTGAGTGATCATGTCATGGCCAGGGGTTTTCTTTGCCAGTGTTCTAAGTATGGCATTATACACCTGCGCTGGAGTAAAGAACGAGGAAACTGGGGAAGGTTGAAGAGGCATTGAAATACTTTCACTTACATTTTCGGCAAATTCCAAATCTTCACTAGGATTAGGCATGAACTGCTCCTGTAGCATTTCACTGAAGAGTATTGCTTTATCTTGTGGCGATGCGTATGACATGTTATTAAGATACAATGGTGGTGTTATATTTGGTTGCCTAGTTAAATATTTAGGCTTCTTCCAAAGTGAACCACTGGCTGTATTCAAGGAGAGAAGATATGTGGCAGTACTTCCTTCTTTTCGAAGTGTGCTTGAAGAAGAGTTTTAATATGGAATGACAGCGGCATTTGTTAACTATATGACCACCTGACTGCTTGTTGAGTGGTAGATACATTAGATGCAAAATGAATGTTTCTGGTTAGCACCGTAACAGCAATGTCAATTTCACGAGGTGATTTAAGAGGAATTTTTAAATCAGTAATGTCTTCAAGTGTTGTTGTATAGCAAGTACAATCAAAAGGCTCTTTTATCAGACTGGCTGAGGAGTACTTGTTGATCTCAGGCATGCTTAATGCAGTAATATGGCACAACTTAACATGTGCCTCATGCAAATACATTTAAAACAATTCACTTTTCACCACTTTGTAATGGCTTTTCTGGGCGATGCTTTACATACTCCCCGTAAGGTGAAATTTTGAACAAACATATGTTCCGTTCTTTCACTTCATTATATGGCTGCATACACATACATTTTGTATTGCAGCATGTGTACTGAATGATGATGATGATGGTGGCGGCGGCGGCAGCAGCGGTGGTGGCAGCGGTGGTGGTGGCGGCAATGATGATGATGATGAGGACGACGACGATGACCGTGACAGGGATGGGGACAGTGACAATAATAGTAATAATAACAACAATAACAATGATAACAGCAATGATAATAGCAGGGATAACAATAATAACAATAACAACAATGATGATGCTGATGATGATTATGAATGATGATGCATGATGACGATGAATGATGATGAATAATGACGATGATGAATGATGATGAATAATTATGAATGAATGAATGATGAATGAATGATGATAATAATAATAGCAACAACAGCAACAACAATAATAGTAAATTTGCATAGTAATGTATTCCATTTATTCTTAGTGTAAGATTTTCAAACTGTTTTTGCAAATAATTCTTGTAGTTATTTTAAATGTAATGCTATTTGACATGTTAGTTTACAAAGTATATTTTCATTCATGCCTATTGACATGGAAGTTGTACAGTGCAATCAACCAATGAGTTGTTACTCGAACACATGCTCACATGCTGTTGTTTATATTGCAGTTTAAAGTAAGGCCACAAAAGTATAGAATATGTATTTATGTAATTTGAGCATTTTGTTGGGCATTGTGAATAACAGACCCCTTATTCTGTAAAACTTGGCATTTTGGTAACTCATCAACCTCTCAGTCCACATTAGGTCAAATTATTGGGATTCCACTGCAATATAAATTAGATGAATTATAAGTAAGGCTGTCACTGTGGTATGGTCATGAGCATGCTAACTTCCAAATTCAGGTTCAATTCCTGGCTGGAGGTTGGGAATTTTTCTTTAGCCGGGATTTTCCCCCATGCTCCTCGAGATTGGAAGTATGAAAGAAAGTGTGAATATGTGTGTGAATAAAAGGACCACCCAAAGCATTAACACCAACAAAAAAATGATGAACTTCATTGCCATAAACAATTGTTCCAAAGGTAAGGCCAATTGACGTGACTTGGGTGTTAAAGATGGCATATAAATGGATCAAAAATAATAAATTATAAACATTGTATAAACATATAGATGATGCTTGTAGAAGTCTATAATCTAATAAATAATATCATTATTACAAATTGCATTCTTACCACGTATATTTTCTATGTACTGTTGAAGGGCAGCAACACGCTGGGTGGGAGTTATTCTTGTATAAGCGGAAATTTTCTTCAGTACTTTAAAGCCTGATCCCGTTGCATCTGTGAGATCAGTGAAGTAACAGAACTCTGGTATTAAACATACCAGCTGCTCTATAGGCTGTGCAGGGAAAAAAAAACATTCACATTTCATCATACAATGCACACTTTGGTTAAGAGAAGATTAAAAGCCCAATCATGACAATGTTACATTTGCTAAATTTTCTCAAGAAATAGAAGAGCTATTCGGAAATTATTTATAACTGCACTGTTTTAAAAATACTGTGCTATCTACAGGCACAAGCTCTCTTAGGACACTGAACTGATATTAGTAGATTACGCAGATGCTAGATGGAAGTTGTGAAGAGAGTGTATAGTGAAAGAACAGCACTTGTTTGTTGTTAAGTAGAGGAAGCCATGGACATGATGCAAGGCAACTATCATGGACAAAGATGGACTGCATGGTTTTTGTGGAGGAAAGAAGTAAAAACAGCTGATACACATAAATGTTTAACTGTGATCCAAGGTCAAGAAGCTCCTGCATGAAAGACTGTTCACAACTGGATCAGTGGGTTCATCAGTGGAAAGTAATGTTGTTGTTTGCTAATGCTGGAGTTCTGACAATGAAGTCATTAATCCTCTTGCTCTCCAATATTTTTCACTGATGGATGGGGCATTAGAAGTGGCCGGGCATGTTTGAAGGTGGTCTCGATCCATTTCCTCTTGCAGATCACATAGAGGACAGAGTGGTGAAGAATATATCCCAATTCTGTTTAAATGCTTTGCCAGAGAATCATGTCCTGTAATCAAACTGAAGGTTGCAACTGCAGTTTTTCGAGGATACTCAGGAACTACTGTTTGAATGTTTGGTAGTTCCCATCTTTTATATGTGGAAGGGAATGTGAGTACTGCTTGACCATCAACATCATGGTCTCTAAGGAACATTGAGCTTGTGTCTGAATTAATTATGGTTGATAGGTGCATTAGCTTTGATGAACTGGAATGGCAGACAGGCCCTGCAATGTTGTTGTTAGCTAATGTTGGATTTCTGACAATGAAGTCATTAATCCTCTTGCTCTCCAATATTTTTCACTGATGAATGGGGCATTAGAAGAAGAGACTTAGCAATAAATGTAACCGCTTTTTAGAGAGCACCATAGTTTTATGTTTTGGCGGTCACATCGCTCTCTCACAACCCCCAGAATGTCTGGAGGACCACACCTGTCGTTGGTTTACGGGTCTCACCAACCTGACCGGGAGAGTTATCAAAATAAATTCACCGCCCATATCCTCTGATTACCAATCATAGGACGTATTACATGCCATGACAGGTCAGCATGTTAGGGGTTAAGGTTTTATAAAGAAATTAGAGAAATGGAGAGGTTGGAAAAATAAAGACTCCCTAGCCTTCGGGAACCCTAATAGTATCGGGGTCGGAAGAGAACAAGAGTTGACCAAGGTAAGGTCAGATAGAAAAGTTACAGTGAGGAACAAAACACCAGTAAGTGAAAGTAATGTTCTGCTCAGCTTGAGTACCTCGTGGTCGCTATTCACATATCCCCTAGACGGAGACCCCTCAGTACAAGATTGATTATTATATTCCCATTTCTATCAGTCCAAGAACACAATGAGACATACGCTACAATAGTAATGTGGTGGGTATATACAAATTAAAAGTAAATATAGTTCTAACAACTGAAAAGAGTCAAGTCTTACCTTGAAGATTCTACTGGAGCAAAGTCCCCATCCTTACCATCATTGTTACTTGCAAAGTAACATCTATTATTTTTCATTTAGTTGATTACTTGTCAGTTACATTCAATTATGTAACTAATTTTAAATGAAGTGTTGACAATGCAATGGTAGTTGTACCTTGAAAAACAAATTTCTCATTCATTTCCTAGCCTGTTAATGTGAAAAAGAGCTGGAGAACGGCAAAGATTTACACATTATCACCTGCAGCAGAGTGTACCAAATTTAAACATGCTCAAACAATAATATGAGAAGAGAAATATTAAAATTCTGCTCAACATCTTTTGTCAAATGAGCTTGCATAGGTAGTAGGCTTCGACATTAGCAGAGTTCTGTTTATATTAGAGGTGTGCACGCGACCTTCTTTTTTTCTCACCTCATTAGAATTGCCCCTGATTGCACAGGGAGCACTTGACATTATGAAAGAATGGTATTAATAAATAAGTAGCAGTTCATACACTTTTTTGTGAACACTATGAATACAGGCAACAAACTTGCATTTTAACTGACCTATCCGCATATATAATTTGGCCTTCCACCCTACAGAATGCATATACAGAAAGTTACTCGTTGATAAGAGCCCTGCAATGTTGCAACTCTTATTCATGATGATTTGGATATGAGTCTTGTAGACTGCTTTTAAAAAATTAAAAAATCTTACTCAACCTTCCCATTATCCCTATAATCTAGTTCCATATGTCAAAAACAATTATAATAAATTTCTAAATAGTCAACATCAACAATCATACAACAGAAGAGGAAAGGAAAATATAAAATACCTAGACATAGGCTGGCATTACTGGAAAAATGTCCATATTACATGGGAATAAAAATAATAAATTACCAATCAGAAACATGGAAAATCAAAATAACTTAAAATAAGCTGTAAAATTTCTATTTGTTAATAAGGCATATGTGTTTCAAGAATATCTTTATTGGTATTTATGCCTCCCTCAAAATGTTATTTTTAAAAATATTGTACTATTTTTTTCTTTATCTATGTATGTGTGTATATATGTCACAAAATATGAAAGTACACACACACACACATATATATACACATACACACATACATACTCTCATAGTTTGTAATGCTAATCTTGACGTGTCACTAATTTACAGGCATTAGCTCAACAATGTAAGTATTGTGTGATGAGTAGACTGTTATTGTTATTGTTGTATTTGTTAATCTTGAAGTTATTATTATCTTCATCATAGGATTTTTCCTCCACTAGGAACTTTGCACTCAGCCTTGTTAGGCCCCTGAGGGGCCAATTGAGGAGCTATCCTGATACAAAGGTAGCATCCCTAAAAGGTCAAGTAGTCACCTTACAGTTGGGGAAGTCAGCATGCTGACCCCTGCCACCGTCAACCTGCACTCCTCTGTGGCCTTGGCTCTGGCTGGAGGATCAGCAGCTGAGCGATAAGGGTAACCTCTGCATAGAGATGCCCTAGAGATCATCATCTTGATGATGATGATGATGATGATGATGGTGGTGGTGGTGGTGGTGGTGGTGGTGGTGGTGGTGGTGGTGGTGGTGGTGGTGGTGATGACGACGTCGGACCTTTTTCTAAAAATGCTTTTTTTTTTATTCAGGGAGCAATGAAATCTCAACATCGAATTTTTGGGTGAAACACAATACTTCCTCCACCTTACTACACACGATAGAGAAAGTAAAAACTGCCACAAAAAATAAGAAACATATTCTAAAGCAATGAAAAGTGAATAAGGCAAACAATTTATATGAGGAAGTTGACTTTACAATTTTTCATCCATTACTGAATGTTCATGCCTATTTACTGCTGGATACTATAGGTCACTGCCAGTATAATCAAACTTAAATCTGCATGCTACACATTCTATTGCAGCCCAGTGAAGTAAAGTGAAGGAAAGATAAAGGTTTCTTTATTCATAACGCTGTCAATGGCCAGTATAATATGGTGTGCAGGAGTTTTGTCCCATAGGAGTTTTTTACATGTCAGTGAGTCTACTGACATGGGGCTGTCACTTTTAAGCACACTTAAAAACAATCAGCCTGAGCTGAATTTGAACCCACAACCTTAGGAACCTAGTGAAGGGGGACCATGATCATATGAAGGATAGGCACACAGGCAAGCTCTGTCATCCTCTGTGGTCTAGGGGTAACATGACATGATTGACCTGGTTCCCAAGGTCATGATTAAAACCTGGTGAAGGGCAATGGATTTTTTCGGGCATAAAAGTCCTTAGCATAGCTTCCTTTGGAAGGAAAGTAAAGCTGGAGGTCCCATGTTGTAGATTTATGGCATATAAAAGAACCACAAGCCAGATAAAGAGGTTTCTGAGCAAAATTTAGTGGTCTTTAATGCCCAAAATAGAATGGGATGCTTTGAACCATTGTAGTTAAAGAGCATCTATAAAAAAAACTCAATTTCATCTTTACTTTCTCTACTATGTATAGCAAGTAGGGGAAGTCTTCTTCGTCTTCGTCTCTGTCTCTGTCTCCTTTTTCTTCTTCAGATTACCCTCCCCTTATGTCAGACTTACACCCCCTAGGACTTACAAGCCAGTGCCTAGGGTCAGATGTCTGTCGGGGAGCACAGGAGCCTATGAACTGGACAGAGTGAAGACCTGGAGGCGAGTGGTCACCCAAGCACCAGGTATGAGAATGAGGAAGAGGATGATATGAAATGCAGGTGAAATGGATGATTGGAAATATGATAATGGAGCAACTGGTGGAATGAGTGGCAGGGAAAACGGAGCACCCGGACAAAACCCACCCTGTCGCCACTTCAACCACCATGAATACTACATGCGGGTCCCTGGGTTTGAACCTGTGCTGCCTAGGTGGTAGGCGAGGGTACTAACTGCTCGGCCACGGCGCCACCCTGGAAGTATTGTATTCGACCCAAATTTCACTGGAAATAAATGTTTTGAGGCCCCCTAAATAAAAAGCAACAGTTTAAGAAAAAGGTCCATGTGTGTGTGGTGTGTATGTGCGTGCGCACGTGCGCTTGCATGTGCCTGAACAGCATAACTCTTTCTTCTTTCCCTGATTACTCTCCCCTTATGTAGGACTTACACCCCTTAGGACTTACAAGCCAGTGTCTAGGGGTCAGATGTCTGTCAGGGAGCAGAGGGAGGTGGTAGGCAAGTAGTCTAACCACTCAGCCAAGGCACCACCATTATACTTCCAGACTCAGAGAAGGATTAGGAATAATCCTGACTGGAGAAAAATTCCACCCCCCTGCTGGGAATCGAACCTGGGACCCCTTGCACAGCAGGCAGGTGCCCTACCAACTGTGCTACGGGGCCAGCAACAGCATAACTTAAAAATGAAAAGTCGGTTAAAAACCAAAGTTGGTATTTAGGTTTAATATCTTTCAAAGATGCAACATGAAGATTTTGAAGAAAATTCCTCTACCCTAAACTACGCTTTATATGGAAATTTTTTCAAAAATTTTGATTTTTCTCAAAAATGGCTTTTAACAATTTTGATTCAAATGCCATATGTTTAAGATATTTTTATAAAAATGAACTGACAAATGAACTGTATATTTTGGATTTTCTAGCTATAGCCTATGTATACTCTGTTCATCAAGAGATTAGAGGAGATATAAACAAAGCACCGGTTTATATCACTCTGCGGCCACGTGCTTTCACAATGATGCAACACGGTTACCTACCGCTACGCATAGGTATAATATGCATTTTACACTACTAAAGGATATATTTACGAGATCCAAATAACATGTAGCACATGGAAATTAACTGCTACTTACGTCATCTCTGTCCACAATAACACTTTTTCATTTCCTGCTCACAATCTCGAAACCAATCTCCAGAAGCAGCTTGTGGAGGGAGGTTCGTTTTAAATCTGGAAGATCGGGGATCAGAGTGGTTCATTGTTAACAAAGAACTGGTGAACTTTCGACAGATTGCAGATCTCACACTCACAAATTCGTCGCAAACTACATCTACCATTTATCTAGCACGTGGTCGCTTTTACCGGTATCTTCACCAACTGACGATTTTTCTTTGGGTGTACTGTAAATACTTGCAACTGACACACCAGTAAACTCGGATGTTAATTTCATCACGTCTTCGATAGCAAGTTCAGGATATTTCTCGTAGAACTTGTTAAATATGTTCAATATTGTTGTCTTTTCACCACTTTGCAACGGTTTGCCGCACTTATGTTTTACAACACTCACTTGTTCTGCCATGTTACTTTCATACTGAATAATGCGCGCGCAGAATGAATTAGGCTGGTTACAAATTCACTTAGCTGCGTATTCTTACAGTTTAACAATGCTTAGTACACTTAGTTCATGCTATAGCAAACATTAAATGACATTTCAGACCTCAGTAACATTATTTCTTCGAGGGACTATTTACACGGCGAAAGTGTCAAGAGGGCACGCTGTGGTCAAAATGCACGTGGCTTTGTTTACGTCTCCTCTAATCTCTAGATGAACAGAGTATAGTTCTGTTTACTGTTCATAACTTTGGCATAACTGGTAAACTGTAAGAGATAGACCAAATCCTACTATACAAAAATGTAGTTCTCATCAAAACATACGATTTATGTCCAATGCATTTGTTTTGTACTGAGTGATTTCAGAGATATTCCTTGTTATTTGTGTCAGTTTTGCAATACTTATTTTTTTCTCAAATGGAAGGTCATTATTCAATTTTTTATCTCTTTGACCGTGCAAAGAGAATAGAATTTCATAGCTTTAAAAGATTTTAAAGACTACTGTATTCCCATATTTCCCTTAAACCCACAAGAAAATTAGTAATAACTTCTGCAAATATCTATATTGACTAACATGAAGAAGATAGAGGAATAAGAGTTTGTAAGAACAGCTAGTACAAGAGTAAAGAAAGTCATGTGAGTGTGCACATCAGATTTTTACAGATGAGCTGTGGCCTTTCATAGCATATATACCAATTAGCATGGTACATTGAGCCCACAATCTTAAGTGACAACATAATGTAATAGCACTTAATTTTTTGTCACATCCATGTTGAGAATCTGTAACATTTTGAACATACTCATAAGGCAGTAAAAATGCTTCTTTTGCCATAGTTGTAAAAAGAGCTCTGCTACCATACATACGGTAAAAGCATAAGAGATGGCAAGTATGTATACACCAACTTACCTTTGCTGCATGCATGTTGGTCACAATTCTACTTATCAGAAGAGGTTGGCCCATGTCCGTTACATTCAGCTGATAGTTTTCTCTGTAGTAATCCTTCAACACAATCTGTAACACAGAATTTTGTGATGCAGCATACTTCTAGCAATATTTCAAAATGCAAGGCACAGTAGTGTAATCTACTTACTTCTGTTCCATCATGCATTGTGAATGTTGAACTTGGGTCCATATTCCAAGCAATGTCACATATGCAATACACTTTATTGGTGTGCTTCGTAAACACAGAGTTATTATTCACCAACCTGTGAACTTCACGCTGATAGTCACTCATGGGTCCCTGTTTCCATTCCAGTAGGTCTTGCCTGAAAAACAAATCAGTTACATTTTGACTGGAAATCCTGTAGTGCTTGTTGTGCTTGTTCAACAAACCCAAGGTAATGCTGTCAGATGCAAGTAAATAAAATGTATTCATTCAAAAAATTGATCACGGTAACCCCTACGCCAGGTAAGTAACCTCCACATGAAGTAAAATCTTACCGACCAATTAGTTTGCTCCCAGTGCTTTCTAAATTATTTGAGAAGTTACTTCTCATTAAACTGAAACCTCACTTGTCTTCACTGATTCCCAGCTTCCAGTTTGGATTCCAACCCCAACACTCCACAATTGAACAAATACATCGAATAACTGAAGTGATTAACCACGCATTTGAACGACTACAGTACTGCTCAGGAGTGTTTCTTGATGTTAGTCAGGCATTTGATAAAGTTTGGCATACTGGACTAAAGTTTAAGCTGAAGAAATCTTTGCCACATCCTTTTTATGTGTTATTAAACTCTTACATAGAAAACAGATATTTTCAAGCAAAATTCCAAGATAGCCTTACAGAGCTTCATCCTATTAAGTCAGGCATACCACAAGGTAGTGTACTAGGACCAATTCTATACATATTGTATACTGCTGACCTACCAACAAAAGAAAACACAACTATAGCAACTTTTGCAGATGATACAGCCATTCTGTCAGCTCATGAAGATCCTACTACTGCTTCCCAAATTGTACAAGACCATCTTTCTGACTTAGAAATTTGGCTTAAGAAGTGGAGAGTTAAAGTTAATGAATCTAAAAGTCACCACGTAACATTTACACTGCGTAAACGCTCATGTCCACCTGTTACTCTTAACAATCAGATTATTCCAGAAGCACAAGACGTGAAATATCTAGGGATGTACATTGACAGACGACTCACCTGGAAAAAACACATATGCACCAAACGCAAACAGTTAAATTTAAAATATTCCAAAATGCACTGGCTTCTTGGACCTAAATCACAACTCTCAGTGACAAGCAAACTAATCATCTACAAAACTATACTGAAACCAATTTGGACATATGGAATTCAACTATGGGGTACAGCAAGCAATTCAAACATCGAAATACTAGAACGTTTTCAAACCAAAACTCTGCGAACAATTGGTAAGATCCCCTGGTACATCAGTAATAAGTACATCTACAATGATTTTAAACTCCCAACAATCAAACAGGAAATCGCAGCATACAGCCTGTCCTACCAAAAGCGTCTCTACAGTCATCCCAATACACTGGCAATAAATCTACTTGACAACAGCAGCAGTACAACAAGCCGACTACAGAGAAACCAAGTCTTGGAATTGCAGTACAGATTTGCACCCAAATTATAAGAAAATTTATGGCCAATGGGCCATAGTTTGAAAAATTAATGTTATCATTGTTACTTATTGTTCAACTATTGAACAGATTGTAATTTTGCAAGTGTATAAAAAAAAAAAATTCAAAAAATTCCAAATAGGATGTAATTCAAGATATACTATTTAGTATTATTATCCACATGATGATCATAGATTTAGATGAACTAAATTCAAAGGTTGTTAATAGTTTGGGGGTCATCTTATATGACAGATACATGCTATAATTCTAGAGCTTTGATGAAAATGTATACCTTATCTTATCTGAAGGTTGTCTTATCAGCCAAAATATATGGTAGATATATAGAATGTTTACTGTAATATGAGGGTGGTTTGAAAAGTTCTCAGAACAATCACAACAGATCAGCACATTGAGTTGTTCACATGATATTCATTCGAGTGTTGCCTGTAAACATGTGCCACGTCAGTCCTCTTGGAAGAGAGCTCTGGCGGTGATATTATCTCTATTCCCATATAGTGATTTGCAAAGGTGGTAAAACTCAAGATTTGAGCAGTGATTAAGTATTTTTACAGGTCTACGAGTTGACCTATAGACACTTAGTTTCGCTTAAACTTACTTTTACCCAGATGTGTTTCAAAAACAAACATCTTCGAAGCGAATGGTTTCTCAACTGGTGGTTGTAGAGGAAACATTAGTTGTAGTTGTGACTACGCTGCTCTCTGGGTTGCTGGATATAAAACTTTAATATGTTGTCTGCTTGTGGTATTTCAAAATTCATGGCTATGTAAACATTCTTCATTATATGTGTTTTCTCCCAAATTATCAGTCCAGCTGTTGTTTTTACATGTTTTAGTAGTTTGATATCCCGTTCTATGGTGTGCTAAACTGACGAGAAGTGATGGGCTATGGTTGACTTGTCAACTTGTTTGAATTTTATGTTTCTAATGTGTTCCCTAAGTCTTTTTTTTTATTCATTTTAGTTTAGCCAATGTATATTTTTGGGCAATCTTTGCATTTTATTTGATAAACACCAGATTTTGAGTTGGTTGATTAGTGAAAGCAAGGGACATTCATGCCAATTTCCAGAATACACTAGGGGAGTCTGCTTCTTTATATTCAACAGTTGCCAAGTGGACAAATAAATTTAAATTTGGTCGGGAGAGCTTAGATGATGATCTGTGCAGTGGACAGCCAAGATGTGCCACTACCCCAGAAATCATTACAATAGTGTACAAAACAGTGATGGAGATTGACGCCAATTGAAAGTGCAAGAAATTGCTCAAACTTGCCAAATGTTATCTGAAAGAGTATATCACATTTTAACTGATGAATTAGATATGAAGAAATTGAGAGGTAGAATTGGAACTGGAAAATTCAATGCCAAAGCTGGGATTTGAACCTCAGACCCTACCCAATTCTACCTCTCAAACACTGCCCACGCACGGCTTGTGTGTTTAAAAACATAAACAGCAAGTTTGTAGGCATACATAAATAATAATTAGCATATGAAGAAATTATCTACAAGATGGGTGCTGCAACTCTTGACATTGGATAAAAAGCACATGAGAATGGAAATATCAGAACAATGCTTGGCCCATTTTGGGAGAAACTAACAAGATTTTTTGCACTGGTTTGTGACCACAGACAAAATTTGGGCCCACTACTATAGCTCAGAGACAAAACAACAGTCAAAGCAGTACAAACATGCTTATTCTCCACCACCAAAGGAAGCAAAGACAATTCTTTTGGGCAGAAAGATCATGACATCAGTGTTCTGGGATGTGAAGGGGATTCTGTTTGTAGATTTATCTCCCCACTGGCCGTACAATTACTGCAGAATGCTATGCTAACCTCTTGGATTAATTACAACAAAAGATACGCGAAAAAAGGTAAGTTTTAGCAAGGAAGAAAATCATATTCCATCAAGACAATGCACGCCTATATACATGTGCCATTGCCATGGCAAAATTAAACAAACTAAGGTATGAACTGTTGCCATACCTGCCTTATTCACCTGATAACACTCCATCAGAATTCAATCTCTTCCCAAAGCTGAAAATTTTCCTTCATGGACAAAGATTCACTTCAAACGAAGAATTGATAGCCAGAGTTGACAACTATTTTGCAGACCTGGAGGAATCTCATTTCCAAGATCAGATCAAAGCATTGGAACATTAATGGACCAAGTGCATCAATCTACAAGGAGACTACGTTGAAAAATAAAAAAATGTTTCAGTGGCATAAGTACTTTTTAAACCACCCTTGTATATAAAAATAGTATAGATAACTCATTTAAACTTGTACATTTTAAGGAATCAGTCACCAAATTCACTTTAAAAAAGAATTAACTCATCTTTTTGGGGCTAAAACTTATTAAGATTAATAACATTTTGAAATTTAAAGAAAAAGCACACATAATGACAACCACAACAACGCCAATTGTTTCAACCCTAGGTCAGCAAACATGCACTGTACTATTTTTATTCATTTATTCATTCACTCATTCATTCATTCATTCATTCATTCACTCCATTTATTTCATTCATTCCATTTATTTATTTATATAAGGTCCAAATGAGTATACTTCTCTAGGCAGCTTTATGGAGCAGCTTAAAGATGCTAAGGTCAAATTTATACGTCATTAAAGAAGAAATTCATTACATGAAAAAAAGGCAATTTGATCAGAATGACACATGCCTTCAGCTTTTAACTGTTGCCACATGCACCATATTCACTAGTTTGAATCCTAGTGATGTTTTCCTTTGATCAAATCTAAAGAAATGGCTTGCTGGACAGAGACCACAAGTCCCACAAACCCTTATTTTGCAATTGTACAAATAATTTTACAACAAACAGGTAAGGAAATTAAATATCTTCCTTTCATAGAAGTTTGAAAACAGTGTTGTTGTAATTAATTTAATTTAAAAGGTAAGTCAATTAATAACACTGAACAACACTTACAACATATTTTTCCGGGACGGGTTTCGAAGGTTACTTTCCTTCATTATCAACCGGACAATAACTGGGTTTCCATGGTGTTTCATGGTGCAGATGGTAATGCTTCTTCTGGTGTTTCTTCTGGTGGCGGTTCAATGAACTTACTGAAAATGTCTCTCTGAGGAATGTCTAAATTAAATACTCGGTTACTATTTTTTAAAATAAAGATTTGTTCCCATGTGGACAGTTCTTGTTTTCCGGTTATGTGTTTGAGAAGTTTCGGTTCTAGCTTTATGTCATGATTTTTTGTCCAAAAGTGAAACGCAACTGATGATCTTTCTAATTGTTTACTCTTAATGTTTCTAACGTGTTCCTTGGATCTAATTTCCAAATTTCTTTTGGTTTTTCCTATGTATATTTCATTACAATCACTGCATTCAATTTGGTATATGCCAGATTTTTTATTAGGTGGAATAGCATCTTTGATGTTTGAAAGTAGTAGGTTTTTTATGGAGTAATGGTTTACTGCTGTTAGCTCAATGTTGTATTCCTTGAACACTTTTTTAAATTTATCAAAGGCCCATGGATGATGTGTGAATTTTTTTAATATCATTTTTGTTTTTGCTGCTGTGAGAGTTGTAGTTTCTTTTAATAAAAATGCATTAAAACTTCTGAACATACAGGACAAAAGTATTAACTTCACAGTGGAAGTAGAAAAAGATAATAAATTACCATTTTTAGATCTAAAATTAATCAAAAACAAGGATAGAATAAATTTCGGTATTCACAGAAAACCACCGCAGACAGACAACTACATAAAAGCTAATAGTTACAATCCAAGAAGCCACAAACAAGCAATTTTCAATAGTTTAACACATAGATTGGTGAACATCCCTCTTTCAGCAGAAGAATATAAAACAGAATATTACAAAATAATTGAAATAGCACAAAAAATGGCTTTCCCAAAGAATTAGTAGACAAAGAGGTAAAACAAGCAGAAAAGAAAAAATTATTAAAAGAAACTACAACTCTCACAGCAGCAGAAACAAAAATGATATTAAAAAAATTCACATATCATCCATGGGGCTTTGATAAATTTAAAAAGGTGTTCAAGGAATACAACATTGAGCTAGCAGCAGTAAACCATTACTCCATAAAATACCTACTACTTTCAAACATCAAAGATGCTATTCCACCTAACAAAAAAATCTGGCATATACCAAATGGAATGCAGTGATTGTAATGAAATATACATAAGAAAAACCAAAAGAAATTTGGAAATTAGATCCAAGGAACATGTTAGAAACATTAAGAGTAAACAATTAGAAAAATCAGCGGTTGCATTTCACTTCTGGACAAAAAATCATGACATAAAGCTAGAACCGAAACTTCTCAAACACATAACCGGAAAACAAGAACTGTCCACATGGGAACAAATCTTTATTTTAAAAAATAGAAACCGAGTATTTAATTTCGACATTCCGCAGAGAGACATTTTCAGTAAGTTCATTGAACCACCACCAGAAGAAGCAGCACCATCTGCACCATGAAACACCATGGAAACCCAGTTATTGTCCGGTTGATAATGAAGGAAAGTTAACCTTCGAAACGCGTCCCGGAAAAATATGTTGTAAGTGTTCAGTGTTATTAATTGACTCACCTTTTAAATTAAAGGAAATTAAATGTTCTTTTGTAAAGAGTATAACGTTGAAGGTGGGCAGCACTGTGAACGAAGTGGCATCTGGGCAGGTTTTCTCTGGGTTCTCTAGTTTCTCTGACACTCATTCTACCAATTGCTCGATCATCACCTTTCCATTCATTGATTTTGCCTGCATTTCATATCACCCTCTTCCTCACTCTCATACCTGGTGCTTTGCTGACCACCCACTTTCAGGTCTTCACTCTGTCCAGTCCATAGATTCCTCTGCTCACTGACAGGCATCTCACCCTAGGCACTGGCTTGTAAGTACTACATAAGGGGAGGGTAATCAGGTAAAGAAGAAAAAGAATAAAGTTGAAGGTGACTTGTGTTTAAACAAAAAAGGAAAGGTCTGAGTTAAAAAATTTATTTTCTTTCTCATACTAAGAACTTTCCCAACAAACCTCATATTAAGGTGTGTAATCTTCACTTCCTGAATCACACTTGGGAACATAACTAATAAAGAGAAATGATAAACATGCTTATGAAATACTTACATTAAGTCAAGTACAGACTGTGTTCTGAGTATGCTGTGTGAAGAATGAATGCAGAGCTCGATTCCTCCGTCATACTGCTCTAGAGCCGTCACAAGGCCCGGCCACACTTCCAACCTGCAACATTTAAACCATTCTTTAGTAATGAAATTGTAAGTATGATGGTGGACCTCAAGAGAAAAAGCTTTCTTAGCACAGGCTTTTTAACCCATTAATGTCTGGTGTTGCCATATGACAGCATGCAGATGATTCTAGTAAATATTTTTCTATGTATTCTAATTTCAAGCTACAGTGGTGGGGAGCATTCCCTTGAGTGCAGAGAGGTATACGGAACTAAGCAGTATGGTCAGTGTTGTCAGTATGGTCAGTGTTGGTATGATACAGGACAATCATGTCCTGTAATCAACCTGAAGGTTGCAACTGCTGTTTTTCGAGGATACTCAGGAATCACTGTTTGAATGTTTGGTACTTCCCATCTTTTATTCTTTGATTTTTCATAGTAATACTTTGCAATAATTTTTTTGAATTCAGAGTTGACTAATCTTTTAGCTGCATAAAATGGTAAATTAACTATAGATTTTTGTACACCGCTGGTACCCTTTTTTGCAAGAAAATCAGCTTTCTCATTACCACTCAGTCCACAGTGAGCCGGTATCCATTGGAAGACTAGGTGTTTTTGAAGTGCTGTTAGGTGGCTAAGCATCTTCCAACATTCTATAATAGTTTGGTTTTTTGGTGACAACTTGGAAGTAATTGCTATAATTGCTGCCCTGGAATCTGAGAGAATAACTGCTTGCTGAAAATGTGAAATTCTGTACAAAAGATTTTGTAGGGCCATTCGAATTGCTTCAATTTCTCCATCAAAGTTAGTAGTTCCATAACTTAAAGATTTGTAATAGGAAAAGAGGTGACATGTGACTCCAGCCCCTGCTCCATCTCAGTTTGATATCAATGATCCATCAGTATAAATATGGAGCCATTCGTGTTCTGGAAATCTAGTATGGATTGTCTCTAATGCCAATAATTTTAGAACACTAGTTGGAGTATCACTTTTTTTAACTTCTTCTGTCAGGTTTAAATAATATGTGATGTCTAATGTATGTGTTGGATTGACTTTAGATATGAAGTTTTCCTTTGAATTAGGAAGGTGTACATTTTTCTTGATGTCTTGAATTTTGGAAAGAAAGCTCTCCTGAGTCTTTAGTATATGTGTAAAATTTCTCTTGTGCCATGTATTGAATGGGAGTCTGATCAACTTTTCGTGTTGAATAAGAGCCGCTTTTTCTATTTCATATTCAATGGGATATTGGTTGGTTAGTATTTCCATAGCTGCTATTGGTGTGGTTTTGATAGCACCTGTAATTAATCTCAGACTTTGGTTTTGAAAGATTTGAATTTTTTTTGTGTTTGCTGTTACAAGAACTTCGCTGCAGTAAGTAAACAATGGTTTTATATATATATTATATGTTGTGTTAAGCGTTGCTCTGGAACATCCCCACTTCATTCCTGTTAGACGTTTTAACAGTGAAAGGCGCCTCTCTGCTCTTTGTATTACATTTTCTATTTGTTTGGTCCATGTAAGTTTGGTATCAAATGTAACTCCTAAATACTTTGCTTGCTTTGTTTCTGGTAATTGTTGACCCTCAAAATTTAGTTTTATTTTTAGTGGTTTTTTTCTTAGTGAAAAGATTTGGTAGTTTGATTTTGTTGTATTAACAGTCATTAAATTACAAGGGCATGTAAAATATGTTATTTCCTATATAATTACAGCTTTAGCATTAACATTTTTCATAACACTGATCAGTGTTGAGCATCCATTACAGCTTGCTGATAATTCATCATCTCGGCATTTAAGGGCTAATGCAGACTTCTCAGTAATGAAAGAATGAGCATCGACTCTGGCACAGACACTTCATTGGCAGGAACTTCATCTTTGCCTGATCCAACTTAACATACTCTACCTCCAACCAACGACGGTGCTATATCAACCCTTTCATTCTCAAAGATACTGAAATGGAGCAATGAACGAGAAGTGAGTCAACTACAACGAACAGATGGAGCAAATTTTGATGTATAATCCCATCTACATCATCTATATCAAAGAGTTCATTAACAGATAGCCAAATATCCCATTCCATAAAACTTGACTGAATGATGATTTTATTCAACACAAGGAAGACAAGAAAAGAAAAGGTGTGCTCGCAGTAACTGTAAGCCGATTGTAAGAACATTGTGTTCAAAATGCAAAGTAGGATTGTGAATTCATTATTTCATCCTGTTTCATTCCCGCTAGAAGTATGAGATACTGTTTATCTTATAATTTATTTACTGTATACATATGCGTTTAATTTTGCCATGTTGTCTATATTTTTTTGTGAAGTTTTCCTCTAAAGGATTAATGTGGTCATAACCTGCTTATGTTGCGTGCTTATGTAAATGTGGGATATTAGACCTGTAAGTACCTAACATTGCCATATGATAATTGCATTTATTTTGAAAATTAAAAACTTGTAATTATTCTTAAACTGCAATTTATTTGATTATTCTTAAGATATAAATAAAAAATAAGTACAAAATAGAAAAAAATTAATTCCAGTGATAATGGGTTATGGAATTTAATAAGATTTTTAAAGACAAAGGCATTAAAATGTTTCTCAATACAAACACTGTCTTTAGAATTTGCTAACTAAACCATTAATAAAGTCCTATCTCAGTTGGCTAATGAGGCATTCATAAGTTTAAGTTGTGAAGATTAGAAGTCCGCCTCGTGATCATCAGATAAATGCAAAGTTTAAAATTACAATTTACACATTTATCTTAATTTGGTTTAAAAACACTACAGCTTATACATATTCATAATCTAGTCAATCAAAAGGTCCAGCAGTATTCAGCTAGCAATCTGTCAGATAAAAATCAAAGAAAAACATCAGCAGTTGAGTGTCGTATTGGATTTATAAGCTATAACATCTAGCAAAAGATCATGTTTATGAATGTATGTACCATCTTACAAGAAAACAAATGTACACCTTTTGTGGTTAAGTATCATTCAAACATGTTCTTATGGAAAGTATACAGTTTAAACCTATCTTGGTGCAAGTCAACATATCAAATTCCCCACTTTCAAGAATTCTGTGCCTTTATTTCCCCTTTTATTTCAAAGTACGCACAAAATATTGCAAAACTATTTAGGGCTGGTATTATAACAGAGGCTAAACTCTAGTTAGGTTTAAACTATAGTTTTAGGTTTTACCTTTGTTTTATAAACATTAATCTTCAGTTTAACTTACATTTTTCAGTTCATAATCAGAACGTTCCAAATGTTCATACACCCGATATTAATTATGTTTATTTTTTGTGTTTTTGTTACAGAAGATGATAGTTTACTTGCATATATTTTTTATTTATTTAACATGAGTGTTAGCAGAATTGTTTTTTGTGTGCATAGATAGGCCCATAAATTTAAAGTTATGTTAATTTTATATTAAGTAATATTAATGCAATACGGGGTAGTAAGGGGTAGTGATGCGCCTCCTATAGGCTCTCCTACCCAATTCCCATCCTCATCCTGCCCGTGGTGCACCCTGCTTTTAACAGATGAGGCTCTGGGGACCGATTCACAGCGGTATAACTGTTTCATCTAAAATGGAGGAAATGTCATTTACATATGTGCTGACCTATCACAGCACAACAGCGTCCCTCAGAGGCACATGAGGGGAAGGTCTGTGGATCTAAATATCATCTATTTAGTCCTCCCGGCTAGGTCCGATGGACCCGTTGACCAACGATAGGTGTGGTCCCCCTTGCAAAATGGGGGTTTAAGTCGGGTGATGTAACTGCCACATTGTAAAACTGGTCCCCGTTAAGAAAACAGTTACATGAAAGCCACATACATGAATATGAGTCCTAAAGATAAACATTCCGGAGTTAAAACTGTCCCCCAATCGGATCTCCGGGTGGGGACATCTTTAGGCAAATTTCATCAAAACAATTCCAATACTTTAAGAATTCTACAATGGAATGCAGGAGGCATGTCCCAGCCTAAAAAACAAGAGCTAATGAAAATATTAAAAGATCAAGATATAGATGTCTTCACAGTACAAGAAGCCAATATATCACAAGAACAGGAAATATACTTTGAAATGGATCAGTACACTACACATATACTTCCAAAGGCTCGTCAAATAGCAAGTGGTATTCTTACAGGAATTAAAAGAAATATGAAAGCTATTATCCAAATCAAAAAAACAATGGAAGAACAAGATAAATCAGAAATAGTTAAAATTGAAGTATGGAAAAGTAACTACCACTATAGAATTTACAGTATCTACAATCCTCCAGACAATACACTAGATCTAAATTCTATTCCCATAGAACCCAAAAGTATTTTAATAGGTGATTTTAATGCACACTCCCCTAGGTGGGGCTACAGAGATATAAATTCAGCAGGAAGAGTCATAGAAGACCTATTAAACTCGTCAACAATGGAATTAATATTTAATCCAAATGATCCACCCACTTACCTTCATTATAATGGTTCGGGTACAAATCCTGACCTTCTGATGGTGTCATCTGACATAATTGACAATACAAAAAGAGAAATAATAGAAGACCCAGGTTCAGGCCACAGAATCACCATAAACTCCATAAGAGGTCTACTAAATAAAAGTAACAAACCAAAAGTTAAAACTTCTTGGAATTTTAAAAAAGCAGATTGGTCCAGTTTCCAAAATGAGATAGAAGGGAAGTGTAATATACTGTTAGAATCAGAGTTCAAGTCAACAGATGAAATGAATAAAAAAATTTGTGAAATATTATTGACAGCAGCCAAAACACATATCCCCAAAGGAAAGTTAAAGAAATATAGCTACTTTTGGTCTCCATCTTTATCTAAGTTAAAACACGAAAGAAATATAGCAAGAGTCAAAGCCGAAAGAACCAAGTGTCCAGAAGATGTACAAAACTGGAGAAGAAAAGCAGCCATTTTTAAGAAAGAATTAATTACAGCAAAAAGGGCCAGTTTCACAAATTTTGTAGAACATATGGACTATAGGAAAGATGGAAATAAAATATACAAATTCCTTAATAAAACAAAATTATCAAAAAATACAACTGAACCATTAAAATATAATAACAAAAGCTTAACTACAGATAGGGAAATAGCAGAATCCCTTAACAAGTTTTATGCTCAGTCACAAAGAATACCCCAAGCGTATAAAAAACAAGATAAGGCTATCCAAAAAGCTATCAGAGAAACTAGTAAGCCAAAAGGTATACGAAATGATATTTTTATTCAGGATTTTAATGAAACAGAACTGGATTTAGCAATAGAACAATTACAGAACAAAAAATCTCCTGGACCTGACAAGATCCACCCAGAGTTTATTAAACACCTTGGCAGGAAAGGAAAAGAAATCCTACTTAAACTGTATAACACGTGTTGGAGAATGACTGTACCTTCCGACTGGAAAAAAGCCATTATCATCCCGATTTTAAAGAAAAACAAACCCTCAAACAATATTAATAGTTTCAGACCAATATCTTTGACCAGTGTTATTGCAAAAGTGATGGAAAGAATGGTGGCATCTAGACTTAACTGGTTTCTAGAATATTACAACTTAATTAATAGTTCACAGACCGGCTTCAGACAGAATCATAGTACAAGTGAAAATGTACTCCTACTACGCCAAGACATCAAGGAAGCTTTCAATAGAAAGGAGGATACCTTGGCAGTATTCATTGATTTTAAATCAGCATATGACTCAGTCTGGAGAAATAAATTAGTTGAGAAGTTGCAATCAATAGGTGTGAAAAGTAACATGCTCAAGTGGATAACTCAGTTTATTTCGCAAAGATTTTGTGCCACAAAATATAATACATACATTTCCAAATATAAACAAACACACCGAGGACTTCCACAAGGTGCTGTTCTGAGCACAACACTCTTTAACATATATATAAATGACCTTCCATCAATAATAAAAACTTTAGAAACCAAAATTGCTTTATTTGCTGACGATGTAGTCATTTGGACTTCAGGCTCTTCAAAAAAACCTGAATTAATTAAAGACAGAATAGAAACAGCCCTAAACAAAGTACATGAATGGAGCTCCAAAAACCTCATGACTATCAATGTGGAAGAAACAAATTATGAATTATTTACACTAAAATACAAACCAGTTAATGTTAGCATAAATTATAATGGTAAACCACTCAAAGCAGTTGATGATGCCAAATACTTAGGCATCACTTTCGACAGAAAGCTAAGTTGGAAAAAACATATAACAAACATCTCAGAAAAGGTTGAAAAGAAATTGCAAATCCTGAAAAGGTTAGCTGGTGCTAAATGGGGCTGCTCAAGGAGAGTCCTTAACACAACATACAAAATGTATATTAAACCAAACCTCTTGTACTGTTCTGAAGCTTTAATAACAGCAGCAAATGCTAACATCAATAAACTTGAACAAATACAAAATCAGGCTCTTCGCCTAATCACTGGAGCAGTTAAATCCACACCTATTGATGCCATGCTTGCCTTAACACGGACCCCATCAATAACAACAAAAATAGAAGAACAAGCATTGCTCCAACACGAGAAAATGTTACGACTGCCAAACTCTAAATGGAAAGAAGAGAACCTCCCCCATTCAATCCTTAAAACTCATAGTACTTTCCTAGAAAAGGTAACACAGATTAAATCCAAATTGAACATTCCTAACACCAGAGAAAATCTACTTATAAGAGAAAATCCATTGGAATTATTGCAACCTACCTTCATTTTGGAATTAATAGAGGAAATAAGTAAATCAGACACACCAAAAGAAATACAAAAACTTCTAGCTCTGGAAACAATCAATACTAGGTATCCCACAGAAGAATGGCTGCACATATATACTGATGGATCCTCGAAGGAAAACCTTACTGGAGCTGGAGTTACGTGTTCACATTTTTCCTTTTATCATTCTGTTGGCAGAGACACAACAAATTATGATGGAGAAATAGAGGCTATATACATTGCTCTCCGACAATTATTAAATCTTCCCTTAAATAAATTTAACAAGGCAGTAATTCTTTCAGATTCTAAAGCTGCAATTCAGGGAATATGTTCAAATACTACAAAGAAGTCAACAAAAATTAGAGAATGCTACAAAATGTTAACACAACTCCAAAAAGTTAATAAGACTGTTCATCTCCAATGGATTCCAGCATACTGTGGAGTCATGGGGAACGAAGCTGCAGACTCACTTGCAAAGAAAGGCACAACAATAAAACAAAATTCTAAATTCAATTTCTCATATTCCTCAATAAAATGCTTGATCATAAAAAATTTTTGTCATTCATATCTACAAGAAATGGAAACAAATGCCAAAGATAAAAAATGGATTACACTACTTTCCAATCCAGATATAATCCCCCAGAGACCAAGGAAAACAGCTGTTGCAGCCTTCCGACTATTGACAAATCATGACTGCTTGGCAAGTCATCTCTACAGAATAGGTATCTCAGCCTCACCAATATGTGTCCTGTGTAACGATCCAGCAGAAATGAATGAAGACCACTTGAAGACCTGTGAAGCATTAAGATCAGAAGAAACTACAGTTCAAAAGTATTGGAAAGCACGAATGCTAATGGCTTCATTGCCAGATGCAAGGCACTAGAAAACAACAACAACATATTAATGCAATACTTACTATGTTCTACATATCCAGTCATGAAATTAAAAGACAAACAAATGATAAGCAATGCAATATTTGAACCTAGGAAATAATGAGTGGAAGCAATGCCTTCTTAACCTCTTGGCCACCATAGTGTCATTCTATGTTTTGTTTTTAGTACTCATAAGCTAACCATTCCACTATCAGTCACAGATCATTATGCAGTTCTTTTGTGTGCATTGTGAACGCAGCTTTTATGAAGATACACGAAGCTCTTCGATTGACACATAGAATCTGGGGATGACTCTTTTTTTTTCCATGGATGTACATACATTCAGAATTCATTTGGCCAATGTAATAAAAGTAATACCCAATCTGGCAGCTAATAATGCATTAGTTAAATTCACTGGTGCTACAAGAGAAAATCTTTATCTTTTAAATTGGTAAACTACACTGTATCTAACAATTTATGTGCTAATCACAGTACAAACCTTAATAGAAATTTTGGAATTAGACTGAAGTAATGCTATAGTAACTTTACACTCTGACAAATGCATGTATATTATCCATAAAATGTTGTTAGCTAATGCTGGATTTCTGACAATGAAGTCATTAATCCTCTTGCTCTCCAATATTTTTCACTGATGGATGGGGCACTAGAAGTGGCCGGGCATATTTGCTGAGCTGGTTGCGTTTGTGCGGCGTTGCGTGCGGGGCATGCATCTTGGGTTGGCGGTTGCCCCTCCATTGCTTCGACTGGCCGATCTGCGCATGCGCCGGTGCTTCGTTGTTTCGCGTGCGCGGCCGGGTGCGGGCGACCTACACTTATCTCTTAATCTTCTTTCATTGCAAAAGTTGGTCCTCATTTTTCTGATAGTAAGTTCTGGAGGTCAATATCCTCTCCTTTCTTTACATCTGTACTTCTTAATGTCTTGCTTTATGGCAGCAGTAATGCCCTTCTGTAATATTCATGTTCTTTCACCTCCTCTGGTTTCCTTTGGCACATTTCCAGGTAAGTGAAATTTTCTAGCCAGGAAAGATAATCTATCTTTTGTCACCCCTGTGATTCCTTGGAAGCTTGCAGCACATAATGACAATACTCGGCCATCATTAGTTTTCACACTGTATTTAATACTAACAGCCTGCTTCCTATTTGCAGCTTCTTTCTTCACCACTCTGCAATTAACCCCTAACATGCTGACCTGTCATGGCATGTAATACGTCCTCTGATTGGTAATCAGAGGATATGGTCGGTGAATTTATTTTGATAACTCTCCCGGTCAGGTCGGTGAGACCCGTAAACCAACGACAGGTGTGGTCCTCCAGACATTCTGGGGGTTGTGAGAGAGCGATGTGACCGCCAAAACATAAAAATATGGTGCTCTCTAAAAAGCGGTTACTATTACTGCTATTGTGAAAAATATTGGAGAGCAAGACTCATTGTCAGAGGTCCAGCATTAGCTAACAACATATTTGAAGGTGGTCTCGATCCATTTCCTCTTGCAGATCACATAGAGGACAGAGTGGTGAAGAATATATCCCAATTCTGTTTAAACGTTTTGCCAGACAATCATGTCCTGTAATCAACCTGCAGGTTGCAACTGCTGTTTTTGGAGGATACTCAGGAATTACTGTTTGAATGTTTGGTAGTTCCTATCTTTTATTCTTTGATTTTTCATAGTAATATTTTGCAATAAATTTTTTGAATTCAGAGTTGACTAATCTTTTAGCTGCATAAAATATTATCCATAAAATGAGTTGCTTCATTAGTACCTTAGGATTCCAAATTACAAAGCATTGAACTTTGTTAAACTGATAATAGTGACAAGCATATCTGGCACATAGGTTCATTTAAATTTGTATGTGTAAAGCAATGTCATTGTTTACAGTGCTTCCTTTTTCTACTGCAATATTAACATTTATTTTCTCTATCCACCCTATTTTTAAAACTAGCATTTCAAGAAAACATTTCTCCTTTTTACATTACTAAGCTTGTTTCTCACTGTAGTCTACTGTAAATCTTTTTTCATACCAAACAAACTTACTTAGTTTGTGGAACTTTGTGGCTGCCATATGGATAAAGATGCTCTCCTCCAAAGTGTGCAAACTCCAACATATTCTTTATCCGTCTGAAGAGCACATTGTGCATGTGCACACATTCTCCCATACTCCTCTGTTGTTTGTAGATAAGTGTAATTGTTATCATGGACTGGTCTCCTGGATGTGCTCCAATGTATGTGCATCTCTAAAATGTATAAAAACAATATCTGTAGGTTACTTGCATATCACATACACAAGAAATGGAGTTAAAGCATCACTGATGAATTTAATTAGGTTTAATCATGCTTTTCCTGGCCTTACAGATGCCCCTTCAGTAGCAATGTAGAAGGGAAAAGTACAGAAAAGCTTAATTAAATTCAAAGGTAAATCAATTAATAACACTAAACAACACTTACTTTAGAATTTCTCGGAACTTGTTTTGGAGGCCCATTTTCCTCCATTATCAATTCATTTATTAGATGGGATGGGCAACCTATCTAATGTAAAATATCCAGTATATACAAAATTCAATCACACCTAATAGAAAATCTGGTATATACCAAATTGAATCGCACTAAATAAAAATCTGGTATATACCAAATTGAATGCAGTGACTGTAATCATGTTTATATAGGAAAAACCAAAAAAAAAAATTTGGAAGCAAGATCCAAAGAACACTTCAGAAACATAAAAAACAAACAGACAAATCAGCAGTCGCCACCCACTTTTGGACAGAAAATCACAACATAAATCCAGAACCAAAACTTTCAAACATACAACGGGACAACAAGAACTGTCCATATGGAAACAAATCTTAATTTTGAAAAATAGAAACAAGAATGTTCAATTTCAACATCCCCCAGAAAGATATGTTCAGCAAGTTCCTTGAACCACCACCAGAGGAGACCTCAGAAAAAACATCGCCAGCCACACCACAGAGAGCCATTGATGTCTGGTTAATAATGGAGGTAAATGGGCCTCCAAAACATGTTCCAGGAAGTTATAAAGTAAGTGTTGTTTAGTGTTATTAATTGATTTATTTTTGAATTTAATTGATTACAACAAAACTTGTTTTCAACACTTTCAAGAAAGAAGACGGCAAGGCTTGTTCACAAAAACTCAGAATGGAAATTACAAAGATAAGGTTTATACACAACAACCTGAGAATGGAAAGCAGAATGGGCATGCATTTCTATAAACACACTGACAGTAAAGTGAAAAATCTGATGTGCTGTACTCACATGACTTTCTCTACTCTTGTACTAACCACTCTTACAAACTCTTATTCCTATATTTTCTTAATGTTAGTTGAAATAAACATTTGTACAAATTATCTTATTGCTTGTTTTCTAGTAGGTGCAAGGGGAATATTAGAATACAGTAGGCTTTGAGCAATAGTCAAATCTTTAAAGGTTTGAGAGCCTGCTCTCTGTACACGCTTAACATATAAAAAGAACGATGTTCCATTTCACAAAAGTTTTAAGTTTTCTGAAACTGATACAAATAACAAGAATATCTTCAAAGTGGTTCACTCTACAAAAAAATTTATTTGGACATAAATTGTGTGGCTATTTATTTATGCCAACAAGCTTACTGTTGGTGTTTCTAAACACACAAGCCATTTGCGGGCAATGTCTAAGAGGTGGAATCAGGACTGAAAAATTCAATGCCATAACAGGGATTTGAACCACAGATCTTCCGCATAACGAGCAGCTGCTTTAACCATTAAGCTACCATGGCCAACTTGCTAGTACAACATTAAATTCCCCAGCTGATTCGTACTTTTTCCACTTAGACCACAAGGGGATCTCACATCAGAGATAAATACCCAAGGGTGATTTACAATTGCAAGTGCTTTATGTCCCGGGTTTAAGTAACCTTTAGATGGTAATTATTATTTATTTATGCCAACAAGCTTACTGCTGAATTTTTCAGTCCTGATTCCACCTTTTAAACATTACCTACACACAGCTTGTGTGTTTAAAAACACCAGCTGTAAACTTGTTGGCATAAATAAATAATAAACACTATCTGAAGGTTACTTAAACTCGGGAAAAAATTGTAAGTTACTCTTGGGGTATTTACCTCTGATGTGAGATTCCCTTGCAGTCTAACCAGGAAAAGTATGAATTAGCTGGGGAATTTAATGTCATAGTGGCAAGTTGGTCATAGTAGCTTAGTGGTTAAAGCAGCCGCTTGATAAGTGGAAGATCCATGGTTCAAATCCTGGCAATGACATTGAATTTATCAGTCCTGATTTCACCTCTTATAAATTATGTGTTTTAGAGAGATCTACATATTTTGTATGTTCAAAAGTATTGGAAAGCACGAATGCTAATGGCTTCATTGCCAGATGCAAGGCACTAGAAAACAACAACAACAACAACATATTTTGTATAGTAAGATATGGTCTATCTCTTACAGTTTATGAGTTATTCAAAGTAAACAGGAGTAAACAGGACTACATAGACTATAGTCAGAAAATTCAAAATATATTTCATTTGTCATACAGATGTGTTAAACATGTTGTTGTTGTTAGCTAATGCTGGATTTCTGACAATGAAGTCATTAATCCTCTTGCTCTCCAGTATTTTTCACTGATGGATGGGGCACTAGAAGTGGCCGGGCATATTTGAAGGTGGTCTCGGTCCATTTCCTCTTGCAGATCACATAGAGGACAGAGTGGTGAAGAATATATCCCAATTCTGTTTAAATGTTTTGCCAGACAATCATGTCCTGTAATCAACCTGAAGGTTGCAACTGCCGTTTTTTGAGGATACTCAGGGATTCCTATTTGAATGTTTGGTAGTTCCCATCTTTTATTTTTTGACTTTCCATAGTAATATTTTGCAATCATTTTTTTGAATTCAGAGTTGACTAATCTTTTAGCTGCATAAAATGGTAGATTAACTATAGATTTCTGCACATTGCTGGTACCCTTTTTTGCAAGAAAATCAGCTTTCTCATTACCACTCAGTCCACAGTGAGCTGGTATCCATTGGAAGACTAGGTGTTTTTGAAGTGCTGTTAGATGGGTAAGGATTTTCCAACATTCTATAATAGTTTGGTTTTTTGGTGACAACTTGGAAGTAATTGCTATAATTGCTGCCCTGGAATCTGAGAGAATAACTGCTTGCTGAAAATGTGAAATTCTGTACAAAAGATTTTGTAGGGTCATTTGAATTGCTTCAATTTCTCCATCAAAGTTTGCAGTTCCATAACTTAAAGATTTGTAATAGGAAAAGAGGTGACACGTGACTCCAGCCCCTGCTCCATCTCGGTTTGATATCAATGATCCATCAGTATAAATATGGAGCCATTCATGTTCTGGAAATCTAGTATGGATTGTCTCTAATGCCAATAATTTTAGAACACTAGTTGAAGTATCACTTTTCTTAACTTCTTCTGTCAGGTGTAAATAATATGTCATGTCTAATGTTTGTGTCAGATGAACTTTAGACATTAAGTTTTCCTTTGAATTAAAAAGGTCTACATTCTTGATGTCTTGAATTTTGGAAAGAAAGCTCTCCTGAGTATTTAATGTATGTGTAAAATTTCTCTTGTTCAATGTATTGAATGGGAGTCTGGATCAACTTTTTGTGTTGAATAAGACCCACTTTTTCTATTTCATATTCAATGGGGTATTGGTTGGTTAGTATTTCCATAGCTGCTATTGGTGTGGTTTTGATAGCACCAGTAATTAGCCTCAGACTCTGGTTTTGAAAGATTTGAATTTTTTTTGTATTTGTTGTTACAAGGACTTCGCTGCAGTAAGTAAATAATGGCTTTATATATACATTATATGTTGTGTTAAGAGTTGCTCTGGAACATCCCCACTTCATTCCTGTTAGACGTTTTAACAGTGAAAGGTGCCTCTCTGCTCTTTGTATTACATTTTCTATTTGTTTGGTCCATGTAAATTTGGTATCAAATGTAACTCCTAAATACTTTGCTTCCTTTGTTTCTGGTAATTGTTGACACTCAAAATTTAGTTTTATTTTTAGTGTTTTTTTTTCTTAGTGAAAAGATTTGGTAGTTTGATTTTGTTGTATTAACAGTCATTAAATTTTCTTTGGTCCACTTTTGTAGGTTGTTTAAGGATTGTTGCATGGTTGTTTCTAGTTCTGTAGTTTTGTTTTTTGGTTTTTAAGTCCACATTACTAAGTCATCAGCAAATAGTGCATACTTCACACTTGATTCTTGTATTTGTTGTGGCAGATCATTAATAAATATATTAAAAAGTGTAGTGCTGAGCACTGCACCTTGTGGTAAGCCACGGTGTACTTGTTTATATTTAGATATATTTCTTCCAAATCTGGTAGCAATAAAGCATTGTGTTAGGAAATGATATAGCAATGAAAACATTGGACCTTGTATCCCTATTTTTTTTTACTTTCTTTAGCAGTTTTGTTCTGCACATTGAATCATATGCACTTTGAAAATCAATAAAAACTGATACATTATCTTCTTTTCTATTGAAGGAGTGTTTGATTCCTTGACTGAGAAGTAAGAGTTGTTCATTTGTAGAATGAAACTCTCTGAATCCAGCTTGACATGGGGAAATTAAATTTTGTGATTCTAGAAACGAATTTAACCTATTTGACACCATTCTTTCCATCACTTCTGCTATTATGCTAGTAAGAGCTATTGGTCTATAATTTTTTATTTCTAATGTTGTTTTATCTTTCTTCAAGAGTGGGACAATTATTGCTTTTCGCCATTCGGCAGGTACAGTGGTTTTCCAGGATAGATTGTAGAGTTTCAGTAGTTGTTGTTTTGCTGTTTTTCCAAGGTTTTTTATGACCTCTGGATGTATGTGATCTGGTCCAGGAGACCTTTTGTTTTTTAGATTATTAATTGCAATGTTCAGTTCTTGCATACTAAAATTTTGAAAAAAGATATTGTATTGAGTGTTAGGATCACATTCTCTTTCTTGTTTCAAATCTTTCTTAAATTGTTTACGTTCCTTTTTATTATTTCTTGTCACTTTATGTGAATTAGCATAATATTTATTGAATGTTTCGGTTATGGTGGCATCAATTGTTCTTACAAAATGTAGATCTTGCTGAAACACACAATTTATATCTCAACAAATTTTTTTGTAGAGTGAACCTATTTGGAGATATTCCTTGTTATCGGTGTGAGTTTTGGAGGACTTTTACTTCTGTCAAATGGAACATCATTATTCATTTTTTTATATGTTAACTATGCAAAGAGAATGGAATTTGAAAGCTTTAAAAGCTTTTACTATTGCTCAGAACCTACTGGATTCCCATATTCCCTTCTACCTACAAGAGGATAAACATAAGATAATTTCTGCAAATGTTTATCTCAACTGACACAAAGAAGATATAAGAATAAAAGTTTGTAAGAATGATTAGTACAACAGTAGAGAAAGTCATGTGAGTGCAACACATCAGATTTTTATTTACTGGAACTTTGTCTATTTTTCTGGATGGAATGAGCTTTATCATATTGTACCTTTTCTGAGATGCCAGAACTATATTGTAATAGTTGAATATCCTTTTGAATTTTTTAGTCACCCATGAGTGGTAAGTGACTTTTATAAATTTCTTCTTCTCTTTTTCTGATTTAAGAGTGGACTTCTCTGCAATTTTGTTTTTCTGTTTGATTTTTGTAGTTTTTTGCATACTAGTTCCTTGCTAAACCCATTATCATTATCAAAAATAAAAACAAAATTGCAGAGAAGTCCACCCTAAAATCAGAATAAGAGAAGTCATTTATAAAATTCACTTACCACCCATGGGCAACTAAAATATTAAAAAAAATATATTCAACCATTACAATACAGTTTTGGCACTTGAGAACAATTGCAATGTAAAAATCCTCATCCCATCCAGCAAAATAGATAAAGTTCCAGTAAATAAAAAACCAGGGATATACAGATTAGACTGCAATAATGTGACAATGTTTACATTGACAAAACAAAAAGAAACACCAGGGTTAAGGAACATTTTAGTCATTTGGTAAATTAACATATAGAAAAATCTGCAGTTTTAGCCCAGTTCTGGAAAACACACCATGTTATTCAACGTAACATCCATCTTTCAAAATATGTACAGCAGGCCAGAGATCTCAACACTTGGGAAAGAATTTATATAAAAAAGTTCCAAAGACGCCTGGTGAATTTTGATCTTCCATTTGAAGAAAACACTCTCATGAAGTTTGTCCATTCTACACCAGAGGAAAAACAGTCAACAGTGGAGGATCAGCTAATTATATCTATTCAATAGTCAAGAGCAGCTGATGATGTAAGAAAGTTCCTACAAAACTAGTCGAGCATAAATAACAGCTTCTTGAAGCAATTTTGTGTTAGCCTATTGTACAGTTTTATTCCACTATGATTTACACTGTTTTTGGCTAGATTCGTTCTGCAACATTACACATGTAGATTTTCTTTCTGCCTTGTACTATGATAATGAATCTCTTGGTTATCTGGTAGCGGATCCTTATTCGTCTGATATGATGGATAACTTCTAATATATACATACTTGCTGCAGTCATAATCCTTAACTTTTTGAACAGTTCCCTGCATGGAGATCTACTTGATTCGCCGGTCATTATTCTTATGGCCCGCTTTTGCAACCGAAAAACTTTTTCAGATTCTGTTGATGCCCCCCAGAACATTATTCCATACCTTATATGAGTATGAATGTATGCAAAGTAAGCACTTCTAAGAACTTGCGCACTCGTTACCCTTTTCAAAGTACTCAATATGTAACATCCCACACTTAGTTTCTTGGTAAACATATTTGTGTCCCCCATTTAAGATCTTCTAAAATAATTATTATCCCCAGAAATTTAGTTTGATCTTCATATTTTATGACTTCACTGTCTAGTTTTATTTGCTTCTTTAGATACATGTCTCCTAACCCATTAAAGTAAGACATTTTAGATTTTGTAGTCACTTTACAAACATGTTATTTGACACAGCCGGTGAAAGATTAAGATATTTTAACACAAAATAGCAATTTTAAAAATATATAATTATGTACACTTACTTTTAAAATGGTTTTTAGGTACTTATAAGTTTTTTAGGAATTTCATACAAAGGTAACATGAAAACCTTAACCCACCTATTTACAGCAATACCTTTTGCATATGCATAGAAAAAAATATCACAGCTCTATCATAGGTTATTAGAAAAGTGCATCTAAAGTTTAATAAAAGCAAGTTTTGCTAAATGGTAAAAGAAGATACCCAGGAATGCTGGCAGCTATTTTTAAATCTAGATTTAAATCCCAATTTAAATGCCCTTAATTGCTGCAAAGAGACATAAGCCATATGCACATATTCTACAATCTGTGTAGAGTCATATTATGCATAAAACCAAAAATTTTTTTTGAGGCATCTGTCCTTAAAGTCATAATGGTATAAAAGGAGGTATTAGGAAGGTTTAAGTATTCATGTAAATATCCTAAGCTTTGAAAATAAGCTGGATTACAACTTGAAACATGTCAGCTGTGGAAAATCTTGCAATATTATTAAGATAAGTCAAGTTTGTAGTTTCTAACTTGTTCTTATTTTAGATTCTGTTGCTTCAGTGTTAATAGCTTCAATATTTCCTTACTACTCCCTTGCTAAAGAGTTAAAGAATTATCTAATTGAAAAGTGCCCATACAGGTTAGAAGAGATGTTAAATAAAATGTGTACTGTTAATGTATTTTTTGTATATTCAATATTCCATGTTTGTATTCCATAAGTCTAATTATGTGCCATGATGTACTTTTTATTCATTTATTAGCATTTGACAATGCTCCACGCTTGTATTAAAAGTTTTATGAGCAATAAATTTGAATTTGAATTAATCCTAAGCTTCAGATTCATGACATACCAATGTGTCATGAGAATTGTTCCATACATGGCAAAATGTTAATGACCCTCCAATAAGGAGCTGGTATGTTATCATGCCCACCTCTGAAGCATGTCTGCCTCATATCCAAGAGGCCGCAAGTTCGAATCTCGCTTATGGTGAGTTATCCGGATAACATTCCTTCCGAGGTTTTCCTTATCCTGAGAAGACAAATGTCGGGTAACTTAAAGCTGTATGGACTTCGAGCTCATTTGAGCATCATTTCACCCATTTCATTCATTCATCATCCAATATGACACTATAATGGAGGATGTTAAAAAAGAAGTGTATATTATCATGCCCAATGGCACAGAACTTTTTTAACTTTAAAGTATGTATGATTCAGACATGATGAGTATTTCAGCAATAATTTAGGTTACCTCATTTTTCAGCTTGATGGGCAGGTACAATGTACCTCCATCAAAAATGACACCACCAACTTCCTGCATGTACCGATTGACCATGTTTATTCTCAATCCTCGAGAGCTGATATCCGGGTCAAATTGCACTTCGTATTCATACACCCATTTTCCTTTCTCCTGGTAAAGCCTGATGTAGTTAGCAGTCACCTTTATGCTGAAAATAAAAAACATCTGATGTGTTAAATTCACATAGCTTTCTCTTCTTACTCTCATACGAACTATTGTTACAAAAACTACTACTTCTATCTACTTCATGCTAATTGGAATAAACATTTGCAGAAATAAATTATTTATTTATGCCAGCAAACTTTCTGCTGGTGTTTTTAAACACACAAGCCATGCAGAATGTAAAGTACTTAAGATAGTAAGTCGACCTCGGGGTATTTATCTCTGATGTGAGATTCCCTTTGTGGTCTACAAGGAAAAATATGAAACGGTTAGAATTCAATGCTTTACTAGCAAGTTTTCACAGTAGCTCAGTGATTAGGGTAGCTGCACGTTAAGCGGAAGGTCTGTGGTTCAAATCCCAGCTGTGGTATTAAATTTTTCAGTTCTGATTCTACCTCTCAAATTTGCAGAAATAGTTTTATTATACACTGTGTTATACAGAATACTATGAGATAACTTTGAATTTCCATTTTCTTTGCAAGGTCACAAAAATAAACTGAACAGCATCTAAGCAATAATAAAAAAATGATGCAATTTGAGTCAACTGATGCTCTGTAGTTTGCATATCTCTATTTTCCTTCAACATACTTTGTCTTCACTTAAGACATTATAAAAATTTGACAACTAGCTGGAACACTGCTGGTTGTGTTGATTTTTTATCTTTGGAGAGGAGACATCTGATGGAGATACAATATTCCAGTCAGTTGACAAACCCTTGATAATGTCTTCAAATGGAGGTAAAATGTGTTGAACGAAAATAAAGCTACGTAAAGTCAGAGTGTCTCAGTCAACTCATTCTTTTATTATTACATTACTTCACACTGTTAACTCCAATCTATCTGTTACATATAGCAATTAAGCACTTAGAAAATAGTTTAAAGTGTTTCACAATTCAAACCAATTATAAGGAATATCTCAGAAATGGTTAAAGGTTCAAAAGATTAAGTGACATAAATTGTATGTTGTGTACCAAATACTGACAATGCCTAGTATGTTGTGTGGGATGGCAAACTGATCAGTTTTCAAATACGAACACCAGTCCAGAAATGCACAGTTTGGATGCTGTAGAACATCAAAGTATGAGATGGGTGTGCATTTACATTTAGTCAATAAACCCAACATCGAGCTCTCTACATTACTAACGGGCTTTGAACTGTGTATCTCCTACGTCATTGCAGAACCTATATTGGTGGTGGTGAGCCCCATGCACATGATCCAATACATGTGGCTGTCTTTGAAGATTTTCAATCGCTCCGTGAACTCAAGCAATAAGATCCTCTGCTGACATTACAGCAGTGCCATACATAATTTTCTTCATACAACTCCACAGAAAACAGTCGAGAGATGTCAGATCTGGTGACTGTGCTGGCCATGAAACTGGTCCACCTCTACCAATTGATCAATTTGAATATACAGTGTTGAGGTGATTCTGCACATTTACATCAAAGTTTGCAAGAGCTCAAGTCAGCCATTACAGCAGCTGTGTACTGGTACATGTTGGACTGCTGTCAAAACACTGCTGTATTGGAAACCACTCAAGTAACGCAGTAGAATGTGCATCAAGGACGGTTTGTACACTGCAGAGCATCAAAGTTTGAGAACAAACAGTTGTGAGCATTTGTTGAGATTTCTTTTGGTAAACTAAAATGGAAGGTATGCAACCCTTTAGTCATCTGTGTATTGCAGATGCACAACCTGAGCTTAATAAGATTGCTGCGATGTGCTACATTCCTTCATAGAGTCATTGGTGTGCATCCTACTGCGTTGCTTGTGCACAGTAACATTTTAACAACAGTACAACATATACCAGAACACATCTGCAGAAATGGTCAACATGAGTTCCAGCACACTTTGGTGTAAATGTGTGGAATCACTTCAGCATCACATATCCAAGTCGATGGATTGGTAAAGGTGAGACAGTTCCATGGCCAGTACAGTAGCCAGATCTGATACCTCTTGGCTATTTCCTGTGGAGTTGCATGAAGGGTGTGGTGTGTGGTACTCCTGTAATGTCAGCGAAGGAACTTTTGCTTGAGTCCATGGAGCAGTTGAAAATCTTCAAAGATAATTGCATGCTGGATCATGTGCCTGAGGCTTACCACTGCTGATATAGGCTCTACAATGACATAGGAGGCATACGGTTCAAAGCCTGTTTATAATCTAGACAGCTCGATGTGCTACTCATGTTGGGTTTATTGTAGAAATGTGAACATATACCCATCTCACACTTCAATGCTCTACAGCGTCAAAACTGTGCATTTCTGGGCAGTGTTTCTGTTTGAAAACCAATCAGTTTGCCATCCTACACAACATACTAAGCATTGTCAGTGTATTATCTTAAAAATATAGTAGCTGAAACAAAATCTTTAAAACCATTTTGAAGAAAATTAAAAATAATGAAAAACATTACATATAAAGGGTAGTTTGTAGTGAGGGGTACACGTTTGGTATTTATTTCACTTTTCATTTTTTAGTTATGCTATCTACAGATGTACATACATACACATATATGGATCCTTTTCTAAAAATGTGTTGGATTCAGGAGGCTTCAAAACATGTATTTTTGGTCGAATCACTTAAAAATAGTGTAACAGTGGAAGTTTGTGTTACAATGAAATGTAATTACACTAGGTACTGAAAAAGAGTTTGTAATTTGCCTTAACCGAAATTCGTGTTAACCAATAAAACTTCCTATAAGAACTAACGGATGACTGCTGGGACCATTTTTTTTCCTGTCAACTGCAAGTTCAACTTAAGCGCGTTTGCACAAATAAGGTTACACTGTAGTTAAAATGGGGATGAATAACTGTAGCTGTATAATGTTGTGATGCCAGCCTATTGCACAGTGGACATCAAAGAACGGCCAGGGGCAACCTACTTCACACCACATACCAGACTGGTGGTGGATGATTCAAAGGTGCTCAAGGTCAGGCTGCCTCGCACCACTATTTGTTGCAGAATGTGCAAGTTTTTCAGATTTTAATTAATGAGTGAACAGCAAAACAACTGCATGTGTACAGTCATCATGGGAGAACTGCCACGTCAAAAGGAAGATAGTGGTGCAGTTTAATGAGTGTTGAGCAATTGCATCACCAGAATTAGTTTTTGTGAGACAGAAAGAACTGAAAGACAGACAAATTGTGTGTTAAGTTTACGAGAAGACAACAGCTTGAGATGTAATATCACGAAGGAGTAACCTGTGTTAACATCAATAAAAAAGAACTGTGTTGTTGTGCATTCAGTTAGAAGAAAATAAAGTGACAGAAAAAAGTAACTAGGCTGGACTTTTGTCATTTTTGTTACAATATTTTCAGTTTATAGTTCAATTCTAAATGTTGCAAAATCTGGCCCAAAATAATTCCACATGGAATGATTAATCCACTTTCTACTACACAACATAGCAACTGGTGATGTCTCTGGTAGCAGAGTATATTTACCATTTGCTGTAGGAGCTGCTCATTTTAACTGTAGACTTTTCTTGCATGTTTAGACAAGACATTGCTCTTGAGGGTGGTTCTTCTGTACTAGAACCTGAAGCTGATGGCTGCACTGCTGTAGGGAAGGTTTGCTGTGGAGGGGATTGCCTTCTTAAAGGTCTACGTGGTGTACGTGGGATAGCACCAGTGCTAGCAAACCTGGAACAGAATCAATAGTGCTTAGAATGAATTACAAAAGACAACTAATGTTAACACCAAGGAAAGAGCCAAAGGGAGATAAAAGAAATTCAGATTAGCATTAGGAAGTATTTGCATTGAACCGTATTACAAATGGTTCTAGCAAATATAGCTGAATTATTGTTCTTGGCCTCTGAACTCAGAAGTTTGCATTCTGTAGATCCTACAATTTGTCTTGACAACAGGATGTGGAACATGTAAATATGTTAATATCTTATACAATATTTACAATATAATTACATAGCATAGATAAACTAATGATTACATTGGATGTTGTCAAATTCATTAATGCTATAGCACGAATGCTTAAGAAGATATTCCTTTAGCTTAATTTTGAGTACCTTATCATTACAGGTCCTCAGCGCATTAGGTAGTGTGGCGGGGTTTTATTAAAAAGATGGTTATCACATATTAATGTGAATTTAGCAGCAAATGGAGCACTGTTTTTGCTAAAAGGTGGAATGTTTGTTAGTGCAGACGCCACTTTTATCTTCAGGGGAGGTGGTCGTGGAATGGAATGCATAAATCAACGTATTTTTATTATAAACACATTTATTCGTTCATCTACACTTCTTTTCACAAAGCAATTAGTTAACAACTCTTAAAATTGGATAGCGTCCATGCTGGCTAGAAGTTTGTATGTAATTCACATATTCACACGCCATCAACAATTATACGTCCTTACACTTTGAAGTCACAGACGCTAATGAAAGTAGTTTCTGAGCGTCCTATGACGCAACACCGCCATTCTAGTGTATTCATCCGCGCAACAGTTCTCATTGGTCGAACTCAAACAATTGAGAAGACATTGTCTATTTTGAGTATTATCAAAAGAAATAAGTCCCTGATACACCCAAATTAAAAGAATTAAAAATTTACACACTCTTACAAAAATATTTACATGAACAATCTTCTATTAGTCAATATTCTGTCTCATATGCCCCTTGTTTTGTTTTTCAAATTGTCACCTTATTTACAATCTTGAAACACAATACAACACTTCTCCCTACTTCTATGATTCAATCACTTTGTACAATATATTTTTTTTTTCTTTACAGTCTTCTTCACTGTTTGTCTTTGTCCTTTGTTTTGACATAATACAACATGTCTTTAGAAGTTTCACATATTCGGTTACTACATAATGCATTCGGTTATTATACAATACATATCCAGTTATTGCACAACATATTTAGTTATTACACAATATGTCCAATTATTATGCAATACATATTCAGTCCTTGTACAATATACCCAGTTATCATATCACATATGTTGTTATTATACAACACACCTTCTGTCATTATACAATACATATTCAGTTTTGGCATAAAGCATTTAGTTATTACTCAACATATTCTGTTATTGTACAATATATCCAGTTATCATACAATACATATTCAGTTATTGTACATTTGACATTGACACAAATATAATTTAAGTGTTTCATGTGGTTTTTGACTTGTATTCATTGCTATGAGGAGAGAAAAACAGGATACAAATTTTGAGCTAATGATTATGATCATGTTTATGGCAATATTTTATTCAGTTCTTTGCCTTCTTTGTCTTATAAGCTTATGTATAGGCAGGTTATTGAGTCAGTTCTTAAACTCTGATGTTACTAATGGTACTAATTTTCTTGATTGGGTTATTATTCATTGTTGTTTGGTTCAACATTTCTTCGAGCTTAGCATTGGCTATATTCATCTTAATTCATGGGCATTGTTTTTCTGATTATGGTTTTCCTCACTTCACTAATTGTCATTTCTTTGTCTCTTATTTTTATAAGAGAAAACTTCTATACTTACAATCATTCTGTAATTGTATTATTTTTCTTCTCAATTTACTCTCGACATCTTTGTGTCGAAATATTATATCTTTTTCATCATAATTGATTCATTTTTATTTTTGTCCCTGACATCCTTATGTCAAAAACATTATCTTCCGTCGCTACGATTCATTTATTTAATGACAATCAGTGTCCTCATCTGTCTTTGTTGACAATGCTCTTTGTGGTCGATATAGCCAATGACTATGTTGATTTTCTTCCTTGTTGTAATTCCTATTTTGAACATAAATTTTTATGAGTAACCCATTAAAAAATTGTTATCTTCTTCCATCTCTGCTACTCCTGCCTTACACATTTGTTGACAAAGGCTATTTGGTTCTTTCTTTGTATGGCTTCAATTTATTTTTATGGTATCTTCCTACCAACTTGCCATTTGTATTCTGTAGCTCATATGTGTGGTCACCCAGCTGTTTTGTTATGACCAGTGGTCCAGTATACAATAGCTCCATCTTTCCAGATCTTTTTTCAGATGCCTTGGATGCTTTGTGGCTTTTCAAGAGCACCTTTTCTCCAATTTGTGGGGACCATTTCCTGACGAACCTTTTCACCTTGTTCCTCCCTTTTTCAGCCTTCTGCTGTAATCTTCTGAATGCCAATTGACATTTTTCTTTCTCTGATAATTCTCTTTGGGCAGCCATGGTAGTGTCAATGTCAATTGCTAATTTTCTTGGTTTCGTGTTGGTCATTAGCTCGATAGGTGCGAACTTGGTCGTGGGGTTCACCGAATGGTTAATCACCTCCTCTATATATCCGCATTTTTCCGTCCAGGAAGTGTGGTCTCTGTGGCAGAGCAAACGAAAATAAATACTAATATCCCTCATGATTCTCTCAGTCGGGTTTCCCTGGGGGTAATATGCTGAGGAATAGTACAATTTTACTCCTAATGTTTCTAAGGTGTTCTGAAACAATTTGCTCTTGTGCATGGTCGCATTGTCCGATAGGATACATTTTATTCTCCCATATTTTGGGATGTAGTCCTTGACGATTTTATCTAGGCATGTTCTGCTTTTGATGTTCTTAATGGGGTATATTTTGGTGAACTTTGTAAAAACATCAAACATGACAAATATGTATCTGTTTCCATCTTTACCCCTTGGCAATTCTCCATGCTCGTCAATACACACCAATGCATTTTTTTCATTCCTCACAATGGATTGTGGGATGACATCGTACTTTACATTAATTGGCTTGGCCTTTTGGCATAGGTCGCATGAGGAAATTAACTTCCTGACCTTCTTGCCAAGATGTTTAATGTACAATACCTCCTCGATGGCAAGCATTGTCCTCTCAGTACCGGAGTGAAGCATCGAGTGGTGGAATGCTAAAATGACCCTGTCCTGTAAGGAATTTGGTACCATCATTTTCCATTTCCTTACGTCGCGACCATGCAATTTAAATAGGATGTTCCTAAATTTACCTATCTTGGCATCCAATCTTGGTATTATGTCTGGGGCCTTGTCGAATAGCCTCTTCAATTCAGGGTCTTCTTGTTGTAGCTTTGCTATGTTCTTGAAGTCTTGCAAGATCTCGTTGCTTTCTTTGCTACTTATCTGCATAATTTTGATCTCATGGTGCGGACTGTATACCGTCTCGGGTATGTGACTCTCCGACCTCAATCTTGACAATAAGTCACTGAAGATGTTCTCCTTCCCCGGGATATGTTTGACCTCTATGTCGTATGACATTATCTCGTGTATGTACCTTGAGATTTTGGAGTTGGTCAGCTTGCATTTTTGAATGAAGGACAGGCTTACGTGATCTGTATATATAATTATTTTATAAAGATATATATATTGTCTGAACTTCTGCAACGCAAAATGGATTGCACCTATTTCCAGTTCGGTTATGCAGGCATTGGCTTCTATTTTATTTAAAAATCTAGAAGCTGTGGCAATCACATGTTTGTTGCCATCTGCATCTTCTTGTGCTAATATTGCTCCATATGAGTGCGCACTAGCATCAGTGTATACTAGAAAAGGTGAATTCGGATCCGGTCGTTCCAGGAGAATACTGTGCTTGAAAAGTTCTTTGATATTCTCAAAGGCCACCTGGTGTTCAGCATTCCACTCCCACTTAGTATCTTTTTTCAACAGTGCTCTAAGGGGTACCAATTCCTTAGCGTAGTTGACCACGAATTTCGACTGGTACTGTAAAATGCCCAGAAACCTCCTCAACTGTTTTAAGTTACGTGGGGGTGGTATATGCTCTATGGCCTTGACCCTCTCCGGATTAGGTTGTATACCATCAGGTGTTATGATGTGGCCCAGAAATTCAGCCTCTTTGACGAAAAATTCACACTTTTCTAAATTTAGGGTCATGTTGCTTTCCTGGAACCTTGATAATACATAATCTATGTGATGTAAGTGCGACTCGGGATTCTCACTGTATATTAGAAAGTCGTCTACATATTGCGTCACAAAAGTCTCGATGGTATCTCCAAAAACTTTGTCTAGAGCCCTCAGTAGTGCACTGCTACTGGTCGATAGTCCGAAGGCACATTTTGAAAATTGGTATACCTTTCCCTTGTGTAAGAAACAGGTATATTTCCTGACATCTGGATGAAGAGGAATTTGCCAGAACGATGCTGTCAAGTCAAGACTAGTGAAATGTTGACCTCCTTTCAATTTCGATATTAGTTGGTCTACCCCCTCAGGCCTGTAGTGATCCGGCAAGGTATGTGTGTTTATCTTCCTTGCGTCGATGGTCATCCTCAATTTTCCCCCTTTCTTATGGACCCATACTACTGGATTCACATAACATGAGTCCGACGGCTCTATTATTCCGTCCGCTAACATTTTCTGGATTACTCTGTCAGCTTCCTCCCTAATGGAGTTGGGGATGGGCCTGGATTTGTGTGAGTAGGGGGTAATATCTGTTACTGTAAAGGTATGTACGTACTTGTTACACGTACCTGGCTTTTTATCGAAAACTTTCCTGTTTTTAACCAGTATTTTCCTAAGTTGGCTTCTTTCCTCTTCAGAGATGCCATGTGCCCCCCAGACCTTCTCATCGATTAGCTGTAACATCGATTCTTCTCCATCTGTTGGTAGTGGTTCAGGTTGGCAGTTGTCCCAGGCAACATACTCGTCTTCTGTGCAGATCCAATGGCTGCAAACGTTAGTTTCTTCATCGCTCGTCCAACCTGTTTTCTTCTTATGTACCCTTAGGTCTACCAATCTATTCTCGTGGACATTGATGTTTTCCACAAAGAATTGTTCATCTGGATGGATCCCTGTCTGGTCTGGTTCCTCCTGGCATGTTTCTTCCTCCAGGAACTTCGCAGTGCATTCTGAGGCTCCTTCCTTAATGATAAATTCATGTAGGTCATAGTTAATTATCGACCTCCAAAGGTTAAGCAAATCACTGCCAATGATTAGGGTAGCTGTTAATCTTGGTATTACTAGGGCAATAAAATCGAACTTCCAACTTCCGATTTCAATTACCAGCCTTACTTGGTATTTAACATGTTCCTTCTTCTTGCCAATTGCTGTGCTACAATATACTCCACACACAGGCAAGAATTCAGCATTTCTTTTAGTTATCAGTTCCTGGAACAGCTGTTCGTCACATACTGATGTGCTGGCTCCTGTATCTATCATTGCTGGCAATTCGATACCCCATACCTTCAGCCTAATCATTGGTGGATTGGTTATCTCCTTTCTTTCACTCGCCTGTCTTCTCAAGGTACCTACATTACATTGGTCAATATCGCCCCTACTGCCACACAGGTCAACTTCCGGGACACAAAGTTGACTTGTACTTAGTTTTCCTGGACGTTGGAGGTGATCGTAGTTTCTGTATTCTGTGCAGTATCGGTCCTATCCGGCACATTTTCATTCTGTTCCTGTTGTCTTACGTTGTCGATGTTCCCTTGGTTTCTGCCCCTTTGACGTGAACCCCTATTGTACGACGGCCTATGGCTGTTCATGTATTCCCTACAGAATCGTATATGATTCACTTGATGGGTACGATCTCCTGGTCTTCCACGATCATATCTATGCGTTCTGTACCTCGATTCACCCCTCGGTATCGTGTCGTGGTACCGCTGTCTTGTGTTCTCCATCCTCTCGCCATGATTATGTGGTTGTGGGAAATGGTGTGCCCCTCTCCCCCTTTCATGGGTACTCCTAGTATTTGTATGTTCTCCTTCGCTCTGGTTGTTCGTAGCTGTGTTCCGGTTTAGGATGGGTGAGTTTGGGTGACCGTTCCTATGTCTATGCTCATTAGGCCGACCATTTTGTGTTTCGAAGGCTGTCAGCAGTTCTATCATATCTGCAAAATCTACTGGCCTCGCAACAATTAATCCTGTTCTCACTGTGTCTGGGAAATGTCTCGTTATGCTGGCAATTAGTTCTGCCTCCGACAAGTTGGGGTCTAATAGCTTTCCTTTGTTGGCTACTTTCATAAAATAGTCGACTAATGACAACCCTTTGGCTGGATCGTATCTACCTGTCGCTAGCTCTACCCTAGTTTGGTTTTGTTTAGCTGGGCCCCAATACCTTGATAGGAATAAATTTCTGAATGAGCTATAAGACTCGTGACCAGCTAGTGTTAACCTGAGCCATTCTAATGCCTTGTTTTTTAAGCTTTTCTTTACTATCATCATCCTAAGCTCGTTTGGTATCCTTTTCACTTTAAAGTATTCTTCCATCTCTTTAACAAAGAGTTTTGGATCGTCTCCCTTCTCCTCGTCAAATGTAGGTGGTGTGATTTCATGTAATATGCTGTTGGTGTAACATGTGTTATGTGTTGTGTCATTGTTAGGTTGTGAACCTCTTTCTCTGTATGGTGAGTCAACATTTTGTACATTACTCAAATAACTCTCATCTTGTACATTACTTACATCTAAATCATCTTGTCTTTGTAATGCCTTCACAACATCATTTACATTAGCCAAATTTTCTTTCCCTTTTTTCATTTCTTCACAAATTGATTTTAAATCATTCTTTATTTCTAAGTGGCTTTGTTTCATATCATTTATAGCATCCTGTTGTGAAAGCATCACATCATTCATTGTCTTAATTTTAGGAATTACAATTTGTTCTACTGTTTCATTAATAATGTCTTTCTTTACTACCTCCATCTCTTTCCTTAATTCCTCAGTTATTTCTACTTTTACATTTGTTAACTTACAGTCTACACTTGTATTACATTCCGTTATTTCATCCCTACATCTAGCAATTTCTTCTTCCAACACTATTTTATTCTCTTTCATCTCTGATTCTATCTTTCCCATTCTATCTCCTACCATTTCTATCCTAGCTTCTAAGGCTTCCTTTGTTTCATTTAAGTTTTTGTGAACTAATTTTAAATTAGTTTCCATTACTTTCATATTTTCTTTACACTCCTGTCTTCCTAATTCTATTTTCTGTTCTAGGTTCTGTCTACCTAATTCCATTTTCTGTTCTAAGTCTTTTCTCACTTCCTCCATTTTTTGACCTATCTCTTCCTTATTCTGTTCCAGTTTCTGACCTAAACTTTGTTCTATGTCCTGTTTCAATTCTATGTTATTTTGTTCCATTTTCTGACCTAATTCTACCTTGTTTTGTTCCAGTTTCTGACCTATTTCCTTCATATTCTGTTCTAGTCTTTCAAACATCATCATCATTAACCTTTGATCTTTGCTTATTTCCGCCTGTTCACCTTCTAATCCTTCCTGATAGCTAGGCCTATCTGCCCCTTCCCCCACTCCTGTTTCTATCTCTTTTCGCGACATTTTAATTCCTTTATCTAATTCACTTAATGTTGAAAGTCCTATTACTTTTCCACTTCTTAAAAACATGCACAATGGGAATAAAATAAAGAAACAAAAAATTTCGATCCTACTTTCTTTTCTGCTGGTTCTTCGTCCGGTTATTTACGTCTCCTGGGTAGTTGGCTTCGCCAGATGATCTCCGGTGTTTTTCCCACGTTGATTCTCCGTGTATCGATGTTTTGTTGATATCAGTCGATGGTCTAATGGCGTCTTTCTCCTGCACGATAAGATAGCGTCCTTTTGTTGTTAGCACTTCGCACCCTCAACTTTGCATTCCACTCCAAATTCGCGCTCCACGTTGGGCAAGCCATTTGTGGCGGGGTTTTATTAAAAAGATGGTTATCACATATTAATGTGAATTTAGCAGCAAATGGAGCACTGTTTTTGCTAAAAGGTGGAATGTTTGTTAGTGCAGACGCCACTTTTATCTTCAGGGGAGGTGGTCGTGGAATGGAATGCATAAATCAACGTATTTTTATTATAAACACATTTATTCGTTCATCTACACTTCTTTTCACAAAGCAATTAGTTAACAACTCTTAAAATTGGATAGCGTCCATGCTGGCTAGAAGTTTGTATGTAATTCACATATTCACACGCCATCAACAATTATACGTCCTTACACTTTGAAGTCACAGACGCTAATGAAAGTAGTTTCTGAGCGTCCTATGACGCAACACCGCCATTCTAGTGTATTCATCCGCGCAACAGTTCTCATTGGTCGAACTCAAACAATTGAGAAGACATTGTCTATTTTGAGTATTATCAAAAGAAATAAGTCCCTGATACACCCAAATTAAAAGAATTAAAAATTTACACACTCTTACAAAAATATTTACATGAACAATCTTCTATTAGTCAATATTCTGTCTCAGTAGCATATTAAATATTTTTATGCATTGGTAATGCACTCCTTTTCGGACACATGTGAGGTTAGTTGATGTATATGGAGTTCAGATCTAGATCTTGTATTGATATTGTGGATGTCAGAATTAGTAGTGAAGTAATTTTTATTTTTTATGTAAAAGATAATCAGTAAATGTATGTATTCTCCAGTAAGGGTTAATATTTCTAACTTTTTGAAAATGCTTCTACACGATGCTCTTGCATGAGAGTGTGATATAATTCTGAGTGCCTTCTTTTGTAAGATAAAAATTCTCTTTGAGTTTGTTGAACCTCCCCAAAAGAGGATACCATATTTCATTACCAAGTGGAAGTATGCAAAGTAGGCTAATTTTAATGTATGAGTATCACTGAAGGAGGACAGGAGTCATAATGCATAGCATGCAGAGCTCAGTTTAGGGACAATTTCATCTATATGAGTCTTCCAATTTAGGTGCTTGTCGATTTGTATACCTAAAAATTTAGAAGCATTTGAATCTTGAACAGAGTTTCCATTTATGTCGATTGCAAAGTTATGCTGCGCAACATTGATGGTAGTTAATTTTACAATATCTGTTTTATCAACATTTAGTTTCATACCATTTGTATTGAACGAAGATTGCATTAATGTTGTTACATGATGTGAGGTTTCTTTAAGTCTATCTAAGCTTTTATGCAAAATTAATAGTGTTGTGTCATCAGCAAATAGAAATACTTGTGCCAACTTGTTTAAGCTTGGTGCTAGTTCATTTATAAAACCTAGGAAAAGTAGTAATCCTAAAATAGAACCTTGGGGAACTCCTTGTTTTATAACTTTACTCCTCGAATAACTAGGTATATTTGAATTATGTTTCGATTATTCACTTTTTGCATCCTGTTTGTTAAGTATGAGTGAAACCATTTTAATGGAGTTCTCTGAACGCCATAATATTCTAATTTTTCTAGCAGGATTTGGTGGTCTACACATTTGTAGATCCAGTAGTCTAATCACTGAACATTCAAAAGGACAATATGCAAACGATCAGTGAAAGGAGAGAGGATATTATAATCTACAACATTATTCAAGTTGTGAATGAGGATGACTAGTCAATGCATAGCACTGCAGCATTTCTCCAGTTGCCTGTCTTGGTGGGTGACTTAATCTCGCTACAAAACTATACTCTAGTTACACATTTTTATAGAAAAAATCACAAAGGTGGTGGTGTAGCTATATATGTAAAGGAAAATACAGTTTTAAGTAAATTCTGAATATGCAGTACTATAGCAATAAAATGGACATAGAATGTAGTGGAACTAAAGTTTCAACTGAAATTGGTAGAATAGCAGTACTAGGTATTTATAGATCACCTAATTCTAACTTAAATGTGCTTTTTAAAAATCTTAATAAAGCTATAACTATGCTAACAGAAAATGAACCAAAAATTGTGATATTAGGTGATTTCAATGTAAACTCAAACAGTAACTCTCATTATTATAAACAACTATGTGATATACATGCTAGCTTTAACTTATATCATGTAATAAATTCACCAACTAGAATAACAAATGCAACTGCAATAGATTACTTAACAAATATAGAGCCTACTCAACATGCTGCTTTTGTAAAAGACTTTCACATATCTGACCATGGTGCAGAAATTAAATATATACAACAGTTACTCTCGAGTGAAAAATGTAATGTTGACACAAAAAATAGTAATCAATAACCATAATTTAACTATTTTACAGGAAATGTTAAAATTAGAAAACTGGAATTCTGTGCACTCAGTAATTAATGCTAATGAAAAATGGGATACCTTCTTTAAAATTTTATTAGAATACTTCAATCTGGCTTGCCCTTTAAAGCTAAAGCAAACTATAACAAAAGCCAAACAAAAAGCACCATTGACTAATGAAATAGTAATTCTAAGAGAGAGGATGAAATCAATGTATACATTTTACCTTATGACAAGATTTCAGTTATATAATGAATGGTACAAGAAACTAAAAAAAGAATATGCTAAGGCTCTTGCTAGTAAATTATTGCAAATTTACTGTACTTCAATTAGCCAATCATAAAATAAAACTAAAGCAGCTTGGAACATAATAAATACCTAATGAAAGAAAGACAAATAATAATATAACCTAATACAGTAATGGACTATAGGTATTAAATCCTCAAGATGTATGTAACAAATTTAACTATTACTTTACAAATGTCATTAACCCTTTACAAAATATTCCAATCAAATACGAATATAAATGTACTATAGAACATTCAGTTTATCTTACACGTACTATTGACTTTGAAATTATTAAAATAATCAGGGAATTAAAAAATCAGAACTCCTGTGGATGAGATGGTATCTCTACTAGAGTACTAAAATGTTATAAAAATGAACTGAGTGATATAATTGTACATTTAATAAACACCTCAATAGAACAAAATGTTTTCCCAGAGTGCTTGAGGACTAGCATAATAAGACCAGTTCACGTTTCATCAATAAACCCAACATCGACCTGTCTACATTAGAAACAGGCTTCAAACTATGCATCTTCTACATCATTGCAGAGCCTATATCGGGATGGTGAGCCTTATGCGCATGACCCAACACGTGTGGTTGTCTTTGAAGATTTTCAATCGCTCCGTGGAGTCGAGCCATAAGGTCCTCTGCTGGCGTTACTAGAGTGCCATACACCACACTCTTCATACAACTTCAAAGAAAATAGCCGAGAAGTGTCAGATCAGGCGACTGTACTGGCCATAGAACTGGTCCTCCTCTACCAATCCATCGATTTGAATATGCACATTTACATCAAAGTGTACTTGAACTCAAGTCGGCCATTTCAGCAACTGTATGCTGGTGCATGTTGCACTGCTGTTAAAGAACGTTACTGTACTAGAAACTGCACAAGTAATGCAGTAGGATGGGTACCAAGGACTCTATGGAGCAATTTAGCACATGTGCAGGAATGTTATGCTCAGGTCATGCATTCCAGTATACAGATGGCTAAAGAGTTGCATATCTTCCGTATTAAGATACCAAAACGAATGTTAACAAATAGTCACAACCATTCGTTGTCGCTCTCTAGCGTCCAAATCGTGCATTTCCGAACAAGGGTTCCTATTTGAAAATCGATCAATTTGCTGTCCCCTATAACATTTGTTTTTGTGTAGTTAGCCATTTCCAAGGTATTAGTTGTTACTGGTTTGAATTTTAAAATAATTATACTTTTCTCAAATGGGAGCTCATTTTTTTCTCTCTTGCACTTGTAAAGAGAACGGAATTTCAGTACTATCACATAGTGATAGTTCAGGCCCATTGTTGACGCTATAAGCTCTCCAACATGCGCTCTGGCTAAATATCTAACTCAGCTAATGCAACCATTGATTGGAAATTGCAGTCACCATGTGAAAAATTCTTCAGAATTTACCAAAGTCATACAGGAAATCCAGGTAACTACCTCAGACATACTGGTTAGTTTCGATGTAGAATCTCTCTGCACTAAAGTGCCCCTCCAACAGACATTAGAACTGTTGAAACCCCACTTTGATGACAAGATGATCAGCTTATTCCACCATGCTTTAACTTCAACGTACTTCCTGTTTAATGGCACCTATTACGAACAAGTGGATGGTGTTGCTATGGGTTCTCCTTTATCTCCGGCTATAGCCAATTTCTACATGCAGGAATTTGAACATGTGGCACTCAAAACTGCACCCCTAGCTCCTACTCATTTCTTCCGTTATGTAGACTATACTTTTGTGGTATGGCCACATGGAAAAGATGCCCTGACAGCTTTCCATGAATTTCTCAATAGCATCCATCCCAACATTAAGTTTACCATGGAAACTGAACACCAGGACGGCTTACCTTTCTTGGATTTACTTATTTATAGAAAAAACGATGGTCAACTGGGGCATAAGGTGTATAGGAAACCAACTCACACCGATCTATACCTTAATAGCACCAGCTGTCATCACCCGGCACAAAAGCGGACAGTCCTCTCAACACTCATACATCGAGCGATTGCTATCTCTGATCTTGAAAATCTACCTCAAGAAATACAACACCTGCGTACAGTTTTCAGACAGAATCAATACACCAACCAGGAAATAAACAGTACTTTTAAGAAAATCCACTCCAAACGAAACCGTGAACCTAATACAAAGAAAGAACATGCAGGCTTAGCAGTCATCCCTTATTGTGGCGCCCTATCGGGAAAAATTGGAAGATTGCTCATGAAATATCAAATAAAAACCGTATTCAAACCTCCAACCAAAATAAAACAGTTTTTAGGCTCTGCTAAAGATAATTTAGGTCTTCGTGCACCAGGCATTTATGAAATCCCATGCAGTTGCGGCAAAGTTTACATAGGACAAACAGGTAGAACTGTAGAAGATCGCATCAAAGAACATCAACGTTGTATTAGACTAGGATACCCAGAAAAATCTGCAGTGGCTGAGCACACATATAATACAGATCATAAAATCAAATTCGCCTCTACAAAAATTCTTGAAAAGTCCTCTAGGTACTACGATAGGGTGATTAAAGAAGCTCTATACATTAAAGTGAATAAAAACAACTTCAACAGGGATGAAGGCCTTCAAATCAGCAAAGCATGGACACCAGTCATTCAGCATATCTCTCCTCCACAGTGCAGAGAAGCTTTGGCAATCACCTGATTGGTTCCGCACATGCCTCCATCGGCCGGAGCTCGGCCAATGGTAAAAAAGTGGGCGGTTCTTATCGACCGCACTCTAGGTATAAATATCGCAACATCAGTCGCCTAGATTCAGTTCCCCTGAGGATGGCGGCAGAGTTAGTCGCTGAAAGCTTGGGTAGTTACCCTAATCTGACCTGGCTATTAGCCCGAGAAACTATCATCAATAATCAACGCCGGGAAAGCTTCAGGTCATTAATCACTTTATAATAAATTACCAAATTGTATTAAATCAATAAAAAATCCAAGAGTATTCAAATCAGAAAAAAAAAATACTTGCTTGATCACAATTTTAATACTATTGAAGGTATCTAGCTTATTCACACTGCAGTTCTAATCAAACAAAAGACAGCTAATTTTACCTTACTATGACTAATTTTACATAAGTCTGTATGTTATTTATATGTTAATTTATACTTTGTATGTTATATGTGATTTTATTTTGTATGCCTTCAAAATGACGGGTTCTATGACATAGTGCAATACACACTGTATGATTATATGGTACTATGACTAATTTTACATAAGCTTATGTGTTATTTACACATTATTTTATATTTTGTATGTTATATGTGATTTTATTTTGTATGCCTTCAAAATGATGGGTCCTATGACATAGTGCAATGCACACTGTATGATTATAAAGGACAAATAAACTGAACTGAACTGTATAGTACAAAATGTAAATTTCGTGCACCAAAATATTCAGAGATAGGTTTCTTTTCTCCAGAGTAACATGCAATGGCATTGGTGCTATTAAAACATTGTTGTTAAACATATTCAGAGTGGAAAGCATAAAGCAAATGAGAAAGAGTATCAAGTGAAGTTGCTGCAATGTTTCAGTCATCAAAGAAGAAAAAAGATGCAACCAGTGTAATTGCAAGAGACACCGTAGTAGCTTTAAAGAAAGTGTTGCCATGGAAAAGCTGAATGACCCAAACTTAAGAGGCTGGATAGATAAATAATTTGAATATCTTTCTTTCATAGAAGTTTGAAAACAGTGTTGTTGTAATTAATTTAATTTAAAAGGTGAGTTAATTAATAACACTGAACAACACTTACAACATATTTCTCCGGGACGCGTTTCGAAGGTAACTTTCCTCCATTATCAAACCATTATCACCATTATCACCAGAAGAAGCATTACCATCTGCACCATCAAGCACCATGGAAACCCAGTTATTGTCCGGTTGATAATGGAGGAAAGTTACCTTCGAAACGCGTCCCGGAGAAATATGTTGTAAGTGTTGTTCAGTGTTATTAACTCACCTTTTATATTAAAATAATTTGAAGTTTGATTTTTTGTATTATTAAACCAGTTTACAATGAATAAACATTTTTCCACTACCCAAATTCATAGTCTTCAACAAATTTAACACATTTTTCCATTCCTGTCTGCTCATTTATATATGTTCTTCTATTCTCCACTCCCTCTTGGCCTCGTTGATTCCTTGGCTCCATGTAATTGGTGGCCTTTCTTTCTTCCTTCTCTGTGGTTCCTGATATATGGTTAGCTTTGGAAGTCTTCCATTCTCCTAACTCCATACCATTTAAGCTGCTTCTTCCTGAAAACTGAGTATTGGATCTGCATAATTTCTTTTAAATGTGAATTTCTAATGTTTTCTTTCCTGGATATTCCCGAAGAGTATTTCCAGTAGTCCATTTTTGCAGCAAGCAATTTTTTTTCAGTTGTGAATTCTAAGTTGACACATCAGCTCCATAGGACATAATGCTTCTGATTATTGTATTAGAAATTGTTGATGATTAAACATATCTGGGCTTGTAGCCCATTGCCTAGTAGGTTTCCAGGTTCCCGATGTTTCACCAAGAACTATGCTTGGCATCTTCACAGGTGATTTGGTGGCTGGTCAGAGCTCAAATGAGTTTCCTGTTGAGGATAAATCCTTTTTTATATGACTGTAAGGTGGAGCCTGTCCAATAGCATGTTCTGATTGGTCAGTATAAATTGGCAGGATGTCCAAAGGAACACTTTTGTTCTTGCCATCTTGTTTCCTTTGTAGTACTAGTATGCAAGCTTTGTTAGGGCAAAAGTTGCAGTTATGCTTTTGGATTTCTACTGCCTCTCTTTGTAATGGAGCTGATGGAGTAAGAACAAATTTGGATGCCTTTGCAGTGTACATCATGTCCAAATTATAGGGAATGTTCTGCCACTGTGGATTTATCTGTTTGTCCTAGTCTGCTGTGTTTTTCATGTAAACACCTGCAGATTAAAGGCAGTTATGTATGTTTAATTTAAAAGGTGAGTCAATTAATAACACTAAACAACACTTACAACATAATTTTCCGGAATGCGTTTCGAAGGTTAATTTTCCTCCATTATCAACCAGACAATAACTGGGTTTCCATGGTGTTTCATGGAAACACCATTTGTGTTCAAACCTTTGAAAAATCTATACAAAATTCCAGCATAATACCAAACAAATATGCAATTAAACCAAATAACCCAACCATACCTACACTCTATGGTTTACCCAAAATACACAAGCCTGACACCACCATGAGACCCATAATTAGCAGCATATATTCATCAAGTTACAAACTGGCAAAATGGCTATTTAATAAATTTAATTCATTTCCTAAATTCGAAAGTTTAAGCATAAGAAACAGTTATGAACTGATAGAACACATCAAAGACTTCAAATTAACAGAAGAGGACACCCTTGTCTCCTTTGATGTAAAGTTACTATTCCCCAGTGTACCAATATAAAAACTCCCATCACTGATCAAAATTGGCTCAAATCACTTGGAATGTCATCAGAAATTGCAGAATACATAGAACTCACCAAATTATGCACAGAACAAAATTTCTTCCAGTTCCAAACAAAGTATTTCCGTCAAACTTCAGGATTAGCAATGGGCAACCCTCTCTCACCATTCTTAGCAGATATTTACATGAGTTTATTGGAAATAAGGATCACAAAAGGTTTCCCGTGGATGTTCAAACTCTGGTAGCGATACGTAGATGACATATTTGCAATAGTTCCAAAAAGACACATCAGTGATGCATTAAAACTTCTGAACATACAGGACAAAAGTATAAATTTCACAGTGGAAGTAGAAAAAGATGATAAATTACCATTTTTAGATCTAAAAGTAATAAAAAACAAGGATAGAATAAATTTTGGTATTCACAGAAAACCAACGCAGACAGACAACTACATAAAACCTAATAGTTACAACCCAAGAAGCCACAAACAAGCAATTTTCAATAGTTTAATACATAAATTGGTGAACGTCCCCCTTTCAGCAGAAGACTACAAAACAGAATATTACAAAATAATTGAAGTAGCACAAAAAAACAGCTTCCCCAAAGAATTAGTAGATAAAAAAGTAAAACAAGCAGAAAAGAAAAAGTTATTAAAAGAAGCTACAACTCTCACAGCAGCAAAAACAAAAATGACATTCAAAAAATTCACATATCATCCATGAGCCTTTGATAAATTTAAAAAAGTGTTCAAGGAATACAATATTCAGCTAGCACCAGTAAACCATTGCTCCATAAAAAACCTGCTACTTTCAAACATCAAAGATGCTATTCCACCTAACAAAAAATCTGGCATATACCAAATTGAATGCAGTGATTGTAATGAAATATACATAGGAAAAACCAAAAGAAATTTAGAAATTAGATCCAAGGAACACGTTAGGAACATCAAGAGTAAACAATTAGAAAAATCAGCAGTTGCGTTTCACTTTTGGACAAAAAATCATGACATAAAGCTAGAACCGAAACTTCTCAAACACATAACTGGAAAACAAGAACTGTCTACATGGGAACAAATCTTCATTTTAAAAAATAGTAACTGAGTATTTAATTTCGACATTCCTCAGAAAGATATTTTCAGTAAAATCCCTGAACCGTTACCAGAAGAAACATCAGAAGAAGCATCGCCATCCTCACCATGAAACACCATGGAAACCCAGTTATTGTCCAGTTGACAATGGAGGAAAGCTGTAACAGATCATTTTTGGTCATTTAATCATGAAATAAATCCAGAAGATAAATTATTAAAACAATTAAATGGACCTATAGATTTAATGGTTTGGGAAAAGATATTCAGTTGAAAAACAAGAACCATGTTATGAATTCTGAAATACCACCAACAGATTGTATTTATAAGTTTTTGTTTTCAGAGGTTGGCAACAAATACATCTTTTAAGTTGAGCATCAGTAACTATGGTAACTTGTTTGGATAACTTTGAGAAAAAGGTGGATGCAACTTGAAACTAGTCAGCAGTTCAACATCTTGTTTTATTAGTAGGATAAGTGAAGCTTTTAGTTTCTAATTTGTTCTTAATTTAGATTCTGTTGCTTCACTGTTAATAGCTTTAACTTTCCTTAGTTATGTATAACTCTACTGTGCTTACATTTTAACCTTTATGCTATATAATCATGTAAAGTAGATTGGATGAGTTGTAACTTATTGTAACAATTACTGAAACTTGTATAATTGTATAAGCAGAAAATCAATAAAAAAATTATTATTCTGTTGTAATGATATTCTTTGTCTAAGGGGGGCTGGTCCAGGTGCTGATCCCAAGGTTGTGGGTTCAAACCAAACCCAGACTGATGGTTTTGAAATGTGCTTAAAAGGAACAGCCCCATGTCAGTAGATTTCCTGGCATTTAAAAGAACTCTGCAGGATTAAATTTCAAGACATCAGCAGCACTGATATGCTGCTAGCTATTAGCAGTGTCATTGACAAACAATATTTTTGTGACTTGTTTAAGGGCAACTTCAGGCATTTGGCAGAAGAAAATAATTCACAGACTTACGGTTTTGGCTCTGATAAATTCAGCTCCTCTTCTATTCCAAGAGGAAGTGTTGTCTGAGTAGGTTCTGGTGAAGAAGTAGTGGGCTGCACTGCCTCTAAGGTGACCCTTTTCTGTTCACCTAGAGGCTAAACAAATTATAGTAAAAATCATAAGCTTGCTACAATAGTTATGGATGCATATATTTACTATAAGACTATAGGTAATAACACACTACTCTACAGCATATTGCAGCAGCTTCCTGAAGAAAAGAAAGCAAACTAACCAACTCTGAAATGTCAGCAAATTAGAAAAATCTAATGTGTTGCACTCACATGACTTTGTCTACTCTTGATTTAACCATTCTTACCAACTCTTATTCATATATCTTCTTCGTGCTAGTTGAAATAACATTTGCAGAAATTATGTTACTGCTTATTTCCTTGTAGGTACAAGGGGAATATGGGAATACAGTAGGCTTTGAGCGAGTCATATATTTTAAAGTGAGATTCTGTTCTCTTTGCACAGCTAAGATATAAAAAATGAATAATGAACTTCCATGTGGCAAAAGTTTAGTATTCTAAAACTCACACAAATAACAAGGAATATCTCCAAAATGATTCACTCTACAAAAAATGTATTTGGACGTAAATTGTGTGGTTTAGTAAGATCTACATCTTTTGTACAGTACGATTTGGTCTATTTCTTACAGTTTACGAGTTATTCAAAAGTCATCCAGAGTAAACAAAACTACTATAAGCTATAGCTGTAGCTATTTTGAGAAAACTCAAAATATCTATTTTATTTGCATAAAATGATCTCAAACATATAACATTTTAATCAAAATTGTTAGAGCCATTTTCAAGAAAATCAAAAATTTTGAGGTGGAGGAATTTTCTTCAAAATCTTCATATTGCATCCTTGAAGCATATTAAACTTAAATACCAACTTTGGTTTTTAACTGACTTTTTGTTTTTGAGTTATGTTGTTCACAGACGAACACATATGGAACTTTTTCTAAAACAGCTTTTTTTGGATTCAAAACATATATTTCCAGTGAAATCTCAACATCGTATTTTTGGGTGGAATACAATGCTTCCTCTACTTACTATATGTAGTAGAGAAAGTAAACATTAAGTAGCACCTGCATTACTCCATAAAAAATCTTCTAAGCTCAAACATCAAAGATACCATCCTACCTAATAAAAAATCTGGTGTATACCAAATTGAATGCAGTGACTGTAGTCAGGTTAATATAGGAAAAACCAAAATAAATTTGGAAACAAGATCCAAGAAACATTTCAGAAACATAAAAAAACAAACAGACAAATCAGTAATTACCACCCACTTTTGGACAAAAAATCACAACATAAATCCAGAACCGAAACTTCTCAAACACACAATGGGAAAACAAGAGCTGTTCACATGGGAACACATCTTCATTTTTAAAAATAGATACAGTGTTCAATTTTGACATCCCCCAGAAAGGTGTGCTCAGCAAGTTCCTTGAACCACCACCAGAAGAAACCTCAGAAAAAACATTGCCAGCCACACCACAGAGAAGCAGATAATGGAGGTAAATGGGGCTCTGAAACCTGTTCCGGGAAGTTCTAAAGTAAGTGTTGCTTAGTGTTATTAATTTGAATTTAATCGATTACAACAATACTGTTTTCAACACTTCCAAGAAGTCCAGATCTGGATAATAAGAGGTTGCTGATTAACCTTCCGTTAGGAATGCATCCTGGTAGAACAGTTAGGCATACTGGGCATAGGTCCGTGCTACCTTTTTGTGCTTATATGTTTTTATTTATTTTTTTAAACTTCATTTTTCCTTCATTCCCACATTTACCTTCATTTAGCTTAAATATACACAGCTTTTATCAGCATTATCTTACTAGATAAGGTCAAGACTAGGTCAAAGATAGATAAAATGTAGTATGAATATGGTATACATTATAATTTGTACTACACTACATGGAAATATAATAAATTGTGATCTTCAGGTATACTTGTAATTTGAAAAGTAGTACTTGAAGTGGAATGTGAGAAAACAGTGGGTAAACCATTAAGAAAAACAAAGAATTGTGTGGTTTCCTTAACAAAATTCACAGGTTGGGGAAGTATATTAACTGCATCAATCAGTTTATTCAATATATTTCTATTTTCTTTAATTTTTTCATTATGCAAACGGTCAACAATTTTTTTTTTTTGATAGTTCAATGAATGGTCTGTCTGTTGAGTGTCAAAAGTTTCTAAAGCTGTAAAAGATTTTATATGCATTGTTGTTCTCTTATATTTATCCAAAGTTGGGATTAAATACGCTAAATTTGCAAAACTTGCTGTATTCCAGGGCATTTTCTCAGTTGCAAGTAACAAGCATGGCCAGTAATAAAGTTTATTTAATTCACATGAACCAGTCAGCCACATATACTTATCATAATCGTTTATATTGAAATAAACTAAACCCCGGCGCAACAGCCCATGAAGGGCCAAGGCCTACCGCCCAGCCGCTGCGTCCCCCACCTCTGCCCACTACAGGCCTCATTGGTGAGGTGTAGTACTGGAGGGTGGGACGTGGTCAGCACCCCGAGCCCTCTCGGCCAGTTATGTGGTCTTCTAGACCTGGGACCGCTGCTTCTCTATCAAGTAGCCCCTCAATTGGTCCCCGGGACCTAACGAGGCTGAGTGCACCCCGTGCCAGACCTCCCAGAGGGGATAAAATCCCCATACTGGTACCGGGGATCGAACCCGGATCCTCCGCGCCAGAGGCAAGCGCGCTACCGACTGCACTACGGAGGGGGTCTTATATTGAAATACCTTTTGTAAGTATTCTTATTTTTTTGGCTTCTGCTCACACTGCAAGTGTGGAAGAATTGGAATAGGCTTCCCTGTTTTAACTACAGTGCAATAGCCCATGAAAGGCTAAGGCTTGCCACCCAGCCGCTGTGTCCCCCACCTCTTCCACTACAGGCATCATTGGTGGAGTGCAGCACTAGAGTGTGGGACGTGGTTAGCTTTCTGAGCCCCCCAGCCAGTTATAAGGCCTTCTCGACCTGGAGTCGCTACTTCTCCATCAAGTAGCTCAATTTATCCCCTGGGACCTAACAAGGCATGGGCTGAGTGCACCCCATGCTGGTACCGGGGATTGAACCTCGGTCCTTCATGCCAGAGGCATGTGCACTACCAAAAGCAGTATGGAGGCAGTACTTCCCTGTTTTACTATCACTAATTAATCCTCATATTTCAACTGTGAGTATGGTCATTTCACTAATTGTTTTACTGCATATTGTTTATCTATTTTGAAGCATCAGCACTATTAACTGTCTTGGTGCACTGCACAATATGAAATAAATATTACTAATACAGGTATTGAGGACTGTAGCAATTGCACAATTAAAAACACATCCTTTCTTGCTTTTAATCCCATGTGCTATTGCTATGCAGCCAGTCATGTTCATGTGGCACATTTCAGAGACGCTTGTGTGAGTATAGTGACACGGGATTCTGAAGCTGTGATGTGCTTATTCCTGCATTCTGCCACCTCATCTCTCTCTCATCCTGCATCATAGTGAAAACTGCGGTAGCAAACATCCAAAGCCTTACTCTCCCTTCTGTTCATTGGTGGAGAACGAGACATACTCCACCCTACATGCTAATTCTTCATGAAGGAAATTGGCTAGTATTACAATTATTATTAATATAACTTATTCATTTCTATTATGGGCTTTGGTGATAGCTTTGGTTGCCCACAGTATATTCCACTGAATGCAACACCTGGTTGAAACACCTTTGAATGTTACTTCTGGTGATGGCTCTCCTAAACTATTGTCAAAATATTGAAAACTAACTAACTCAACTTCTACACAAACATTATAGGAATATGTTGAAATTATAGGAATATGCTGCACATGTCATTATTCTCATTATCAGTCTAGATTCACTTCCACACTTCCTCCTGTAGCTTATATATGGCGTTTCCTGGTGGGACTCTGTTTGATGAGACTGTTTTCATATGGGACATCAAAATTAAATGTATTTATTTTGTGCGTAAATGTGAGTCAACATCACATGAATCCATATTGGAACTTCAGAAAAGAGGATTGAAATATATATAAAACTGAATTGGAAAGCAAATTTAAAGAACAAACAAACTATTTCTGCATGACCAACGAGATCATATGAACAAAAATTTCTGCAAAGCCATCCCAGAAACCACAAAAAAACATATTCCACGTGGAAGAATAACAAATTTCAAATCCTTTTGGAACCCCCAGTTAGAAGAACTGAAAAAGCAAAATGATATAGCTAGAAATACAGCTGAACAAACAAAACAAAAAGCATATCATACACACAAATATGACGAAAGAAATGTACCTCACTAAAAAAAGAAATTAATACAGCTAAAAAGAATCACTTTAATAATTTCTTAGAAAAAATGGACTATAGGACACTTGGTAATAAAACCCATAAGTTCATAAAAAAATTTCAAGGACTGAAAAGAATAAAATAGCATACCTATCATACACAACAGTAAAATATTAACAAATGATGCAGTCATAGCTGAAACCTTTAATAAATATTATGTTAATTCACATAAAGTAACAAGAAATAATAACAAGGAACGTAAACAATCTAAAAAAGATTTGAAACAAAAAAGAGAATGCGATCCTAACACTAAACACAATATCTTTTTTCAAAATTTTAATATGCAAAAACTGAACATTGAAATTAATAATCTAAAAAGCAAAAAGTCTCCCGGACCAGATCACATACATCCAGAATTCATAAAAAAACCTTGGAAAAACAGCAAAAAACTACTAAAACTCTACAATCTATCCTGGAAAACCACTGTACCTGCCAAAAGGCAAAAGCAATAATTGTTCCACTCTTGAAGAAAGATAAAACGGCATCAGAAATAAAAAATTATAGACCAATAGCTCTTACTAGCGTAATAGCAAAAGTGATGGAAAGAATGGTGTCAAACAGGTTAAATTGATTTCTAAAATCAGAAAATTTAATTTCCCCATGTCAAGCTGGATTCAGAGAGCTCCACTCTTCAAATGAACAAGTCTTACTTCTCAGTCAAGAAATCAAAGACTCCTTCAATAGAAAAGAAGATAATGTACCAGTTTTTATTGATTTCCAAATTGGATATGATTCTAAATGCAGAACAGAACTACTAAAGAAAGTAAAAAAATAGGGATACAAAGTCCAATGTTTTCATGGCTATGTCATTTCCTAACACAACGCTTTATTGCAACCAGATATGGAAGAAATATATCTAAATATAAACAAGTACACCGTGGCTTACCACAAGGTGTAGTGCTCAGCACAACACTTTTTAATATATTTATTAACGATTTGCCACAAGAAATACAAGAATCAGGCGTGAAGTGTTTGCCAGTGACTTAATAATGTGGAATTAAAAACCAAAAAACAAATGTACAGAACTAGAAAACACCATGCAACAATCCTTAACCAACCTACAAAAGTGGACCAAAGAAAATTTAGTGACTGTTAATGCAACAAAATCAAACTACCAAGTCTTTTCACTAAAGAAGAAACCATTAAAAATAAAACTAAATTTTGAGGGTCAACAACTAGCAGAAGCAATGGAAGCAAAGTGTTTGGGAGTTATATTTGATACCAAACTTATGTACATGGACCAAACAAATAGAAAATGTAATATAAAGAGCAGAAAGGCGCCTTTCACTGTTAAAATATCTAACAGGAATGAAGTGGGGATGTTCCAGAGTAACTCTTAACATGACATACAATGTATATATAAAGCCATTATTTACTTACTGCAGCCAAGTTCTTGTAACAGCAAATACAAAGAAAATTCAAATCTTTCAAAACCAAAGTCTGGGACTAATTACAGGTGCTATCAAAACCACACCAATAGCAGCTATGGAAATACTAACCAACCAATACCCCATTGAATATGAAATAGAAAAAACAGCTCTTATTCAGTACGAAAAGTTGATCAGACTCCCATTCAATACACGGAACAAGAGAAATTTTACACATACACTAAAGACTCAGGAGAGCTTTCTTTCCAAAATTCAAGACATCAAGAAGAATATACACCTTCCTAATTCAAAGGAAAACTTCATATATAAACTTAATCTGATACAAACATTAGACACACATATTATTTACACCTGACAGAAGAAGTTAAGAAAAGTGCTACACCAACTAGTGTTCTAAAATTATTGGCATTAGAGACAATCCATACTAGATTTCCAGAACACGAATGACTCCATATTTATACTGATGGATCATTGATATCAAACCGAGATGGAGCAGGGGCTGGAGTCACGTGTCACCTCTTTTCCTATTACAAATCTTTAAGTTATGGAACTACAAACTTCAATGGAGAAATTGAAGCAATTCAAATGGCCCTACAAAATCTTTTGTATAGAATTCTAAAGTAAGAACAAATTAGAAACTAAAAAGGTCACTAATCCTAGTAATGTTGCACGTCCTTTTTGCACAAACTGACCCAGGGTTTCAAGTTGTCTCCAACTCATTCTCAAAGCTATAGCTGCATGAAGCAGTTATTCTCTCAGATTCCAGGGCAGCAATTATAGCAATTACTTCCAAGTTGTCACCAAAAAACCAAACAATTATAGAATAGATTGGTCAATGCTGAATTCAAAAAAATTATTGCAAAATATTACTATGAAAAATCAAAGAATAAAAGATGAGAACTACCAAACATTCAAACAGTAATTCCTGAGTATCCTCGAAAAATGGCAGTTGCAACCTTCAGGTTGATTACAGGACATGATTGTCTGGCAAAACATCTATACAGAATTGGGATATATTCTTCACCACTCTGTCCTCTATGTGATCTGCAAGAGGAAATGGATCGATACCACCTTAAAATATGCCCGGCCACTTCTAGTGCCCCATCCATCAGTGAAAAATATTGGAGAGCAAGAGGATTAATGACTTCATTGTCAGAAATCCAGCATTAGCAAACAACAACAACAACAACATTTTGTGTATGGAAGTTTCCAAACAGATATTGCAATTAATATTTAAGGGGTATCAAAAGTTTAGGTTAGCAAAAACACTCCGAAACCTTTTATTTCTCAGTTTGTTTATATTTTACGTTTGTCACGTGCGCTTTAAACTTGTGGCCATGTTTGAGAGGTAGAACTGGAACTTAAAAATTCAATGCCACAGCTGGGACCTGAACCACATTGCCCACACATGGCTTGTGTGTTTAAAAACACCAACAGTAAATTTGTTAGCATAAATGAATAATAATTGTGGCCATGTTTCTCTTTCTTGATATGTGCATTTTCTCACATTCAATTTCATAAATGGTTGAAGTTTTTCCAGTTGGAATTCTGTTCTTTGTGTTGGCCTGGACTTCACTTTTTAAGCAATGCTTGTTAACTGGAGCCAGAGCTATACCATGTTGCTTCAGTTTAGTAGATTTCTGGAAGCCTTGAGAATAAAATCTAACTTCAACATGATTTATGTCATGTAACTCAGTGGATTTCCTTTATTTAAATTAATTTAACCTTCTGTCTACAAGTTCCTTCTTAAAGCTACTTTTCTTTCATAATTTCTAGGATCTTGTACTCTTTGTTGTACTCCTCTACACTCAGGGGCATGTTGACCAGTCTGAAGGTGATTCCATATTTGGATTCCCTGGGATTGTAGTTGTCACTTTTTATACAGGTGGTTCTAAATGAATGGGACAAAAAGAAAGACTAGCCATGCCTACTTTGGTGAATTTATTCTACAAATACAGATATACACAAAAGGGGAACTCTCCAAGTTTTGTTTGGTAACACTGACATTTAGATATTTAACTAGAGGTGCTGATTTCAAAATGGAAGTACAACGAAGAGAAAAGATTTATTGCATGTTAGAATATGCACAAACTTTGTCTGTAATTCTAGTTTAAAGGCATTTCTGGACCAAATTCATCATCACATTGAAAGGTGGTTAAACAGTGTACAGAGACAGAGCTTGAAAGAAAAAAAGCACAAGACAACCATCTGTCAACAATGAAGTGATTGAAAACATTTCATGGCCTTATCAATGAAGCCCACAAAAATCCAAGTGTCATGCCAGCAGGAATCTTAATGTCAGATACAACATTGTGGCACATGTTATGCAAGGTCTCAAGTTCAAGCCTTACAAATTTCAAATGGTACAGGCATTAACCCCTTGCGGACGAAGTCCTGGGAAGAAATTTCCGTAGCCAGGACGGAGCTGTGAGTTTGCTGCTAGAGCTACGCAAATGGGAGCAAAACTTCATGCAAAAGTGGCCTATGTTACTGTACTTACCTACACTGCAGATGACTATCAAATGTAGCTGAGCTAAACGGAGACTTATTGATGGACTGGAACAGTTGGTGCTGCTTACTCTGTCCACTAATATGGAGATTTTTTAAATGTTTTAACTTTGTAAACACTTTAGACCGAGATAAAGTGTCCATGTCATAGAAAACACGTACCAGTGAAATAGCGTTCGGCCATAAATAGTAATGTATATAATATGTAAGCGGACACACAAACACTATGTACAAATTTACACATCACACACTTCTCATTATGACAGAACAATTACTTTTTAAAATTGACAAGCGTCTGATAGCGCTCGAAATGTTCGCCGATACACATGGGTTTATTTGGACAGTGTTGCAGTAGAAATACATTTCTTTTCTCGCTCCCTTGAGTTTTCAGTTGCTGCAGACAATACAGTCTTTGTGTTTTTTTCCCTCAAAATGATATATAAAATGTGGTGCATTGTTTAGCCTTTCCTCTCTCTCGGCCGTACCGGAGTGTGACCTTGGCCTTGGGTTACTTATGTATGTCTTTCACCAGACTCTCGACAAGTGACCTTCTGTATTTTACACGTGACAAGGGATGGGTGCTTGCCTGGCAATTTTGAACCTTGTACAAAATGTACGAGTTTATTACCCCCCAAAACTCTTTCATTTCTACTACAGACCATCCCAAGTTTTCTAAATACAGCGTGGGGACAATTGTAACGCGGCAATTTTTTCTCTCGCATATCTATTTGTTTCCTTAGCAATTTGAGATATTAGCTCATCATTAAAAAATAAAGTGTTCAATTGGTTCAGCATCAAAGGCACAATTCAGTTTTGGACCTACATTCTTGGAAAAGGTATATTCGTTGGGTTTCTGGTCAGTTTTGCCTATCAATTTCCATGTATCGGCACACGCAACATTCGCAGCACTTGTATCGCTTTCACTCTCATTTACGGACTCCTCAGCACCGGACAGCTCCACATCTTTCTCCTCTTCAAATTCATTGTCCACATAGTCATCACTCACTGCATCCAACTCAGATTGAATCATTAACCTTAATTCTTCCACATCTTCATTGCACAACATATCAAACTTTTGTTTTCTATTCCCAGAAGGACCTGGTTTATACGCGCTCGAAGCCATTGCAAAATACTGTGCAACCCAGACTGAAACATTTCCTCTGTACGTTGAAATAGTTAAAATAATTTCCGAACAGATGGCAGTATAGGCTGGGTAAAGCTTCCACGAACACTATGATGCCTGTAACATGCTGCCAGAAGCATTACTTCTTGCAACTAAGATGAGAAAACGTGAAGCGCTTTGCTGTCGACTATATGTCGACATACGACCGTACAGGCATTACTGTCGTGTCGATCATATATCGACATACGACCGCAAAGGGTTAAGACCTACTGATCTGCCAAAGCAGGCACAGTTCTGAGAGGGATTGCAAAAGTAGCTGGAGGAGGATGGTTTTGATGAGGACAGAGTGGTATTGACTGACAAAGCTACATTTTGCTGTTACTCTTTCATGTTGCATCTTAGTTTTCTGAATAAATTCATCACAACAGGCACAGCCAATCTTTCTTTTTGTCCTTTTCATGTAGTAACAGCCTGTATACTTATTTGTGTATAGTCTTCTTTTTTATTTTATTCCATTTATTTGAGGAAAGGCAAATATACCAATAGAATCTATTTCTATTATACATTTAGATGAGTTGTTGCATCTTGTTCACTATGGCAAAAATATTGTCTATTTATTTGAACCCAAGCAGCAGGTCTAGACTAATGGATGACAGTCTCAAAAACATGCAACTGGAGTGATGTGATTAAAAATGAATTTTGAGTAACTAATCTTATAAGAATTTTTTGTTGATAGCATGTTCTGTTGTCAAAGATGAAATGAAAAATGAATTTAAACATACCTTTGTATCTGATGTGGATCCTGGATCTCCACTGCCATTAGGTCCTGGTTTTCGACCCACTGCTTCCAAAATGGCAGCAGAACGGCCATGTCCTCTAACTCTTCCAGGCATCTTTTAATTTTTTAGAAAGAAAAATAAAAATATTTATGTGTTTAAAAACCAAGAATAGCCTTCTATGTGGTAGAAATTGCTCACAGAACCAAGAATGAGCTTTGATAGAAAAAGCAAAAAACAAACTGATGTGTTATATTTACATGGCTTTGTCGATCAAAAATTCTTTAATTGCATACAGCTTCTGCAAACTATTCTTATGAAAGCTTATTTCTCTAACTACTTCATGTTAATCGAGATAAAGATTTGCACAAATTGTCCTGTTGCATATTTCTCTAAAATGTTTGTGTAGTAAGATTTTGTCTACCTCTTAAGTTTACATGATAGATAAAGTCTTCCAGAACAAAGAGGACTTCAAAGACTAAGAACTCAAGGCACATACTTCATTTGTCATCCTTAAACATATGGTATTTTAATAAAATCATCAGCCATTTTTGAGAACATACAGAGTAAGGAAAAAGCTTCTATATACAGCTTGAAGGGAGGATTTTGATGAAAATTTGGGTCACATCTTTCGAAGATGATGAACCAAGTTTGGTATTTAATCAACTTTTCGGTTTTGAGTTACACTTTTCTCTGTCTCTGTCAACCTCTCTCTCTCTCCCTCTCACACACCCACGCATGCACACACACATACCACATCACACACACACACACGCACACACACACACACAAAGTACCTTTTACATGGAAAAAAATGTTGATTTTCTCAACAATGTCTCCAGTGATTTTTATTACAAGACTATATTTAAGATATAATGGCCCCAGTCATTTTTGTTACAAAACTATATATTTAACCCAACAATAGTTGTACCTTTAAATAATGCTAGTTTGGTCGCAGTTATCTCAGAAATCAGTTTGTTAGAATATTACTTTAAAGGCTTTAAAAGTATGTAAAACAGTAACATTAGTATTACATAAATCATTTAACACTATAGTCTTTAAGAGAGTGCACATCGGCAATACAATAGATATAAGACAAATTGAAATTATTTCATTAAACACTGACTTTGAGAATCTTATCATCTTGGTCATTCATTGAAGAGACACCTCATTCTGCAATGCTGAAGACCCAAGTGTGCCTTACAAGCATAATAACAGTATTGTATAAGGTGTGATCTTGCCTACTACTAAAAACTTCACAGCATTTGGGAAAATAGTTTGGAACAAATTAAGCCATAGAAAGACCTACTAGAAGCTATAGGAAAGCTGAAAACCTCAAAAACAAGTAAAGGCAGTTCAGGGAATTTTAAAAGCTACTTGTTAAATAAGGTTAATTGAAACTTTTGCAAAGGAAAGAAGAACTATTTTCATCAACTCCTGCACTGTGTTCATGAACCTAAATATGTCATATTTAGCACTGGAACCATTGTTCTCAAGATACTGAGGCTGAAAAACTCTATTTCCAGTACATACACTCTGTGTCTTCATCTTAAAATACTAACACTTTTCTAGTGTAAATTTTCTATGAAATAAGCTAATAATAAAAAAAGAAAAATCGGTTGCTATATCTTTTTATCATAGTCAAAACTCTAAATAGTATAAACCACAAATAAAAATAGACAATCAGTTCAAAATAAAATATCTACAAAATTCCTGGGTATATGGATCATTGAGCATCTCAAATGGAACACACATATTGAAAAGCTGGCATCCAAATTTAGCCAAATTTGTTTTGTATTTAGGACTATAAATAAAGTAGTAAATTTAAGCACTTTAATGAATTTGTATTTTGCATATGTATATAGTTTATTTAAGTGTGGTGTACATGGGCGTCGCGAAATGGGGGCAAGGGGGGGCCATGGCTCCCCCTTGGAAGTTGGTGGACTTAATGTGCAGCCAATTCCTGACTATTAAACTATTATTTTAATTATTATTTATTTAAGCGGAAGGTCTGTGGTTCAAATCCCAGTTGTGGCATTGAATTTTTAAGTTCCAGTTCTACCTCTTATTATTTTAATTTTGATGTAAAAAACAATTTTTATTTAGCACAAATTAATACGGTTATTTGCAACAAATATTATTAATTTTTACTATAAAATAATGATTTAATATTATCTGATTGCAAACTTCCAACATGTGGCCCCCCCCCCCTGGAAAAAAGTCTGCCGACACTCATGGTGGTGTAATATTTTGCAAAAATTCTGACAAAGGAGATATTATTTTTAAGCTACAAAAAATGGGTAATTAGGATAATGATGGGTTTAAACAGAACACATTCATGTAAAATATATTTAGATCATTGTCAATGTTGTCTTTCCCCTGTGTATATACCAGAAGTAGTGATATATGTTCGAAAGCACTTAAAACAATTTGAAGTTAATTCTGTTGTTGTTGATCTAATGTGCAGGATTTTGATTCATCAATTTTTCTCTAACCAGCCAATATAAATCATATGTCTTCCCATTTGGTACAGCTTTCCTCAATTCTGGGCATTCAAGTAGGTGTTCTCCGTTTAAAATCTTGTCAGCATTGCAGATCTTACATGCATTGTCACCAGGGACAGGAATAATATGCTCTTATAATCCCTTTAATGTGCATGTGTTCATGCAGTGAAAGCTTCCAAAATATGCCCATAAATCTGCCCACATAACATATTTCATCAGCAGCTTTAATTTTCATGCTCATGTAGATAACTTATCGAACGACCCTCGTACTTTGGATTCCTGTGTTTCAAAGATTAGTTGATGAGTATATGTGTTTACATTAAATTGTATTCTGAGAGTGTAGCAATAATGGTGACTGCTGGATGTGTGGAATTGAACTTCTTATGTAAGAATTTGATGGCATATTAAAAGTTTAATTGAAGTACAAAATTAGGAATATTCTATATGAAGAGCTATATATAGATTTCTAATCAAACTGTTGTACTGTGAAGCTGATATTTTTAAGAAAAATTGTGATAAAATTAAATGATTAATATACAAATTTTATCTTTCATGGGGTTGAAATTTAATTTATAAGAGCTTAAAAAAATTTACATGTAAATTTCAGATCTGATGAAGTGCAAAGCTAAGCCAGGGCATGCGTAAAATTTGCTCAAAAATTCAAAAAAGGAACCTCTCCTTCTTTTGCTCCATATATTTAACTTTCATAATTCACCTCATTTTTATAAATTAGATAATTTAAAAACTCCCAATTTAAACATATTTTAACATTTCAACTCAGGGGTCTCCATCTAGGGGATATGTGAATGGCGACCACAAGGTACCCAAGCTGAGCAGAACATTACTTCCACTTACTGGTGTTTTGCTCCTCACTGTAACTTTTCAATCTGACCTTACCTTAGTCATCTCTTGTTCTCCTCTGACCCCGATGCTATTAGGGTTCCCGAGGGCTAGGGAGTCTATTTTTCCAACCTCTCCATTTCTCTAATTTCTCTATAAAATCTTAACCCCTAACATGCTGACCTGTCATGGCATGTAATACGTCCTCTGGTAATCAGAGGATATGGTCGGTGAATTTATTTTGATAATTCTCCCGGTCAGGTCGGTGAGATCGTAAACCAACGACAGGTGTGGTCCTCCAGACATTCTGGGGGTTGTGAGAGAGTGATGTGACCGCCAAAACATAAAAATATGGTGCTCTCTAAAAAGCGGTTACTATTACTTCTATTGCTCTCTTCAATATCATCAGTGAAAAATATTGGAGAGCAAGAGGATTAATGACTTCATTGTCAGAAATCCAGCATTAGCTAACAACAACATATTCAAACATCATTATTAAGGCAAAACAATAAAGATTTAAATCAACTCTTAAGAAATTGAAGGTTAAAACATTGCAAAGATCAAACGAATGATTTAACTTGGCAAAATTTGTCATTTCTATTAAAAGTTCAAAATATATTTTCCTTATATAAAGAAAAATAAAAACAGTATGAGTACACACATTTAACTTCTTTTTTGTTGCAGTTTGCGATTGTCAAATGTTTTATGTTTTCAGTTGTTAGCCACCTCCTGTTGCTCCTTAAGATATCCTTATAGCAGGAAAAACTTCTCTCCATCTCACAGGATGATAGAGATGCATACACAAAAGCTGCTATTTGATTAACTCTGAGTGGCTTTTCACTAGACTATTGGGAACGTTTCTCTGTTAAGATTTCTTCAATCTCACACATTTGTTCGTATCCTGGGTATTTTGAAGCAACACTGCATGCTTTCTCCTTCACTACATTGCCAATAGTTCCAGCTACTGATATCAATTTAGAGATTGTGGTTTTGAATGTACTTAACGACTGGGACAACTTAGTGTTGTTAGTTGTTAGTTTCCAAACAAGTAATGGCAGATGGAAGATGAAAAATGTGCAGATATATAGGAAAGGTTACTTTCTACTTCTGGTTCTTTAATATCTATATCATGGGCAATTTAAATTTATTCAGAATTTTTGGGATCAAATATATTCACTACACTCCTGACTGTTTCCAAATGATCAGTGTAATAGAGAACTGCACATAACCATGTTCCCAATCACGTTATAATAGGTTCTGGTGGAAGTGGGACATTTGGTGCGGTTGTTTTGAAAGCTTGTTTTCTATATGGTGCTTTGACAAATACTTTCTTTACAGAAGAGACCAGTTTATCTATAAATGGGAAATTTGCATGTATTATTTCTGCAGTATGATGTAAACCATGTACAAGACAAGTCAAATGTATCATATTTGAAAATACACTTTCAGAGCAGTGCCAGCTTTAATCATGTAACTCGCAGTATCAGTTACAAAGAGTAATGCATGCTCATACTGAATACTATCAGCCCATAGAAGGTTCAATGAATCAATAAAAAATTTGGATATGGTATTGGTAGCATTATGTTGTTCTATCACAAGGAGAAATGGAGTAGTTGGTTCATTTTTATGAAGAGACCCAACAATAAAGTTTTCAATAAACCAACCTTCACTGTCCTGCGTTTTGTCGACTGACACCCACACTGACACCCACTATCTCCAATTTGTTCTCTAATAGTTTTAATTATGAGATTGTAACATCTCTTCACATAATTTTTGCAGAGTAGATTTTACACTTAGTATACTGCTGAATGAAATTTCTGAGTGTGAGATTCGCAAGTTTCCACAATGGAATGTCTGCCGCTAAAAATACTTCATACAAATCAAAGGAGAACTGTGATAAATTACTATCTGAAAATTCGCTTAACAGCTTTTGAACAGGAACACTTTTGTGGATTTAAGTTTGATATTATTTTGGTGTCTATTAGTATTCCAATGTTGAACTACTAGAAAACCTATTTCACAATTAGTCATTTTCTCACATGCTTCACAATACAAAATTCTACCATCTGTAGTTGTCAAATCTGTTTCAAACTTGCATTGATATCCCTGTAACCTACCAGAGGGAATGAAAATTTCCATAGAATGCACTTAAATAAGGCTTCAACCAAAAAGGATCCGATTGTAATGGGAATGATATTATATAATACCCTACCAAGAAGTATAAAAGAGCACTCAAGAAAAAACTCCTTTGCTAAAGAGTTAAAGAATTATCTAATTGAAAAGTACCCATACAGGTTAGAAGGGATGTTAAATTAATGTGTACTGTTAATGTATTTTTGTATATTCAATTCCATGTTTGTATTCCATAAGTCTAATTATGTGCCATGATGTACTTTTTATTCATGTATTAGCATTTGACAATGCTCCATGCTTGTATTACAAGTTTTATGAGCAATAAATTTGAATTTGTCACTCACTTTTACTTTTGGCATGATTCTATGAAAACAAAAACTTTATACAAGCTACATCCACTGACCTCAAGTCTGAACTCACAATTGACAAAATGAGGAATTATTGTGACTTGTGAAATTGCTGTCAAAGTTTGGAAGTGAATTTCTAAAACAAATTATAAAGTAACACTTGAATATTTTGAAATTTATTCCTTAAATACAATATAATTTATTATAAATCAAGTGCAATTAAACAAATAAGTTAAAACTAAATTAATATTATATTACAGTTGAACATAATTCCGAGAACCCCTTAACACATACCTTTATTTGTACTGCTAGAATGAAATAAACCAGATAAGACAGGGATTTCCCAATATGGCATAGCTAAGTGCATTGTAGGTTTGAGTTGCAAGTTTCTATCAGTGTTGCCAAGTTTCAAGACCGATTTGTATTTGTATGTGCAGCACATTCACAAGAAATAACAAATTTTAAATTTTCTACGTAAAACAAGCAAACATACAGCATAATTTGAAAAATACAGAAATATTATGCACTTTAACAAAACATGCAAAATATGCCATTATATGCACGTTAAAATCTTATTTAAGTTGTTAGAAATTTAGTAATTCACTCAGATGGTTCTTTTTCAGTTTTTACCACTTTAAGATCACTTTTATATGGATTTATTGCCAACATATCTACAGATCCTTTCTATTTGTCACTGCTTTTGCATTTTTCTGCTGTTAAGCAAGGCAGAGGAACAGAGGCGGTTCCTCTGTACGTGCTACCATGCTGCAGCATGCTAAACAATTTCAGAAATAACAAACTTTAAATATTTTACTACACTTTAGTTGTAAATGTGTTTTGATAATGTATGAGTTATAATGTGCTGGACAGACACAGCATGCATCGTCTACAGCAGCACGGTAAAGCATTGTAAGATAGTAATGTTATATGTTCAGCCCCCTCTCCCTTTCCCCGTGTACCCTGCCTTCGTAGTAATTAACGCTGTACCATGCTGCACATAGTGATGCACATTCTGCTGGTCAGTTTGCTTGCACATGTGCAATGTGTTATTCTCCTCTCAAGCACCCGTGTTAAATAAAACTCACAGAAATTAATTCAGTGAGCTCTCTGTTAAAGAATCCATTCTCTACTCAATCCTTTGAAGAAACAATTCACGTTAAAACACTTGGAAGCACCTCCTCCTGATATTAGCATTGTTCAGACAACCAAGGGAAGAAAAGCTACTGTTACATTAGACGTTTTCATACTGACATTTGTGCGAAATATTCATGGATATGTGGTTGTGAAATTCAAAGTGCCCTTTTCTGCTTTCCTTTCCTGTTGTTCAGAAGTAATGATTCTTGGTCAAAATGTGGCATAAAGGACCTAGGCAATTTAAATACATATGCAAATAAGCATATATCGAGCAGGAAAAGCTTGAGTAACATTCTGGATCTTGCTACTCTTGGTGCAGTAAACATAGATGTATAGTTCAGTTCTGCATATAGCGAGTCTCCTAAACTAAAACAGGAGGAAATCAAAAGAAATAGGTATGTTTTATTGAAAATAATATACTGCATTAAGCTGTGTGGTGCATTTGAATTATTGGCATAAGGGGACATGATGAGACAAAAGAATCTGAAAATTCTGGAATATTTTTAGGACTTACTAACTTACTAGCTAGTCCACAAATAACATAAAGTAACTAGAGACACTTCACTTCAATAAATTGAATGTAACTCAATTTATTGAAGTGAAGTGTGAGTGTCTAATTACTTTGTGTTATTTGTGGATCAATTTGCTTCACTGTTAATAGCTTCAGGTGTGTACATTTTGCTAGCTAGTGTTGATAGTGCCATAAAAAATCACATGGAGGCAAGTACCATTGCTAAATGAATGTCAAAAACAACACAAAATGAGCTGCTACAATGTATGCTGGATGTCTGTCACAACAAAATAAAATAACTGAAGGAGACAAAATGTGTAGCCTTAATGGCAGATGAGACTACAGATGTGTCAGAACATCAGCAGCTGGTTGTCATGTGTGACACAAGATATTTTTTAAAGCCTAATGGATAGACTACCATAGCATTATCTGAGTGTCTACTTACAGAGTTAAACAGGCACTTCAAGTTAATGCCAAAGAAAATCACTGCACAAACATTTGATGGCACCACTGTCATGAGGGGAATAAGAAATGGAGCACAATCTAAAATAAGAGAACATTATCCTCTGGCACATTATTTACACTGTTATGCCCATCAGTTGAATCTCTTAATGAAGAAACCTGCTTTGCAAACTAAATCAGCAAGAGTGGTTTTGTCCATCCATTCTGTCAAGATTTCCTGCTTTCTTCTCTTCGCTTACCCCAGAGTATATCAGTTCTCGAAACAATATGTAAATGTTGTATTGCTACCAGTTCTGCCACTAGATGGAATTTTAAGTTCCAGACAGTGAATTGTATTTTTGAAAATAGAGAAAAGCTTCTAAAGTAAGAACAAATTAGAAACTAAAAACTTCACTTGTCTTAGTAATGTTATTCTTTTGCTAACCCTGGGGTTTCAAGCTATGTCCAGCTCATTCTCAAAGGTGGCAGACCTTTTCTAAAAATGCTTTTTTTTTTATTTAGGGGGCCTCAAAACGTACATTTCTGGTGAAATTTCGATATTGAATTTTTGGGTGGAATACAATGCTTCCTCTACTTTACTATACATAGTAGAGAAAGTAAAAAAATTATTTTGTATTTTAATTACACTACAATTATCAGAATTGTATCAGCAGCACTGGTGCACTGGAATTTCATCCTGGACTTCTTTTACATGCCAGTAAATCTACTGACATGGGGCTCTGTTTTGAACCTGCAGCCTCAGGATCAGTAGGCCAGCATATAATTAATTGAGCCACCCAGGCCGACTCCTATGCTGTGATGTAGTAAGTAGAATCAAAGAAATTACTCATACTGCTGGTTGAGGCATTAATGGTTGGAAGTGGAATCTTAGCAAAGTCAGTGCCATACTGCAATCGATACTGGAAATTGAACTTTATTCTGGCAGAATTTGAGTAATTACATTCGGTTAAAATTGTGTATTTGAAAAAACAGTCTATATTGTTTATTGCACATATGTAGCATTTGTATAACAAGGTCCTCCCCAGGACAGGGTATATAATCTTACTTTTTATTGTGGTGGTGGAACAGTCAGCTACTGTGTTTAGGAAGTAATTTATTTGAAACTTCCTGAAACACGCATATTTGAAAATGTGCTCCGTGAAGTAGCCTTCAAAATGTCCTTCTTCCAGCCAAGTAGGGAATAGAATACCTTACACTTTTCTACCTGGTTTCTATGGTGTTTAGGTGCACAGGAATTTCAACTGGACTAAATTTTCCTCAGGTTTTCTAAGTGTGCATAGCCACTCCTTCCAGTTGACACAAATTCCAGCAAATGGTTGTTTGAGGTTAAGAAAGTTCTCATGATCCAAGGTGTCATAGGCTTTCCAACAGTCTCTTTATTGTTGTTTCCAGCAAGATTCCGCCCTTTATTAGTTTCAGGCAGGATTCAAATTAATGGGGGATGGAGGGATTTGCACCTCTCATCACATAATTTCCCCGGCTCATCAAAGAAGAATGCCTTCCCTACCAGGGACATGAACATTGGCAAACTTTTATCCAGGGAGGGGCCAAATGTTGGAATTTTGCAATCAGATAATATTAATTCATTATTTTGTTGTCAAAAGTTATAGTATTTGTTGCAGATAACCGTATTAATTTGTGCTAAATAAAAATTGTTCTTTACAGCACATTAAGTTCACTAATTTCCGTGGTCCCCTCTTGCCTACCCCCCCCCCCCCTGAAGCTTCACGACACCCATGCCAGGGAAGTATTTTTCTTTTTGCTCTATTTACTGTTACTGTTCTTTGAAAATACATGGAACACTTTCAATGCAGACTGTATATGATATGAGTACAAGCTGTGAGTAAGCAAATGTATCATATCACAACTAAGCTAAACAATAAACAATTCTCAGATTCATTAGTTGTGTTAGTATTCATGGTCACAACTCCAGGAATTCTGCACCAGCAATAACTATTGCAGCTGGTGATATTCAGTTCAGTTTCTTGCAACTCACTGTTCTATTGTTTGTCAGCATGGATAAATTTACTGTGCCCTTAAACATAGTACATATACTGATGCTGCCGCCACTGCTACATTTTATGCATATAACACACCAATGCACTATCACTGGTATTACTACCATTATTGCCATAAACATAACACAAACATAAGTCCCCCCACCCCCTCATCAGAAAGTCCGATTTGAACACTGGTTGGAGAAGAGTTTCCAAATTCCTTTGTTCAACAGGTACTAGAAAGAAGTGACTCTTATCCCAACCCTCCAAACAGCCATTCCATTTCTATAGGGTATCATCTGTTGTATTTTTATACCCAAATTTGGATTTGTCAACTTCCACCATTTTATTCCTGCCAATAATTTGCCTTCAGTTGCATACCATCCAATTCATACATACCTTGCTTCAATGTATTTTCATATGTTGGCAACACCATTTCCCCACCTTCTCGTACCTCCCATTTGCCCCTACAGCTTTCCATCCATGTGATGTAGCCTTAGCATTTGCTATCTAAGCAGCTTTGCTACTACTACAATGAAGCAATACTATTGTCTTAAAATAGTATTTGCCAACTCAGCATATTTATGCACCTATTCATTATTCGTTAATGTATTTGTGGAGAAAATATGATTTTCCCAAATATGTAATCTTAAGCTAACAATCGGTGACCTCTACAATTCCACAATGGGCACCACAATTGAGGCCTTTATAACAGCAAAGGCATATGTGCCAAAAGCTTCTTTTGAGAAAAATGCAATTAAACTTTTACTAAGCACTATGTATTAAAATAATCACTAAAGACATTAAAAACTACTCAAATATGAACCTAAGACATTATTACTGTCAATTATGATTGTAAAATGCTATTTGACACTAATTTCATTGACCATGTTATTTAAATAAGGTGTGCATTCATGTGCGTTATAGCCTAAACTATTTACTCATAAAGTTAGCATTTTGCAAAAATACACTAATGAATATTGCTACATATTTCTTCTAATATTAAGAAATAATGAAATTAATATAAAGATATATGTAAAGAAAAAGTATAAGATGATTAAGTGCTGGTCCAGATTCTGTTACTGTCTGCATCACTCATTGTGCTTAACAAAAGTAAATCAGTACGTTAATGCACTAAAGGTATTTTGAATGGTGTCATTAATAAACAGCCAAATTTCAATACGCAACACTAAATGCACTAAATGAAACTTAATCTGAGAGTTGCAGGCCACGAAAATACCCACTGAATTAAACAGATCCATTGCGATTCCATTGCTCCTTCCCATTTGAATAGCACAGTAGACTACATGTCCACGGAGAATTGAAATTGATTTGATTTCTCCTTCCAGATTGAATACTACGGGGAAATGCACATTCAAATTGAATGTGTTCATTGGCAGACTTTTTTTTTCAGGAGGGAGGCCCATGTTGGAACTTTGCAATCAAACAATAATAGTTCATTATTCTATTTGTTGTGGATAAGCCTATTAATTTGTGCTAAATAAAAACTGTTCTTTACATAAAAATTAAAAGAATAGTCTAATAGTAATTGACTGTACATAAAATTCATTAATTTCCAATCGGGGCCCCCTCGCCATGTCCCCCCCCCCCCATGACAATGAGATATGTTTACATGCACAGCATTGCAAGCTCATTACCCCCACTCTTCATATTTCTTGGTGCGTTTCAAGCCCTACTTCAGGGGAAAGCAATATGACAACACAGCAGGACTCCGATTGGTTACCAGCCTGGAAATGCTTAAGGACAAACTCCTTCCCATTTGAATAGCACAGTAGACTACATGTCCACGGAGAATTGAAATTGATTTGATTTCTCCTTCCAGATTGAATACTGTGGGGAAATGCAAATTCAAATTGAACATGTTCATTGGCAGACTTTTTTTTTTTCAGGAGGGAGGCCCATGTTGGAACTTTGCAATCAAACAATACTGATTCATTATTCTATTTGTTGTGGATAAGCCTATTAATTTGTGCTAAATAAAAACTGTTCTTTACATAAAAATTAAAAGAATAGTCTAATAGTAATTGACTGTACATAAAATTCATTAATTTCCAATCGGTGCCCCCTCGCCATGCCCCCCCCCCCATCGCGACGTCCATGAAATTCAACGGACTCCTTAGATGCAATTCTCATAGAAGTGGGATCGGATCGAATTTTAGTTGCATGGAACCACCTAGGAGATTCAAATCTATTTGAATCCGCCAAAGAAGCTACCTTCCACTGTACTCGTAACACGCTGCATGCTCGTCAGTTTGTGATCTCAGCGAAAGTGGTGTAAGGAATGGATGCAACATACACAAAGAATGTCTGAAACAAAGCTAAGATTACGTTCCAATATCAACCAAAATGAAAGATGTTGGTAGATCCGAAAAGAGGTGAAAAGAGCAATTGTGAGATGGAACGGGCACTGTACCCACGCCGTGAGGTGGAGAATAATAAGAAAAAGTGTAATAAAACACAACAAAACCACTTTCATTGTATCTATCTCGCAATATATTCTTCTCAAAAACATTCGCTATCCTCAAAATCTGCTTAAAATACGCGGAAAACATATTTTTTATAGGTTTACCAACATAAACCAAGTGACATAAAAGTTTGAATTATTTATGCTTGAGCCTTGCCTATTCAAATCGATCTCAATACGAAATTAATTCAACAGTGAAATGCGGAAGACAAAATAGCACATGTTACAATATTGCTTTTTTTTTAACAATCACCTTCGTTAGTTAACAATTAAATTGTACCTTAAGAAACACCTCAAACACCACATCAACTGATGAAGCCATTACTTCACTATTTTGGCAAGTGGAAAGTGAGCTGTTCTAAACTTGAGCCTTACTTTTTTCACTTGAACAAAGCAAAATACACATATAACAGAATTAAAGCATTTTTGGCCGTTCTCTTCTGCAAAATTAGTAAATACAGATGAAAGCGTCATCTCTCCATATTATACGTATATTCAAATTACAATTAATGCGGAATAACGCACACTCTTACTTAGTTACATTTAGATAAGGATGATCCTAAACTATTTCAACTAACACATACTCTTACCTAATTACACTTAGGTACGCATAATAGTAATCTGTTTCCTATTGTTAGACTCATTCACAATTCAAATAAGCGAAAATTCTGTTCGTCTTTTTTTTTTTTTTTTTTTTTTTTTCCTCTCTCTCTTAGTCGTTCTTTGTACCTTGCAGTGTTGCCAACTCATGTCGACAGAAAAAAGCTAAATGGAAGATAGAAAGACGCCAAAAAATAGCTAAATAGTAGTTCAAAATAGCTATATAAAAAGCTAAACATTTATGCACATAATCACTCACCTATAAATTATCAAAAAATAGTTCTGCTTCTTCCTCCTCCTTGTTCGGCTCTGTATTAGTTTCCGCTGAGGAAGTGCTAGCTGCTGTTGAATAATTACCCTTGGTGCCCATCATTTTAAGTACACTTTCTGGAAGCTTATAGGAATAACAGCACTTACTGTTTCGTTTAAGTCCAAAACGCACCAAAAGGATGGCATTTAATGTTTTGGTCGTCATTCGATTTCTCAACCTACACTTTACGATGTTCACCTGGCTAAACACACATTCCACATCTGCGTTTGAATATGGAAGGCTAAGAACTGAAAATGCTAACGAGACCAGTTCACCATACGGATTTTCATTGGCAGCATTGCGAAACCTATCTACTTCTGTCCAAAACTTGATTGTGCCTCCTGTGCTTTCCCAGTCAGTGTGCGTTATGTTTCTCCACTGAGTTATTAATGAGTCAATGCCTTTAGAACCTAACTCAAGAGCAATGTCAATTATGGGAGGTTTCAGCACTTTTAAAGTTTCCTCTACACAAAACATATTTGTCATTTTCAGTACTTTTAAATTGTGAGGAAGACGAGATTGAAGTTCCTCTGAAAGTTTTACAGCGAACCTTATGCATCTCTGCCGAATATTTTGTTCTGCATCTTGTGATATATTTAGCTCGTGTATAGCAGACTCAAATTTAAAACCTAAATAAGGTCTGAGGTCCACCTGATCCACAATTGAATTTACTAAGGGGTCAATTTTTGCTGTAGGAATTAACACTTTTCTACTAACCGATTCTACTAATGCCATCAAATCATTTATAAGCTTAGTTGGGTCTACACTCTCTGACTCAAACGCTTTATTAGTTCTCTGCACTTCTTCTAGGATAGGTTGTAAATAAAGAAGGCATAACAGATTTTGGGGGTCTGTAGACATCGAAAAAAGTAATTCAGCTGTATAACATTTTTCCCTCTGTCTAGATAATTCAAAATGCAACTTCAATTCATTCCTCTGTTGGAGAATCCGACAAACAGCTGGTTCTATTGAAATCCAACGCGTGTTGCTCATTTGCGGAATTTTTAATGGCTCGATGCCGCAATTTATGGCCTGATAAACCTCCTTGTATGCAAACTGTCTAGCAGTAGAATGGGAAAACCAATTGTGTGTTTCTTTAATTAAGTAATCTAATGTTCTCGGTACAGTGTCTTCGTACGCTGCGCTTACTGCAAGTTGTAAAGAGTGACAGACACATCGAAACAATACCATGTGGGGATTTCCTAATTCTTCTTTCAATTTAACAAATACACCATTGTTATGCCCCGTCATTACGCTTGCATTGTCAGTTCCAATACCAAGCAACTTTTTAGGATTTAAATTATTTTCAGACAGTACCCGCTTTATACTTTGTACTATGCTATCAGCATCTCCTGATTTAAGTTCCACTACCTCCAGCAATGTAGATACAATTTTGCCATGGGTACGACTAAAGTAACGTATAACAATTGCTACAAGTTTAATCATAGACACGTCTGCTGATTCATCTATTATTATATAAATGCTTGATCACTGATATCTTTAACTAGCTCTTTAAGAAAGTGAGGTGCTAGAACATTTTTTATTGTTTCGCTACATTTGGTACGATGTAAATGGATGCCAGAATGTTTACTGTCTGCAAAAGCACTTTTACAAAGTTCGGATAAATGATCACACGATAGCAGGGAACAATGTTCGCACACAAGCATAGCTAGCTTGGCTTCTGCTTCATGTACCTATCCCTAATCTTGTTTTGTCATTAACAACTGGTTGAAGCCAACCCTTAAACTCCTCCATAGATTCTCACTCCCGTCTGTATCCATGTGTATACTTCGGTGGCATTTTACTGTTTCAGCACAAAAAAATTATTCAGAACAACTCTGTTCACTGATTTCACACCCAACACAAAGCACACGAACTTACACACTCCAGTGAAAGTACAAGTCAACGAGAACTAACTATATTTCCGATCACCACAAAAGCAAATTCAAACTATCTCACTGAGAAAAGAATGCTAATACACTGTTCGGCGTTAGCGCAAGGCGCATCGGTCAATGCCGTGTGCAATCTGAGCATTTATTGCATCTACTTCTACTATATGGATCCGCGGCTCGAATGTAAGAAGCGATGTTCTCTAAATGTTTCCTTTTTTAATGTAGTCATTATTCAGTACACAAAGAAGCTAGAAAAAAGCTAAACTTAAAATTTTCATAGCCCCAAAAATGTAGCTAATAGCTAAAACCAAAATTTTGTAGCATTTACTCTTTCGAAAACGCTAGATTTAGCTACAAAAAAGCTAAATTGGCAACACTGGTTCCTTGGCCCGGAGCTTTATTGTAAGCATAGAGTAATAATGTGGTGATAAGCAGTATTATTAATATCTGTGGGCCAAACTCATAAAATTATTATAAACTACCAGAGAGATATAAACGGCGCCAAGAAAGGGATTAATAGTTGGGGTGAGAGGAGATGAGTTCTCCAGCATGGAGAAGTACCTATTATTCTGCGACAGAATTAAAGCATTTTTTTGTCGTTCTCTGCTGCAAAATTAGTAAATAGAGATGAAAGCGTCATCTCTCCATATTATACGTATATTCATATTACAATTAATGCGGAATAACGCACACTCTTACTTAGTTACACTTAAATAAGGATGATCCTAAACTATTTCAACTAACACACTTTTACCTAATTACACTTAGGTACGGAAATAGTAATCTGTTTCCTATTGTTAGACTCATTCTCAATTCAAAAAGGCGAAATTTCTGTTCCTCTTTTTTTTTTTTTTCTTTTTTTTTTTTTCTTTGTTGTTCTTTGTTCCTTGGCCCGGAGCTTTATTGTAAGCATAGAGTAATAATGTGGTATTAATCAGTATTATTAATATCTGTGGGCCAAACTCATAAAATTATTATAAACTACCAGAGATATATAAACGGCGCCAAGAAAGGGATTAATAGTTGAGGTGAGAGGAGATGAGTTCTCCAGCATGGAGAAGTACCTATTATTCTGCGTCCTGTACTTAACGGTACATTCATTGTTCTTTCCAGCACATCGTCCGTCCAGCCTTTGCCGATAGAATGATTGGCATTGATCCACGTTTCATCAAGCGAAACAATATTTTGGAAATCGTGTGTAAGAATTTCCCGAAGGAACCTGCAGCGCCAAACACAGATGTCGGGTTCCTCAATTAGCAATTTTCTGCCATTTACTTTTTATATCTATAAACTAACTTCTTCACTAGTCTACGAAGAGAAGGCTTGCTGCCTTCAAACAGCTCGGCTTCCTCTAAGGACACGTGTACCTTGAAGATAGTAGGATGCTCACTTCTCCTAAATAGGAATAGACGCAGTGGCGGCTCATGACTTGTTGCAGTGGGTGTGCAGTATATTACATCCTCTCCACCTTTACTCCCTTTCTTTCTCTGACACACATCACGCAATTCTAATTCACATTTCATATGGGCAATTGAGCTCTTATGTTTTGCTATTTTGTTTTGTTTTAAATTACCAATATCCAAGAACTATTATTTGTCCAGATGCCATTTCTCTCACTCGCAAACAATAAGCACGGAAAACAGCTTCTCTTCTAAGAATAAACCCGAAAGATTTATCCCCTTCAGTTTCACCGTGTTATTCATTTCCGCACTTTAATAGATTCAAATTTCCCGCTCGCTATGTGCAGTCACAACTGTATGCAATTTGCTGTCAGAACACAAACATAACAAACAATAATAAAGACTGTAACAAAATAACTATTCGAAACTGTGGTATTGACCTTAGTAAGCTACGACATGAAGAGTAATTATATGTATTTATAATCGCTTAATAAGACTAGATGTAATTGTGTTTATAACATTAATAAAATATAGAAGATGGTTACATTGTATTTAGAACCGTCACGTTGACTGTCTAGTAGATTCTGCTAAACAACGGGAGGGAAATGCTCATAGCAAGCAAAACGGAGGGATTTGAGAACGTACTGCGCTTGCGCGGTAAGAATCGCATGTGTTGGCCTTGTCGATTATGCTGTCTTAACTCGTCGTACTCTTAAAAGCAAGCTTTGCAACTCTCCCCGCGTACCCCTCGCCTAAAAGCTACCTTCGCCAGTCGCAAAATCGGGTTTATGCGTCTCAGCTTGTATGCTGAATGCCGTGACATTTGCTAAAGAGGGCGCGGGAAAATTAAACGAGCAAGTTCATATAGAAGAAAGTTAGACAATTGACTTTCTCAAATCTTGTCTATAAAGATAAAGACACATTCACATGCGGAAAAAATTACTGGGTGTGCAGTTGCGAGTATGCGATCACCCAGGAACCGCCACTGTTAGACGTGTCTGCGTATAGCATCTTGCTGGAAAGGATCTAAGTTGGTGAGATGTGTACATACTTTTCTTCTCTTCCCAGAAATTTCTAATTTAGTCCCTGATACCTGATTTTCCTCTTTACCATACTTTTCTTTCCCAATCTTAACTATAGTATCATGGGCGTCAGCAGGCTTTTCTTCCGGGTGGGGGATTGCATGTTGGAAGTTTGCAATCAAACAATCTAATTTCATGATTCTATTGCTAAAAACTGTAAAAGATATGAATTATAGATAGTATTTGTTGCAGATACGCCTATTCATTTGTGCTAAATAAAAACTGTCCTTTACATCAAAATTAAAATAGTCTAACAGTAATTGGCTGCACATTAAATTCATTAATTTCCCCCTTGCCCACCCCCCCCCCTTCACGACGCCCATGTGTAGTATTCTTACCGATTCCTGCAGCACGCGAAGTCCTATTGAGTACCTTAGAGACTGGAATAAGGCCTCCGCCAAGTTCTCCTTTTCGAAGTATTTTTCTTACAGAGCATACCATTTCCTACGCTCGTCCTTTAATTGGATACCTTTACCAAATACAGTTTTAATCTGTTCGCAAGTACGCTCAATTTTTCGTTTGGTAGCACTATCTTTGTCACTATTTGTCCACAGTATTAAATATTCATTAAAAGCGTTAGAACAATCGCAAAAACTCAAAACACAAGCACAGAACACAGACTCAGACACGCGTAAACAAAGCAAATAACCATGTACATAGAATGATGCAAACGAACTTCTCAGCACACAGTAACTGATGCAAATTTAAAAGCTTGGACTACAGGAAAGCATTAGTTTATATACAGCGATAGCAGAACAAACCACAAGCAGTTTTATGTTACTGCTGGGTTCCTCATCAGCCACATGTTAACACGTGCTACATACAGGCAACAGGGCCTTAGCGTGTACCGTTGCTATGGAAACGCCTTAGCTATAATAATTATTAATTGCTAATGTTACAACATTTAATGTTACAACAGCTCTCTCCTGAAGGTAAGGCATTCCTACTCGAGGTCTACAATCGCGTTTGGGTTGACAGTATACTCTCAGAAAATTCGCGGGAGGCCACCGTTATTTCCATCTTGAAGGCTGGAAAGGACCGTCATCTTCCCTCCAGCTATCGTCCTATTTCCCTCATTAGTTGCGTTTGTAAGGTGATGGAACGCATGATCAATGGACGATTGGTATGGTGGTTAAGAAAGTCGTAACCTACTGACTAACATCCAGTGTGGTTTTCGACGACGCCGTTCAACTGTAGATCATCTTGTGTCAATATCGACACGGATAATGGACGGATTTATGAAGAACTGTCAAACCGTTGGCATATTTTTCGATCTCGAGAAGGTTTATGATACGTGCTGGTGAGCAGGGGTTCTGCATTCCCTATATGCCTGGAACATACGTGGACACCTACTGCTGTTCATTCAGGAGTTTAAGAAGGACCGCTTTTTCCGAGTAAGGGTCGGCTCAGTTTTTTCTAATTCTTTTGTTCAGGAGGAGGGAGTAACTCAGGGTTGGGTACTAAGTGTCATGCTCTTTGCTATAGCAATTAACTCCATCTGGAAATGTGTTCCACCTGGAGTTTCGTCATGTCTATTCGTAGACGACTTTGCTGTCTATTGCACTTTTCAGCGCACGGCGTTCTTACAACGGCGCCTGCGGCAATCTTTGGACAACCTTAGAGAATGGAGCTCCAAAAACGGCTTCCGTTTCTCAACTGAGAAGTCAATCTCGTTAATTTCTGGCGTTGTAGGAGACGATTACCACCTTCGCTCCGTTTCGGTCCAGATTTACTTCCCTTCGCAGATGAGACAGGCTTCCTGGGTTTGATCTTGGACAGGAAGCTTAGTTGGTCGTTGCATGTTTCACAGCTAAGAGCACGATATGACCGTTCCCTAACTATCATGCGAGTACTAAACGGCAAATCGTGGGGAGCCGATCGGACAATTTTGTGCTTTACTCCCCTTGGCTATCTGGCACACCCCATGTAGATCTTGGGATGACCATACACCGGAAGTCCACATTACATTTCTTCTAATAAATACCTCATAGAAATATTATAAACAAAAGAGTGCAATGAGATTTTGATCTGTAATCAGCCATTTTCGAAAAAAAGAAACATTTGTTTCCAAACGAAATGGTTTATTCTCGAAGATTGTATGGAGACAATAGTTTACTTGTAGGATGGATACATATGAAGACTAAGGCAACGCTGTTCGGTCAAGGTAGGTCAGTAAGAATAAGGTAGGGGATGCAAACAAAACATCATCTATATTGGGAGGTGGGGCACTAGCGGTTTTTATTTTCCACACGACCCTTAATCCAAAACAAACATGACGAAAGAATAAAGAAGTATTGTCAACGACGCTTCAATTGCCATGATTGTACTACCACCGCCAGTGTGCCTGAATGACATTCTGCAAGTTCATTAAAATAGCGGCAAGTCTACTGACACGGAGCTCCGTATTTAAGTACACTTGAAAACTATATATCTAGGCCTAATTTGAACCCTAGGCCCAGTGATCAGTAGGCCAACGTCTAACCAGAAAAGACAGACAGCCCGACTCGGACTTCACCAACTGTCCAATTGGGACCAACATGTCCTTTCGAAGTTCCTGTATGTATTTCCTTCGGGACTTCCATCACCTTCTCCAAGGGGGAATCAATTGCTCTCTCTCTCTTTCTCTCTCTCTCTCTCTCTCTCTCTCTGGGTCTTCCAAACACAACTCTTTGCTATTCAGTAAGTCCCACTGGGGCCGGTAAGACTTATACGCACTACTCCGGTGCGATATCTTTCTAGCCCGGCCAGGTCCATGCCTCCCCCTTCTCCGAGGAGGGACTGCAAATCGGTGTACACCATTCGTCCCCTCCTTAGCCCTGCGCCTTCCTATCCATTTACAAGCCACGCATAAATCACACAGACAGCTGCGGCAGACTCCTTCACCTTCGTGTAGTGACCTCACGCATTTTGGCCTTCTTGGCATGGTATCTGCATCGGAGTGGCTCCCTCCTCTCCGCTCTTCTGAGGTGAAGCTGTTCCCTTGGAGACTCTGACCCTCTAGGTTCTTGAAGCTCAATAGCTTGGTGAGACCAGAATGGTCAGTCCTCAGGTGGAATAGCTAAAGGTACAGACAGCGCCAAAGATAATCTCACTGCACCTCCGGTCTATGTCACATTATTTATCGTTGTACGAAGCCATGAGTAACTATCCTGATATAAAGGTAGCGCCCCTAAAAGGTCAAGTAGTAGCCTTACGGTCGGGGGAGTCGGTATTCTGACCCCCGCCGCTCCAACCTTCACTCCTCCGGGGCCTTGGCTGGAGGATGCAGCTGCCGGGCAAATGAGGGTACCCTCTGCATAGGGGAGACGCCCTAGGGATTTTGTTTACGAAGCCATGGCCATTTCATTGGCTGCTCACGGTGGTAGGGTACGTTGCCTAAGGCAACCAATTAAATGTCCACACCTTTGTCCAACGATAATGTGACATACACCGGAGGTGCAGTAAGATTATCTTTGGCAGTCTTTGTGCTACTTATGGAAGTAGTCGAACGCTTTCACTACCGCCAGGAGCTCCCGCCGTGTGATGCAGCTCTCTTCCGCCTTGGAGAGCGTCCTGCTGTAGTACGCTATCACCCGCTTCTGCCAATCCTAGACCTCAGAGAACATACCACTGTCCCTGGCGTTGGTGTCCACGACAAAACAGCCTCCCGGTTGTGAAAAACCTAAGACAGTTCTAAAGCAGAGTACTGACTTACGTGTTTGAAACGCACCTTCGGTCTCTTCTGCCCACATGCAAGGCCGGCATTATTGTTTCAAATGACTGACGGGCTTCGCGATGTTAGAGAAACCTGCTATGAAACGGCGTTAGTAGCTGCGTAGTCCCAGGAAACTGTGCAATTCTTATTTTATCTTTCAGGCGAAGACAATTTCTCAAAACCTAAGGTGGCTGGCTCACTGTAGACAGCACTTGTTGAGAACGCGGTCGTTTTCTGGTCTCTGGGTTTTAGTCACCTGCCAGTATTCCGATTTAAGGCAGATGTGGAGAACTACTGGGTACCAGAGACTGTTCAGGGTGTTGTCAATCCGGTATAACGAAAAACAATCCTTTCGGGTGGCAGCATTCAGCTTCCTATAATCCACACAGAAGCATAGCTCACCGTTTTTGCTTTTCACCAAGACTACAGCGGAGCACCAAGTACTATCGGACTTTTCAATAATTCCCGTGAATCTCATGTCCCCGGCATGTCCTGTACCTCCGCGTGGTTCACCAGAGGAACATATCTTGATAGTTGCCCGATAAATATGGCATCTATGGTGTCATCGTGGTGGAGTACTATGTCGATTAGGCCGTATAGCCGTGTCCTTGGCTGAGGACAAAATGCTACTATTTAAGTACATTCAGGACTCCCTCCAGTTGTGCCGCGGTGATGTGGTCGGCCGACCTCTTCGGCAGATTTTCCAGCCGGGGCCTAAGTCTTGCAACGGTACTAGCTACCCGGATCCATCTTACTGCGATACACTTGCACTTCCCCAATTCGCTCCGCCCTGAATGTCCTGATCGCTGTCCAATGAGTTCAACAGCGTCAAGGGCACTCCCTTTCGGCAAGGCAACAATATCCTGGCAATTTGTAATCCGTTCTGCGGGACCACATTCAGGTTCCTTGACGCGCATTTATAACCAAGTAGCTATTGGCGAGCACAACCATATCCTCCTTCGGGATCACTCCGTAGATCCCCTAATGTTGATGGAACTGCAGCACGTCACCTCATCTCGGTCTCAAGTTTTCCCTGACGACGTCGACCATCCATTGTGGCTCCTGAGGGCATGCATTTTAATATCACATCCTCAGCCACCTTCGCGACTAACACCCACATACTCACAATGTTCCAACCAGGGTTCAACTCCGGCAGAGCCTCCTTATCCACAGGAAAGGTATTGCCCAATGTCGTCATTAGCTGGTAGCACCAAATCAATTTTTGACACTGGTATTTCGGCATCACGGCCCGTTAGTAAAGGAGTAGGTGGCTTCCTGGAACACGTAACTGTCTGGGAAGTTCACTAGCTGTTCAAAAGAGTGACCCTCCTACAGTCTTCTGTGACTGTTACAGCCATGATTTGAGTTGACTGCAATAGATAGTTCTCGAATTGGACTCCGAGAACCTTCCGTCGTCTACGGAACCTGCAGACATAGTAAACGTATTTAAAACTCTGGAGGTTCGATCTCAGCTGTGCGACTTCCTACTCCGGTGATCGCTTGTGGGCGGCGAGTTTTCGTGGAATAGTTCGAAAGTTGTGCCATTACGGTTGAGTGACTTTACACGCGCAGAGTTTGTGTCGCGTCCTGATTTCGCGATCTATAGGTCATTAAGTCTTCTAATAAAGCGTGGTAAAAATGCAAGAACTATTTTTTCATAACATACTCACTTTATTTATTTACGTAGACTCCATCGATATCTGCTTCCAGGATCAGAGAACTCCTTGTTTTTCATCCCATCACAGTAGGATCTATCAAACTCTACAAAATACTTATTGATGATGATCATTTCTCATCTAATGAAAATTTCCCCCGACCAAGCCAATCTTGATGTTTGGGAATAAGAAAACGTCCCTTGGGCTTAAGTTCTAATCCGGAGAACGGAGTGGATGGATCAGTTTGGAGCCCTATTAATTTATCAGGATTATACCATAGGAACCCCAAAACTGTAACCACCACTTTTTCCAGTTCACAAAACTGGTTGATATTTTTGGTTCCCTTTCCGAGGTCTTTGTTCATTGTTTTGACTGCTAACACTGCCTCTAGTGTGTAATTGTGAACCCGAGTTTTATCCAATTTTGAGTCGGAAATAAGAACTCTTGTGAATTATGATCAAGCAATAACATACACCAGCGCTGTACAATACTGCACCCTTCATAAGCAAAGTTTTACTCTGACAATTTTAATATTAATTCAAATTTCAAGACAAAACTATTTCCTTCTGAATATCTTCCCAGTAGACACCCATGAGGTATGTTTTTGTGCACCTAAAGTCGTATTCATTACTTCCCTAACCAGTGCTTTCCTTTTTCCCTCTCATAAGGACACTTGCCGTAACGGTAGTTATGATAGCACCTACGCCTCCTTAAGCATGAGTTAAATGTGCCTGAGCACATATGAAAGTTGGAGAGCACTGCTGTACACTATAGCGAAATACTCTTCCATAGGCGTTTTTGATCAACAATCTGAAACCATGGTAACCCACATGCACACAGCTTTCTTCTTCTTTTTCTTCAACTTCCCTGTTCTACAACTATTGTGGCCAGTGGCGTGCATTCAACCCCAGCGTTGCTGGGGTAACTTATTTATTCACAAGTTCGAAATTAAAATAGTTTCTTCATATCTCAATCAAATACGCACATCGAACGTGAACATTACTGTACTTAAGGTTCAAACTCCCGCCCCGCCATTAGCCAGCTGTTGCTCTTGACGACTGGGCTTGTTCCAAAGGAATATGTATTTACAATACCAGCTAGCGTACGAGAGCTGTATTGAAGCATGCGTATTCTGTATAGGGCCCTAGCTAGTATAGCCATGGCACCAGCCGACAGCAGAGGCAAGTGTGTATTTGATTGGTTAGTTCAGTTTCATTGCAGCTAGGTAGGCTTTGACGTCATAGAACAGAGCCTAGGCGATCGGTTACATATCGATATGAAAAGCTTGAATGATAGCGATACACGCAAGCGTAGCAACCCTACGGTGTCTTTTTATAGGGCATAGTACAATAATGCAAACGATATGAAAAGTGCATATACTTTAAACCATTAGCTAACATTAAAAATATTGTTAAGAAATGCTTTTTTGTTTACGAAAGTGACCTCCATTAACAAAATGGAAATAAACAAGGGAAAATATATAAGTTAGTCATCATACAGATCAGATCAGACTATATAGTGTTGTCACAAGTTTGAAAGTTCGTTTGCGCCCTGCGGAAACTCAAAGGTGAAGAGTGCGTTGTTTTATATGTGTTTCTGTTAAAGTATCTAGTAAATGAGACAGGTAAATTCATTGAAAATGAATGCGAGTGACGGTGTAATAAACAATATTCAATAGAGACCATTTTTATATGGGCTATAATGTACTAAGGTATGGTAAATATCAGAAAAGTATTTAGGATAACAAATACCTCTACTATTTATAACCTGACCATTTTGGAATAAAGATTATTTATTTTAAAGTATAGGATGATTTTTCAGTGTCGTAGCCCATACCGCTGGGGTAATTGTTGTGACCACTGTACGCCACTGATTCTGGCATCAGGGACAGTTTTCTCACTTTTTATTTTTCACAAAGGTGTTGTGCATGAGATGTTACAATGAAAGCCATCTCACACCCTCTCATTCAGCAGTCTTCCAACTGGTCAACCAGGACATGCTACATATTTAGGGCTCATGTTTAGATTAGCTTACTTGCCACTTGCCAGCCAGATTCTAAGTCCGAACTTACTTACTGATTTAAACATTAACTTTGCATGCCTTGATGATTTTCTTGTGATATTGTTGATCACCCAAAGCTAGCTGAAGGTTCTCAGGAACCTTATGATAATGATGATTATTATTATTATTACATTTATATTATATATATTATTTATATATAATACTATATATTATACTTATATTTATAGTATAATATATTAATATTATTATATTTTTATTATGTTTATTATTTATCGTTCTTTTTTTGTTTATTTTCTTTTATATTATTATTTTATTATATTATTTTTTAATGCTATTATATTTAATATTATTATATTTATTGTATTATTATATTTTTATTATGTTTATTATTTATTGTTCTTTTTTTTAATTTATTTTATATTATTATTTTATTATTTAATGTTATTATATTTTTATTATGTTTATTATTTATCGTTCATTTTTTGTTTATTTTATTATATTATTTAATGTTATTATATTTATTATATATATATTTATACTATATATTATATTTATTATATTTAGTATTATTATTAAATAATAATTATGCTACACGGGGTGTAGCACGGCATCACATTCCCTGTATAGCATTCGAGTCCTCAGCAGGCCCTCGTCGTACAGGAACTGCATGCGTGACCCCTCATTAAAGCACAGAGGTGCTAAATCTAATATACTGATAAAGCAATCCATTGCACTAGTTGCTTCTAAGAAGGTCAGCAGCATACTGCCGACCACAGAACACCTAGTAGCTGCCGACTCCCGCAAAAACATTCAAACTTACTATTGGCAACAAACTCCTAGGGACATTCTGCTGTTGGCAGCACTGCATTAACACAGCAACTTCGGAAACTTTCGTGACCATTCGTACACACTGTCGAGTGGGACTTGGCCGAAATTCTGACCAAGTGGTCGCGTAAGCTAATCTAAACAATACCCCATATTTAGTGTTTCTTTGACCACACTCAAACTCATTCATCCAGAAATAAACAGCCTTCAATCAGAGTGTTCAGTCCACATTAACTTTATCCAACTCTGTTTTCATCAGTTTTGCAGTCCAACACTTTAAATGAAAATGTTTAATAACACCATAAAACTCTTTTACTCTCTCTATTGGATAGTTACAGTAAGCAGAAGAAGTATTGTTTTCCATAAACCACATGGCGATCCCCTTTTTAAAAATCTGACTCACATTAGCCTAATGTATCTTATAAGGAAAATATGTGTAATGAGAGGTTTATTTCAATAGAAGAGGGAAGAATAAGCATTTTTAAGAATAGCTTGTAGAGTGAGTGAGAGAAAGAGAATAGGTACAGAAAGTCATGTGAATGCAAAACATCACATCTCCCCCCCCCCCCCCCGCCCCCCGCCCCGTTGCATTTTATAGCATATGTGACAATGACTTTTCAGATAGCTCCTAAAAAACCGTACATTCTGAAAATTTGTCTAAAATCATTCATGAATGAGACTAACCAAAAATGCTGCCACCACTCAACAAAATGTTCTGCCATTTACCATTAGTCACCAAGCTAACGTAATAACCCTTATGCTGATGTCCCATGGTCCAACTTTTTTGGTTCAAAGCACTGCATACAACAAAAGTGCACAATGAGACATGAGATGGATACAATAGCAACCTGTTTGTAAACAATGCGATTGAGTTGCATCTAATTTCTGCATCCAACAACTTGAAAATACCCATTCAGCATCTGTAACATAATATGGCAGACTGCACAGACAACATGTAGTAAGATGTTGTATACGTATGGCTTACCACACTTTTAATGGGATGGGTACTTCAATTAAATGTGTAATTTGTTTTGGAAGATTCACTAACGATTTTTCATGGCCATCAACATATATTACTGAGGTGGTTATTACATAGCTGTATTTCATAAATAACAAGAAATCCAGTTAAAAGAATGTTTAAATTTTATGTTATAAAATGAGCTCAAATCTCCTGTCCATCCATACTAAGATTAAAACCCTTACAATTGTTCCTTCTCTCTTTTGCACTTGTCTCCTATTTGTGGCCTGGTGTGTAATTTTACCTTCAACATGATGTAAAACATTGAGAAATAAATCTTCTCAATTCATAGAAAATTGCAAGTTTTCTGGTTCCTCTAACCTCAATTCATTTTGTAATAGACCCAATATACCTCAGTCTGTGCTCTGTTCTCTTCTTTCCAACCATGACCATATCCACTGTCTTTTACTTCTAAAACATCTTTTTTATTTGCTACTGAGACTTGTGGAAATATATCCACACCTATACTTAATATAGCAATCACAAAATTAATATTTGCATCTGTAATGTTTATTTCTCACACTTGCTACGTGAACTGTCATTTGTATTGGGCCAAAATTAATCACAATGTGACAGACACTTATTCTTTTGTGTGCAATTCCATTGAATACAAAACGTTTGGTCAAAAAACTTGGACTGTGGGACACCGGCTTTTTGGATAGGTTAATATGAATTTGAATTATTGATCCAAAGTTGAAAGCTGCCAGAAATATTTTGGTTATAATTTTATTATATGTATAGCTAAGGCTTCATGCATTACAATATTTAATGTTACAAGGGTCTACATATTGAAATGCAACATATGTAACCATGGAATTAGATTGAGGTGTTTTACTTATGTGAGTCAAGCTATGAGCTTTAAGATTAGATGCCCTGGTGAAACTCTTTTCACAATGGTTACACTTGTGTGGCTTTAAACCCTCATGAATCAAATTGTGTGTTCTCAGACATGATGGAGTTGCAAAGCTTTTGTCACAATGGTCACACTTGTGAGGTCTTTTGTCCTCATGAAGAAAATTATGTCTTTTCAAACTTGATGCCAAAGTGAAGCTCTTACCACAAATTTTGCACTTATATGGCCTTTTGCCCTCGTGGATTAAATAATGTGCTTTCAGATGTGATGCTGCAAAAAAGCTCTTCTCACAAACCTGACACTTGAATGGTCTAACACCTTCATGATGAAACCTATGCATTTTTAGATGTGCTATTTTAGTGAAGCCTTTCTCACAAATTTCACACTTATGTGGTTTTATGCCCTCATGAACCAAGCTATGCATTTTAAAAGTTGATGATGAGATAAAGCTCTTATCACACCTGTCACATTTAAACTGTTTTATATCCTCATGAATTAACTTATGTGTTTTCAAAACTGATGCCTTAGCAAAACTCTTATCACACTTGTCGCATTTAAATGGCCTTTTACCTTCATGAACTACATTATGTATTTTTAAATTTGATGCAGTAGTAAAACTCTTATCACACTGGTTGCATTTAAATGGGCTTTTGCCCTCATGAGTTAAATTATGTCTTTTTAAATGATAAATTGTAGTAAAGCTCTTTTCACAAGTTTCACATTTATATGGTCTTTCACTCTCATGAGTTAAATTATGTACTTTCAAATGTGAAGGTTTAAAAAAGCTCTTTTCACACTTATCACATTTAAATGGCCTTATGCCCTTGTGAATTAAATTGTGCGTTTTCAAATATGATGCATGCATAAAGCTCTTATCACAAATTTTGCACTTATAAATACTTGGGTCCTCATGAGTTACATGACTAGTGGTATTGCTTCCTTGAACATTTGTGTTCTCCATTTCATATGAAGCGCTGCTGTTTTCCATTGGTTTTAAGCAATCCTTATCTAAAGCTATGCTGGCGACCTCAGATTCATTGTTCCACTCTGCTTCCATACCCAGTCTGAAATATAGCAGGAAACTCATCAGCATTAAAAAAAACCCTCTAATAAAAGACAGAGAGATAAAGAAGGAAGAAGAGGGGGAGATATTTTAATAAAGGGCATGAAGAGTTTCAAAATATTGAAACAAAACTGAAAATCCAAGTTCCGTTATTTTTCAATCATGTTACTGTGCTCTAAAATGTTATTACAAATACAGTTTTTTCTCATGGTTAACACAGTCCACAGTCTTTGCTGTTATCACAACTCACAACTGTTCTTCTTATAACCTTGCTATGTCCTTTCAGACTCTTTCTTCATTTCCTCTGTTTCTTTGTTCACTTAACTACAGCATTGCAATCACTTGGCATTAAAGTTTAGTATCTTCCAAGGATGTGATACAAAGGCTTTTAAGAAAATCTGTCAATTCCCTAGCTACTTTAGACATGAAACATTTTTCAAGAAGTGGTATTTCCTCAGAAATGGTTTTAACAATTTTGATTAAATCACTAAACATTTAAGATATCTAAATGTGAAACAAAATATATAGTACCTGGATGACCAACCTTTGTTCGGCTTCTCTTTTTATTTCCTTTTTTTTTTTTTTTTTTTTTATCATTTTTTTTGGGGGGGGGAAGATACTTAGATAAACTTGAAAAGCAAAATGTTAACTAAATATAAATTTTCATCCTAATAATTGTTGGAGCCGTTTCCGTGACTAGACCTTTAATATCGTGGCTTGTTTGTTAAAATTGGCCCATTAACAGAGATGCATATGCGCTCACACAGAACTTTCTCCCAAAAATGCTTTTATTGAATTCAGGGAGTTCCAAAGCTGTGTTTCTGATAAAATCTTAATATCTAAGTTTTGCATGTAATACAACACTTCTACTTGTTATAGAAAATAGAGAAAGAAAAAAATTACATGTTTTAGGTTGACAGGTTCATGATCATTATCATAATCATCATCATTGTTGTTCTTGTTGGTGTTGTTTTTGTTCTTGCTGTTCTTGTTCTCTTTCTTGTTGTTCTTGTTGTCGTAGTCCTTGTTGTTGTTATTGTTATCTTCATTATTATTATTATTATTATTATTACTATTATTACTATTATTATTACTATTATTATTATTATTATTGTTATTATGGTTATTGTTTATCATAATTATTATTATTATTATGAGGATGATTATTATTATTATTATTATTATTACTCTTATTATTATTACTATTATCGTCATTATTATTACTATAGCTATATTTGTTAATCAACAAACATTTGAAAATATATACCATATAAATAATTCTTTAATGTTTACCTATTAGATCTACTGCACCTATATTCATTTCTTAAACAAAAGTTCTTCGTTATTTAATGGATCAATAAACTATTGATATCTGTAAGCTATAGGTCATTGCAGGCATAGCAGTATATGATACATTAACTTCTTTAAGAGGGGATGTAACTCAAAAGTCACTGATCTATTTAAAAAAAATTGTCATTAGCTCATTATGATACATTTTTGAAATTTTGCACGTTATCTATAAAATGTAGTTCGTAAAAATATGTTTGGTGAATTTTTCTTACACAGGTTCGGTAATATGAGCAAAACTGAAAGTACAATTAGAAATTGTTTCTTTTTCTTTTTCTCGAAACTTGCGAAATAATTCATCTCTACTTTGTACTGAACTATCTGTTGGTAACCTTTGACCTCTAAAGGTTTTTGTGTCACATAAATACTTACTAAAATAAAAATGTATTGCACTTTTAAATTTATTTTCTAAATTATTCACACAATCTTGGTGTAAAGAGCTAGCATAAACCTGGTTCTAGCACCCCATTTAACTTCTCTTTAAAGGACAAGCTTCAATATTAAGTTATAAAGACTTAAAAGTTTCATGGCCCTAGTACTCATAGTTAACAACAAATCCTTACTTTTAGAAGCTAGTAATGCTCAGTGACCACCACATCCATATTCATTATCCCCTTTATTCTTTCATTTGGTCCTCTTCTGCTGCCTTGCTTCCTGGTGTAGTTCCAGGAGATTTGATTCTGCTTTTGCTATGCACTTCTGATCCATGTAATTAAATAAATTAAATTAAATTTTGCTGTGTACACTCCAAGTTTCAGTCCAGCTTCATTTAAAACAAAAATTCTGCCATTATTTCCTCCATTGTAATATCGTACAGCACCATACATAGCAGTATTCAGCACTTTTAGATCACAAAACATTGTTTTATGGCACCTAATCCACAGTGAATTGTTAAAACTTTCATTATTATTCTGAGTTTTACCATGCACAAATTTTTTGCAGAAGTTCAGAATGTAACAGAACTCTAAATTAGCTTTATTTCACTTAGCACTGCCTCTGGTAGGGAATGCTTATGTGTATAGCTGCTACTGTCAATATTGTACTTGCACTATCCTCCTTTGAGGCCCAACTGGTGCATAGGTTTCTGATCAGTTGACAGTGAGAGTAAATGGCCCAAATTGCTTCCCTCTTATTCTCTACAGTGAGATTATTTTCCCTTATGTAGGTAAACCCAGAGAAAATCTACTTCCTTTGCAGTTAGTTTTCATTTACCTCCCAAACCTTTTTCCATTTTCCAAGAGAACACCCCTTCTCTCCTTAAGCAGTCGACCAAGTCTTCACTAACTCTTTTCTGAATGTGCCCAATACTTTATAGTGTTTCAACTGGATAGACATAAGGATTTGCATTCAAGACAAGCTTCTAGGATGAAGAGTCATCATCTCCAAGATATTTTATGTACATTACACCACATTGACTTCGCAACACATGTCAACAGCAGCTGCTGAGATTCCAGCTGAGTTCATTTTGACTAAAAAGTGGGCATAGCAGTATCAGCGCACTAATATGTATTTTTTTAATGCATTAAGAATTAGAATATCATGTTAAAATTTAAGGACGGTGAGGAAAACAATGAATGTTCAAAAGCCAACAAATTCAAAAAATAAAAAATTTTGACCTAACCATTTACATCCCCCGTTAACAAGAGAAGCAGCAAAATGATTTAGCCCATGTAATCAGCATATGCAGTTCGGTGCACAACGTCCTTGTCAAAGTTGTTTAAATTTGTATCCATCTTCAGAGGGTCAATGTGTCTTCCAGGTGACACACACACAGAACACCTCTTGCACAGAACATCTCTACATGTGCAAGACACACTAACCTACACACACTTTAGTAGTAAGGTGTTGAATATTTTTTAAATTGAATTGATTTGTCTTCCTCATTGTTGCATTTTTTAAGAACATATAGAACCTAAAAATAATACTCTGAGCACGTACTACTTGTCTCTTTGATTTGTCATTAAATTCCCACTGAAAGCCATTGTACTATTTTACACTAGCTCTATTGCCATCCTGACAGCACAGAACACCAATCTTTTAACAGCAACTGAATATTGATTTAAACTCTGTAGAGTAAATAAACACCATCCACTTTTACAAACAACACAATCACAAACATGTGACAGCTCACACTCTGCAGATTACAGCATTTTACAACGAAACAGGAAAATGAGCTGCTTGTGCTCTCTCAATTTTAACAAATGCCTTGGTTTGTTCAACATAATTCTTCTAGCACCATCATGTCAATAGTTTATATTCCAATTCTCTGTAAGTACAAGTTATATGTACATACAAACATAAATACAAATACTAATGACTCTTACAGTGCTTATGTGGTTATGACATAATACATGGATATCTTTATTCATCAGTATTATGAAAACTATTTGAGCTAAAAATATATGGCATTTATGGTTGTGTTCCAAACATTACTGCCTATCTTCCTTGTGAGTTATTTGTTGCAAAATTTGATCATTTTCTCTGAGCAGAAATAATATTTGTTAGAGATGGATTCACTTGGTGTATATCAAGCCCCTCTTAAGGGGAATACAATTAGACAACACAACAGGGCTCTGATTGGTTGCCGACCTGGAAGCACACAACAATAAACCTCATCCCATTTGAAAGTCACCATAGTCCCTTAGATGGTCACATAGTAATGATTCTTGGATAACCTGCTATCTCCTTTCGTTGATAAAGGAGTAACCTCTATACACTGTTTTGTTATTCGGTGCCTTCTTTACTAAATATATCCTTGTACTGTTCTTTAATATAAAGCAATCCCAGTCCTGATATTCTACTCCAGAAATAATGTTCCACTATAAAAGTCTCTTCTGTTAATTATTATTTATTTATGCCAACCAACTTATTGCTGGTGTTTTTAAACATACAAGCCGTGTGTGAAAAAAAAAAAATTATTTTGTTGTTTAACGACGCTGTCAATTGCCAGGATCACATCAGCGTCGCCGGTGTGCCGGAATTTAGTCCCGCAGGAGTTCTTTTACATGCCAGTAAATCTACTGACATGGAGCTGTCGTTTTTAAGCACACTTAAAAACCATCGGTCTGGGCCGGATTTGAACCCGCGACCTTGGGAAAGCCGTGTGTGGGTAATGTTTAAGAGGTTGAATCAGAAACTGAAAAATTCAATGCCACACCTGGGTTTTTCAGTTTCTGATTCAACCTCCTAGTCTCTTCTGTTGTCGAAAACATGATTGCAGAAATCAACACAAAACTGAACTCACTGTTCCTCTATTATATGCAATAAATACTTCCTTGAGATTTATAAAGTCAGATGTGCAGTGCACTTGTAGCTCGGCTGGAGAGAATACTTGGCAATCAGTCAATGTGAACTTTTGCAAGTAAGCCAGAATTGTTTTTGGAGATACAGGGAATGTGTTCGCATTGAAGGTCATCAATTTCAACATCTGTTGTGATGCAGGTAAGCCTAATGTAAGTTAGCATAGTAGCCAGTGTTCCATACCCGTTGTTACTTGCCAGTCCTTTAGGCATAATTCTGGCAGAGAGCAAGCTAGCCCTCACCTGGTCCAATGTCGCCACACAGCCAAGCTGCAAACGCACTGTATAATGCCAGTAAATAATATATAACACTCCAGGGGTCTTACCTTGTTGATTCAGGCAATATGAACTCATCTCCCTCTGAGGTACTATCCTGTAACAATAAAATCCACTTTACTGTCAGTCTCCATTTGCACACGTTTCAAAAACAAATTCTTAAAGGAGCCACAGGTTGAAACTTTAAACATTTTCTTTAACTTGCACATACAAGGCAGCCCATGAAGTAATTCCATCTTGGCAAAAATTCACCATACAAATGTTCAGATAATTGCTCTATATTGCCATAGCCACACTAACTTCATTTAAACATCAAATCATTGTATAAGGCTATGCAACTGAAAAAATCCTAAATCTAGTTTTTTATTGAACTTACACTTTTTACCATATAATAAAACATTTTTACCATATAATAAAACATGGTGTGCTTTTTTAATTGATTCTTGTTTGACTATTTTGACGTCTTATCTCACTTCACTGCAAAATCTTTATGTATGCCTCAGTGATCAGTCGGTGGAGCAATGAGAATTCTTTTCTTATTTCGAGTCGTAGTTGCAGAATAAAGCATTCCCTGAACTCCATTTAAATTTGTTAAATTATTTATTTATACCTTTGTAAATAATCACAATTACTAAGTCGTTATACTGTTACAACACTTTCTTTCATACTGTTTGGCACATCCGAAATTATATATTTTCCAATTTCTCAGAGTATTGCTGACAAATGATGTCTATCTTATTTGGACACTTCGATCCAAGAGTATTAAATTATATATTTTGCAATTTCTCAGAGTGTTGCTGACAGATGGTATCTAATTGAAATTCTAAGGCTTTCACGGCCAGTGTCAATACTAGAAACAATATATTCCGGGCCTATGGGCCGTGGTCTACTGGGTTCCTTCTTCTTCCCAGACATTTCGTCTGCAACTACAGCAGACATCATCATTGGCAGCAAGGTCGAAGTATCCTATAATCGCTCCACTGTTAGATCCGCACTTGATGTAAACACAAGCCATCAACAGCAAACTCGCAATACGTCAAAACCAAAGCACATCATAAAATATAGTACCTTAAACATCGGCGATTATCTATGAGTTTTCAAGATGTACGATAACCCTGGTAAAGACTACTTAAATGTAATGCAATATTTCTAAAATTCCTGAGTAAATATTGTTCTGTTGCAACATAAATATGAGGTATGAGTCCACATGGTGTTTGTTTTGTGTTAGTCGCAGGTGATAACATCAGGTTATCGCGGAGTGATACAAGGGGCGTATCTAAGGCTGGATGGGGTATAGTGAGATTTCAACACTGTACTGCTTTCTCCGTAGGCTACGGTATTTATATCAGTGGCTGGAGGGTATGTTGTGATTGGTCCAGGTGGGCAACGAGCTGGACTTGTGCTGGTGGCATGTTGTGATCTGCTGGCGTCTGATTACCATATTCTGTTAAGTTTAAGGCAAACAGCATTAACAAAAGCAAAAATCAAGAACTCCACACAAGCCAATCAGACGCCAGCAGATCACAACATGCCACCAGCACAAGTTCAGCTCATTGCCCACCCAGATCAATCACAACAGACTTCCCCTCCAGCCACTGATATAAATACCACAGCCCACGGAGAAAGTAACACAGTTGCTGTTGAAATCTCCACTAGGATACTTCCACCTCACTGCCACTGATGATGTTTGCCATGGTCGCAGATGAAACGTCTGGGAAGAAGGAACCCAGTAGACCATGGCCCATAAGCCCGGAATATATTGTTTCTAGTAAATGGTATCTAACTTCCTTGAACACGTCGATCCAAGAGTATTTGGAAAATTATCTTATGTTACTATGACAATGTCATTCAGCTATTGTCTTCCTTAACAATGCCTTCTTATGACGTCGTCATGATATATTTTGTGTATATATTGATTTTATAATTATCTCAGACATGCTAAGAAAATAACATTGATTTACATTTTAAAACCTTAAACATATTACACAAAATAATCATTGTATAAACATAATTGAAATGTTGAAATTGACAATAATCATCTTAATAAATTGATAATATACCGAATAACAAAAGAATACCAAATAAACAAAGTCAAACTGATGTTTGACTTAAATATTTCTTGGGATATATAATAACTAAGGCTAGATATTTCTTCCAGGCTTAAAAGCCATGGTCTGCTGGAGTTTCAAGGTTCAGACGTTTTGTCCACACCTACAGTGGACATCATCAGTGGCATGGTGAGTCTTCTTGGTGAAGGTTCAGTTACAACAGAATCGTTTATGGCAGGAGGTGCCGTATTTGTATCTGGGTCACTCACAGCGGATTGGCTGGGCTTGAGCGGGAGGTGTGTGTTAGATGGGCAAGGCTACTCTCTTCTGATTGCTGAATGGTTTATGTGATTTCTCTGCATTAGTGCTTCTTTTTTATGTTCAAGTATTGGATGCCAGGTTTTGTTCACTTTTAGAGTTTCTTCCTTCCTGTTAAAATTGTTGGGGTGTTTGTAAATTTCTATGGCTTCACGTTGTAGTCTGGCGTGGTATTATGGCATAGATGAAAGAACTGCAGTCTCCTTATACTGAACTGTGTGTTCGCCATCAGTCCATATTGCATGTTCAGTGGCTGCTGACTTGTCTGCATGTCCCAGCCGACAGAATCTCTTGTGTTCTGTAAATCAGGTGTTGATACTGCGTTGGGTGGTACCTATGTGCACTGCACTGCAGGAACAAGGAATCTGGTAAACACCGGAACTGGGTTATGTATAAAGCAGGTTCAATTATATATAAAATAAGCATGAGCTTGAGATGGCCTGGGGGGTGCAGGGCTCGAATACCAGTCTTGTTTTCAGGTCCTGAAGGAACACATCAAGAACATAAAACTTAAACAAGTTGACAAATCAGCCATAGCCCATCATTTCTGCTCAACTCAACACACCATAAAACAGGATATAAAATTATTAAAACATATAAAAACTATAGCTGAACTGATTATTTGGGAAAAAAAACAGATAAAGAAGAATGTTAAACTAGCCAGAGATTTTGAAATATCACAAGCAGACAACATCCTGAAGTTTACATCCAGCAACCCAGATAGCAGCACAATCACAACAGGTTCTTTCTCTTCAAATGTCAGTAGAGAAACCATTGATAATGAAGACTGTGTTCGAAATGTGTCTGGATAAAAATTAATTTAAGTGAAACTAAAAGTGTCTATAGATCGACATCTACAATCATTTTCAAAGTTTCACTGTTTATATCACTGTAAATGTTAACTGGAAAGATCTTGCTACATATGCTATGGCTTTCATAGGGAACCTTCCAATCTGAAGCAAAATGACAATAGAGCACAGTTTTAAAACAAGCAAGCCATTACAAATATTTTGGTTGGGATATTACATATGATTATCATAAAAACAGTAATATTAAAATGTTTTCAGAACATTTGGCACAATTGACAGGAGCCTAAAAAATAAAACAAGAGAAGTAATCTAAATAAAATGTTATAAGATGATGGCTGCATCAATTTTGCTGTATGGATGTAAAACATGGACCCTACAGAAAAACAAATGAACAAGAATTTTGTTTCAGTGGAAACAAAATTCCTTACAAGGGCAAAAGGATGAACAATGTTCGATAAATACAAAAATGAGGATATAATAAATGGACTAAATCCCTCCCAGTTACGGAGAAAATAAAAGAATGCAGGAGTTGGTTAAACCATCTGAGTAGAACAAATAAGGAACAACTCTGAGTACAGGCACTGATTTAAAAACTACGAGGGAGGAAAAATGTTGGTGGACCAAGAGGTAGGTGGCAAGTTGAGGATGGAACAGGAGCTTCACCTACTTCATGAAGAAGGAAGGACAAAGAAGAAGGAAGAAGTGGAAGAAGGAGAAAGAATAGAAAGAGAAAGAACAGCGGTAAAAAGAGGAAAAGAATAGCATTAAGAGAAAGAGAAGAAGGATAAAGAACCATAAAAATCTGATGTGTTGCACTCACATGACTTTCTCTACTCTTGTAATAAACATTCTTACAAACTCTTATTCCTATATCTTCTTCGTGTTAGTTAAGACAAGCACTTGCACAAATTATCTTATTGCTTATTTCCTTGTAGGTGCAAGGGAAATATTGGAATACAGTAGGCTTTGTGCGATAGTCAAATGCTTTAAAGCTTTGAGATTCTGTTGTCTTTGCACACTTAACATATAAAAAAAAAAGAATAACAATGATCCATTTCACGAAAGTTCTAAGTTTTCGGAAACTCACACACATAACAAGGAATATCTCCAAAATGGTTCACCCTACAAGAAAATTTATTGAGACATAAATTGTGTATTTTAGCAAGATCTACATTTTTGTATAGTATGATTTGGTCTATCTCTAATGGTTTACCAGTTATGCAAAAGTCGTCCAGAGTAAATACGACTACAGGGGCTATAGCCAGAAAATTCAAGATATACATTTCATTTGTCATAAAAATATCTCAAACATATGACATTTTAATCAAAATCGTTAGAGCCATTTTCAAGAAAATCAAAACTTTCAAAAAATTTTCCATGTAAAGGGTAGTTTAGGGTGGAGCTATTTTCTTCAAAATCTTCGTGTCACATCCTTGAACGACATTAAACTTAAACACCAACTTTGGTTTTTAACCGACTTTTCGTTTTTGAGTTATGCTGTCCACAGACTGACACACAGACACACACACGAACCTTTTTCTAAAAATGCTTTTTTTGGATTCTGGGGGCCTCAAAACATATATTTCCGTTGAAATCTCGACATCGAATTTTCGGGTGGAATACAATACTTCCCCTATTTATCAGTAGAGAAAGTAAAAAGAAGAGGAAGAACAATAAAAGAAGAAACAGGAAAATGAAGAAGAGAGGAAGAATAAGAAGCGGAAGGAAGGAAAATCAAGAAGAAACAAAGAAAACATGAAAATCTGAAAAGACAATAAGAGAAGCAGGAAGAAGAAAAGGAAAAGGAGGAGGTGGAGGAAGATCAATATTTTTTTGTCTAGTAAGAATTAGTCTGTTTCTTACAGTTTACCAGTACACAAGTCATTCAGAATGAAGAGAGTTTCAGGTGCATGCATCTCTCCCATCTTCATGTCTAAGGGGGTTGTATGGGTGATATATATCGTATTTAAGTGAATCTAATGTGCACCATTTTTGACCAAATGTAGCACTCAAAATCGAGGTGCACATTAGATTCACTGATGCATTAGATTTGAGTGAAAATCAATTTTTTTGTTTATTACGTCACAATGGACGTAATGCTGGAGTTAACATGCATCAGAAACTTACATCAAGCTAGCTGCTCATCATTGGCCAATAATTGGGGGTTTTTGGTTATGATATTCACGGTAAACAGAGAAGAATGTTTTATGATGCTTAATTAAATCATAAAACAGTCCTTTATGCTGAAAAAATGGTAATATAAAGGCAGGAAGCAAGTTCAATGTGTCAAAGAATGTTTGCCTGTGGCGTAAACAGAAATTTGTATTACTTGCTACTAAAGCTAGTAGGAAGAAATTTACATGTCCTCACAAAGGAAGACATCCTTCAGTTGAAGAAAAAGTTTTAGACTTTGTGTGTTAGAAGAGGAAGAATGGACAACCTGTGACTAGTGACATATGAAAGAAAGCTAATGAGCAGGCTGAAATTCTTGGTATTCCGAATGAAGAGTTTAACGCTAGCCATGGATGGGTAAGTCACTTTAGGAAGCAGACCGGTTTATCTTTAAGATGCTGTATCAGTGAATAATGGTGATTCATGCTTGTAATTTATGGTATTGTATTAACAAATTCATCTTGAATGCGTACTTTCCTTATTTGATGTTCACTAATTTTCTTCTTTAACAATGTGTCACCTAACAATAGGGTACTTTCAATTCTATAGTTTGATCATTTATACAAGTTATGATAAAAAAGTAATGGAAATTTTTAAATTTCACGAGCTTTATACATCCGATTTTCAGCTGCTTTGAATATTTAGTTTATTGTTGACAATCAAAAAGGTTGTATGTGTTTGTGAGTGTTCAGTAAAATTTTGCTTTTGAAAAAGATAGATCAAGAATTTGCATTAAATTTACTTTTGGTACGGTTTTTATAATATTTTTACGTAGCAGCAGGAATATAGCAGCAGGAATAATGTTTTTACTGAAAGATGGAAAGTTTGATTGATATCTGACGCTACTCTTATCTACAGGGTCGATGGATACAGAATGGAATGCACAAATCAACGTTCCTTTATCACAACATATTTATTCGTTGATTTACATTTCTATCGCTATGTTAATTAGTCAACAACTTTCAAAATTCGATAGAATCTACACTGGTTAAAAGTTTGGGTGTAATTTACATGTTCACACGCTATCAGCAAATATACATCCTTTCACCTTGAGCTCACAGACACTAATGATAAAAGAGTCCCTAGCGTCTCTATGACGCAACACCGCCATTCTTATGTATTCATCCGCGCAACAGTTCTCATTGGTTGAACTCAAAGTGACGAGAAGACATTGGATCTTGAATATTAAAAAGAAATAAGTCCCTGATACACCCAAATTAAAAGAATTAGAAATTTACACACTCTTACAAAAATATTTACATGAACAATTTTCTATTGATCAATATTCTGTCTCATATGCCCCTTGTTTTGTTTTTCAAGTTGTCACCTTATTTACAATCTTGAAACACAATACAATACTTCTCCCTACTCCTATGATTCAATCACTTTGTACAATATATATATATATATATATATATATATATATATATATTTTTTTTTTTTTTTTTGTCTTCTTCACTGTTTGTCCTTGTCCTTCGTTTCGACATGATACAGCATGTCTTTATAAATTTCACATATTCGATTACTACACAATGCATTCAGTTATTATACAATACATATCCAATTATTGTACAACACATTTAGTTATTACACAATATGTCCAATTATTATACAATATATATCCAGTCATTGTACAATATACCCAGTTATCATAACACATATGTTGTTATTATACAATACATATTCAGTTATTACACAATACACATTCAGTTTTGGCATAACGCATTTAGTTATTACTCAACATATTCAGTTATTACACAATATATCCAGTTATCATACAATACATATTCAGTTATTGTACAACACATATTCAGTTCTTATACAACACATACTCAGTTATTGTACATTTGACATTGACACAAATATAATTTAAGTGTTTCATGGTTTATTATGTGGTTTTTGACTTGTATTCATTGCTATGAGGAGAGAAAAATAGGATACAAATTTTGAGCTAATGATTATGATCATATTTATGGCAATATTTTATTCAGTTCTTTGCCTTCTTTGTCTTATAAGCTTATTATGTATAGGCAGGTTGTTGAGTCGGTTCTTAAACTCTGATGTTACTAATGGTACTAATTTTCTTGATTGGGTTATTATTCATTGTTGTTTGGTTCAACATTTCTTCGAGCTTAGCATTGGCTATATTCATCTCAATTCATGGGCATTGTTTTTCTGGTTATGGTTTTCCTCATTTCACTAATTGTCATTTCTTTGTCTCTTATTTCTATAAGAGAAAACTTCTATACTTACAATTATTCTGTAATTGTATTATTTTTCTTCTCCATTTACCCTCGACATCTTTGTGTCGAAATATTATATCTTTTTCATCATAATTGATTCATTTTTATTTTTGTCCCTGACATCCTTATGTCAAAAACATATTATCTTCCGTCGCTATGATTCATTTATTTAATGACAATCAGTGTCCTCGTCTGTTTTTGTTGACAATGCTCTTTGTGGTCGATATAGCCAATGACTATGTAGATTTTCTTCCTTGTTGTAATTCCTAATCTGAACATAATTTTCTATAAGTAACCCATTAAAAATTGTTATCTTCTTTCATCTCTACTACTCCTGCCTTACACATTTGTTGGCAAAGACTATTTGGTCCTTTCTTTGTATGGCTTCAATTTATTTTTATGGTATCTTCCTACCAACTTGCCATTTGTATTCTGTAGCTCATACGTGTGGTCACCCAGCTGTTTTGTTATGACCAGTGGTTCCATCTCTCTCTTCGTGTAGCCATCATGGTGTCGATGTCAATTGTAAGTTGCTGAGATTTTGTTGTCATCCAGCCAGTTGGGACGAACTTAGTTGTTGTAATTTCCCTGAGTGTTGGTGGTGGTTGTCGTTTCTGTATTCTGTGCAGTATCTGCCCTATCCGGCACATTTTCATCTACTTCCTGCTGTCTTATGTTGTCAGTGTACCATTGGTCTCTGCCCCTTTGGCGTGAACCTCTATCATATGACGGTCTGTGGTTGTTCAAGTGTTCCCTACTGAATCGTATGTGATTCACTTGATGGGTATGGTCTCCTGGTCTTCCACGATCATATCTATGCGTTCTGTATCTCGATTCACCCCTCGGTATTGTGTCATGGTACCGCTGTCTTGTGTTCTCCATCCTCTCGCCATGATTATGGGGTTGTGGGAAATGGTGTGCCCCTCTCCCCCTTTCATGGGTACTCCTAGTATTTCTATGTTCTCCCTCACTCTGGTTGTTCGTAGTCGTGTTTCGGTTTAGGATGGGTGAGTTTGGGTGACCGTTCCTATGTCTATGCTCATTAGGCCGACCATTTTGTGTTTCGAAGGCTGTCAGCAATTCTATCATATCTGCAAAATCTACTGGCCTCGCAACAATTAATCCTGTTCTCACTGTGTCTGGGAAATGTCTTGTTATGCTGACAATTAGTTCTGCCTCCGACAAGTTGGGGTCTAATAGCTTTCCTTTGTTGGCTACTTTCATAAAATAATCGACTAGCGACAACCCTTTGGTTGGATCGTATCTACCTGTCGCTAGCTCTACCCTAGTTTGGTTTTGTTTAGCTGGGCCCCAATACCTTGATAGGAATAAATTTCTGAATGAGCTATACGACTCATGACCAGCTAGTGTTAACCTGAGCCATTCTAATGCCTTGTTTTTTAAACTTTTCTTAACTATCATCATTCTAAGCTCGTTTGGTATCCTTTTCACTTTAAAATATTCTTCCATCTCTTTAACAAAGAGTTTTGGATCGTCTCCCTTCTCCTCGTCAAAGGTAGGTGGTGTGATTTCATGTAATATGCTGTTGGTGTAACATGTGTTATGTGTTGTGTCATTGTTTGGTTGTGAACCTCTTTCTCTATATGGTGAGTCAACATTTTGTACATTATTCAAATAACTCTCATCTTGTACATTACTTACATCTAAATCATCTTGTCTTTGTAATGCCTTCACAACATCATTTACATTAGCCAAACTTTCTTTCCCTTTTTTAATTTCTTCACAAATTGATTTTAAATCATTCTTTATTTCTAAGTGGCTTTGTTTCATATCATTTATAGCATCCTGTTGTGAAAGCATCACATCATTCATCGTCTTAATTTTAGGAATTACAATTTGTTCTACAGTTTCATTAATAATGTCTTTCTTTACTACCTCAATCTCTTTCCTTAATTCCTCAGTTATTTCTGCTTTTACATTTGTTATCTTACAGTCTACACTTGTATTACATTCTGTTATTTCATCCCTACATCTAGCAATTTCTGCTTCTAACACAATTTTATTCTCTCTCATCTCTGATTCTATCTTTCCCATCCTATCTCCTACAATTTCTATCCTGGCTTCTAAGGCTTCCTTTGTTTCATTTAAGTTTTTATGTACTAATTTTAAATTAGTTTCCATTACTTTCATATTTTCTTTACACTCCTGTCTTCCTAATTCTATTTTCTGTTCTAAGTTCTGTCTACCTAATTCCATTTTCTGTTCTAAGTTCTGTCTACCTAATTCCATTTTCTGTTCTAAGTCTTTTCTCACTTCCTCCATTTTCTGACCTATCTCTTCCTTATTCTGTTCCAGTTTCTGACCTATACTCTGACTTAAACTTTGTTCAATGTCCTGTCTCAATTCTATGTTATTTTGTTCCATTTTCTGACCTAATTCTTTTTTATTATTTTCCAAGTCCTCTCTCACTCCCTCTATTTTTTGACCTATACTCTGACCTAAACTTTGTTCCAGTCTTTCAAACATCATCATCATTAACCTTTGGTCTTTGCTTATTTCCGCCTGTTCCTCACCTTCTAATTCTATCTGATAACTAGGCCTATCTGCCCCTTCCCCCACTCCTGTTTCTATCTCTTTTCGCGACATTTTAATTTCTTTATCCAATTCACTTTTGGTTAAAAGTCCCACTACTTTGCCACTTCTCAGTAGCATATGCAATGGAAATAAAATGTATGTAAAAACAAAAATTTTGGATCCTACTTTTTTTTTCCGTTGGTTCTTCGTCCAGTTATTTACGTCTCCTGGGTAGTTGGCTTCGCCAGATGATCTCCGGTGTTTTTCCCACGTTGATTCTCCGTGTATCGATGTTTTGTTGATATCAGTCGATGGTCTAATGGCGTCTTTCTCCTGCGCGATGGGATGGCGTCATTCGATGTTAACACTTCGTAATTTTGCATTCCATTCTAAATTCGCGCTCCACGTTGGGCAAGCCATTTTGGTGCAGTTTTTATAATATTTTTACGTAGCAGCAGGAATATAGCAGCAGGAATAATGTTTTTACTGAAAGATGGAAAGTTTGATTGATATCTGACGCTACTCTTATCTACAGGGTCGATGGATACAGAATGGAATGCACAAATCAACGTTCCTTTATCACAACATATTTATTCGTTGATTTACATTTCTATCGCTATGTTAATTAGTCAACAACTTTCAAAATTCGATAGAATCTACACTGGTTAAAAGTTTGGGTGTAATTTACATGTTCACACGCTATCAGCAAATATACATCCTTTCACCTTGAGCTCACAGACGCTAATGATAAAAGAGTCCCTAGCGTCTCTATGACGCAACACCGCCATTCTTATGTATTCATCCGCGCAACAGTTCTCATTGGTTGAACTCAAAGTGACGAGAAGACATTGGATCTTGAATATTAAAAAGAAATAAGTCCCTGATACACCCAAATTAAAAGAATTAGAAATTTACACACTCTTACAAAAATATTTACATGAACAATTTTCTATTGATCAATATTCTGTCTCACTTTAAAAATGGAATAAAGTGCAGCACCAGATTTGAAATGTTGAATGTAGCTTTTGGGAACCTACTATGAGTTAGACAAGAGTTTACAAGTGGTACAGATCCTTCAAAGAGGGTCAAGAGGATGTTGAAGATGATGACCACCCTGGATGCCCTAGCACATATTACCGATGAGACCGTAGAAGTAAAGAAAATGGCTCTGGAAAATCGCTGAATTACCATCAGAGGGGCTGCTGATGTCAGCTTATCCTTTGGCTAATGCCAAACAAATTTTTGGATGTTTTGGGCATGAAACATATGGCAGTAAACTTTGTTCTGAAATTGTTGAATTTTGACCAAAAATGATGTTGCAAGGATATTGCTCTGGAATTGCTGAATGAAGTTAATGACTCAAAACTTCTAAAGGTAACACAGGTGACAAAACATGGGTATATGGGTATGACATTGAAACCTAGGCCCAATCACCCTAATGGAAACTGCCTTAAGAGCCAACACCAAAAAAAACTTCAAGTTCAATCAAATGTGAATGTTTTTTTCTTTGATTACTATGGGATAGTACATCATAAGTTCCTGCCTTATGGTCTTACAGTCAATAAGGAATACTACCTGGAACTTATGTGCAGTTTGTGAGAAGCAATAAAAAAAATAAAAAAAAGAACAGAATTATGGCAAAACCACTTGTGGAAATTGCATCACAATAATGCTCCCGCTCACACCTCAGTACATGATTTTCTGGCCATAAAAAAACAAAAAAAAAAAAGACCATTATGTTGCCTCAGCCACCGTATTCGCCGGAGATGGCCTCCTCCAACTTCTTTCTATTCCCGAGGCTGAAGAGAACCATGAAAGGACATTGTTTTGCCATCACTGAGGAGATAAAAGCAGAATCACTGAAGGAGCTGAACAGCATAACAAAAACTGAGTTCCATAAGTGCTTCCAAGGTTGAAAAAAGTATTGGCACGAGTGTATGAGGGGGATTACTTTGAAGGGCACAAAGTTGATGTTCATGAATAAATAAAATTTTTCAAACATTTTTATTTTCTCGAGAACAGCTCTAATGATTTTGATTAAAATTCCATATATTTAAGATATTTTATGGCAAATAAAATGTATATCTTGAATTTTCTGCCCACACACGCTTGTGTGTTTAAAAACACCAACAGTAAGTTTGTTGGCATAAATAAATAATAAGAAAAGATAACTTAATTACATTACTTACCTAATGGAATCTGAAACCCTGGTATTTATATGTAGTACCTTCTTATCTTTGCTTACTGTTTGCTTCACATTAAATATTTCTGTTGTAAGCTTTTTTGTTTACTGTCCAGGCAAGGCTCATATTTCAGAGATGTCTGACAGACGTCACGTCAACAGCTGCATGATTTTTTTCTGTCAGGAGCAGTATTGTTTACGATGGCAAATTATGCTGTTCCATCCAGAGGAGTGATGCTGAGAGACCCTGATTTTGAAATTCAAGAGCTTAAAAGATTGAATAAAGATGCCAGTGATGATGAAGGTAATGTGGATAATGAGTAGTAATTGAAAATGAACCTGACACAGAGAAATCATAAACGTAATTCTGTTGAAGTTGCTGAAAACTTTTGCACTGAAAATGAAAATGCTACAAATAAACGAAAACTGAGCTCAGGAAATGCTATTTGTATTTTAGAACCCATAAATGTGCAAGAAGGAGTCTGTGAGAAGATATGTACACCCTTTGAGTCACAGTACCATGTATTTGCTTGCTTTGAATCCTTTTGGACAGCTGAGGAATAAAGTGAATTACAACACTGCTTCGAATTTTATTTTTTTCCCTGAGTTGCGACAAATAATTTTAGAATGGACCAATGTGAACTGGAATAACATGGGGCAAAAGTTTCAATGCAGTGGTAATTCCCATAACCAAGATCTTCATCGTTTTGAGCTGGAAGATTTCCAAACTCTGCTGCATTCAAATCAAATGATAAAGATATTTCATCTATGTCTGCAACAAATGGCAATTGCAGAGAAATATGGTCTCATTATACCCTAAAAGAAACTTTTCAATCTCCTACTGCGTTTGTGACTCGTCAATCCTAAAGACAGATTACAAAGACGTCTAAAAATCTGCATAAACTGTGAGAAAAAACCACAGTAGGAAGAGCATACACAATTTGAAGACACATATTGAAATATAAACACTTTCTATTTTTTATAATTGGCATATGTTGCTGAATCTGAAAATACCTGGTATTTGTTAATCTCTGTAAACATGGTTCCTACGGAGAAGGAAATGTCAAGTTAACATTTTCTTTTCTTATTCTTTACGCAAGAAGGTTTTTTATTTTTTTAACATTTAAAATAACATAATTGTTAAACTTGCAATATATAAAATAATGTTCAATGATTAAATAATATGCTTCAAGTCTTGAAAAACCAATAAACAATACGTCTGGAATAATATAAATATAAGGTGTCTCACAGATGTCACGTCACCAGTAATGTGACCCTTTACCATTTCACCAGTTAAGGGTTAAGAAGAATTCCTTTATATTTACCTGGGTATAAAAGTCTGCATCTTTAAGATGAATATCTTTTGATGTGGATATTAGTTCATTTGATGTTTCCAAGCAATCAGGTTCCTCTTTGATCTCAGTTTTGACATCCACTTTATGATAATCCTCGTGTATGTTAGCGTCATGCTCCGGTACATAGACTGACACAAAGGAAGCTGACTCATTCTTTATATGAACACCAGAGTCATGAGCCACTTCATACTCAAGTTTCAGAAAAGAATGTTCTTGTTTAACTTCTACTTTGGTGCTCATTTCACATACATCAATATCATTCACAGAGTTCCCTGAGAACTCTGAAGATAAATCAATAGCTGAAGAAAGATGCCCTTCTTGACTAAATTTTGCTTCAATTGGCATTTTTTTCTGTCAAGAATTCTATTCCAGCATGTTGTCAATCATCTGTATGTCCAATACTGAGTCCATTACCAAATCTGAAGGAAAAGAAAATCTGTTATTTGTTAATGAAGTACAATCTGGAAAGAAGGAAAAAACATGCGTGCACGCACGCACGCACCCCCACCCCCACCCCGACCCCCACCCCCACGCCCACACACACACACACACGCCCACGCCCACACACACACGCCCACACACACACACACGCCCACACACACACACGCCCACACACGCACACGCACACACACACACACACACACACATACACACACACACACACAATGCGGCAATGCAAAACATTAAATATCCAATGGAGACTAAATATTTTGAAATGCATTCATTGGAAGCACAAATTTGCTTTAAATGTTTCATCACTCTGAGGGATCTCTAAACATGTTTACTGAGATATTTTACTGCATATGCCATTCTTCCTCAAATTTCTAAATTGGTTTTCATATCCCTTTCTGAGGCACCTCGGCCAAAGCGATTTGAATGGCTGTGATGGTTATGGCAATACACAATGAACTGGCCATTCATTCAAAGCCAAATGTTATGAGTTTGAATCCCAGCAACTGCAGTCAAATGTGCCTGTGGTAAAGGAAGGGCAGGGCCCAAGTAAAATAATCAGTGTTAAGGCACACTTGGAAGCTGACATGGTTACATATGACAGCACTTGCATGAATTTTGCTTTCTTCTCAAAAGAAAACTAAAGCACCACAGTTTTATGTACACATTTAATATTTCAATTTAATATTTTATACAATATGAAATGGCTGCAAATACTTGAATTCAATTTATTTAGGTTAGCATAACAAGAATGTGGAAAATATCCCAACAGCAAAAGGGTCTACAGCCTGTATATGCTGGCTTTGAAATTCAATTTTCTTTCCATGACAGCACTAGAAACAAATGTATAACTTTAGCACTTAAAAATGCATGAAGTACTGGAATTTTTGTATTGATAACATATCTCAAAAATGGTTAATTCCACAAGTAACATTTATTTGACAAATTGTGTGTTTTAAAGAAATATACTTTTTCCAAACAGTAAGCTTTTGTTGCTAATGGTTCACAAGTCATTCAAAATTATACAAAATGCATTCATCTGCTGTTTGTAAAAAATTCTTGAAACATACCACATTTTTATCAAGATCATCAGGACCTCATTTTTAGTAAATAAAAAGAATTACCACTTTTCCACTGAAGTTGAGACTTGAGATAGGGAAGAATTTCCTTGAGTATTCTTTATCACATCCTTTAAAGATGCTGAGCTTATATATAAAGCCTGTACTGTGATCTTTATGGATAATAAATAAACAAACAACATTTCAGCTTTGAGCTATTCTGTTTTTCTCTCTTCCTAAAATGCTTTTCTTGGACTCACAAGACCTCAAAACATACATCTGTAGAGAAATCAGTCAATCAATCAATCTTAAAATCAAATTTTTAGGTGAAAAGCAATACCTCCTCTACTAACTATAAGTGGTAGGTGTTTGAGAAAATTTAAGTTTGCTACACATATTAAACGTATATGAAGTAAGTTTGTAAACACCACAAATGAAAAGGTTGACAAATCAGCTTAATTTTTAAACAATTATAAACAGAACAAGAAAAGCTTTTTAACAAAATTAAAAAGAATGATTGATTGATTGATTGATTGATTGATTGATTGATTGATTGATTGATTGATTAATGTAATTACGTTGAAATTGTTATTGCTGATGACGATTTTGAAAGTTTTATTTGGCGGATAATCTTCGTTTGCGTTTTGCCTGTGTTAGGTTAGGTTTAGTGTGTGCATATGAGTGTGAAAACAAGAGTCCTGTGTTATCGAAATTTTGCCCATGTTAGGTTAGGTTTAGTATGTGTATATGAGTGGGGTGACAGGGTCCTGTGTTATCAAAATATTTACAACTTGGGCAGTATTTATGCAACTATTTCAACGTAAATGCATTAATCAATCATTCTAACATATATTATACTCGTTTATACACGTTTGCTAAATATCCGCCGCATACGCGAATTAAAAACGCTGCATCGCACATATGAAATTTGCTCATAAATTAAAAACGGATCTTTAGCGCCAAATAAAACTTTCAAAATCGTAATCAACCATATAAATGCATCCATTGCACTGTTTAATTCGTTTTCTCGAGCGGCCGATTTGGTTGCTAGAATATTTTTAAACTCGATACAAATAGCTTCTCCAGTCGTCATGATTAAATTATTAAAATAACAAGATGGTAAATGTACAACAGTCAACATTTAAGTATTTTGTGTCAAAAATAACACAATAGCAATGTTCTGCCCAAGTACAGAATAGCAGAACCTTTCATTAACTCCAATCACATAAAAACCAAATATACGAATCCAGCCAGCTATAGAATACTGGAAAAACATTCTATTTTGTATTTCGGTAGAGGATAAAATGTTCTATTACAATGTAACTCATGATAATCAGATATTCTGCAAAGATTGCATATCTGCTAAAACGCTGCTTCGGCAAAAATACTTGAAGTGAACTCTGGGTAGGTGCAAAATATTTCTGAGTAAATTAGTAGTGATTTACATTTTTTTTTATTTTTCTTTAACTTTCAGAAGCTTTTCCGTTTTGTAACCAGGATATTTTACTATCTAACACAACAACAAATGTTCAAGACACTAAAATTAAAAACATTGACCTTTGACAGTTCTCTAATGACATTATGACATATCATTTTGCATGCCATCTCACTCGTGTTTATATTATACCATTTGTATCTCTGTGGATTGTATGCACTTGGCCACCAGTGTTACCAACAGTAAAAAAATGTGTTGAACTCACATGACTTTCTCTACTCTTGTACTAGTACTAACCATTCTTACAAACTCTTATTCCTATATCTTCTTCTCGTTACTTGAGGTAAGCATTTGTAAAAATTATCTTATTGTTTATTTCCATGTAGGTGCAAGGGGAATATTAGAATACAGTAGGCTTTGAACGATAGTCAAATCTTTTAAACCTTTGAGATCCCGTTCTGTTTGCACAATTTGATGTGTTGCACTCACATGACTTTCTTTACTCTTGCACTAACCATTCTTACAAACTCTTATTCCTGTATCTTCTTCGTCTTGTTCGAGATAAACATTTACAGAAATTATCTTATTCCTTATTTACTTGTAGGCTACGGGGTTGCCGCAAGGGTACAATATACAATTACAATACAATAGACTTTAAGCGACAGTTAAATCGTTTAAGGACACCGGGAAGTGAGTTTGCATGAAAACATCGATTTTTTATTTTTTATTCTAAAAAATAGTACACATCTTAAGCTTTAAAATGATATATATAACATGGTATGTCACACGGGTAATAAGCCCTTTAATTTGGTGATTTAAATATGGCGGCGCATGGACACGCCCCCATTTTCCACAACCAGTTCCACATTGAATGTGTATGCTTCTTTCGCTTATAATTTGTGAACTAACCCACTTAGGCATGCGTGGTAAATTTTAGCGTGTGCATTGGCCATCCTGCTACACACCAGCGTGTGCTGCCATCTGTCAGCATCCGTTTCCTGTTTTAGTTTGAAAATTTCTTGTTCAACCACGTGTTTAAGTGTTTTGATTCTTAATTCGTTTGGTGTGTGTATACAAGAAGATTTCATTACTAAATCATAATGGGGAGAGTAAGAGTATTTGGTAAACGTAAGTTCTACGGTAATAAATATACAAGAAAGAGTGGAGAAAGGGTAAGTAATGTTGAAATTGCTTCGACCAGCCAAAGTGTCTCTGAGAGTGCTTCTGGAATAAAATTAAAAGATCTTCCTAAGGAGAATGACAGTTCTTTTGTGGTTAACCCAGAGGTGAATGGAAGTGGCTACGTTATTGTTAAATTAGATATACTGTGTGAATTAATTAACAATTGTGCAAAGTGCAGATATTGTGGCAATGAATTTTGTATGAAGATAAGTGAAGAAGAAAATAGTAGGAGGGGTCTAGCTTCAAAATTATGTGCTCTTTGTGTGAAATGTGGCTCTAAAAGCTATGCTATGACCTCTCCAAATCTAGGTTCTTGTTATGAGGTAAATGCCAGGCTAATTTATGCTATGAGATGTATTGGTAAGGGGGTAGCTGCAGCTCAGACATTCTGTGCTGTAATGGATTTGCCACCACCTCCCACAAAACCCAAACAATGCCTAGAGTTAATTCACAAAAGTATTAGTGAAGTAGCTCTGGATTCCATGAAGAAAGCAGTAAAGGAGGCGGTGGATGAAAATGAAGGTGATATAAATTTGACTGCTGCCTTCGATGGAACATGGCAAAAGCGAGGCCATACTTCTTTGAATGGTGTCGTAACAGCCACTTCCATTGCTTCAGGGAAGGTGTTAGATGTATATTGCCTATCAAAGAACTGTAATATATGCCATGGTGATACAGAATTTAAAGAACATGATTGTGCAATTAATTATGTGGGATCTAGTGGGGGAATGGAAGCTGCTGGAGTACAGGAAATTTTCAGTCGCTCTGTCAGTCAGTATGGTGTAAGATATGTCAATTATCTTGGAGATGGGGACTCTAAAGGTTTTCAAAGAGTTAAACAAAGTAAAGTGTATGGGGATGACATTGACATTACAAAATTGGAATGTATAGGACATGTTCAAAAGAGAATGGGTGCTAAACTTAGAAAATTAAAAGTTAATATGAAGGGAAAAGTGTTGTCTGATAAAAAAACCCTTGCAGGTCGTGGAAGACTGACAGATACTGAAATTGACCTTCTTCAGCAGTACTATGGGCTTGCTATAAGAAGGAATGCAAGTAAAACTGTCAGAGAAATGAAGCAAGCTATTTGGGCTATATTTTTTCACAAATTGTCCACTGACAGCAAACCACAACATGGATTGTGTCCTAAGGGGGAAGATTCTTGGTGCGGGTATCAGAAATCCCAAGTTACAAACCAAGTATACAAACACAAGCATTCTCTTCCTGAGGAAGTTCTCTTAGCTATAAAACCAATATTCAGGGAACTTTCTCAGGATGATCTGCTTAGAAAATGTTTGCATGGGCGTACCCAAAATCCTAATGAAAGTTTTCACCATTTAATATGGGAAAGGGTTCCCAAAACTGTGTATGTTGGGGCAAAAACATTAAAAATAGGTGTGTATGATAGTGTAATTTGTTTTAATGAAGGCTGTAGTGGTAGGCTGAAAGTTATGGAAAAAATGGGTATCAAAATTGGGGAAAACATGAAAAGAGCATTATTAAGAAGTGACACGCGTCGACTCTCAGAGGCAAAAAGGGCTGCTGAAGTAATATATAATAAAGCTAGGACCAAGAAGAGGAAGAGGAATGCTGCAAATAATCAAAGTGATGAGGAATATGGAGCTGGCATGTTCTGAAAATGTGAGTATATAAACATAAACTGCACTTTTAACTTTAACTTCAATTTCCCGTAACTTCATTTTTTAACACTTGTGGTACACTTTTCTCAAAGCCCATTAAAGATACTGACTTGAAAATTTTCCTGTATCTATATGGCCATCTACTTTCACTAGTAAACACCACCTTTTTTAGAAATATTAAGTTTAATGTAATTAAAAAAAAAAATAACTTGTAAAAAATATATATAATTTCAGTCATTACATATGAAAGATTTTTTTACCTTCCTAATTTCAATGACAGAATAGATTTTTTTTGTTTAACATATCAAATTATCCATTAGCTACTACAGAAAGAAAAAACATGCCTGTAGAATGAAAGCTTATGGAGAGAAGTGCACCAGAAGTATGAGCTACACAATTTTTTGTTAGAAAACATGTTCTCACTTATACCACTTTTGCACAAAGGCTTTTAAATTTAATGTAAATGTTATACACTTATTGAATGTAGAAACATTTGTTCTCTATACACCCCAAATTTCATTTAAATCAAGCTAATGTTAGCAGCATAAACTGAAATTGAATTAATCACATAATTTGAGTATGGTGAAAGCAAAATCAGTTCCTGGTGTCCTTAAGGCTTTGAGATCCCGCTCCCTTTGCACGCTTAACATAGAAAACAATGAACAATAATGTCATTGCACTGACGGAAGTTTGTTTTCCGAAATTGACACCAATAAGAAATATCTCCGAAATCCGAAATTGTTCACGCTACAAAAAAAAAAAAAAAAAAAAAAAAAAAAAAAAAAAAAAAAAAAATCGTTTATTTTAGCGAGATCAATATATATATATATATATATTCTATATTAAGATTTTGTCTATGAGTTATTCAAAAATCATCCAGAGTAAACAGAACTATACATAGTACATAGGCTATAGCCAGAAAATTCAAAATATACATTTCATTTGTCATAAAAATATCTTAATCATATGTAATTTTAATCAAAATTGTGAGAGCCAATTTCAAAAAAATCAAAATGTTCGATAAATTTTCTATTTGAAGGGTAGCTTAGGGTGGAGCAATTTTTTTTAAAAAAATCTTCGTATCGCATCCCTGAAAGACATTAAACTTAAGTACCAACTTTGGTTTTTAACCGACTTTTCGTTTTTGAGTTATGCTGTTCACAGACTGACAGACATAAAGACAGACACACACACGGACCTTTTTCTAAAAATGCTTTTTTAGGATTCAGGGGATCTGAAAACATATTTCCGGTGAAATCTCGACATCGAATTTTTGGAAGCATTTTTACTTTCTCTACTGGTAAGTAGGGGAAGTATTGTATTCCAACCAAAAATTAGGTGTCGAGATTTCACCGGAAATATATGTTTTGAGACCCCCAGAATAAAAAGAAAAGCATTTTGAGAAGAAGGTCCGTGTGTGTGTGTGTGTGTGTGTGTGTGTGTGTGTGTGTGTGTGTGTGCGCGCGCGCGCGCGTCTGTCTGTCTGTCTGTCAGCCTGTAGACAGCATAATTGAAAAACGAAAAGTAGGTTAAAAACCAAAGTTGGTATTTAAGTTTAATGTCTTTCAAGGATGCGATACGAAGATTTTGTTGAAATAGCCCCACCCTAAACTATCATTTACGTGGAAAATTTTTCGAAAATGTTTATTTTCTTGAAAATGGCTCTAACGATTTTGATTAAAATGTCATATGTTTGAGATATTTTAATGACAAATTAAATGTATATCTTGAATTTTCTGGCTATAGCCCTGTAGTCGTATTTACTCTCGACGAGTTTTGCATAACTGGTAGACCGTTAGAGTAGACCAAATCATGCTATACAAAAAAAGTAGGTCTTTCTAAAATACACAATTTATGTGTGAATAAATTTTCTGGTAGGGTGAGCCATTTCGGAGATATTCCTTGTTATGTGTGTGCTTTTCGGAAAACAAACTTTCGTGAAATGGAACAACGTTGTTCATTTTTTTAAATGTTAAGTGTGCAAAGAGAATTGAATCCCAAAGCTTTAAAATATTTGACTATCACACAAAGCCTACTGTATTCTAATATTCCCCTTGCACCTACAGTAAAAATTAAATTATTTTCTTGTTTAACGACGCTGTCAATTGCCAGGATCACATCAGCGTCGCCGGTGTGCCGGAATTTTGTCCCGCAGGAGTTCTTTTACATGCCAGTAAATCTACTGACATGGAGCTGTCGTTTTTAAGCACACTTAAAAACCATCGGCCTGGGCCGGGTTTGAACCCCTGACCTTGCACCTACAGGGAAATAAGCAATAAGGTAATTTGTACAAACGTTTATCTTAACACGAAAAAGGTATAGGGATAAGAGTTTGTAAGAATGGTTAGTACAAGAGCAGAGAAAGTCATGTGAGTGCAGATTTTTTTGTATAGTTAGATTTTATCTATCTCTTACGCTTTACGAGTTATTCAAAAGGCATCCATAGTAAACAGGACTACATAGGCTATAGCCATAAAATTCAAAATATACGTTTTATTTGTTATACAAATATCTCAAACTTGTGGCATTTTAATCAGAATTGTTACAGTCATTTTCAAGAAAATCAAAACTGTTGAAAAAGTTTCCATGTAAAGGGTAGTTTAGGGTGGGCTATTTTCTTCAAAATCTTCGTGTTGCATACTTGAAAGACATTAAACTTAAATACCAACCTTAATTTCTAACCGACTTTTCGTTTTTGGGTTATGCAGTCCACAGACAGGCACAGGCACCCGCACACACATGGGCCTTTTTCTAAACATGCGTTTTTGGATTCTATTATTAATTAACCGCTTACACTATGGTTCGGGCAATCCGTGGTTTAAATTGTACATGTTAAAACGTATTTAAAGTGTTTACTTTGAATTGGTATCCAAAGAACACGCGTGCTAATGCTTTCGAAAAAGGTTCAGGCGCGTACCCAATGATAGCGAAGTAAGCCTATGGTCCTAACCACAGAACACTCTAGTACATTTCCACGTAAATGGTAGTTTACAAACTAACTTCCCTCTTGCTATCTCCTCTACCCTCGCCAAAGGCTCAGCCTTGTTCTGATTTGGTGAACGAATAAATTATGGTATTACAGGTTCGTCCCCGGCTCTTTATTCAATCTGTGGATATACATAAATAATCTGGCCAACAAATCAACTGACTTGCTGCCAACATTACACTTGTTGCATATAATTGTTCTCCCACACAATAACTGCGTGTAGGATAAGGTTGGAAAGGGTAGAATGCAACTGAAAAATTCAATGCCATAGCGGGATTTGAACCGCGGAACTTCCGACCTCTGACCTGGCGCTTTAACCACCAAGCTACCATACCCAACGTGCTGACACCACATTAAATTCTCCGATTCACTCGCATTTTCTCCGGTAAACCCATATATTATATATACACACGCACTCACACTTGGGCATACGCCGTACTTCCCAGCACATGAACTCACGCACACACATGCGCGCGTGCACACTGTGCTATTACCACTTCACTATATACACCGTCACTACACTATTGACAGCTTCCGCTGATATCCTGCGCGGCAGGTTGCAGCTCATGGTGTTCCCGAGGCGCAAGTCTCTGCAGAAGTGATTGTGTGGCCTAGGGTCGGGGTTACATGGGCGTGCATTAGTCGGCGAGCAATGCAACGTTTAAAACATTTGAATTCTTGCATGATTCTGTGCTTCGGCTCGCCTTTGCCAATGTTGGCGATCAAGTAATTTTTGTGATTCCTAATGCGTGCCCACGCCATGGAAGCTCTTTTTGATATCGCTTCTGGAATGGATGGGATCTTGGTTTCTAGATGAAGGGTTTGGTTGGTGGTTCGGAGGGGAGGGGAGATTTTTCGAAGGGACGGGTTTCAAGGGTTTGGAGTTAAGGGCAGTTTTAGAGGCATTGGCTCAGGCCACACATGCGTACAGGACCACAGACAGAATAAATTACATGCATAGGATTACTGTGCTTTTCAAATGGGAAGAGTTCTGATCTGTAGCCAGTGAGATGTGTTTACGCGCACAGCGTTGCAAGCACATTACCCGCACTATTTTCATATTTCTTGACGCGCGTCAAGCCCCACTTAAGGGGAACGCAATATGGCAACAAAGCAAGACTCCGATTGGTTGCCAGCCAGGAGGCGCTCAAGGACAAATTCCTTCCCATATGAAAAGCACAGCAGTTTGAAATAATTATTTATACTTGCTGCACACTTTTTTAGAAAAACGGAAATTCTACGTCCAAGTGGGCCGCTCCTCCTCACAGGAGCGAGTGATGCGGGCTGGCGTCCCCCAAGGGGCAATCATGTCACCCTTTTTGTATATACTATTCACCAACGATTTCCCAGTGGACGCCAGATGTAAGGTCGCCATGTATGCTGACGACACTGCAATATACAACCACCATAGAAATCCACGTTTCGGCCTTGCAGAAATGCAACGTTATGTTAACAACTTCCTCTCATGGCAACATGACTGGAAAATTAAAATTAATCCCGACAAATGCCAGCTGATACATTTCTCTAAGTGGCATCACACTTTGGCAATGGACCTAACGGTCGGTGGTCAGGTATTGCACTGTCGTCGGCAAGTTAAATACTTAGGGGTTATCTTGGACCGAACAATGTGCTGGTCCACCCACATAAAAAATAGCGCCAACAAAGGCAGACAGCGGCTAAAGTTATGCGCCCCCATCTTCCGCAGCAAACAGCTGCAATTGAAGTCCAAACTCGTCCTGTATAAAGCTTTCATCCTGTCAGTGGTTCTTTACGCGTGTGTGGCCTGGGCAAACGCCTCAAAAACCGCGCTGAAGACTATCCAAACCCTCCAAAACCTCTCCCTCCGGAAAATCCTCTGCTCCCATCCTAACCGCTAACCAAACCCTTCACCAGGAAACCCAGATCCCATCCACTCCCGAGGCAATAACAAAAAGAGCCACTGTCGCGTGGGCGCGCATCAGGAATCACCAAAATAATGTGATTGCCAATATTGGCTAGGGCGAGCCAAAGCATCGTAAACATGCTAGAATTAAAATGTTCTAGACATTGCATGGTTCGCCGACTGATGCGCACCCATGCAACCCAGGCCCCAGGCCACGCACTCCGGAAGAGGTCTGTGCCTCGGAAACGCCACAGGAGCTGCAACCTGGCCACACAGGAAAACTGCGGAAAAACTGTAAGTAGTGAAGTGTATAGAGTGCAGTGTAAATATGTATATACGAGCGCGCGCGCGCGCGCGCGCGCGCGCGCGTGTGTGTGTGTGTGTGTGTGTGTGTGTGTGTGTGTGTGATGGGACATATGTGTGGTATGCCCAGGAGTGAGTGAGCGTATGGATCAGTGTACATTAAAAAAAACTATCTAAAACAAAAAGGACAAACACAACGACTGAAAATACAGTATAAAACTGTTCTCGGTGAGCTAAGGCTGCTCACCGTATGGGTTTTTGCTGTGAAAAAAGAAAACCAGAGTGCCCATTTAAAACTGTTAACTGTATATAATGTAAATTTGAGCCTGTAAGCCGGGCCCCTTTGTACCGGCACCAGGCAAATATATTAGTCAATAAAATAAGTTGAAGTTGAAGTTAGCTGCAGCTGTTTGCTGCGAAAGATGGGGGTCAATAACTAAAGCTGCTGTTTGCCTTTGTTAGCGCTATTTTTTACGTGGGTGGACCAACACTTCAAGCTGCCCATGGTTACGCCTAGGTGTTTAATATGCCGACGACAGTGCAATATTGGAACGCCAACAGTTAGGTCCATTGACAAAGTGTGGTGTCGCTTTGAAAAATGAATCAGCTGACATGTGTTAGGATTAATTTTGATTTTCCAATCATGGAGCCATGAGAGGAAGTGGTTTACATATCTTTGCATTTCTGCAAGGGCGAAACGAAGATTTTTGTGGTGGTTATACATCGCAGTGTCGTCAGTATATATGGCGACCTTGCATCTTATGTCCACTGGGAAATCATTTGTAAACGATATATACAAAACCGGTGACATGGTTGCCCCTTGTGGGACGGCAGCCCGTGTCACTCTCTTACGCGAGGAAGTAGAATCGCCGATTTTCTAAACAGCTGTGCAGCAAGAACTGACAAGTTTCAAGGGTCGCAGAATTACGGTGCAGTTTATAAGTAAGGCCATTGTGTCAGCACCAGTCGAAAACGGCCTCTACGTTCATAAACAGCGCCAGCGTTGAAACCCCATTGTTAAATTGCTCAGTGACCTCATCAGCTAGCCTCAGGAACTGTAATTCTGTGGAATGTTCTTTTAATAAAACCAAATTGTGAATTTAAAAGTTCATATGGTTCCAAAACTTGTTTTTGAAGTCTAGAAAGTATTCAGTTTTTCGAGCAATTTACCAACAGTAGACAGGAGACTAATGGGGTGGTAATTTTGAGGTTGTCTGGTACTTTGGCCTTGCTTTGGGAGCATAAGCTTGGCTCGCTTCGAAGTGGAGGGGAAGTAACTGTGCTGCAAAAAGGCGTTAAATATCTTAGTTGCACCAGGGCTTTCCTCGGGAGATGCTTAAGTTCCTCATTAGTCACCTTGTCTGGGCCGGCAGCTTTCCCATTAGGCAATTTCCTAATGAGCGTGTACACTTCTTGCTGCATTATAAGGGGTAGTTGTTGCTCTTGCTTCTGCGCCACCCAGTTGTGTACCTATGTCTGAACCTCCCGTTCTAGGTCACGGTTGGTTATTGGGTTTTCGGCGAGTCTCTCTTGGAAACAGTCAGCGAATACCTCAGCTTTCTCCTCTGCGGAGAAGTGCAGACCGCGTTGAGTGCGCAGCTCCTCAGTTGCGACATTGAGGCTCCTGGAGACCTTGAATGCCTTTAATAATATCCACAAAAAAGAGTCCGAATGCGTGGTACTCAATAGTTTGTTTTCCCATTGTTCAATTTTGTTGATTTTAATTTGTTGCCGAATGACGTTGCGTAGCCATTTTGCCAGCACTTTATATTCAGGTTGACGGGTATACTACCACAGTCTTGCCAAGCGTTGTCTCCGCGCAATGAGCTGCTCCACCTCGGGGTATGTGCAAAATCCGGGTGGTCTTGCAGTGTATGTGGTAGTATTTCTTTTGGCCGTACGTAGCGTGGCAATGAAGTTTTAATGATACGTTTCCCCAGAGAGAGGCCCACAGGAGGTTCTAGTCGAACGGAGTTTGTCCCCTTTCGGGTGTCCTTTCCGCAGTACCTAGCCGTTACACGGCTTTACCTGCAAGTGTAGGTTCAGCTAGGGAAGAGTGAACTGGGAATGTGGGGTTTCTGGGGGTTTTATCCTGTTTGAGATGGTTGCTTGGAAGGAATTGGCCGATGCGTTTTCCCCTCCTAGGCAATGTATATATTCTCTTGGGGATGGGCCGTCCACTGGGGAAGCGATGCTCTCTGATTGGACCAGCGGAGGTGCTGACCGTATATAAGCTATTTTCCCCGGCTTTCCGACATATTGTAAACATGCCCAAATTAACATTTTTAATTAATTCCGATGTTCGAGATTTTTTTTCACTTTCCTGAAGAAGGCCACAGAGTGAAGATGGCGGAAATCTCGAGTAACTTTATCGACATCGCACGGCTGGTAATCTGTGCGCTTATTAATAATCATCGCCGTGAAAGCTTCAAATCCTACATAGCCTGTTCAGTTTAGAAACAGTCCTTTTATACCGCGATGACTCCACCTGAAGCCCTGCGAACGTTCTCGATTCATTTTGTTTCTGTCGCCTCATTGTTTACGGTCACATACACAGTCCCGCGAGGCAGCCTGGCCTTTAACGTCTTACTCACTCGCCGGTCGGCAATATGATGTGAAATGGTTTGGCCCAGTCTGTACATTTTTGTACCCCGACCCCAAACTCGCAGTATTACTGCTAATTAAAGACATTCGTGTAATTAAGTTTGCCTTGAATTTGAGCTTTTAGTTATGGACGGTCGTCGATTGCTGTGATCCACCGCCTCCCATTTTATACTGGACGTAAAAGACCACTTTTGTTCAAAAGCCTCTTTGTTAAGCTTAATATTGTTTTACGTACCATAAATCTACGCTGCGGCACCAACGGCTTTACTTCCCTTTCGAAGAAAACTATGCTAGTGATTTTTACTCCCAAAAAATCCATAGACCCCGTCTGGTCTTAACTCGCTATCTTGGGAACCAGAGACTATACTGGTTTCAGCGAAAGAATTGGTCGTGATGTAAACAATGCCTAAAAATGTATCCTGCCGCTTTCTTGCTTTGATTGGAGTAGTAACGGCGCTACTTAAGTAGCCACGTGTTGCTAAGAGAGAAAACCGCGTGGAACCTGGAAATAGCATCGCCTGCCTTCGACCCACCTTCACGCGGTAGTTTAAAACACGCTACTGTTTAGACAACAATCGCGTGTAGTACTCTGAACTAAAAACATAACAAATACAGGATGGAAGTGAAATGATCGCCAGACTTTAACAGCGAATTTCTCATGTTGTGAATAACATGAATGTCTAATACCAAAATGTTGAGAAGTTTATAGTTTTTTAGAAAAAAATATTTTATCAAAAAATTTATCACCTGGCTGAAAAATTATTCATTGAAGGTTCTTGATTCATGGCTATATTCATAGAAAATTGAATAAGCAACAACTTTTTCCTTTGGCGTATTTCAATGGATTCAACGGTTTCTGTGTAAATTGAATTTTAAAAAACCCACAATTTATTGCAACAAAAAGGCATATTGAGCAAACTACTTTGTAGCCGATGGACCTTGTAATATGCGGCATCAGCCAATGAACGTACACTTTAATTCAATTTGTACACGTGCTTATGTTTACATCACGACCAATTCTTTCGGTGAAACCAGTATAGACCACAGAGTGTAACACTTTGCCTTGAGCAATTAATTGCTGTAAAATATGTTACTAGGGAAAGATATCTGACTAGCCCTTATGTGTTAAAACTACGACTTAAAATGAGAATTAAATAAATATTACTTCACAATAAGGTTATTGTATAAACACAGAAATGCGTATACAATGACAATTTAAGCATTAGTATGTTTTTAATGCATTCTAAATATATTATTCTAAAAAAGTGGATCCACCGAAGCAGATATATAGGTACATACATATGAAGGTAGCAATTATCAAAATATTAGCGCACATACCCCTAACACCTTGCTTTGCTCCAGTCTGAACTGAACTTAACTGAAAAGTTCAGATCCTTTCAATTCAGTGTTCACTTATGCTTTCCTAGGAAATTGGACTGCAACCTTAACTGAACTGAAAACACCTTATTATTGACTAAAATGGCTGAAATGTGGTTGAAAAAGCTGCACGGCAATGAAGAAAGTGAGTTGGAGTTCGATGCTTTGATCTTTTCGTTTATTTTGGTCGATGAATTAACAGATAATACTGATAATGAGTAAGATTGTGGAAAACCTCTGAGGTACATTCCATGTTTGTTAATCGTAGGTCAGAAAGTGCCTACGAGATTTTGGTTATGAGGCACCTAAAGGACAAAATTTCGTGGAGTACTTCAGATTACCTCAAGATTATATCCAGTCTTAATATCACTTACACTAGATGTAGATAAATGAACTTTAACAGTTCCAGAATGCACTGACATAACCTAGTGATTCTTTGTATCAATATGTCTATACTTTGTATTAGTACACCATAACCAAAGTTAAAAACCACTCAGCTTCGCTTATTGCACCCATTTATTGCACAACTTGTAGTAATGCATGTACTTGACAATAATTCACACTTGGATTACATTTATAGGTTTAGTTACATATCTTACTTTCAAAGAAGTTTGAAAACAGTGTTGTAAGTGTTGTTTAGTGTTATTAATTGACTCACCTTTTAAATTAAATTAGTTATATATGCTTGAAATAAACCATCAGGTCACTTAAGGGACGGTGGGTGACATCAACAAATTTAACCAGGCATCATCAGGTTTTAAAACCATTAACCACGCACATCCCAGGTAAAGTAGTTTGGCAGATGGACTATCTTAACCAAACAATTATGTATAGTTGGATACTGCCTACATGACGAGGTTATACCGACCAAGGCTACACTATTGTGCTGCACTTATTCCATAATCTTTGCATGCTTTTTTTTAGAGCAGAAACAAACTGAAAAGTATTAAACGTTATCCAAAAAGAGTAAATCTTATTTACTTATGTACTTGATTTTTCTAATTCCTTTGTTTCCTTTTAAAGTCTGTTTTTCTCCACATTTCTACACTCTGCAGGCTCCAGACTTTATGTAAGTTCTTCTAAAGTAACAAATCAGTAATTCTTTCCTCTTCACTGGGTGAAAACTTTCGTTTTCCACCCATTATATCAAATTGGCACTGTAAACAAACCAATACTACTACCATAACCTCACTTCAGTTGGTATAATCTGTGGCCCATGCTCAACTTAACTGAAAAAACGACTGCCAATGTAATTTTAGAATGCCTCTATTTCTGGTGGGAAACTTACATATCTAGTGACAAACGAATAAGAAAAGATTCAGTCATCAATTCAGTTAAGTTGTCGGCTGGAGGAAAGCACCTCCATAATAAATAAAGTGGCCACGATCACATGACCAAGTGAAAAATAAGTTCTAGTTCAGTTCAGTATTCAGATTGGAGGAAAGCATGGCTTTACAACCTGTATTATTTGTTAATCCGAAGAAAAACTATAGACACTTAATACTCTATGTTACATTAAAATGTATAACATTTTACTGTACTTTTTATCAGATTTGAAATGGCTTAAGTGCTCTGTATGTGACAATCAAGGCCACCTATATGGTAGCATATCTAAGATATTCACTATATGCATACGTGCTAACTGGACTTTACTTTCTTTCATTACACTATACACTTTTGTTAACAGTTTAATAGCACAATTATACAATGAAACCATCTTTAACACTTCAGAAATTGTACATTTATTCAGCTTGAAAGCTTTTACATCTCCAATAAAACTTCAAAAGTACAAGACCCTGTAACATAATACAGAATTTATCTGTAACTAACAAACACCATTCAATTAAATTTAATACTTATTCTTTCCACTTTTTAACCCTCTAATAACCCACAATTATATAGGAGAAAATTATTTGTACATTATTTTGGCATTAATATGCATGGGTACCAGCTAGGAAAGTATTGTTCATTACTGCAACTTATTTATTCAAAACATGGTTGTTACCTGGAAGTTACATTGGTTTACTTTGATGTAGAAAGTTTCCTGACATAAAAGGTTTAATTCTTAACTAAGCATAAAAAATACAACTAATTTATTTAAACGTGAAGCACATTTCTGTGATAGTATAAAAATTTATATTTATTTTTATCTGCATGAATATACAACTAAAATGCATTCTTTGGTTGTTTCTACACAAGGCAGTCTCACCAGAAGTATTGGAAGGTATTCAGCACCCATTTTTGCCCATTCTTGTTGCAAGATCTCCAAAAGCTCATTTTCATTTCATACTCTTCTGATTGTAATAACTCAATCCAACTCATCCCAAACTAAATCAATAGGATTACAATTAGGTGATAGTGGGGGTCAAAGCATATTCTTTAGTTACTTTTGTGACTCCTTTGCCAAATATGCATGAAAAAGCTTGAGAGTGTATCTCAGATCACTGTCTTATTGCATGATAAATCCTTTGCCTAGTAATTTCTTTCCATGGGGAATGGCTGCTGGCACAAGATCTTGAAGTACCCTTCTTTCATTAGTATAACAATGAATATGGCAATGGCAATGTCTCCTACAGAATTATTGCCAAAACATTCTGAAACCTTTACACTTATGCCTCCACAATTGCTGGTTGGCAATATATATTGCAACAACATTCTCTCTACAAACTAACATTTGTGACTTTAGTCCAAACTGAGATTCGTCAGAAAACAAAATTTGTTTATTAGTTTAGTTCCCATTTTGCATGTTCTTTTGCCAGAGATTACTTTCTTCTTATTTTGAGGGATCAGAAATATCTTTTTTTTTTTTTTTTTTTTTTGGCAGCAACACAATCAAAGTCCTGCTTCAATAAGGTGAGATTGCAAAATTCCATTACTGAAAGGCTTGGAATGTACTACACCATCTCTAGTTTGTTAATATGCAAACAAAAACTCGCTATCGACTCAAAACAGCGAACACTACAAAGAAACACTTTTATAAATTGAACAACAAACAATTTTAATGTGTGCTATTAGTAAAGGAATGAAGTTCAGGAATCAAAAATAGCAATAGATCTGCATTATGTTGGCTGAACTAGAAGCGAAAAAACACCAGCGGCCAGTTTCAAACAATTGATAATGCACAAAATTGACCTTCCACTTTGCTATTAATGTGCATTCCAGTTCCTGTTCCCATTGTATTGTGAACCAAATATTATATGCTGTGTTGCTGCCTGATCTTGGATTATTGTGAACCAGCATGTAAGTGAATCCATTAACTCCACTTTCCCTCATGAATCTATTGTAGATCCTCATAGCACTAGGTCACTGGACATTTTGCTTTGCTTCTTGTGCCAGCATCACGCAGCCTAAGTTCGGTATGCCCCTACAAAAGAACTGTAAATAAACTGGCTTGCTGTTTACCACTTCTTCCAATGCTTCTCTTCCCTATTTTTCATTACTTTGCAACCTTAATCTGTTAGACCTCATTGTCTTCAAATTTTGGACTAGGGGTGAGGCTTCATGGCCCATTGACAGCTAGATGATTGGGCCCAAAGTTTGGATCCCAATTCTAACGTTGGATATGATTTTATATTGTCATTACATTTACTATCGTAGTAAATGTAGATATTTTCAAAATAATCTATCTGCTTATACCATTTCCATATTTTCACATAAACCAGACATTTTTTATTGCTACCTTTTTAATTTGTGGTATTTTATATTAATTATTCACTTCTTCAGGTAAGCCATTGGAATGACAGCATTATGAGCTACTGAGTTGCTAACTATGGTGCTTGAGAAATTCCAGACTGATTCGTTGACAGTTGCATGTTAAGTCACAAGTGAGGTGCTACAACTGCATGTTGACCTCTGGTTTGTATAACATGTGGTAGTAACCAAATACATTTTAAATGTACTCTCAGTGAGTTATTACACAGTTTATTTGCGGTGCTTATTATGTTGGCTGGCTATATTTCATTGTTGTGGAGGATTATTTATTATGTCAGATTTTGATCTCATCAGAATTTGAATATGCATGTTTAAACAGGAACCAAAGAGCTATTTTTATTTATGTGGTAGAAATCAAAATTGAAGAAATTGGTGTTTATTTTACTGAGAAGTGCACAAGTCCTGTGGATGCAATGGCAATTGTGAGAACGATCTGTCATATTTTAGGTAACATATTTGGAAATAATGATACAAAAATCACAAACAACTACACTCTATGCACAAGGAAATGCAAGATAACGTTATTTTAGGCACATTGATTCCCCATGGTCTGCCATGCAAATCCAGTTAGGTATTAGTGACTCATTTCAATTAATTACTGTGTGAATTTTGTGTTTTGACAGGGTTTATGTTCCTGGTACTAAGACCTATGTTATTTTATTTCACTGCAAATAGTAGTATTAATACAGAAATTACAAATAAAAGATATGTTCGCTCATAGTGCTCCTGACATGACATGCATCCTTGTCCCAAACCTGTGTTATTCTGGATGCCACAAGTAAACCAATGTAACTTCGGAATCATACATCTTACTGGTTTATCTGCTACACTGTCTGGCAATCAGTATCTTCACAAGTACTTACAAACAAAACTACACACTTCTGCTCACCATAAAGACTGTTTTGAAGGTGTTGCTAAAGTGGATGTAGCTAATAGTTTGGAATGTGAAGCACATCAACTAAACATCCACTGAGAAAGGATGGCTGCAAGCAAAACCTGTTTACAAAGGAAACTACCTTAAACAGTGTGACAGTGGCTTATAGAGGGTTACATCAACTAATATACATTCTGATAGCATATCTTTTGTCCTAAGTCACTTTCCTCACTAAGTTTCAGTTACATAATTACAGGGATCTAAATAATGAACTGCAACATATGAAACCAGGGAATGTACCTGCTCTTGTGATTTTTTGCTTTCATGAAGTAAATGAGCCTTCAGATTTGCTGATGTTGAGTAGGTCTTCTCGCAGTGGTTGCACTTGTATGGTTTTATAGCCTCATGAGTCAAATGATGTCTTTTCAGCTCTGATGATGTAGTAAATCTTTTTTCACAAATTGCACACATGTGTGGCTTTTTACCCTCATGAATTAAATTGTGTGCTTTCAGATGTGATGCCATGATGAAGCTCTTCCCACAGATTTGACACTTATGTGGCCTTTTACCCTCATGAATAAGATTATGTACTTTCAGATGTGAGGCTATGGCAAAGCTCTTTTCACAGATTTCACATTTGAATGGGCTCACACCCTCGTGGAGAAACCTATGAGCTTTCAGATGTGACATCTGGGTGAAGCTCTTTTCACATATATTACATTTATGTGGTTTTTTGCCCTCATGAATTAAATTATGTGTTTTCAGATGTGATGCTCTGGTAAAACTCTTTTCACAATGATTACACTTGTACGGCCTTTTGCCTTCATGAACTAAGTTATGTCTTTTCAAATCTGCTATTGTAGTAAAATGCTTTCCACAAACTCCACACTTATGTGGCTTTTTTCCCTGATGTATTAAATAATGTGATTTCAAAGAAGTTGATGAGGTAAAACTCCTTTCACAAATTTCACACTTATGAAGCCTTTTGCTCTCATGAATTATAATATGACTTTTTAAATCTGATGCCTGAGTAAAACACTTGCCACAGAACTTACATTTGTGTGATATTTTTTCATCTGTGCAGTGTGTATTTATAGTATCATCTCCAAGTGCTGAATTTGTGCTGGCTTTTTCATGGTAAGCGTCACTATTGTCAATAACTTTTACACAGCCACTATCTACAACATATTCATAGTTCCACAGAGCTGGAGCATCATGTCTGAAATGTAAAATGGATATTATCAATAATTGGCAAATTACATTGTAGAGAGAGAGAGAGAGAGAGAGAGAGTGAGAGAGAGGAGCAGGGAGTGAGGAAAAGAGAGCAAAAATGTTGCAATATACACCAGTTTGAAGGAAACTCAATTCCATACATAAGGTGGGTAATAGATCTTAGTAATAGGAACAGAACAATTTATTTATAATTATGGTTTTCCCTATCTCTTGAATTACAGGAGAATGTTTTTTCTGGAAATATTAGAGAATCATATTAGAAAATTACCTACTTCTAATTTTTTGTGACTCTTCACAATATATAGAGTAACCGCAGAGAAAATTTGTCTCCATTGTTCTAGCAGCAAAATTCACACCAAGAAAATGCTTTTACAGTGCAGAAAGAATGACATTACAGTTTGTGTGTTTTATCATTTTTCATTTATTTAGTTTCATAGGGTTTTTAAAATGAGTTCAGTTTTTCATGTGTAGTGTCCACAAAATTATTTTACATACATTTAGCTTATTTCTTAGTGTCATGCTTGAAATAAGGTGTTTTGATCTGATGATAGAAAGCTCTAAAATTAAGAATTACCAACATTTATTGAACTTCCTTCTTAGTATCTCAGATTTTAGGATTTCACAAATTAGAGAAGCAGAATTGGAACTGAAAACTTCAATGCCACAGCTGGGATTTCAACCACAGACCACTGTCATTCTGGTAGGTTGTTGCAGTAGCTTAGTGGTTAGAGCACCCGCCAAGTGAGCTGTGGTTCAAATGCCAGCTGTGACATTGAACTTTTCAGTTCCGATTCTACCTCTCAAACATTGCCCACATACGGCTTTTGTGTTTAAAGATATCAACGGTAAGTTTGTTAATATAAATGAATTATTTCACAAATTTGTTTTGTCAGTTCAAATTATATGCATAAGACAGTGTCAGGTAATTTATATAAAATAAAAGACTAATGTGTTCCACTGACATTACTTTCTCTACTCGCTCTTCTACAAACTATTCTTACAAAAACATATCCTTCAATCAACTTCTTGTAAATCCAGACAAACTTACAAGTCATGCTTTTACATATCATTGTAATATATAGTCCATAAAGCGATAGTCACATGTTTTAGAAGCATGTTGCTATGTGATAGCTTTGAAATTCCATGCTCTTTCCATTACCAGGAGACAAAAAATGAATAACAACTTTCCAGTTCAGGAAATTATATGAATTTGAAAATTCATACCAATAACAAAGAATATCCCAGAAACAATTAACTTGAAAAAGGTGACAAATTTTGAGCTTTAACATCTATAACAAGGAATATCCAAGAAATAATTACAAAAAGATAACATTAAGAGCTTTAGTAAGTTCCAGTGCCTCTTTTTTTTTAATAGTATGATTTCATCTCTCTCTGTTTACCAGTTATACGAAAGTCATTCAGAATAAAGACGACTATTCCCAGAAATTGAGATATACATTTTCATGTGTTATGAAAATATTTACACCTGCAGTATTTTAATTAAAACCATTAGATCCATCTTTTTGGAACCAAAATTTTCAATAAATTTTCCACGTAAATGGGTGGGGTGATTATCTTGAAAGTCCTTGTGTCACATTCTTGGAAGGTGCTGAACTTAGATTTTAAATGTTGTATTTAAACAATTATTTGGTTGAGTTATACTGTCCACACACATACTTTTTCTAAAAAATTATTTTCTATTTTAAGTTCAGATGGTCTCAATACATGAGAAAAATCTTGTATCAAATTTATGGGTGGAACATAATATTTCTTCTATTCAAAGTAGGTACATAGTAAACAAAATAAAAATTGCTGATAAAGCACATAAAGTAATTTTGTAACACCATCCATAGCAACATATTGAAAAGTCTATGTGATTTACAAAAAATTATAAAATGAATATATCTTAAAGAATGCCAGAATATAACCTGTAATACTGATTACTCTTTCTGTGTATTAAAAATTAAAATCTGCTCTCAGTTAATTTGGCAGCTAGAATAATTTAAAGCAAAGCAGAATACTTTCTGGACTTGCTGCATTTCGTATAAGATAATTTTTTGCATGATAATTTACAGGGCATTGAAAACAAGTAGGAGGTCTGTCAAATGTTTATTAAATAATAACTAATTATGAACTGTCTAACATTGTGATAGAATTTCTCGTAAGTATACAATTGGAAGAACCCTGTATGACCATTGCACATTTTCATTTTTTTTTTTTTACTTTCTCTGCTATATACAGGGTGGAAGGGAAGTTATTAGATTAATTTAAACGAGTGGTAGATCTCAGTATTGGAAATACATTTTATACCTTACATTTGTGTCTCCGACCATTTCCTATGGATATATTTTAGTTTTATCGAAAACAAGCTGGTAACAATGCAGGTTTCACTTTCACTAGGTCAGTACATAAACAAACACGCATCACTACTACTTCCGGAGCCGCACAGCTCATGAGTGTAAACATAAAGACATACCATGCCGTATCTGCTACATCGCAATAAAGTACATCTGAATTCGCCAGTAACGCATACTGCAACTTAAACTCACAATCTAAGGATATTGTTGTTGTTAGCTAATGCTGGATTTCTGACAATGAAGCCATTAATCCTATTGCTCTCCAATATAAAGGTATATAAGGATATTGTTTATCATTTCCTTCAACATCATACTTAAATCATTTTGTAGCTGATACTGCTATAATTTAATCAACCAAACCATCTCTCTGACTTATAAACACAAGGGTACAATTGTAGGTTCTTACAAAGTGTACCAAATGATATTTTTAAGGTGACAGAAAAAGAATAAGCAATGAATCAAATGGTTCACCCACTTCACAGGTATTGTTCAAAATATCCAACATTTGCACACCTGCAAGCCTCACACCTTTCTAACCAATTACGTCACACTCTAACAAAAGTACCCTCATTGTTGCATATTTCTTCCACAGCCAGACAAATGTATTCTCTCAAAGGTTCGAGGGTAGTAATTGCTGTTTTGTAGAACCCACTTTTCACGTCTCCCCAGCAGAAAAAATCCAAAAGATTCATACCGTGGGGAACTCATTACATTAATTTAAAGTAGTGGTAGATCTCGGTATGTGGAGCACATTTTATATCTTACGTTTTTGTCTCTGACCATTTCTTACGGAGATCCTTTTGTCGAAAAGAAGTTGTCGACACTACCGATGTGTGTGTGTGTGTGTGTGTGTGTGCGTCTCTTTCACTGGTTGAGCACATAAACAAACACTAATGCTACCATGCCTCTCATGAACGTCTCTTTCTATGTTTACAAACGTGCTAAATACAACCGTTACCTGCCAAAACATAGGCGAAGGAGACAGTAGTCGACCTGTTTACATTCGGAAACCAGTTCAATTCCCTGACCAACCTCAACACACGTTATCGACATACCTCACGTCTGAAAAAGGCGTGCAAGAGTTTTCCTTCACGTCTTTTAAGTGATTAATTATTTCAAAACCGTGTGTGATGTCCCATAATTACTACCAACGCTATGTCAGAAATAAGTTACTCTACACATCTTTGTGGAATTATGCATCCAATTTGGAACAAAAACTATTTATTTTTTCAAAATTGGCTGATCAAAGAGCAAAATGTCATAAGACTTTTTTGTTTGTAATGCTTCTATGAAGCACATATTAGAAGGAATGTAATGACTTCCCTTCCACCCTGTATAGTAAGTAGAGGAAGTATTGTATTCCACCCAAAAACTCGATGTCTAGATTTCACCGGAAATATATGCTTTGACGCCCCTGAGTCCAAAAAGGCATCTTCAGAAAAGAATATGTGAGCGCGTGCGCGGACGTGTGTGTGTGTGTGGAACATAATTCAAAAACGAAAAGTTGGTTAAAAACCAAAGTTGGTATTTAAGGTTAATGTCTTTCAAGTATGCGACACGAAGATTTTCATACTGAACTCTCATATGCTCCTTGTGCCTACAAGAAGATAAACAATAAGATAATTTGTACAAATATTTATCTCAACTAACATGAACAAGATATAGAAATAAGAGATTGTAAGAATGGTTAGTACAAGAGTAGAGAAAGTCATGTGAGTGCAACACAACAGATTGTTTATTATGGTGCCCACTATACCAATACTCATATTTATTAACAGTATAATTAGCATACTCCTTTTAATACATAGTTTTTACTAATGGCACATTTTCTTTACAAAAGTATACTTTTTGAAGCAACAAATCATGGAGAGGATTTTCTGCAACACTAATGCTATCCTAAACTCAACTTATAAAGAACTATACAACTTACTACAGCAGAATTACTTTACAAATGTATAATTTTCATGGCAATGAATACAGTTTTATTTGTAACTTCCTTTACAAGAGGGAAACATTCACAGCATCAAATTCAAAATATAGGGTATTCAACACCACTAAACAATGGATCAAATTATTATTTATTTATGCCAACAAACTTACTGTCGGTGTTTTTAAACACACAAGCCGTGTGTGGGCAAAGTTTAAGAGGTAGAACTGGAACTTAAAAATTCAATGCCACAACTGGGATTTGAACCACAGACAGCGGAAGGTCTGTGGTTCAAATCCCAGTTGTGGCATTGAATTTTTAAGTTCCAGTTCTGCTTCTTAAATGGATCAAATGTTGAGGGGTTAAAAAGGGATACTTGATGTAAATGGCTTTGGGTGGGAGGAATCCACTTTCACCCAGTCTTTAAAAACCCACACATGCATAGGAAACAAAATGTGTCTTACAAGGGAACTGATATGAGTGCATATTGAAAGCTAACCTGAAATTTCATGCAGAGATATAAAATCAGAATTAGACACTGAAGCTGGCACATTCTTCCATTGCAGTTGACCAGAAAAAAAGTAACAAATAGCAATAACATAAGTAACAGCATGGGAACAGTAATAGTGCATACTGTGGCACTTGTACATAAAAAGAGATGAAAGTAACAGAAACAGAACAATGAACCTTTTAAGGAATGCAGGTGAATGGACAGGAGAGAGAACTACCAATAGCATCTGTCCAGAGGTGATATGGTTGCCAGCCCTAACATAGGGAAATACGGTCTACAAGACCAGATGTAAAAAAGAACTGAAAGACATGAAATGCCAGGTATCAGTGAACCACAGGCAACAAAACTTAAGTAGGGGAGAGATTGCTGAAAAGATGTAGGGTTACTTCGCTCAGCTCGGGTGAATAGGAGACATAGTGAATGTTGCTTAATTCAGTGGTGTTAATGCAATAAACATTCCAAGAGTATATTAGCTTATGTATTATGTGACCATGTAGAAATTAATACATTTACTGCAGTGTGAAGATCATGTGCATGACTAAGTTAAAAATCTGATGTGTGCACTCACATGACTTTTTCTACTCTTATGCTAACCATTCATACAAGCTCCTATTCCTTTATCTTCTTCATGTTAGTTGAGATAAACATTCTCAGAAATTATCTTATTTCTTGTAGGTATCAAGGGAATATGGGAATACAGTAGGCTTTGGGCAATATCAAATCTTTTAAAACTTTGAATTCATGGTTAAGATATAAAAAAATGAATCATGACCTTCCATTTGACAAAAGCTTCAAGTTTTCCATTAGGTTTCTCAGAGCTCCAATAACAAAGTTTTGTGTACACATATATCCATGAAGGTGGGAGGGGGAGAGGGAGAATCATAGTTGGATTTCAGTTCAGAAACTTCCAAGAATATAATGCTGAAGATTTCCAAGAGCATCATGCTAACATTCCTTTATATGGAATATTCTCTCTCTTTCTCTCTCGATCCCAGGGACCCGCATGTGGTATTCGTGGTGGACGAAGCGGCGTCAGGGCGGGTTTTCTCCGGGTACTCCGGTTTCCCCCCGCCATCTCATTCCACCGGTGCTCCATCTTCATGTATCATCAGTGTCACCGCCTGCGGTGCCGTAGTAGTAAAAGCGGGCGTTAAACACTACAACAACAACTCTTTCTCTCTCTCCATACACACAAGGTAAATCTTGAATTTTTGTGGATAGATACTTGCACATGTGAGATCTTTTTCTGAAAATGATACTGAATTTTTGGGTAGAATAGAATACTTCTTCTACTTAAGTAATGTAGTAATGCCCATATTACCGTTTCATTATTCTGATCTTAATCACATGGTATCATTCTGTTATTTCTGACTCCCATTTAATTAATTGATTTTATAGATTTGCCACTTCCCTTACTATTAATCGCTTCATTTCTACATTTTCTGCTATCATTCATTACCTCCCCCCCACCCCCTTTGTTCTTTCAGCAACAGTGTTGGGTGTGCCTTTATTTATGGAACCAAACCACATGTGTTCGGTCTTCATAATAGCACTTCCATTTATAAAGCAGAACTGTACGCAATATACCAATATACCCTGGCACAACAGCCCATGAAGAACCAAGCCTTACTGCCCAGCCACTGCATCCCCCACCTCGGCTCACTACAAGTGTCATTGGTGGGGTGCAGTACTGGAGGGTGGTACGTGGTCAGCATCCTGATCCCTCCCAGTCAGTTATGCGGTCTTCACGACCTAAGGCCACTAATTTTCCATCAAGTAGCTCTTCAATTGGTCCCCCCAGGACTAACGAGGCTGAGTGCACCCCATGCCAGACCTCCCAGAGGGGATAAAATCTCCATGCTGGTACCGGGGATCGAACCCGGGTCCTCCACACCAGAGGCAAGTGTGCTACCAACTGCACTACAGAGGTGGTCATTTTATCTGTGTGCCATCACAAATTGAGTGAGTGCCTACTTGTGAGTAATTCCCTTAGTGCACTTCAGCCTTTATGAGCTGTATGACTGCCATCCTCTTGTGTAGTGTACCCAGGATACCCTCCATGTTTTACACATCTTTGGTGTTAACATGGTGTGTGCAACAGATTCCTGGTTATGTTGACTTGCCAGAAAATGAAATTACATATTTGGCAGCAAAGGTGGCAACCATAGAACCCAGTATTATCATATTTGTGTTAGTTCAGAAGACTTTAGGCTTGAAGTGCGGAGAGCAGTGCTATCATGCTGGCACAAATAGTGATCTGCTCTCTGCAGAAATAAGCTTAGAGCAGTGAAGGTAATTCCCATAAATTGGGAAACCAAGATTTGGATGTTAATTCATAAAATTTTGAGAAGCCAATCCTAACATCTGGAAATCATTTTTAAATTATTAAGACACTTTTAAATTTCCAAGTATTAATCTCTTCCAACGTGTATACTTTTACCATCTTTTTTCACAGAATTGAAGTCCTTATTCCAGGCATTATTCAGCTAATTTCATCAGATTCGTAGAACCTGTGTATAGCATCTTCAACTGATTTAGTCAGTCTTACTTTACTTGGTGGCAGAAATTCCGTGAATATAGTATAAAACATTATTGAGAAAATACTACAATGCAGATCAGGATTATTTTGTTTTGGAGCACTAAGATAAAAGACATAAATACATCTAAGGGGAAATTCAATTATATGAGGATCGGAAATAAATAAGTAGCAACACTGTTTTATTTCCATGCAAGGATTTTTGTTTGAGCTGCGTTTGGCAACGCATATAAATGGTTGGTGGAACTTACAACTCGAATGGCAGCAATGCTGCAGTAATAGGAGTGGTGTGTAATGAATGTAAGTCAAATCACACCGCCCTAAAGGGGATATTTATCAAGTTTAAAATGGATAAAAATTGAAGCGGTCCATGGAAAAAACGCCAGGAAATGCCGCTCTGGGCTGTGTGAAGCATATGGGAATGAGGTTATGCTGTATCGGACTGTGGCACATTGAGTTCCAGCTTTTCGTATACTATGTAATAGTGTGCAGCAAGAACCAGGTAGAGGTCAACATCGGATCGTAAACATTGAAATGACTCAATCTCTGCTGAAGTGGACATCATTTGGAATGTAAGACTTAAAGCTTTCACGGCGAGTGTTATTAATCAAGGCTTCACGGGTGATCAGCCATGTCAGATTTAAAAACATTTAGCTTTTGGTGAACAATTCAATTATTTAATTATTAGATTAATGTATGTACTTAATTTTGTCTTGTGTATGTGCATGTTTATTTAGATTGTTTCAGGGAAGCAGCATGCAGGGTATCGACATGCACACAGACTTGAGGTGCACGAACCATACATGGCACTACGACACCAAGCAACATCGACAAGATTACACCCTGATTTCTGACAACAATCACAACAAATACTAACTATAATCTCTAGGACTCCGCTAGGGAACAAGCTGCACCTTGGTCAAGCCTGTCTCCCTGCTCCCAATCCTCTGGTTACACACTGCGAACCAGCCCTATTTTTCATCACTGAATGCACGGGTGCTAAAGGCAGTACCACTGCAGGCTTTTACCCTCCTACTCCAGTGAAAAGGGGTTTTTTAGTAGGAATGGCCATCTTCAATGCTAACTCCTACAGTACCTTGGTGTCTCGGAACTGGATTTTTCCCCTCCACAAAAAAAACAGCAACTACAACGGACCCTCGAGAAAACACTGCAGCCGATGACAAACATACCCCGAAACAGCTGGCCCAATCACAAATCGTCTCCCACTCATTGGCCAGGGCAGTGCAATCCCCTCCCACCTAGCAATAGTATATATATGGAGAGAGGAGCACAGTCTTTCTCTCCATGCAGTCCTTCCAAAAGAAGCTTGGAATCAAAATTCTAAATTTTAAACCTCCATATTTGGATTCACACACCAGCAATGCCCAACAAATGCTGTACACTGAAAAGCAGCCAAAGAGGAGCATAAAGTTGCTACCTCCTTTCTACCCTCCCCACATCCTGTCAGAAAGTGGTTAAGCCCTAAAAGGGCAGGTACACGATTGACACACCTCGGGGCTGTTCTCAGCCTGCCAACAGCAGAATGGAATGGTATGGTAAAGTATTCTTTCTCTCTCTCTTCTGACATCTTTACAGAGATGGAGTCTTTCTCTCAGTCTTTTGATTCTGAAGAAGGCCATGGAGTCTACAATGGTTGTAACCTCAATATTTTTAAATCTGATCATCTGGAATAATACCTTCAGACCTTGGTAGTATTTTTTCTTCTTCTTTTCCTGACTACCCTCTCCTTATGGAGGACTTACATCCCCTAGGACTTACAAGCCAGTGTCCAGGGTCAGACGCCTGTCGGGGAGCACAGAAACCTCTGGACCGGACAGACTGAAGACCCGGAAACAGGTGGTCAGCCAAGCACTAGGTATGAGAGTGAGGAAGAGGATGATATGAAATACAGGCAAAATCGATGATTGCAAAGGTGATAATAGAGCAATGGGTGGAATGAGTGATGGGGGAAACCAGAGCACCCGGAGAAAACCCACCCTGACGCCACTTCGTCCACCACGAATACCACATGCGGGTCCCTGGGATCGAACCTGGGCCACCTAGGTGGTAGGCGAGCCCTGTAGTATTCTTTCAAGGGACTATTTACACAGCAAAAGAGTCAACAAGGTGCACTGTAGTCAAAATGCGTTTGATTTTGTTTATGTCTGTTTGATTCAATTAGTGTACATATTAAAGGTTCCAACATACACCTGCAGAGTGCTCTCACTCCACCCCTTCCTTGTGGGGTTTGATATACAATAACATGTTTAAGTTTTGTGTGGAATCCCCTCTATTGAATTACCTTTACCTTTGTTTTTTTTTTTTAACCTTTTGCTTTCTTTGCTGGTGATTTTCCAATTAATTGTAATAATGTATTGTGTTACTGAATCTCCATGTAGTCAGTATCATCATCACATTAAAATCATATCATCGTTCATGCTGTTGTCATACATTGTTTGCTGGATCTGCCCGATGACTGAAGTCAAGATTTTTTGTGCAATGTGTACAAAGCTTTCGCCCTGGGATAAGTTTCAAGATAGGATTATGGGTATCACTTACAGCAGTGTCATAGCAGTGTGTGATTTATTGAAATATTCTTTTAAGGGATCACTAATCTTTCTTTTTTCTTCAGTTCAAAAAGTGTTTTGTAAAAATCTTCATATTAACAACATATGAAATATATTTCAGATACACAAGAGCTTAGGCATATAGTCTTTTGTTGTTGAGTGCAAGTTCATCATATGATTTTAGTCGACCACAACATGTAACAGCACATTGAAGTTCTGATGCAGAGCATGCAGAGAGTTGTCCTCTGTGGCCTAGGTGTAACATGCTAGCCTCTGGTTCCCTAGGTCACAGGTTCACACCTGTGATGGATCTTTTTTGGATGTAAAAATTCATAGCATGGTTTCCTTTGGAAGAATAGCAAAGCCGGTGATCCCATGTTCCAGATTTATGGTACAGGTACTCAGGGGTCTCCGTCTAGGGGATATGTGAATAGCGACCACAAGGTACCCAAGCTGAGCAGGACATTACTTCCACTTACTGGTGTTTTGCTCCTCACTGTAACTTTTCTATCTGACCTTACCTTGGTCAACTCTTGTTCTCTTCCGACCCCGATGCTATTAGGGTCCCTGAGGGCTAGGGAGTCTTTTATTTTTCCAACCTCTCCATTTCTCTAATTTCTCTATAAAACCTTAACCCCTAACATGCTGACCTGTTATGGCATGTAATACGTCCTCTGATTGGTAATCAGAGGATATGGTCGGTGAATTTATTTTGATAATTCTCCCGGTCAGGTCGGTGAGACCCGTAAACCAATGACAGGTGTGGTCCTCCAGACATTCTGGGGGTTGTGAGAGAGCGATGTGACCGCCAAAACATACAAATATGGTGCTCTCTAAAAAACGGTTACATTTACTGCTAAGTCTCTTCAATATTTCCATCAGTGAAAAATATTGGAGAGAAGGAGGATTAATGACTTCATTGTCAGAGATCCAGCATTAGCTAACAACAGATTTATGGTACAGAAAAGAACCCAGTTGAGGGCACAACGCAGTGGGAGGTAGCTATGACTGAAATAACAGTGGTCAATACGGGGTAATGTTGCTGAATACGGTCTTAGGGACCATGTAACACAGGGTGCCAAATATGAGAAGTGAAAGTAGCGAGCAATAGTAAAGTATTTGAATGACATTGGAATTGTGTAGATGGCAATACGTAAAGATGAGAGAACGTAGGTAACTTCCAGTAATGCGTGTACATATGTAATGTAGATATGAAGATGGAAAACACTATTCTCATTCCAAATTATGAATTTGGATAACTAGAAGGTGGGAGACTATTTTTCTTACACACGCACACACCTGAAGTCCACCCAGAAGATCTCACAAAAGCAACACTGAACACCACAATTACAGAATAAATGAGGATCCCTTCATGTTGTGATGAAACAAATTAATTTATGAATCACATAACCTGAAATAACTATGAAATCATAAGCTCATGCAGTTATGCAACAGGTAGATAACCTTAAATGGGAATATGCAAAGAGCTCTAAAAACATGTGAACCGATGCACAGTGTTTTTCCACTGGGCACCCAGAAACACGATAACGAAGCGGCTGTGCACAAGGTCATAAAATTTATTTGTTGTTCTCTGCTCTGAAAATGTAGTATTGAGCTGACACACTCATGTGGTTGAGTTATTACTAGTGTGCTTTATTATTTTGTCCAGAACTTAGTCAAAAAGTGCATTATGGTTCAGTATTTATTTTCTACTGCACAGCAAGTATTTATTTATGATTCATATGTGTTAACTCAGCTTGCCAAGTGAAAGTGAAATTTGCAGAAAGATTTCCAGGTGATCTGCGATTTCTATCTCTGGAACAACTTCAATCATAAAGTGTACAACACAAACCCATACACCTTGGAACAATTAAAACAAAATATTCGCCAGGAAACTGCCAGCATTTCTCAACGTGAACTATGGCGAGTGATGGATAGTTTCCTAAAGAGGTGTCAAAAACGTATGGACAATGATGCTGGCCAGTTTCAGCATTTCCTTTAATAACATCGGTAAGTAAAGCCTTTAAAAGTAGTTTTAAAAATGCTGTATGGTTTCATCCATGCTGATCTATGACAGCGGCAGGCGGCGATGAGTGTCGAGGATGTATATAGGCAAAACAACACAGCCAGTTCAGTCTTTTGGATCACCTGTTATTTCATAAGTGTACATTTATGAAAGAAATACAAAGTTGCATTTTAGAGGCATAAACCGTATAACCTGAAATAATTGTGAAATCATTAGCTCATAAAATTGTGCATAATATACTATAGATAATCGTAAAATACAAATATATTTCATAATTTACATTTATGAAACAAATACAAAGTTTTAAGATGTGGTAGGTGATTGACAAATGGAATGCTTTAAGCAATGTATTTTACTGGAAATAATTGTCGCAAATTATAGGTGATTTTAATGCAATTTCAAATGCAGATTTCCATTAAAAATTTACAGCTAAAGGGAATGAAGAAAAAGGAAATCTTCAATTTGCAACACTTTCTGCTAATGTTAAGTCTCCTTTATTACATTATTCCACTATTTAGTTTGCACTTCTATTCCATTGTTTCAGTTCTAGATGGCACTTCCATTCCATTACCAGTGTTCCTCTCTGATTCGTAGTTGCCAATCTCTTTGTCCTGTACTGTATTTCTTCACGTCAAGTTGGCATGGTTTCGTGACATTGCACATCAAGAAGCCTGTACTCGGCAGCATTACTTAATATGAAGCCAAGCAAGTACGATCTCCTCACGATGGGATGAATGGGAAAAACAACACCAAGGAAATGTAGTCTTGACCTCTCGGAGTTTGGAGGTAGATAAACCACTCCTCTTGCCATTGAAACAGTATCTTTCTGCACAGAAAACTCTTCCAATGCGTAGAGAAGCAGTAGAAAACCCGTTCATCAGAATGTAGAACTGCAACTTTCCCTGCTTGTTCATTGCCTTCATTGCCTACAATGCCACAATGGCCAGGATGCGCAATATAGAATGGGTCATAAATAACTATGGCAAAAAGAGCATCCATAAATAAAAATCTATTTAACAGTATGTAGAGGAAAGGGGTTTGATACAAAGTAACAATGTACGGTTGCCATAACCACAAATTACTGATTGAGTACCATATGGGTTTAAGGGCGCTCAACTTCTAGGTCATCAGCGTGATTGAGTACCAGATGAATAAACTAATAATTAACAAATTGGACTCCTTTGCAGCCTGTATTGTTTTGTTTGATGACAAAGCCACAAATTCACTGATTACTCAACAGTGTCAATCACATGGTTGCCATAGTTGATCTGAAGCATGTTACTATGATACCCAATATAACAATAACAAAATCTCAATTAGCAACAACATAACAAATTAAATTTCTTCTTATTCACAATACTTATATTGCAAACTTTTTGTAAACATTGAAAACAACCAAAATCCAACACTAGTAAACATTGTGAACCATTCAAATAAAATGCTATAGAACTATTTATATACTTGTTTCTCTCAAACCGTGGAGCATTCACAATTAGTTTTTTTGTTTAGTTTTTTTGAATATTTTAAATACACATTGAAAACTTAGTTAATGGACTACAACAATTCAGACCAACAGTTCAACAATAAGGTGATGTGCCTAAAAAAAGTCAATAAAATGTGAGGGGTCGGGTTTCACTTTATCCAAAAAGTGTGTTGGTTTTCCATGGAACAACCTTCTGCATATCTCAAGTTCACAGTGATTAATACAGTGCATTCGTAGAGTAGCCAGACTGCCCCACAGTGGTATCAGACCAGCCACACAAGCTTTCATTTCTTGTTAGTTGCAGGAAAAAAAAATTTAAATAGGATTTACATAAATGTGGGAATCAACTGCTTTGTCATAAAATATAGGACCAATAATTCTATGTGCACTCACTGCACACCAAACCCCAACTATTGCAGCATTGTGAGGAACATCATGCATAATATGGCAATTTTTGGTAAACAAGAATTGTTTTCAGAGATATAGGCAATGTGTTCACCCTGAAGATCATCAATTTCAACATCTGTTGTGATGCAGGTAAGCCTTGTGTAAGTTACTACAGTAGTTAATGTTCCAAAGCCATAACTTGTCAGTCGTTTACGTGTAACTCTAGTGAAGGGCACGCCAGTCCTCGCCCACTCCAGTGACACCGTGGGGTGGTCCAGCCAATCTATGAACACATTGTACATAAATGGATACCACATATAATATTCCATCTGTCTTACCTTGGTGATTCAGGCAATACAAACTCTTGGTCTTCTTCACAGGCATTATCCTGAAACAATAAAATAACATCAGTTTCTATCTGAATGCCTCAACAATCAGTCATATTGCAATTTATCCTAGTACATCGCTCTTAAGCAGACCAATCTGTTAAATTTTCCAAAACCTAAGGTATTCTACTGAGTTGCTTGGATATTTTACCACAGCTCATATCTATACACAGGAGTGTGGTTATAAAATTTCATGCATATAAATCCGGCCCGGGCAACTCACAGAGTAGCTTGAGAAATCCTAATTTCTTTTTACTTGCTAAACATACAATTATCAGTTCAAGACCATGAGTGGGCTGTGCTCAGAGAGTACCAGTTGACCCAATATAAATTCACTTTTGGATTATGCATTTTACAGCACAAATTTAAACTGTTATAAAAGTGGCTCATTACAATGCAATTTTCATAATTTTTAAACAATGCTCTATACATAATTCCTTATTGAGCTAGAAAATTTACCTTAAAATGAATTGTTTTTTAAAAAATAATTTTCTTTCAGTTATGACTATGGGCTTTTGAACAGTTATATACCATTCAAACTTGGATTAGGCTGGTTAGCATAATAATTACACGGAAGGTTTTTATTAAAAAGTAAATTGTGTGTATCAAAGTCTTCCTTGGAAGAATACCAAGTTTGGTATTTATCAAATTTTCCCTTTTCGAGATACTTGCAGACATTTTTTTTTAAAACTGAAGAAAGAAAATAATTTCTGCTGCAATCTTGAGGAATTCGGGAGAAATGCAAAGCACATTTTGTTCACCTGCCACCTGCCCATGGTCCCTGGGAGGAATGCCATGAGCCAATACATCAGTAAATAATTGTAGGTAAACAAGATATCTGAAACAGCAGTCATGCCTCTAATCGCACTTATGATAATATTGCCAACCTTGGAATGTGTATTCACGCTAGATCAAAGCAAAGAAGTCACTCAAAATAGCGAACTTAAATATTATTTTTAGTTCCTGCTGTCCATTTAGCTTATAAAAACATAACAATATTTTCAACTACTCCATCCTTCTCCCCTGATGGTTTTTTACCTTTACTATATGTTTTCAAAAACACTGCCAGCTTGTTTCGGTTACAAGTGATATACCCTATAGAGCACTATATTGTGCAATTTCTGTAAGGAATACCTTGGTGCAAGCTATTTCTATGGGATTGAGATTACACATGCACGGGGAAAAGCAAACAACAGTGTGAACCAATGAAACCCAAAATGCATCCACTTTAGAAACCTCTTTAGGTTTGTCTTACACAGAGAACTGTCTCTCTAAAACCCTTTGCTCTGCAACCACAATATAACAGCAGATTTCACACCACTCCTAGGCGAGGATTTATCTAAAGTAAGAACAAAATTAGAAACTAAAAGCTTCACTTATCTTAGTAATATTGCAAGTTCTTTGGTGCTGCACTGACAATGTTTCGAGTTGACTCCAACTCCTTCTCAAAGCTATGTATCTTGTCATCTATGTATCTATGTATCTTTTTATAAGCTAGTAACTGAGATGTGAATCTAAATTATAATGAAAACTGAGTTGGATTGAAACACAGAACATCACTTACATATAATTATCTTGACCAGTTTCAAGAACTTAACTTGCTCCCTTTATCAGAATTAAATAACTGGTTTTTGTTGATATTGTTTGATGTATGGTTGGTTGAGATGACGTCTAGCAGTGAGCCAATAAACTTCCATAAATGGTTTTGTGAAGGTAAATCAAAGGTCATTACGAGGAGCTTGTTTTTTTATTATATGATTTTTTCCCCACGCATCCAACTCTGCAGCGTGTTTTGTAGCTTTTAAAAGTTTTATGTTCAGCGTAATGTGGTTGGATGTCCAAAAATGGTGCGCAACTGTAGATTTATCCATTTGTTTGTATTTGATGCACCTCATGTGTTCTTTTAGCCTGGTTTCTAAATTCCTCTTGGTTTTCCCCATGTAAATTTGGTCACAATCTCACAATCTGGGCAACTGATTTGATAGATTCCTGCTTTTTTGTTTTGTGATATCTGGTCCTTTGACTTGTTGCACAGTAATTTCTCTATGCTGAAATTATTTTGTGGGGCCAAGATAATGTATTTTTTGGAGATGTGGAATTTGTAGTGCTTACTTGGATGGTAACTGAATTTTTTGAAAATCATATTGCTTTTTTGTATAGACAGTTTAGTGATCTCTTTCAACCCAGTTCCACACAAACTTGCAGTTCTAAACAGTTTATCTTACAGATTGGTTTTTACTCTCATTATCAGAACAAGAATACAAAAAAGAATACAAACACATAGTCAGCACAGCAATTAATAATGGATTCAACAACAAAATCATTGATAAAACAACACAATTAAAAAACCAGAAACACTTGAAAAAAAGACTGTTTGTTTTTTACGTTTCTAAAGTGTTTCTTGGATCTTGTTTGTACATTTCTTTCGGCTTTTCCTATTTACGCAGTTGGAAAAACCAGCAGTTACCAATCACTTTTGGACAGAAAACCACAACATAAAGACAGAACCGAAGCTCCTAAGCACGTAACAGGAAAACAAGGACTGTCCATGTGGGAACAATTCTTCATTTTGAAAAATAGAAACAGAGTATTCAATTTCAACATCTCCAAGAAAGGTATCTTCAGCAAGTTCCTGGAACCACCACCAGAGGAGACCTAAGAGAAAACCGCTATCCACACCAGGGAGAAACAGTCGATGTCCATTTGATAACGGAGGAAAGTCAAGTCTTTGAAACATGTTCCGGTAAAATATAAATGTTGTGTAGTGTTATTAATCGACTCACCTTTTTGGTTTAAACTGATTATTACAACACTGTTTCCAAACTTCCAAAGAAAGAAGATACAAAATAGTAGTTGCTACTCCACAGCGTATGAGGAGTTAAACAAATCCCTTGGATATTTCATTCTATGAAAGGAAGATAATATTCTGGGGTTTAAAAAAAAGTGTCTGATATTAAAACAGGAGATAGGATTGGTTAAACCGAGAATAAATGTTTCTATATGTCCATAAAAAAATACCTGTTGAGATATGAGCCATTTTACCCAGTTGAGTGTGAGTTGCATTCATGGTGCAGTCTTTCTGTTGAAGGTCTTTGTAGATGTTAGATTTTCAGTCATGAATTTGTGCTTGCATTGCAGTGAGGTATCTGAACGAGTTAAATACATCCCCTGAATATTTCATTCTAAGCAATATACTGGGATTTCAAAATGAACTGGGGATACAAATTAAATTAATTCATCAACCAAGTTTAACAAGCTTCCTTGGAACTTTGGGCACCCAACTAGCTTATGGTATACAAGAAGAAAAATACTTAATCTTGAGTGAAAAATTTAATGCCCAAGGCTTGCCAAGAATGACAATTTTCACAAAATTCTACATATATTTTGATCTCATGCTGCACCTGCTTTGCTTCTAAAACAGAAATAAGCCAATTATTTTAATTAAATAAGTGGATTTACTGTTGCTGGATGAGTGGTGCTAATACAGTTTTCTTAGAGATAATGCAACCATTAACTGGGGGTTGACTCAGTGATGCAAGAGTCCTGGACAATAGCTACTATATTATGTTTAACATGCTAGAGTAACCTTATTATATATTGTTATAATACTGGTCTGTTTTTCGTGTTTATGATAGCCGAAAAGAGGAGTCCATTAGGATAGATAAATAAATAAGTACATAAGTAGATAGATAGTAGATAAATAGATGGACAGAGATGTCGGATGGACTGACGCATGGTTCCTTAAATAAATAAGTAATAAGTAGATAGGTATAGACAGATGGATTGATAGATGGACAGGTAGAGATGGATGGATGAACGGACAGATAAATACATTTTAAGTTTCCCAACAAAGATACCAAATCCTGGCTGTGCTACTGGTTTCTCAACTCACACAATTACACAGTGCAAAGGCTGCTACTGTTCAGTGGAGGGGTAATGCCCGACCCTCCCCTATGCTGCTCTTTGAAGCAGGTGCACTGAGGAAAGAGAAAACCTTCTCCACTGAATGGCGCCAGAGAATGAGAGATCTGCTGATCCCTGTGTTAGATAACTAGAAATCTAGTTTTGGAAACAAAATAAAAAGACTGTAGTAACGGATTAAAATGTTTTGTCTCACTACTGTGACTAAAACCAGTATTTGGGTCAATCCATGTCAAATCGCACACCCGTAAAACACGACTTTTTTGTAGGAGGTTCAAATTTTTTTTATGAATAATAGGCATCAAATAAGGAGACCCGTATTTTTTTATTTGCGTATTTTTAAATTACTTGCTTAGTTATGGCTATTATAAACTAAGCAATTTCTGCGCGAACCATAATATAAAATCACTTGTTGCTCTAAGGCCATCTGTAGTTGAGAGTTGGGGTTTGGCGCACTGGAAAGGTTAAATACAACACTTTTAACAACTTTTAATCAATCATTATTACACACAAATTTTGGACTGTTTTTTTGATGATATATTTTGTAAAACCAAAAATCAAATTTAAATTGATGTGTTAAAAATCTAAAAAAATATACACGTATTCCCTGACATTTTATCTATAAAATAAGACATTAAAAACTATGGAGCAAACATAAGTGCATTTATCAAAGTTCTAAGGCTTTCACGGCCGGTGTCAATACTAGATGCAATAATATTAACCGGGCTTGTGGGCCGTGGTCTATTGGGTTCCTTCTTCTTCCCAAACGTTTCATCTGCGACTACGGCAGACATCTTCAGTGGCGGCAAGGTCGGAGTTTCCTAGTGGAGATCTCAGCACCGACTGTGCTGGTCACCACCAGAGGTGCGGTATTTATGTCGGCGGCTGGAGGGGAAGTACGTTGTGATAGGTCCGGGTGGCCAGTGGGCTGGACTTGTACCAGTGGAGTACTACAAGGAGCTGGCGTCTGATTGGCTGGAGAGGGGTTCTGGATTTTTGTTTTTGTTAACGCTGTTTGCCATATTCTGTTGAGTTTAAGTCCTTCTTCTTTGCGATTGATATTATTTTTGTGCTTGTGTATTTCAATGGCTTCAATAATATCAATCGCAAAGAAGAAGGACTTAAACTCAACAGAATATGGCAAACAGCGTTAACAAAAACAAAAATCCAGAACCCCTCTCCAGCCAATCAGACGCCAGCTCCTTGTAGTACTCCACTGGTACAAGTCCAGCCCACTGGCCACCCGGACCTATCACAACGTACTTCCCCTCCAGCCGCCGACATAAATACCGCACCTCTGGTGGTGACCAGCACAGTCGGTGCTGAGATCTCCACTAGGAAACTCCGACCTCGCCGCCACTGAAGATGTCTGCCGTAGTCGCAGATGAAATGTTTGGGAAGAAGAAGGAACCCAATAGACCACGGCCCACAAGCCCGGTTAATATTATTGCATCTAGTATAAGTGCATTTGCTACAATTTTTTTTTCTGGAGGCGTGCAAGTGCTCACGGAGGACAGGGAGTAGTGATCCATTTGTACAGCTGAATTCACCATGGAGGAAGCATATGTAAAGCTTGAAAGCGAGTACCGAACCAGGTGACTGCAGACAGCATGCGAATTGGTGCGTCGGCTTCATATGCTACTCACATAACTTCTTCTTACTAAGGCAGTACAGTCCATGCAGAAAAATGTCTCCACAATGTACCTTCTTTCTGATACTCGTGTAGCACCTGATACGTGCTTTTGAACATTTTGAATTTTTTTTGAAAAAATCTTCTAATGTAAGCAGTTCTTTGCTTTTAGCTTCTTTCTTCATGTACGCGCATACATTTGAAACAATTTCTCTGCTCTGACTGTGTAATGTTTTGGTCCCTAATTTAGAACGTACAGGTGGCATAATTGATTTACCTATGATCAATGTCTCACAAATTCACTATATTCACTCCTTATCGCAAAGATCTATGTCTACAACTGCATGCTGCACTAAAAAGCACCTGTGAATTAGCAAGGACTGTCTCAGATCATGCAGACATCATTACCTTCCCGCTCCCTCCCCATGTAGTGCATGGTTTCATTTGCAGAATTATACAATATCAGCTGATGAAACATTCACAAGCTATGGTTCGCCTACAGGACTTCCAGTCAAGGTCAGGGGCCAAGAACAATGGGCCCAGCTATGCTTTAAAATTACACTCCTTCATTCCTTTGTCAAAAACTAAAGCTTTATGAAACAATTTTCTTTTGAAAAAGGAGGTACACAAGTAGAAATTTAAAGTTTTGTTCTGTATGTAAACATCAGTTTAAAATGCATATTTTAAAAACATTTTGAAGATGCTAATAGTGTACATATAATAGTGTCAGCTAGCAGTGTTGTATTGTTGTAACGTTCATGGAACCTCAAGCAGTTAACAGTTGCCGTAATGGAAGGTGGCAATTGTGCAAGGTTACGGTAGCCGTCACCACTGCTACACGAGTCCGCTGCAGTGATTTGTAAGTTAATTACAACTGAACTATTAGAGACTCCACTCTGATTTTTTATGATAATATTGAATCAACTTCAGTATATTTTTAGTTAGTTTTTTTTTTTTTTCAGATTTTTACATGGTCGAGTTTGTTTTATTATCTGAGTTTAAAAATTTAATCGTATAAAATATAACATTAATACTAATTAATAAAATTTTCTAATAAATACCTAATGAAATACTGCGATTTATCTTTAATTTGAGCCAAAGATCAAGTAATTTGCTTGATTACAGTCGGAGATATGATTGATTGAAAGGGGAGGAGCGCGCGATTTTTGAGACATTTCAAAAATTAATATCTAACAAAATAAATTATTTTTAATAAAACAAAGAAACACAAATCAAATATATTTTGTTCCAAAACACCAAAAAAATTTTCAAGAAAATCTGAGATATTGAGGTTAATTTTTACTGTATTTTGTGCGATTTGACGTAGAATTACTCATTTAGGTTGCTAGGAGCAACAAAAGTAACAATATTTTATATGGCAGTAGTGGTTAAAAGCTATTTTCAGCATGTCTTACCTCTGTATCATATTCTGCATTTTTAACATTAGCCTCCTCTGGTTCAGCTGATGTTTCCGGGCAGTCAGGTTCTTCCTTGATCTCAGTTTTGATGTCTATCTCATGGTAATCCTCATGTATGGTGGTCTCAGGCTCTGTTACATAAATTGAATCAAAAGAAGCTGGCTCATTCTTTATTTCAACATTTAAACCACAAGTGTCTTCCGATTCTGAATCTGATTTCGACTCAGGTGATGTTCTTTCCAACAAACAAGGTTCCGTTTTATCTTCAGTTTCTGAGTCTGTCTCACATTCACCAGAATCGCTCTTGGACCCAGAGGAAGGAACTTTCTCATTCTTTGATTGAGCATCTAAGGGAAGACGCCCTCCTGGTTTCAACTGCATTTCATTTGACATTTTATGCTCTGTCAAGAACCTGCTTAAATTTTCCTTTCTGACATTCCTTCAGTCATCCTCATATGGTGCTGGTACTCTCAGAACCCATTGCAAAATCTGTAGAAAAGAAAATTACATTATACTATCCACGTAAAAACCACAAAAAATAAAATGTATTAAAAATAAATTAATAATTGTGATGACGGTCTTACATTCACATGACTCTGTAGACACTCTTCTGCAATATATTCTTACAAAAGCTTATACTTCTATATACTTTGTGTTAATCAAAACAGACACTCGCAAAATGGTTTCATTGTAGGTACAAGAAGAACAGAGGAAGTCGAAATGGTAGCCTTCTTCAACTACTTGTTCTACCAGTATCGTGGTGTCAGGGGTTTACCTGCGATCCAAGGCTTACATTTTTCTTTTGAATCCGACTTTACTTAAGGTGAGGAATTAGCCCAATGCTCAAGGTGCCTGTTTATCCCCTGGATACTCGGATAGATCCTCAGTTCTTGAGGTAGGGATTGGGCATTTCCTCACAACCCCAAAAGGTTTTGGTTTTCCTGCCAATACTCGGGAGGCTGCTTACAAAGGCTTCCCACTGGGCGATGGGGTAGCCACCTCCCTACATGGATAGTCAAACCCTTAAAAAGTGAATATATGCTGGTTTTGAAATTCCAAACTATTTGCATAAGATTGCCAGAAAGAAAAAAAGGATTAGTGACTTAATAGATAGGAAAATTATGTAGTATTTGAAAATTCAAACCAATAACAAAGAATGTCTCAGGAATGTTAAATGCCACAAAACTGTGTGCATTTTAATGAGGTTTACATTTACTGTGGGGTAAGCTTCAATCTATCTCTTGTGGTTTACAAATTGTACAAAATTAAACACAAGTCATTCAGAATGGCTTCACAGGCTATTCAAAAATATTCAAGATATGTGCTTTACTTTTCATGCTAGTATCTTTAATATATGATACTTTAATCAAAATCATTACAGCTGTTTTTGAGGAAATTAAAAAACAATGGAAGCTTTTTCTATGAAAAACACATTTGGGCTGAAGCATTTACTTGAAAAGCTTAGTGTGACATCTTGAGAAGATGCTCAACTTAAATAGCTAGTTTGGTATTTATCTGGCTTTTTATTTTTGAGTTGTGTGTTCTTTCTCTTTGCATGCACACACACAGACTATTTCTAAAACTACCCCTTTTTAATTGAGGGGATACCAAAACCTTAATTTCCAATGAAATGACGAAGTGAGTTTTTGAGCTGAATACAGTACTTTCTCTTGACAAAAATACTCCATCTGATGGAAATGAGATATTCTTAAAAAATCTCAAAATAGGGCAATAATCTTAAAACCATTTTGGCTAGTACATCATGGTCATATTCCACTCCTAATGACAAAATTTAAATAAAAGTGTATTTATTTTGTCCCAAGCAATTCTAAGCTTTAGCCAAAGTGTGGAAAACTTCAACTGTATTTTCATTTGTGAAGCACACTAATCCAGACAGCCTCAACTTAAGGAAAAACGAGCAGTGGGCAGGATCAGTATATTCTGAGCTAGCAAGCAGGCATGGTACCATGTTACAGTTGCTTCTACAAATGCAGCAGTGGCAGATGCATGTAACTATTGTGCAATGTCGCCTTGTGAATTATAGGAATGGCAACTTCTCAAACTGTTGCTACTTTAACTATCCTCATCCATCATCCTCATATATGTCTCTCTCTGTCTGGGAAGGAGGTATCTGTTTACAGACATAGGTAGCGCAAGGAAATGTTTAGTGTGCGCTAAGATTGTTAACTGCAGATAATAAACCAATCCACATCTTATTTGCTGAGACTATCTGGGAATCCATTGAGCACATTCCATACTTTCAGCCAACATGTTTTCAGTGTGAATAATTAGAACATAAATAACGATCACAACCTGATTTCATACTTAATGAAAAATGGGGTTTGGAGAGAACAGATGCGTGGAGAGCAGAGTGCAGAGGAGGGGGAGCAGAGAGAAGGGTGGGGTGGAGCAGCAGGGAGCTGAGCAAAGAAGAGAGGAAGTGAGGAGAAGCAAGGAGAGAGGTGAGGATAGGGGAGGAGAAGAGATCAGAGGAAAGAAGAGAAGAGGAATGTATAGAAGGGGAGGAGAGAAATTCTCTACTCCTTCAACAAAAGCTTCTTCTTTTATTTCTTCTTATTACAGATCAACTGCCATTGCTCATTCACACATCTCCTTGCACGAGGGTTATCCATAAAATAAGGTTCCCAATTTTTTTTCACAGTGAAAAAACACATTTGTTGACATTGAGTAATACAATTCTGGAAAGCTTAGATTTTTTCCTATTTTTCAACATAATCACCGTTCTGATCAATGCATTTTTACATGTGGTGTACCATCTTTTGTATGCCTGCATCACAGAACTCTCCCGTTGCGCGGCGAAGATAGCTTAAAACAATTTCTTTCAGTTCCTCTCCGTCCTGAAATGCGTCCCACTCAGATGTTTCTTCAAGCCAGGGAAAAGATAGTAGTCACTTTGGACTAGGTCTGAACTGTAGGGAGGGTATGTGACACTATCCCAATTCCATACAAATTTGTTGATCAGACTGGTCGTGGGACTAAAGAAATTCGTGGCCCACTTTAACACATTTTCGTCTCTGGTCCTTTGTAAGTGTTCTCGGGTTTTATTAAAATTATTTTCTTGTTTAACGACGCTGTCAATTGCCAGGATCACATCAGCGTCGCCGGTGTGCCGGAATTTTGTCCCGCAGGAGTTCTTTTACATGCCAGTAAATCTACTGACATGGAGCTGTCGTTTTCAAGCACACTTAAAAACCATCGGCCTGGGCCGGGTTTGAACCCGCGACCTTGGGATCCGTAGGCCAGCGTCTAACCAACTGAGCCACCCAGACCGACATTTGTGTTCTCGGGAGTCACCTTGGTATACACTAAATGATCTGTCAACATTTTTTTGAATGTAGGTCTTGCTGACATCAGGGATCATCTCGCAGATCTCTCGAACCATCACCCTTCGATCTTTCAGCATTGTTTTTCCTATTTTCACAATCATTTCATAGGAAACCGATGGCTGTCCAGAATGCTGGTTGTCATGGACGTCCGACTTTTTATTCATTGGACCATTTGCGCACGTGTTGTAGACTCATACAGTGCTCTCCATACACTTCAAACAGATGGTAATAAATGTACACCAGTACAGGCTTTTTGCACTCATAAAATGCATCACAAAGCGTAATTCGCAACTGGCAGGAGAAGCGAGTGAAAATTCAATTTCTAACAGCTGCCAAGCCAAGACTTGAGCATCGCAGACAACTCGCAGGCTGGGGGACAGGGGGAGAGAGAACCAAGCTACACAGCAGTGTTACTGGATCTGCTATAACAGCCTTCCTTGTGACTGCAGATCCTTAAGAATCTTATTTTACGGGCAACCCTCGTATAAGAATACATTAAGCAAAAGCAATAATCAAACCTTTGCACGCCTAGTAGTACAATATGCATATTACAGCTAATGGAAGTTCCATTAGTCATACAGAAATTTAACCACTTCTAATTAATCTTTCTTCTTAATTCGGTGTTCATTACTGCTAACGCTGTCTTCTGGAAACCAAATGCTATTGCTTTCTGTGTCTCCACTGTTCAGGATCCAAAATTCTTGAAGCCCTAGCCTTTTGCACCCCTTCTACCCATTTCATTGCTGGTCGGTGTCTTTTCCTTCTTTCTGGTGGGTTCCATTCCATAATTTGATGTGAAAGTCATTCCTCTGTCATTCTTTTTACATGTCCATATCATCGTAGTCGTTTTGTTTCTGTTATGTTTATGATGTCTGGTTCTTCTACTATCATAATTTCTCTTCTCTGTCCATTCATAATTAACATTCACATTTATGCTGCTAAATATGTATAGGTCTTAAAAACATATGATACTGGGCACCATAGGCCCTCTCCACCATGTGAGGGACCTGACAGTCACACGGAAAATTATGCTGTCAGAGACACACTAAAATCCTTACCTAATTGTAGGTCAGGCAACAGCAGAGTTTGCCCAATAGAGCCTCGCTGCTAGCTTAGTCTCAATGTGGCTCTCAGGTTACATCAGTGGCATGTTTTACTGATGACGCAGCTAACCATACAGGTCAAATTAACCTGAAAGTGAACCAGTATTCTACATTTATAGCGCTACAAAGTGCATGTATGTAATTACAGACATATTTATTTCAATTTGTCACACAAAGTTCTGCATTACACTTGCAAAGGAATACCTTCACTCTGTTTATCCACTTGATAAATTTAATTATTTTATACCAATATGTACAGTATATCTAGGAGTTATTTTCAGGCTGTTATGCCATGGTCTGCTGGAGTTTAAGTACCCAGATGTTTCTCCACACTCCACTGTCCACACCTCAGATGCCACGTTAACTTCTCAGAGGAGACTGCAATCGCGTTACTGAAGATGTCTGCTGAAGTTGTGGACGAAACTAGAGTGAAGACTGGATGTGGGTGGTCAGCCAAGCACAATGTATGAGAGTGAGGAAGACAATGATATGAAATGCAAGCAAAATAGATTATTGGAAAAGTGATGCTGGAGCAGTTGGTGGAATGAGTGGCGGGGGAAACCAGAGAACCCACGTGGACGCCACTTTATCCACCACAAATACCACATACAGGTCCTTGGGATCGAACCCTGGCTGCCCTGGTGTGACCGAATGATGCTGTAATAGTGTGTTACATATGTTACACATTTAGAAAGGTTTAATCAGATAGAAAAAATATTTGTAGCAATCCCATTATTATTAACTAAATGAATGAATAAAATACAAAATTATTATTTATTTATGCCAACAAACTTACTGCTGGTGTTTTTAAACACACCAGGAGAAATACGAACTGGTTTGAGAATTTAATGCCATTCTGGCAGTTTGTCACAATACCTCAGTGGTTAGAGCAGCCGCCCGGTAAGCGGAAGGTCTGTGGTTCAAATCCCAGTTGTGGCATTGAATTTTTAAGTTCCAGTTCTACCTCTCAAAATACAAAATGTTTATCCGGGCTTGTGGGCCGTGGTCTAATGGAAAATCTCCTTCCAGACCTTTCACTCAAAGCTGCGTCAAACATCCTCAGTGGTGTGACCATAGTACTCTTGCTATCCTCGGTGACAACTGATACGGAGCTGTTTGGTTTTGCAGGTTTTGTGTGCTTAGCATGTGTGGGTGTATGACAATTGGTCGGCTGCTGCATGGGATGGGTTAAAGTGGAGGCTGTCTATGATTGTTGTCGATGGGCTGGCATTTACTGTGGCTGAGGCTGCTGATCTTGAATATGTCTCTGGTCAGGTTTTTTGCATGCTTTGTATAATGCTGGATGCCGAGCTTTATCTAAGCGGACAAGAGACCTTGACAGATTTCCTACATTATATCAACTCTATTCATCCATGCATACAGAGCACAATGGAAATGGAGAATAGAAAGCTACCATTTTTGGATGTACTCATAGCCTGGAAGTCCTATGGTACACTCTCTCACACAGTCTACCGCTAACCCACACACAAGACTGGTATCTACACAAACTATCCAACCACCATCCCAGCCAGAAAAGAGCTGTCATTAAAACGGTAGTAGATCATGCCAACCGCATCTGCCAACCACAACTACTCCCCCTGGAACTTCCTCACATTAATAGTGCTTTGCAGAACCAAAGGTTACACCAGTCAGGAAGTTAAATATGCCTTACGCCCCAGAAGGAAGCCCCGGTCTACACCAAAACAAATTGACTCTAAAGAGAAGAATAAAGCATATCTGCCATACATCAAAGGTATTACTGAGCACACTGGGAAAGTTCTAAGAAAACATGGCATCCATGCCATCTACAAATCCACACAACAAATACAGAACATACTACATTCAGTAAAAGATCCAAAAGAACCACTCTCTTCTGCAGGTGTTTACAGAATTCTCTGCTTGTGTGGCTCTGTCTATATAGGGACCACTCAACCTACAGTAAACACACGCATTACAGAACACAAGAGATGTTGTCGTTTGGGACAAACAGAAAAGTCTGCATTGCAGAACACGCATTACTAGCGCCAGGCGAACACATTATACAGTCTAGATTAAGAACAAATTAGAAACTAAAAGCTCCACATATCTTATTAATATTGCAAGCTCAAAGCTTTGAGAATAAGCTGGATGCAACTTGAAACTATAGTCAACAGTATACCACCTTGCATTATTAATAAGATAAGTAAAGCTTTTAGTTTCTAATTTTTTCTTAATTTATATTCTATTGCTTCACTGTTATTAGCTTCAATTTTTCCTTTTTTAGCATTATACAGTATTCACACACATCTATCCCGTCTTCCACAGTTCATTATTACGTCCGTTTAAGTTGCGAAGCCATAGAGATTTTCAAACATAAAGATAACTTCAACAGGAAGGAAGAAACAAAGTGCTTAAATAAACCTTGGCATTGAGTATTATACAAAAGCACACAAAAATCCTGACCAGAGACGAATTCAGGATCATAGACCATAATAAACAAAGACCAGACCAACCGTCATACACCCACACATGCTAAGCATATAAAACCTGCAAAACCAAACGGCTCCATACCAGTCATTGCTGAGAAAGTCACACCACTGAGGATGTTCGACACAGCTTCAAACAAAACTCTGGAAGGACATTTTCCATTAGACCACTGCCCACAAGCCCGGATAAACATTTTGTATTTTATGACAACAGCCATTAAAGCTTACGCAATTTGATAAATAAATGAATACTTACTCTCACTTTTACCAAGGTATATACTGTTATCAGCACTTCTTATACAATAAAATAAATCCCATTGTTATTAGCTAAATGAATGCATACTTTCTCTAACTGTTATAAAAACATTTATTATCAGAAATTTTTATCCAATAAAACAAACTATTCCATGTTATTTATTACATACGTTTCAGAGAACAACAATAACACAATATAGATATTAAATGCAACTTATTTGGTTATTTAAAAACTGATTTTTACATAATGTGTAACAGGGCTTCTTTAACAACTTCCAATACACTAGAACACACATATATATGTACTTTGTTCACAGATTTCATTCAATGGTCAAATAAAATGACTAATTTTAATATTTGAAGAAAAAAAAATTATATATATATAAGCATTAAAATAAGATTCTGTAGCATAGCAGCCTCACCTCAAGTACTTTTTAGTGTCGTCTGCTACAGAGGGGCAAGGGCATGGTCCGTGTACCTGGAAAGTTGCCAATCAAAGAAACATGAACACACTGAAAGTATCAACATGGCATCATGAAAGTGGTAATACTCAAAGGCATAAAGATGTTTTTAATACTAATGAAATTAGCATCTTCCTTAAATGAAGGCATGTATTGGTATCTCAGTGTAAACGGAGTGATAAATTCTATGCCCACAATACTCGAATTTACTTAGTACATTTTGGGCCAAAAGAAGACTAGCACATATGTTTTTCCACTATTCAAATTTCTTGTGATAGGCAATATTTACATGCTTCTGCAGATTTCACAGTTACACGATGACAACATCCATGTCATCCATGCATAGCAGCTTATTTAACATAATTGAAGGAGCTAGGCCATGCAATAGATGAGATGAGGCTGCTAATCTACATGATAACTTAAAATAAATATTGTATGTTGAGTTTCAAAAATTAATACTGTGGCTCACTTTACCATGGAATGGCCTATTAATTATTCCTTATATAAAATTATTTCTTTGCATTATTAATGCTTTTATTTTTCAATTACTAAATAAAGTATAACACAGAAGTAGTTATCATGCTAGTTATTATAAGATTTTACCAAATGTCGAAGTGTGCAATAAAGAGGCCAGAATGAGGTATGCATGAGCTAGAACAGGGGTTATAAACTTAAGTGGCACAATAGGAATAAAAAGGGGAATGAGATGCACAAAATGCAGATTATATATAATTGGCACTATATTTTGGGCTGTAATAGAACGGATAAAGGAAGAGAGAATCTAATACCCAAAAAATGGAATAATCTCCCATTAGACTTAAAAGTCAGGAAACTTTTCAATTAAAAATCAGATGAATACATTGAGAAAGCAGGAAAGTATTTAGGAAAAATGAGGTTGAAACGGTTAAAAGAACTATGACGAAATAGGGAAAATGGAAAAGGATAATGAGGGGTAAAACTAATTAGTGGCTATAATAAACTTCCCCATTATTTATGAAACAAAATGTTAAATATAAGCGGAAATAATAGATATAAGTAACTCCAAGAGGTAGGAATATACTAGATAAAAGTATACATGTTCATTGTTTTGGTTTTTATTTTTGTTCTCAGTAGGTTTAATTGTATTGTTTACGAGCACAAATAAATTAATTCACTAAGGTTTTGTCATTACTATATTTTACAAAATTGGCTACAATACTCACCTTCAGTCCAACTATTCCCAAAGGTATTTTAAGGTATACAATTTAAACGCCACTTCTATTGTTAATTGTTCCACTGATTACAGAAGTACCGCAATTACTGCCCTACATCTCCTTAGTTGGAGTGGCTTAGTATATACATTTTGGATAGAATCATTTCTTTCAGATACAGTGTTTTAAGACAGTGTGCAACAGCCGGAAAAAGGGGGTTGTGCCCTACATTGCGGCGCGATGCCCTACATTTCGGAACCCAGAATCCTCCTTTCGAGAAATACTTGTCCTACATTTCAGAACTCGGGAGTCTTTATAAGCGATCATATGCTGCCTTAATTTTGATATAATGCTTCTTCAGCTTCACGTTCCTGTCACAGGTTCTCATTTATTTCCATGCATATTTTCTTTTGTTGCAAACTGGACCTGCCATTGATTATTTTATATAAAGTTATTTATTTTGAATTCAAACAAAGGTTTCTCCTTTCGTATTGGGTGCAATTACATATATCTCGTATTCTATTTTATTATAACTTAACATACTTACCTCTTGCGCTAATTTATAGTCAGCAATATTTCGTTCACAAAATAAAACCCACCTATACTTTTTTTTTTTATTACGATTCAATTCTTTCTCATACAATCTCAATAAACTTACTAACATAACACGAACGAAACACCGTCATAACAGGACTGCCACCATAGAACATTTCAAACTGCCGCTGCCACTATAGCATAGCGGATAGAATGATCTATCTATCCGCTATGATAGGGGCGTGGAAGAATGTATGCAAGGCACAATCATGCAAGCAAGAGTAGAAGGTGTTCTGTGGTAGAAAGAAATGTATGGAAGATCAATGTGGTCAACATGTGCGCATTGTCAACCTTTTCTAGATTGAAAACAGTATTATTTTTGCCGTTTACGGATACTTGTTTATCTGTATCATGTAGTTTTATTTTTCGGTTCAATGCTAGAGAGTTATATTTTGTCACAAAGTGTAATAACTGTTACTATTTTATTACCACAGTTTATTACTTTCTCTACTGCTTATCAAGGTAAGTAGAATAGAGAGTGGTAAGCCACTTCGGCACAATTGCTGCCATTGGTTGCAAGCAACATACGTCACATGGAGGGTGAAGCGCGCGCTTTCAAATGCAATTGAAAGGGTACGCTTTGAACCCATTTTAACATATATGATTTAAAGCATGAACTGTCAGTTACATTGCATAAATGGTTAGGCAATAATTAAAGAAGTGTAGCAAAATGTAATGCTATGTGGTATAAAAGATATCTTAACTTAAAACACGCAGGAAACTTTCATCAACACATTCTACTATATAATTACAAAGCAATTTTACCACTCCTACCAAAGCTACAATCAAAATAAGAAGTAAATTATTGTTTGATCTTAATAAGTAGACTTACATCTGGTCATGCTGTTGCAGAAGAAGTAGCTGACGCCCACTGCTGACATTTCCTCGTTTCTTTTTGCCCAGGTTACAGCTTTTAATTTATCATTTAAATGCCGCATCCTAATGAAAGTGCGCGAAACAATTCTCTCGTCCAGTTCGCGAAATTTAGAGCAGATCATGGCAGTAAGTGTTTTCATCACTCCAACACATTTTGAAACATAAAAGCTATGGAATCCCCATGGAATATAATTTCAAATTTCTTCACTTTTTGGCGCCACGGTTCAGTCGGCCGAATAAATCCCCTCTTAGAAATAACTGTAATCCAGTACTGCGACCAAATTACAGTCACTGCTTTTGCTTCCCAAAGTACTGTCAAAAGGCCTGCATTTGTATGCAATATAACCCGCAAGATATTTTTGAGCGTCCATGCTAAAATCTTCAATTTCAGTATAGATAGTAAATCACATAAAGCCACCACTTAAAATAATATAACCCGCAAGATATTTTTGAGCGTCCATGCTAAAATCTTCAATTTCAGTATAGATAGTAAATCACATAAAGCCACCACTTAAAATATTGTTCTGTGATTCGTCGAAATAATTGTATAAGCGTGACTTCACGATGTATTTTCCAGAGAATATGGAATTTTCTATCTTAGAAATTGGTGCGTTAATGCGTACAATAAAATGCATTTCATAGGGCAATTCGGCACGTTTTATTACAGTAGTTCGTCCCATTTCAAATGCGCATTGGCTGAGACAGAACACCTCCAACCGTTTTAAGATGAACAGGAAGATAAAAGGAAACGAATGCAACGCCCCTTCGTTTTGCCAAAGGGTAATGCACCACCTTAAATCCCAAACCATGTCGAAATTCAGGCATAACATGAACAAAAGGCTCATGACCCTTCCTGCATAGCTATGTAGTGTTTCTTTCACGTTCGGGAAGTAGGGACTATTTTCTTTCCCGTTTTGAAGAAAGGAAATAGTCGGCCTGTGCGGGAATAACATTGCAATTGAACATTTAGGTGATATTCCACTAATAAACGTAATTTGCAATAATATTACCTATTTTACAACCTTAAATAAGGATTTTCTGTATTTTGATCGCTGTGATCATCTATGAACGCGCAACATCTATAACTAAAATGATTCATAGCTGTTTATAGTATGAAAATGTGCTTAGCGTGCATTTTAATGATAAAAATCTGATGTGCTACGCACTTGGCTTTCTTTGCTTTTGTGCAAAGTATTCTATGTTAACAGAGATAAACTTCATTAAACTTTATAAAGAACAGTAGGCGAAATATTAGTCAAACCTTCTCTTCTCTCTCCTACTCCTCCTTCTCCCCCTCCAGGGGGCTCTCTCACCATCTCAAATATGTCGGTATTGTTAAAATAATAATAGCGGTCACAATTGTGTTATTTCATTTTCCCCTGCGTTGTATTTTCTTACTGGTAAAATAGAGTGGCCGCCCGGTTATTTTTTAGGACAGCTCAGGCAATAAAATACTGCGTTACTAGGGAAAGAAGGTCATTCTCACATTCTGTCTTCGTTTATTGCGTTATTAAAAGGCCTTTTAGTAAGGGCTGCATTGCAATTATTATAACCTAAATGTTGAAGAAAGTGAAATAAGTGTGTTGGAACCTCTTAACGAAATAGCAATTGGACGATTATGAGGCACACTTGGTTGTTCCCTCTTCTTATGCATCATTTTCTTTTCTGTTTTACGCAATATTACGAAATAAGAGCTTTTTTCAATTAAAACGCCTATGTTGATTGTTTCATGTCAGAAACGAAGGTAGTACAGATAGTACGATGGGATTTGAATTATATCGTAAAATGTGCTCTGCGCGTGAACCTATCGTGTCACGACCATCCTCCTGTGACGTCATCGGTAGACATAGCAAGTGACTGCGCGGAAAGCGGCGACTCCTTATACAATTCAGGTATGGTACACTCGCTTCCATTTATGCCATCCCCGCAGCTTCGGGAGGCATTCTACTGGCCATCACATGTCTAGCAAGGAGGAGGTGTGTGTATTTATCTTTTCGCACATGTAGTAGTAGCCTCGTGATTTATGTGCACCGTTCTATATTATTCACATATGAATATATATTTTTGAGCAACGATTTCAAATGCCCAATTGGCTTCCCATATAACCACAATTCTTCCCCGATGCACCTCCGCAACATCTGCATTCATCGTGTCAGAACAGTTGAGATATTAGAACTGAATTTTCTTAATTTTAAAGCCAGTTACTTCAATTAATACAAAAGTGTATGGCAACATGTGGTTCTACAGGTGTGATGTTCCTTTCCATGTTAGTTTTTTGGATACAATGAAGCATGGAGTAGAGAGGTAAGGACAGAATGAGTGAGTGAGTGAGTGAATGGTGTTTAAGGGCCCATTAACAGCTAGGTCATTAGGGCCCTAAATCCAAAGTGAAAACAAGCAAACTCAACTGTTAAAATCTCACCTCTCAAAATCTAAAAAAATGTAAGTTAAAATGGGTAAAAAATTAAAGTTAAAATAGCTAAAATTTAAAACAGGTAAAACATAACTTAGTAAAAAACGTGAGCTATTAAGACATTTTAAAAAGGTAAAAAGAAGTAAAACACCCTAAAATTCCAAAACCTCCAAAATAAAATACCCGTTACATTGCTTATCAAAATCAATACTGACAACAAACCGCAGTACAGTAAGCTCTTGGTTTAGCGGATCAAGGGGCAAGGAGTTGTCCGGAAAATTGAAAGTCCATTAAATCACAAAATGAATGAAAATGAAGAAAAAACAATTGAAACTGTTTTATTGGTTCACACCATTTACTTTACATGATTTACTCTTGGTTAGAAGTCATTCCCTGTGAAGTTGTGGGTTTGAAAAAAGTGTCAATGCCCATTTGCTTCCCACTTGAATATTGCTTCTTTATGATTAAGGAGCGAAACTGTCTGAAATGTTCATAATAGGTTAGCACTTGTGGGTCTGAAGATCTTTCCATGTAAGAAATCACATCATCCATGTGGTCCCTTATTACAGATAATTTAGGTACACACTTCAAAGATTCATCATCACTGTCGTCTTATTCTTCATCCTCTTGTAGAACACTTGCAGCGATTTCTTCATGACTCAGAGTCTGGTAACCTGGGAATGCCCAGAGAATGCCCAATTCAGACTGAAGCTAAGAATCATGTGAGCTCTTGAGTGCATGACACGTACACAAACTTTCACGAATGTAGCCGAAGATGCATGAACTAGCCTTCTTGATCAAACAGCGAAATACCACAATTTAATCATAGCATAATCCTCTAAATTTCATTTAAATTTATTTTATAACCAATGCCAAATTTAGTCTGTTAAATCCAAAGTTCGTTGAACAGAGGTCCATTAAACCGAGAGTTTACTGTATTTAGAGCTATTAGGTCGTTGCCTAAAATGGAGCACAGTGTAAAACCCAGGCCAAGGGACTGGCACTCACAAACGTATCATGGACAGTCAATAAGGACATGTGCGATGGAGAGTGGAACATCGGACATCATATAGGTGCCAGATCACCACGAAAAAGGTGTCCATGGATGGCTTGGGTGTGTTCTAACCTCAAGTGGGTTGAAATAACTTCTTCCCGCCTGGAATCCCTGAAAGAGATCTGCCAAGGTTGTACAGTGTCCTTGATGGTAGAACAGATCTTAGGCATATTAATGGACCAATGAAGCAACAGAGTAATTAATAAGCAAAGAAACAGCCCATTTGATTTTAGTGCATCAGGTAAAAGCTAATATTGCAACAACATTAAGTTGTACCTATTATGACGAGAAACAATCAGTGGACAGTGAGAAAATTATTTACTCACTAGAATTATTGATTGTATCAAATTTTATGATGCTTCTGAGTTGGCTTTGAGAGGGAATGACAAAACAAACATTGAAAATTCCAGGCATCTTTATTTTTGACAGATTAAGCATCTGTTACACAGAATGGAAAGTACTGTTTCGGTCAGAATAACCTGGCTAATAGATGCAGATGTAAGAAATATGTTGTTGTTGTTTTCTAGTGCCTTGCATCTGGCAATGAAGCCATCAGCATTCGTGCTTTCCAATACTTTTGAACTGTAAGAAATATAAAATGCTAAATTTTGTTTTGGTAGGTTGAATGATTGTGAAGATGTTCATTTTTTGGCAATGTAAATGGCAACACTCAGCTGCATCGTATGTGCTGGCGGCCAGTGTTGTACATGAACAATGTGTGCTTCAATGCCAGCACATCCTCAGATGTACACATAACACCTGACCGGTGTGTGCTTTGTACTCTTTTGCAGACTACCAGGGTAAAATAAAACTAATAATCCCCTTGTCATAAATTACAGCTGAAGCTGCAATCCCACCTACCAATGTTTACACTGCGCACAACAATTTGTTGTCTGCACTTCCCTTCCACCTAAGTTTTACTAACACTTGGTGATACCTTCTCTAACCTCCCCTCTATCTGGAAGTACCCACGTTCAACCATTAATGTGAGAACACTTGACAGAACATTGCTAGATTTATCTTAGTAATTAAACTTTGCATAACATTTTAACATCGAATTGTGGCTAAATACATTTGAATGAAGGTAATAAAGCATTAAAGCATTGTTCATACAATGTTTATGTGACAGTGAAATAATATACTATTTATACTCGTTCATCAAAAACCTAGATGGCTCCAAATATTTGCCACAATTTTTTTTTTTCAAAATGGCTCTTTATTGACAGTAATTGTATTGTGCATATTTGTTACTTTTCACATAGAATTCATGATTAACGCATGATGAAGCAATACCTTCCACCCGGTGTACAGTGCTGTGAAAGAACATGTAAAGATGATCAGGTTTTTAAGAGGATTTTAAAATCCACCCAAAATGAGCTGCAGAGTGTATCTTCTTTCTTGGAAGTTTGAAAACAGTGTAATAATCCATTTAAACCAAAAAGGTGAGCCGATTAATAACACTACACAACACTTACTTATAATTTCCCAGAACATGTTCACAGGCTGACTTTCCTCCATTATCAACCTGACATCAACTGGTTCTCCCTGGTGTGGAAATACCACCACCAGGAAGAACCAGTTGATGTCCGCTTGATAATGGATGAAAGTCAGCCTCCCTCCAAAACATGTTCCCAGAAATTATAAGTGTTGTGTAGAGTTAATCGACTTGCCTCTTTGGTTTAAATTGCAGAGTGTATGTTAGAAACTTGTGAAGTTATGTCATAAAAAATAAATATGTAGCACATTGGTACATTTTTGCACGAGCCACCACTGTGGGGAAATTTATCTAAAATATTTTGGACAAATATGGACCTTAATGCTCAAATTAAACTAAGCAGATTTGATGCCATACTGAGTTAGTTGTCACACTTTAGTCTTTAAAGACTTATGAACTAATTCAATTACATATTTTCAGATTCCGCATTTTGGGAAAGCCCATTTCTTGGACTTGTCATACATGAGCTTACATTCTCAAAACTTGCCTTTATGAGCACTCAGGTATACTACCCAATTCAAATCTGATGCTGCATTTCACTTGTTACATTTAAATGGTCATTGCCTTCAATTTAATTGTGTATTTTCAGTTAGGACACTGTCGTGAAGCACTAAAATATGTTCTTTCAAATCAGCTGCTGTAGTGAAACGGTCCTCGCAAAGTCTGCACTGGTACAACCTTTTATCTTCATGAATTAAATTATGTCTTTTTAAATCTGATGGTCTGGTAAAACTCTTTTCACAAATTCCACACTTGTGTGATTTTTTGCCCATGTGTGTTAAATTATGTCGTTTTAGATTTGCTGCTGTGGCAAAACTCTTTTCACAAATATTGCACTTGTGAGGCTTTGTACGCTCATGAGTTGAAAAATGTGTTTTTAAATGCCCTGTTGAAGAAAATCTCTTTTCACAAATTCCGCATTTGTACGGCTTTATACCCTTGTGAAATAAATAATGTCTTTTTAAACATGCTGCTGTAGTAAAACCCTTTCCACAAAGTTGGCATTTGTATGACTTTTTGCCTTCATGAAATAAATTATGTATCTTCAAATTTGAAGCCGTAGTGAAGCTCTTCTTGCAAACTGCACATGTATGTGGCCTTTTGCCCTCGTGGATTAAATTATGTGTTTTCAAATGTCCGGCTGTGGTAAAAGCCTTTTCACAAATTCCACACTTATGTGGCCTTTTGCCCTCATGAATCAAATTATGTGTTTTCAAATGTCCTACTCTGCCAAAACTCTTTTCACAGATTAGACACTTATATGGCTTTTTGCCCTCATGAATTAAAATATGTATTTTCAGATGTTCTACTCTAGCAAAATACTTGCCACATATTCCACACTTATGTGGCTTTTTGCCCTCGTGATTTAGTTTGTGCTTTCTCAAATTTTTTGCTGCAGTAAAACTCTTATCACAAGAGTCACACTTATGTTTCCTTTTCCCTTCGTGTCTTATAAGATGCCGTTTTAAATATGATGCCAGACTGAAGCACTTGCCACATAATTCACATTTGTGAGACAGTTTGTCATCCACATGAACATCACGGGTGTTGAATTTTTCATGACAGGGACTGCTATTTTCTCTCAGTTTTATGTAATCCTTATATAAACCTGTGAAGCTGACACCAGATTCATAGTTCCTTACTGCCTCCTCATTCAATCTGAAATGAAGCAGGAAAGTCACCAGGATCAAAAACACACTGTATTGAAACAAGAGATGGAGAAAAGGAGAGAACTGCTAGAAAATGAAACAACTGATGCTGGTTGGAAAGAAACTCATCAGCATAAATAAATCTGAAAACAGAGATTAGCAACTGTAATGAGTAATATGTGAAGAGGGTAGTTTAGTAAGAAATTGCATTATTTATATAAAATCATGTGAAGAACAAAATAATGTAACAGAAAGAATTTAAATATCTCATATAAGGAATTAATTGATTATGCAATATTAAAATTCAACGTGATGATAAAAAATTAGAACAATAGAGAAATGTTAACCAGCAATTTCAAAAGGAACAAAGATTAGTTATTTAAATAAGTTGAATCTCATTATATATTTTTACTTCTCCATTTTTTTGTAGATATATGCTGAATTGAGAGATAACATATCTGTGCTTGATTGGTCAGGTATCTCTCCTGACCTAAACCCCAAAGAAAATGCTTAGAATGCAGAGAAAAATAAGACTGCAGATAAGCAGTCATTGAGATGCTGGAAAAGGACAAAAGGAATTTTGAAAATCTGAGTCAATGACTACAAGACTGCTGCAAGTGAGTAAGTTAAGGTAGGTATGAGTAACGAATAGTGGAAATAAAACCATATAGAGTCAGCAATTGTTTTTATGGTCTTCTAACTGTAATATCAAGATTTCCATTGCAGCAGTCATATATACTGAACAATCCCATTTTTCACCTAATGTATGTGCTAAAATTTACTATGTACCTAAATTTATGCAAATAGAAGGCATCTTTTCTGGTAAAATTTGATGTGAATAAACTAGTTTTATATATACTAGTGAACCCAACAGACGTCCTGTACAAACGTTGTGCATGCAAAAATTATAAAAATAAACTATAGATTATTGGGAATGTTTTGATCAACAAATATGTAACAAAATTATTTTTAGAATACCTGACACCACCATGCCTACAATTATCGCAACTCGACCTATCAATTGGGTGTGATTGTATCTGTATGCTATAAACTTAAATTTGTCACGTACAAACTTATGGTTTATTCCTCAATAAAACGCTTGATCATTAAAAAATGTTCTCATTCATACCTACAAGAAATAGAAACAAATGCCAAAGATAAAAAATAGATTACACTACTTTCCAACCCAGATATAATCCCCCAGAGACCAAGGAAAACAGCGGTTGCAGCCTTCCGACTATTGACAAATCACAACTGCTTAGCAAGTCATCTCTACAGAATAGGTATCTCAGCCTCACCAATATGTGTCCTGTGTAACGATCCAGCAGAAATGAATGAAGACCACTTGAAGACCTGTGAAGCATTAAGATCAGAAGAAACTACAATTCAAAAGTATTGGAAAGCATGAATGCTAATGGCTTCATTGCCAGATGCAAGGCACTAGAAAACAACAACAACATATTTTTAAAGTACAAAAAATAAATATTTAAATATATTTTAATCTTAATACAGTAAAAGGGGCCTTCACCGGACCCCTGTTAAGCAGAAATCTGTCTAAAATGGAAATACTTCATGGTACCATGAATTTAGGGTTGAAAAACATGATGAATTCCCTTTATTAAACGTAAACTGTCTTATGCTGACAACAGAAATCATATTACACCTTTTAACAGAAAATTTCCAGTTCTGGAAATTGCAGTGCCATGGAATATGTCAATATAGACAGTGATGTGCAAACTGAAGTAGACATAACTGATATAGATGTCTTAATTGAGAATATGTAAAGTCAGATAGAAGAAGAGAGGGCAGAGGAAGATGAATAGGTCCCTTAGCTGGAACAAGAGTTTAGGCTAAACACTTATCAGGATACTGTCAAAAGTTTAAAGGAACTGCAACAATTTGCACTATGGTCAAATGACTGGGATATTTTGATGTGATTTCTCAGGTCAAAATGTTTGTGGAAGTCAAGGAGCTAAGCAGCAATGTGTCCAGAAAGCTCTAATTAACTACTGGAAAAAAAATGAATCATGTATACAGCTATTTTTCATTCATTATTTTGGTGTATATTACATGTATGGTTTAATTTTCTTAATAGCAAAGGCCTACCTTCATTAAATGGAAATCTGTCTTAAACGAAAATGTTTGAGAGTCCCGTTCAATTCCGCTGAAGACGGGTTTTACTTTATTAACAGGAATAAAATTTTGTTTTATCTTAATGCTATTTTATGAACAATATTTTTAATTAATCTTAGAAAGGTATAAAGGAACAAATTTGAAGGTTTGCCAACCCTTGAACACGCAACATATAATTGGCCGTGTGAAAAGCACAAACTTTCTAGATCCCACCAACAAATTGACACTGTTTGACCTTGTGACTTATTGATAGTCATTGCGAATGCCAAGCGAATCGGTAATTGCAAATGTTTGAATAGAATGGGTGAGTCTGAAGGGATCATTGGGATACCCGGTAGAACAATTTCACTTTGAAATTTTCCGGTTAAAATGGTAGCTTTAAGAACAATACCCATAATTTTTAATGACCAATCATGTGCCATTGCATTGCTTTGTTGCATTCAAATTTCAAAGCAAAATGATTGGTGAACCAATCTTCAATTGCAAGTTATGTGGGGCATTTCACGTAAATCCAGTAAATTCAAGAGTTCAATAGAATGTTGACAACTTCCTCAGGATCAACAACGTCAATGGATTTGAATGATGTTGCATTTTGAGGCAATGACTGTTATGTTTTAAAATTAATTGTGCCGACATCTACATTTTTTGTAGCCAAAATAACTCACTCACGTAGCCACACATGATCAGGTAATTAGCTCGTCAATTTGGAAATAGAATTTCAATCAAAGCATTAGTATCCACCATGTTGCAAACACTGTGTGGGAGATGGATTGCATTTTAAAGCTATTTAAATTTTCATTTGCCAATGTTGAGTAATTGTTGAATGCCAATGGATCATTTTGAATTTGAAGACGTGCATTTATGATAAGACAATTACTGACACTTCGTCATAGCTATGATTCTTTCAAAAATGCACTAATTTTGTCCGATATGTAGTACACAATGACCGCCAATGTCTGAAATCAGACAGCAGTAAGGCATCACTGAAAAAACTGGGATAATTATTGAGATCTTTAAGCGTTCTATCAAGAGCTTCAAGTGAATGCTTGTGGGCCATAGTGCAGTCATTCCAGGTAATAATTTTGCATTGTGATAAAATTCAGTGTAAACATCATTGGAATTCATGTACATTTGTAGCTTAAGCTCATTGTTAGAGGATACATAATTGGAATTCATGAAAAAGCATGTAAAATACTTCAATACTGCACTTTACACATTCGCACAATGTAGTGGACCCGACAGACACTATGCTGTTCAAAAGTTGTATATCCAAAAATTATACTATTGTGTGAATAAACTAAAATGTCATCGTGAAAAACAAAAATCAAAACATCACTAATACTGTAAATTTCATTCCCTTTTGGGTTATAAGTCACCATTGCACATGCTCTGTAGTGGGAAGATGGCCATGTTTGTTGTATTTATGTGATTGTATTACTGTATAAGAAAATGTACTACAAAGGCTCTAGTACAATTTGCACAATGTGTATTTTTTAATTGCAAATTAAAATCTTATTTCAATAAATAAGAATATATGAAATTTGTAGATTAATGTGGCGGGAAGATGACCATGTTTGTTGTATTTACGTGATTTTATTACCGTATAGATAACATGCTACAAAGGCTCTAAATATTAATAAATTACATTTGTAGGTTAAGCTAAAAGTTAGAGGATGCATGTGTACATATCATGAATACTCAGCTCAGTACTGCACCTTACACATTTGCACAATGTATATTTGTTAATTACACTTTTAACTACTTGTTCTGAATAAGTGTGCACTTCTAATGTAATATTAATGCTTAGTTGTGACAAAATTTTCTTACAATCCCATGACAGCACAATATAACGGAAACTCTACAACGTGATGCAGCACTGCTTACGGATCCAATTGTAAAGCTAAACTATCCAAAGATCATATGTTCTGTGAACCATACAAATTAATTAAAAAGAACATGTTCTATCGGATAAATTATGAATATAAACCATTCTCGAATCACGTTTATCACACATGCTCAAGTTCATAAAAATTGGTCCCTTACAGTCACATACACATGGACAGAAGAAATATATATATATGTATACATATAAAGACAAAACTCTTCTTGAGTAATCCATTAGGTAAATGGTAATGGTCCTGATAAAAAGAGCAATAACAACCCTCGCAAGTCTGGCAGCGAGATTGTCACAACTTAGCTGGTTAGTTGCCCAAGAAGAATGTTATAAAGTTGTCACCAAGAATGTTTATATGAGGGCAGTTTGATAAGTTGAGACTTTGACAAGAAATCATGCAGGAATCACAGGTTTCTTGTTGGCACCAAAGTCGTACACCTATTCTGTGTATAATTCCAGAAATTCATCATCTGTTTCTTAAAGCATTGTTGGGAGCCTGTGAAAGCTCTAGTTTTGTATTGCTTCACAAAAAAACAGAGCAAAGTCAATTTCGTATTTGCAAAAAAGCATAATTTGGATTCAGCATATTGACATTATATGAAAGCACTTTAGTTTAGGCAACAAAGTTGAAATTTTCAGGCTAGTATTATTAAGTAAAATGGGAATGCACAACTGGAGATGCACCCTTACAGCTTGAAATTTTAAAAATCAAACCCTGTTTCTTATAACCTTACGCTACCAACATGTATTCTTCTACACTCCCTTTCCTTCCTCTTTTGCCTGATTCACTAAAGGTTTTGGCATCAGATAACATGGAAACCTGCAGTAAATCTGATAATTGCCAGGAATATATATAAAAAAAACATTCAAATAAGGCAAATAAAGCCTGTGCAGCCATGTAAATCCAGTCCATCTTGGAATCTGATTTTACAGTATCAGTATATCTGATGTTCCTATGGATCAAACATGGCTGCAAATTCAGAATAGAGTTGTTCAACTTTTCTCAAGGCAAAGATGGATTCTTCTCTGTGAGTGCATTAAACCCACACACTACAATTTGGTTTTTTTGTGCTTCATAAAGGTTTATCCTTCTGATGCTTTAGAGAAAACTCAATGGTAGATTCTGCCAGTATGCATTATTACATGCAATAAAAATGCTCTGTCATGATAGAAGCACACACTTTCATCATGCTGAGAAATGGGTTTAAGCTAACACTGACCAATGCAGCATCTGCAGGTACCATGGTGCATCTTTCTGGCATCCTTCATAATCAAATTGTTACTCTGACAATTTCTAATACTAATTCAAATTTTAAGACAAAACTATTTTTTTTTAATATCTTTCCAGTACACACCCTTGAATTATGTGTTTTTACACCTAAAACTGTATCCATTACTTCTGTAACAAGTACTTTCCCTTTTTCCTCTCCAAAGATGGGTACTTGCCTTAACTGTGGTTGTGATGGCATCCACATTTCCTTAGGAATGAGTTAATTATGCTCGAGCACAAAGTTGGAGAGCACTGGTTCAAACTGAAGGATCTTCCTAGCTATTTATTGTGAGGAATTTACATGAATTCCAGGGGCATTAGCTCTGGTATGTTTAGGTCATCCTCCATGGGATAACATGTTACCTCTGGTTCTGACATCATGGGTTCAAACCTGGCAGAGCATGATGGATTTTTTTCAGGTGTTAAAATCCTTAGTGGTCTAATGTCATGCCCATCTCTGTAGTGCAGTGGTAGCGTGGCTGCCTCTGGTGCAGAGGACCCAGGTTCAACCCCTGGTACCAGCGTGAGGATTTTCCCCCTGCTGGAAGGTCTGGAACGGGGTGCACTCAGCCTTGTTAGGTCCCTGAGGGGCCAATTGAGGAGCTACTTGATAAAGAGGTAGCAACCCTGCCCCACCCTCCAGTTCTGCACACCACTCATGATGCCTGTAACGGGCAGAGTGGGGGGATGTAGCGGCCAGGTGGTAAGCCTTGGCCCACAAAGGATTATTGCACCAGGGGGTGTCCCATGTCATAAATTTAAAACACACAAAAGAACCCCAAGATAGAAGTAGAGGTCTCTGAGAAAAATTAAGCAGTCTTTCAGGCCCAATGTGGAATGAGAGCTATAACAGTTGAAAAGTAACTTAAGAGACATGGCAACCAAAATGACTTCAGACATAGCAATGGAAAAACTGAAGGACCTAGAAGAGAAGAGTTGGAAGGATAATGGTGGGAACGAATTAAAGAAGAGGAGATATAAAGAAAATTAGAGGGAATTGAAAGACGATTCAAGAGATCAAATGCAGAGTGGCAAAACTGGAAGACAGTGAATGACACCAGATTCATTGTTCTGCACTGCTTTATTAGCCTATCTGAAATGTAGCAAGAAAATCACCGCAATCGAAAACATGGTATAATTAAATGGACAGAGAATTCCTAAAATTGAATGACATGCATGATGTGGAAGGAAAATAAATAAAGCTTGTAATCTGAGGCTATCTAACAATTTTCAATAAAATATTTAGTATTAAAATAAGTAACAATGTACTAAATGCTACCTATCTATATCTATTTAACTACAGCAAAGTCAATATTACGGCCCAGATTCCCTATTCTTTTTTCCTTGCCATTTAATAAACCATTTTCACTCTTCCTGGATCTAAATGCATGGATTTCTGGCACCTAAAACTTATAGATGGGGATTGCAATCTAAAATTTCTTATATTTCAATTTTCAGTTCTTCAAATGTAAAATACATATTTATCCAAGGCCCTCAACATTGTTGCTTCCTTACATATATCAAGGTATATAATAGATATACACCAGAAGCTATTCTCTGCTTGAAAAGTGCATCCGACCACTCAAAGAGGTTTTGGATATCATTCGTAATGTTTCCAGAAAAGAAATACCCAGATCAGTGGAAGTTGCATGTTCTGCAAAACTACAGAAATTGCACTTAAATTTGGTATGTATCCAAACTTTTGCTTTTATGAGAGGTGTCATTTTGCCTCTTTGTAGGCTTGTTGCAATATCTCCAATGTTTGTAATGGGGTTTTGGCAAGAAGAATGCAAAATCTAATTGGCGCATGATATTGCAACTTGAGTTCCATATTGGGTACAGTAAACATGCCCATACGCTTTCCCTCCTTCCCTCCAAGTGCATACTGCCAGTCAAATGACATGTATGGTATTACTTCACTCAAGGTCACACCTCTCCAGTATTGTCAACACCAATCTTAAACACGGGTGCATTAAAATGCAAAAAAATAATTCTGGTTATTTTTGACACCCCCTCGTATGTAATACTGCTTTCTCCAAAAACACATTAGGATTCAGGACACCCTATAAAACAAGTATTTCTGGAGAAATTTGTATAATAAATTTTTTTATTTCCTCTATCTACCACAGATAAGCCATAAACTATTGTCTATTCACCAGCTCACAGTCTTAGGGTAATGAAGGGGTGGGGATATTCCACATATTGTAACCCAAGTTTTAAAAACTTCTGTGCAAATATTGTTACCAACTTAGCTGCAATATTACTTGCATTGTATTTACTTGCTGCTACTTTCTCTAAATTTCAATTGTAAAATCATACGAGTCACTACATTTATGTTGAAAGTAACGAAAACAGTAGTGTAGAAGAAGACAAACTTCTGCCTACGAATGCTATGAAATCTGCTATGATATTATGATTGCAGAACAAAGGGGTTCAGAGTGACAGTTCTAAATGAAAAACAGATCCTTATAGGATGACTGAAACAAACAAACCCAAAGAGGTTCTTAAAGCACATGCATTTTAGGTTTTATTGGGCCAAACTGTTGTTTACTTGCCTCCATATATGTGTGATCTGAACCTCTTAAAATATACCAAGTGATTTATCCTTACAGGAATTGCATGATAGTAGGAATAGGAGAAACCTTTACGTGTCTCGGGTTTTTCTTCTCCCTCTTATTAGAGCTGGGAGCCAAGTTTTGCTTATCTGCTGTCTCTCTTCTTTTCGATTGTAGGAGTTTTTATGCATAAAAATCTCTATCGCTTCCCGAGTCAAGCGAGCCTGGTAGTGGCTTGTCCTTGAGAGTACCTCCGTGTCTTTGTAATTCACGTCGTGGCCGAACAACAGAGAGTGTTCTGCCACCGCTGACTTGTCCGTCTGCCCCAACCGGCTATGTCTTTCATGTTCTTTTAGCCGAGTGCTGATAGTCCGCATGGTGGTGCCTATATATACTTGTCCACAGCTACATGGTATTTAAAAAAACCCGAGACACGTAAAGGTTTCTCCTTTAAACCAGGATCAGAGACGTCCCATTTGCCGGCATTTTGAGATCGATAATCTCATGTTGGTATTCATGAGAACGAGCGATCGTGAAAATTTGTGTTACCAAGGACACTAATAACAAACAAAGATGAATATGAAAGTTTGCAGTGAACTTTAGTTTATGTGCAGCCACTAATAACAGAGGTTGACCCTGAAGATGCTGGACGCAGTTTCCAGCGAAACGTCGGAGGAAGGTAATCCAACTCGACCATGGCCCACAAGCCCGGAAAATCTACTTAACATAGTTGATAATGCTGGCCGTGAAAGCCTCAGCACTTAAAATACAAACATATTGTTAGGCCGAGACTCCTAGCACCATCTGTTGGTAACACTCGGGACTAGTACAGGTTCCACGAAAGGACCACAAGTTTTGAGACGTTTCGTTATGCTTTGAGATGATTCTCGCTAGAATGCACTGGCCTATAAATAGGGCGGTCAACCACAGCCACAGCAGTTGAGTGCAAGACCGCGAAGCAAGTGGAATCAGAAGCAAGACCATGATAAGTGGAAAGATTCGGAAGTGAAACTACGGTGTTATACTGACTATGTGTAAGGAGCCTCGGAGTTGGAGTAATTGTAAAGTGATTTGTGAGCGTAATTTGTGAGCCTGAGACACGTGCGGTTGAGTTGTTTGTTATAATTGAAAATGCATAAATTCCTGAAAAGAGCATCAAAACCATCAAGGTCTAGCGGGAGTAGTGGAATAAAGAAACAACATCGTTATGACGACAATTATTTGAAATTTGGATTTACTGTGATTGAGAATAAACTGCAGTGCGCAATTTGCTTGGAAATTTTGTCAAGAGAAAGCATGAAGCCATCGAAGTTGATACGTCACCTAAACACAAAACACCCTAATGAAAAAAATAAACCAGTGGAATTTTTTGAGTGAAAATTAAGAGCTCTTGAACATCAAAAAACTACTTTAGGACAAATATACAACCTAACCTAACCTAACGGATAGCACTGGGTAAAGATGGATCTTAAATCCGTTTTTAAATGCAGCTATAAATGAGGCAAATTTAGCAACTATGCTCAAAGAGAATCTGCTGGAATTATCTGCCGATGGGATGTTACAGTTGGAATTCAAGTCTGAAAATTTGGATACCTTTTGGTTAAACAGAAAAACAGAATACCCGAAATTAACAACTGAGGCTTTGAAGTGTTTGATTCCATTTTCTACCTCGTACTTGTGCGAGTTGGCATTTTCATAAATGGCTCAAAAAAAAAGTAAACTAAGAAATCACTTAAATTTGGAAAATTATTTAATACTTAATGTTGCAAAAACGGATCCACAATGGGAGAAATTGATTGAACAAACTCAAGCGCAACCTTCACATTAAAATGAACGAGTACTCCAAGATTTTTTGTTAATGTGTTAGTATAAATAACATAACGAGTATCATTTTGTTAAGTTTTTCTTAATATATCTACCTTTTTAAAATTTGATTTTTTTTACTGAACTCTCTAGACCTCCCGTGACCCTCCCACAGAGGCTTCACAACCCCCCAGGGGGTCGCGACCCAAAGGTTAAAAAACACTGATCTATTGGATTAATGACGGCCGTGAAAGTCTCAGCATGTATACTTGCTATTTAAACTTTGATCTAAAGTTATGAAAACCTACAATGTGAGTCATACTCATTGTTGTTCATTCAAAAACTTTCAGAGCAACCCTTGTATCGGATAAGATAAAAGCAATATATTACTATGGCTGTAACTAAGTTCCACAAAAAGAGGTCTTTTACATAATATCTACATCTTACCTTGATGGTTCTGGTAATATAAACTGCTCTCCTTCTGAAGTGTTACCCTGTAACAGTATAATACACTTACTATACTTTCTATTTACACACTTCCAGAGAACAAATTATAAATCTATTAAATGTGCTGAGAGAACCACTGTATGATAAGTTCTTGTCTCATGGCACTTCCAAAAGTTAATGCTGCTTAACAATAACTAGAAAAAGGAACCAGACAACTCTAAGTTAGATAGATGTACTACAATGAGTTCGTAGATCAGCCAGACTGCCCCACAGTGGCACACTCTCTGCCAGAGTTACACATAAACGACCAGCAAGTCATGGGCACAGAACACTGACTACTGTACTCAATATGAGCTGAATAGGGTAGCTAGAAATAATCCCGTTATGATCTGAATCCGTAAACATAAACCTAAGAGGGAGCTTTGGCCTACCTGCATCACAACAGATGCTAAAATTGATGACCTTTAATGCCAACATTTTCCCTATACCTACGAAAACAATTATGGTTTACTGAAAATTCCCTTATTATTCATAAAGTTCCACACCATGCTGCAAAAGTTGAGGTTTGGTGCACAGTGAGTGCATGTAAAATGATGGGTCCCATACATTACGACACAACAGTTGTTGGCTAATGCTGGATTTCTGACAATGAAGTTATTAATCCTCTTGCTCTCCAATATTTTTCACTGCTGGATGGGGTGCCAGAAGTGGTCTTGGTCCATTTCCTCTTGCAGATCACATAGAGGACATAGTGGTGAAGAATATATCCCAATTCTGTTTAAATGTTTTGCCAGAATCATGTCCTGTAATCAACCTGAAGGTTGCAACTGCCATTTTTTGAGGATACTCAGGAATTACTGTTTGAATGTTTGGTAGTTCCCATCTTTTATTTCTTGATTTTTCATAGTAATATTTTGCATTAATTTTTTTTAATTCAGAGTTGACTAATCTTTTAGCTGCATAAAATGGTAGATTAACTATAGTTTTCTGTGCACTACTGGTACTCCTTTTGCAATAAAATCAGCTTTGTCATTACCACTCAGTCCACAGTGAGCTGGTATCCATTTCAAGACTAGATGTTTTAGAAGTGCTGTTAGATGGGTAAGGATTTTCCAACATTCTATAATTGTTTGGTCTTTTGGTGACAATTTGGAAGTAATTGCTATAATTGCTGCCCTGGAATCAGGGAGAATAACTGCTTGATGAAAATGTGAGATTCTATTCAAAAGATTTTGGAGGGCTATTTGAATTGCTTCAATTTCTCCATAAAAGTTTGCAGTTCCATTACCTAAGAATTTGTAATAGGAAAAGAGGTGGCAGGTGATTTCAGCTCCATGTCGGTTTGGTATTAGTGATCCATCAGTACAAATATGGAGCCATTCATGTTTTTCTATGACTCTGCAGGTGTGATTTGCGGTACTGCCGGATATTCTTCCTCGAATTCTCTGTGATGGAAGTATTGGCTAGTACTTCCATAGCTGGTATTGGTGTGGTTTTGATAGCACCTGTAATTAGTTTCAAACTTTGGTTTTAAAAGATTTGATCTTTTTTTTATTGTATTTGCTGTTACAAGAACTTCGCTGCAATAAGTAAATAATGGCTTTATATACACATTATGACATGATAGTTGATTCCTGCATTTATGTAGATTCTATTTTAAATAATTTTTTTCTGCAACTAACAAGCAATGAAAAATTGAGTGGCTGTTTCAGAGGGATTCAGCTACAGTGGACACTGCTGCAAATTCTATGCATGAATTGCAAAGTGTGTATTGTGACAGAATAATTAGTCAAGGATTGTAGCCACCTTGATCCCCTGACCTATCCCCATATGATTTTTATTTATGGGGAGTGTTAACAAATAAAGTGTATGCATAAAATCCGCACACACTATAAGAATTGAAGGATAATATCATGAGAGAAATATAGGCAAACAGCCAAAATAAACTTTTGCAAGTAAACCAAATTATTTTCTGTCATTCAGGTGTAATTCTGGTGTAGGGCACTTAAGGTCCTTGTGGTGTGCTCTGGTGGATCTATAAACACACTACACAATGTAATACATCTATTCTAATAGGTCCAGCTTCTTTCAGAAATTTCATTGTTTGCCATAGCAATTTTAGTTGTATAAAACAACTGCATACCAAAAACACAGGGTATAATTTAAAAACATTTTCTGTTGACATAACTTGCACAACAATGATGCTAAGAACTGTATGTTTTTGTGTAAAAGATACATAAAATATACTGCTTGACATGTCTGTGTGGTTTTTAAAAAGCATTTTCATTTAGCTGTACCAGAAAATGTGTAGAACTTTTGAAACACATTGTATACTTCAAGTTTCAATTGTGTTTCTCTTATTGGTTCTGAAATATTATGGAAACTCCCCTCTGATTTCCCATTTCTTGTTTTGGAACATAAGTGTTTGCATGCTAACCCGAATTTGATAAAAAATAACGCATATTCTGCTTTTCCTCTTATTACTTGCTTTATATCATACTCACACACAGTGCGGCATTTAACGTTTCCCAGTTTTGGTTGGTAATACTGTATATGTGGTTTGTGGGGCAGGTTTACAGCACTGGTATTGCATTGCCTTGGTTTCAGTTTGCCATGAAGCATTAGCCTGTGTAGCAATGCATTTTTTGCATTGAACAGTTTACTACAAACAAGTAAATCGGGGCTGTCCAGCACAAGTTTTGACAAATGTTTTGGTGATAATCAGCACTGTGGAGTTGCATCATCATGAAATATAACCAGTGTGTAGGTGCATCACTTACTGCCTCCATAGCGCAGTGGTAGTGCACCTGCCTCTGACACAGAGGACCTAGGCTTGATCCCCAGCACCAGCATGGGGACTTTTCCCCCACTGGGAGGTCTGGCATGGGGTGCACTCAGCTTCGTTAGGCCCTGAAGGAGCCAATTGAGCAGCTACTTGATAATGAAGTAGCAACCCCAGATCGCAAACACCACATAACTGCCTGGGAGGGCTCACGGCACTGACCATGTCCCACCTTCCAGTTTTGCAGCACACTCATTGCATCTGTAGTGTGCAGAAGTGGAGGATGCAGCACTCGGGCAGTAAGCCTTGGCCCACAAAGGGCTTTTGCTCTAGGCATTTTTAGGTGCATGAAATGGAATTGGTTCAAAACAAACCTACAGATACTTGAAAATGTTGAACGTGAGAGAATGTCTCTGCAGAGAAGTCTATGCTCTTCAGTGCAGCAGTGTTCCCAGATCATTAATTTGTTGGACACAAGCGTGCAAGAAAACCTACGCAATGATTTATAGTTCCACCCATATAAATTGCGAGTTGCACAGAAATTAGCAATAGCAAAGAAAGTCCTGCACGTCCAGTGTTATCAGAGATTGCCACAGTTGTTTCAGTCACCATTACTTTCACAATTGCCTGATAATATGTCACTAAGCAAATTTCTGCCTCAATGGTTCTCTAAATAAGCAGAACTTTTGATACTGGGCTCCGCAAAATCCACACAAAATCTTTGAATAATGACTACATTGCCCCAAGATTCTAGTCTGGTGTGCTCTTGAAGTAGAAGGTATCATTGGTCCTTACTTTTTCGAAGACAACAATGGTGCTGCAGTGACTGTGATCTCTGAGCATTACTACAGTATATTACATGTTTTCCTGCATCAGTTGAGACCTTGTAACTGGAACATTCAGTGTCTATAGTTTCAACAGGATGGAGCCACATCACAGAACAGCACTTTTCAATGAAAACATTCTGTGCTGCTTTTTACAGGTGACTTATCTCCAGATTTGGTGCCATTCAATGTCTGTATCCGATGACCTCCAGCACCAGACTTCTTGTTAGGGTATTGTGACAAAAAGACAAATCCAATCCAGTTACTTTTCAATCACTTTATTGTCTTCTAAACTCTTGCACAAATACACTGTTCTCTTTCTGCTGACATTAACACAATTTACACCTTTTCGTGACATCACAACTGTTTACTTCTCGTAACCTTGACTCAATCATTTCGCTGTCTTTCTTCACTTCCTCTGTCCCTCATACACTAACCCCAATGACACAATCACTTGACACATGCTAAAATTTCACTTCAATGTGACATACCTTTCACGATGACAGTAAGAAACACACACAGCTGTCTCGTACTCACTAAACACTGACCAACTCATTTCTGTAACGCTTAACTATGTCTCTGCTGTTTCCTGGCCTCCTTATACAGCAGGAATGATGTTACACAGACCTTTCACAAACTTCCTCAAACATGCCGGCAATAATTTAGCCAGGTTTTTCTCAAAGGCTCTGGAAAAAACCTCCTTTGGTTCTGACACTCAACTGTTAGTCACATATACACAATTACACAAGACAGCCTGACCTTGGGTGCCTTTGTTTGCTCACCGGCCTGGTACACAGTGTGAAATAGTCCTTTCACAGTCCGTTGTTTTGCGCTGCACCCTGCATCACAGTATCTTTTAAGGGTAAGTTCCATCGTCACATTCTTTGTGACATCAACAGCCTCAAAACCGCAATTCATACAGAAATTGCTGATGTTACGCCATAAACAATGTGGTATGTAATGTCTGGTTTACAACAAGAATTGCAAAAATACATTGACACCAATGGGGGACATCTTAAAGACATTATCTTCAAAACATAAAGTGTGTACTGTAATTCCTAGATTATGATGTTCCTAAACTTATTAATTTCTTGTAATTTACTTGTAAAATAACTGAGTTATGGCATTTTGAAAATGGGAAACAATGAATGTTGCACCCTGTAGTAGGTCAAAAAGTAATTTATTCCACTCAAAAATTTGATATTGAGACTTCAATAAAAACATGCATTTTGAAGTTCCCTAAATAAAAACAAATAATATTTTAGTAATTATTATTTATTTATGCCAACAAACTTACAGTTGGTGTTTTTTAAAACAAGATATGCGTGGGCAATGTTTGAGAGGTAGAACTGGAACTGAAAAATTCAATGTCTCAGCTGGGATTTGAACCACAGACCCACCGCTTACCAAGTGGGTGCTCTAACCATTAAGCTACTGTGACAACCTGCCAGAATGACATTGAATTCTCCAATCAATCTGTATTTTTCCCGCTAAACCACAAAGGCAATCTCACATCAGAGACAATTACCCCAAAGGCTACTTATTATCGTAAGTGCTTTATGTCCTGGGATTAAATAACCTTCAGATGGTAATAATATTATTATTTATTTATGCCAACACACTTACTGTTGGTGTTTTTTAAACCACATTTGAGAGGTAGGATTGAAAAATTGGCTGAAAAATTCAATGCCACAGCTGGGATTTGAGACTGCCTTTGTGGTTTACCTGGAGAAATACGAATCGATTGGAGAATTCAATGTAATTCTGGCAGGTTGTCACAGTAGCTTAATGGTTAGAGCACCTGCCTGGTAAGTGAAGGGTCTGTGGTTCAAATCCCAGCTGTGGCATTGAATTTTTCAGTTCCAATTCTACCTCTCAAATATTTTAGTAACATGCATGTGCATACGTGCGTATGTGTGTGCATGTGTGTGTTCTTTTTTTTAATAACAGGTAATTAACTGTTAGTGAAGCTATTCAGCTGTACATTTGACTTGCATTGCAATATACTATTAGAATCTGTTTAGTCAACGCGTGTGCAGTAGGATCACAAAGGAAATTTGCACTACCCACAACTAATGACTGTCAAATCCATCTCCACGCCTCAGAAAAGGCAAACCTTTATCCCGGTCCTTGAAGACCAATAGCAACCATGATTATAAGGTTGTTACAGTTACATGTTGACTCCTCATGGAGTCTCTGTCGCCAAAATTCTGAATTCCAGTTCTTTTCTGTTTCATTAGCTATAAAGTTTCATGTTAAGACGTTACCACTCTGCCTGAAAGCACTCAAGAGGAAGGGCCCGTATTGTAAAACGATTATGAGGAGGAGACGGCTGAACTGCACATGCGTTGAGTAAATGGACTACATATTATTTACCTCTAAGTGAAATGAAGTATGTTTTAATTGAAAAAGACTACACTAACTGCCCTTTACCTGTTATGTACAAGGTATGCACCAATAATATTCCCCCTCCCTTCCACTGTCATGGTGGTAGGGAGATCACTACTCCTCTCTGTGATGTTTTGCTCCAGCTAAAACTTCCAAGTAACATAATAGCTATTTTTGCATATCTTACCTTTGTGACAAAATGTAAATGTGTGTCTTTAATGTGGTTCTCTTCTGACTCAGGTTTCAGTTCAGTTGGTGTTCTTTCCAAATATGCACATTCTTCTTTGATTTCAATTTTGGTGTGCATTTCAACGTCATCCCCAAGTATGTCAAAGTCTGAAGAAACTGACTCACTTTTGATGCAAACATGTGAACCATGGGTAACTTCTGACTCAGATTTGATCACAACTGACATTCCTTCCACACCTTGGATCTCAATTTTCGTGTCTACTTCAGCATCATGTCCACATGTGTCAGAGTCTGAAGAGACTGACTCAGTCTTGATATGAACCTCTGATACATGAGTCACTTCTGGCTCAAATTTCAGCTCAGCTGAACTTCCACCCAAGCAGACAAGTTTCTCTTTGATCTCAATTTTGGTGTCCATTGCATATATTCCAATATTATTCTTAGACTCCATTATGAACTCAGAAAATGGAGGAAGTATCTCATTCTTCAAATGAGTGTCTGAAGTAAGAAACCCTTCTAAGTCAAGTTTCATTTCTTTTGTACCAGGAAGTTTCCTCAATTTCTACTTTTGGAGTCTCTCTCTCTCTCTCAGCCATCTCCATATGAGGTGCAGTTACTCAGAGACCTGAGGAAACATAAACATTAATTAATATTGTTGATATTTGCTTCTGAGGTACAACCTTCAAAGAAACATTCTTGTGACCAAGTCACTAAACTAAAGAGTTGCTGGTCAAAACTTATTCGTGTAGTGTTGATATTGCTTTTTTTACGTGGAGAACATATTCAGACATTGAATGCTCTGCAGTGTTCATAACTTACATCCATTCCACAAAGTTTCTTTGGGAAGATTTTGTGGAAATGTTATAAAAACAAATGATAATGGTGAGAAAAAGCCATACATCAGATTTTTTATATGTTCTTGACAACTGCTGAATATCACACCATTTTACAACTCACAGAGCTCATTGAACTCTTATTGCCATCTATTTATCAAGAACCAGGAGAGCAAAAACCCTGCAAATGGGCTGTGCAATGTTTTGCCTGTCAGCATCCTTGGCGCTTGTTGCCATCTGCTGCTATCATAGAAAGGTGCAGATGAAACCATACATCTTTAAAACTACTTTTAAAGGCTTTACTTACCAACTTTACAAGAGATGATGCTGAAACTGGCCACCATCGCCCATACATTTTTAGTACCTCTAGGAAACTATCACTTGCCATAGTTCACGTTGAGAAATGCTGGCAATTTCCAGGCAGATATTTAGTTCCAATTCTATTTTGATAATTCTCCCAGTCTCGGGAAATAATTCTTGGTGAGACCCGTAAACCAATGACAGGTGTGGTCCTCCAGACATTCTGGGAGGTGAGAGAGCGATGTGACCGCCAAAACATAAAAATATGGTGCTCTCTAAAAAACGGTTACTATTACTGCTATTGCTCTCTTCAATATCATTGTGAAAAATATTGGAGAGCAAGAGGATTAATGACTTCATTGTCAGAAATCCAGCATTAGCTAACAACAACATTTAGTTCCAATTCTTCCAGGGTGTGTGGGTTTGTCTTGTACGCTTTATGTTTTAAGTTACCCCAGAGAAGAAATTGCTTATTGCTGCTCTGAGAAACATTTCTGCATTAATGGTGCACCATACATAAACTTTTTTGTCATGAAGGGGTACTTCATGAACAATATTAGGTTCTGAGCTATAGGGTCAATTTTTTCTCAAGTCGACAGTTGACACCCATACATACGTGAATACAATTTTGCCCCATTTTTTTTAGAGAATTAACAGACAGGGAGCATGATTTTGCATTTTTTTCAACAATACTCTGCAACAACTCATATAGCAAATCTTTCAATGAGAACAATTGAAAGTGTTTCAGGGCGGAATTATTAGTAGAGATTTGTAGCCCCTTGGTCCCTCAACCTAACCCTCTGCAATTTCTATCTCTGGAGTAACTTAAAACAAAGAGTACAAGATAAATCCACACACCCAAATCCACAAACAAAATATACACCAGGAAATTGCCCAACGAGAACTGCAATGAATAATGGATAGTATCCTAAAGAGGTGCCAAAATGTATGGATGACAATGGCCAGTTTCCTATCCTAAAGTTGATAAGTAAAACCTTTAAAAATGTTGAATGATTTACCCACATCTTTCTATGATAGCGGCAGATAGCAACAAGTGCTGAGGATGTGGACAGGCAAAACACCACTAAGCTTTTTGTTCTCCTGTTAGCTACATATTTCATGTTAATCCACATAGACATTTATAGGGCTGTTTTACTACATATTTTCTTTTAGGTGCAACAGGAATATGCGAATACAGTAGGCTTAAGCAATACTCAAATCTTTTAAGAGCTGGTCGCTATGCAGTACGCTTCAAATTCTGTTCTATTTCCATAACCAGGAGGAAAAATATGAATAATGAATTCCCATTTGAAAAAAGTATGCCTATTGGGAAAATTTAAATTAATAATGAGACATATCTCGTTAACTCCACAACAAAAAAGCAAAAAGAAAAAAAGTTGAGATAAATTGTGTGCTTTAATGAGATCTACACTTTAGTAGATTTTGTAGTAAGATTTTTCCATCTTTTACTGTTTACCAATCAAGCAAACATAATTCAGAATGAAGAGCGCTTCAGAGACTATTCCCAGAAAATTCAAGACATACATTTCATGAAAATATCTTCAACATATAATAATTTTATCAAATCATTAGATCCGTTTTTGAGAATATCAACATTCTTTAAACAATTCATATGTAAAGAGCAGCTTGGGATGGAGGATTTCTTTTTAACCTTTTTGTCATAACCTTGGAACATGCTGAATAGCAAGTTCGGTATTCAACAACTTTTTCACTTTTAAGTTACGTTGTTCATAGATAACACACATGTGCACTATACAAACACACAGACCTTTTTCTAAAAATCTTGTTACATTCACACAGCTTTCACTACGTATTCATCCATAAACTGTTCTTTCAAAACCTTATTCTTCTATCTATTACATGTTCATTGAGATAAGACATTTGCACAAATGGATTTTTTGCATATTTTCTTATAGATACAATGGGGATAAAATGGCCTAAGCGATAGTCCAATCTTTTAAGAGCTGGTAATTGAGTGATAGCTTTGAAATTCCAATCTCTTTGCATTGCAAGGCATAAAAAAACAATTACATTCTACTTGAGAAACATACATGTATTTGAAAGTTCAAGCTAATAATAAGAAAGGTAAGTGTAGGTCGTTTGTACCTGGCCGTGTACGCGTTTCAACAGCTTAAATACGTACAGCAACGTATGCATGACTGGCATTCGGGTGGAAATACATGTTATGAACTCCCCTGAATAAATAAAAATTTTCGATATCGAGATTTCATTCAAAATATACGTCATGATAATTTCTGAATGTAAAAGGTATTTTTCGAAGGAAAAAGAAAGTCCGTGTGTGGATGGGGTGATCAATATAACACATTAACAAAACGTTGGTTAAATACCGGACTTAGTATATAATTTTGCATCTTCCCTGAATGCGACACGAAGCTTTTCAAAATAATCCCCTGCCTCAGGTTGCCCTTTACATGGAACTTGTTTCAAAATGCTCATTTTCTCAAAAATGTCTAACAATTTTAATTATCATGCCATAAGTTTAAGACATTTTCAGCACAAGTGAATGTATATGTTGACTTTTCTGTGAATAGTCTCTGAAATGCTCTTTATTCTAAATGACTTATTGCCGAGTTGGAACAGATGCACGAAATATTACTGCAGAAAAAGTGTAGGTCTCGTTAAAGTACACATTTTATGTCAAATACTTTTTGGGTAGAGTTAACTACCTCCCAGATATTCAATTTATTGGTTTGTAGGTATTACATTTATTTGAGTTAAAAACTTGGTATGAAAGTTTTGGTTGGAATAAAGCACTTCTACCTATTACATGTTGAATCATTATGCATGCGCAATGAGAATTCGCTGGGTACTGACACTAGACTTCACAACCAGCTCGGGAAATATTTTCAAAAGTCCTGGCGCATGCGCAATGAGAATTCGCTGGGTACCGACACTAGATTTCATATCCAGCGTAGGGAAAAAAATTTGAAGTCCTGGCGCATATTGACGGCAATAGTAGATTGGGACTACATAATATTTTTTAAAGTATTTTTCATTATCAATCTGTGATGGGTTTTTACTAACTCTTTTTTTCCCCAATTTGGAGACTAGCTACCGTTTTTTTTTTTAATTTGGCAATAAATATTTAAGTTGGTTCTCTTTATTCGGTTGCAAATAGCTGTAGCAATGCAGTTATTTTAATAGTTCAATCCATGAAAATTTCTACGTATTTATTAATTCATTCTGAATGACTTTTGTACAACCGGTAAACTGTAAGAGATGCACAAGATATCCTACCAATATCTATTTGCTTGACAGAATTTCAGGCATTAGCAGTATGATAAGCAATGAACTGCTATTACTCGGGAGCTATCTTATTTGCTTGCAAATGGGTTCTTGTGGTAAGATAAGAATTTCAAAGGAGCAACCATTTTGAATGTGGTACAGTCTTTTAGCTCCCGAGTAATAGCAGTTATGCGCATGCGCCAGGACTTCTGAAAATATTTCCCGAGCTGGTTGTGAAGTCTAGTGTCAGTACCCAGCGAATTCTTATTGCGCATGCATAATGATTCAATATGTAATAGGTAGAAGTGCTTTATTCCAACCAAAACTTTCATACCGAGTTTTCAACTCAAATAAATGTAATACCTACAAACCAATAAATTGAATATCTGGGAGGTAGTTAACTCTACCCAAAAAGTATTTGACATAAAATGTGTACTTTAACGAGACCTACACTTTTTCTGCAGTAATATTTCGTGCATCTGTTCCAACTCGGCAATAAGTCATTTAGAATAAAGAGCATTTCAGAGACTATTCACAGAAAAGTCAACATATACATTCACTTGTGCTGAAAATGTCTTAAACTTATGGCATGATAATTAAAATTGTTAGACATTTTTGAGAAAATGAGTATTTTGAAACAAGTTCCATGTAAAGGGCAACCTGAGGCAGGGGATTATTTTGAAAAGCTTCGTGTCGCATTCTGGGAAGATGCAAAATTATATACCAAGTCCGGTATTTAAGGCATGCATCTTAGGTTGGCAATTACCCCTCCATCGCTTCGACTAGCCGATCCGCGCATGCGCCAATACTTGGTTGCTTCGCGTACACGGCCAGGTACAAACGACCTACACTTACCATAAGAAATATCCTAGATATGGTTATCTCCACAAATAAAACAAACTGACATAAATTGTGTGCTTTAAGATCTACATCTGTGCAGTAAAATCTTATCTATCTTTTATAGTTTACTAGTTGTGCAAAAGTCACCCAGAATGAAGAGGACTTCACAGGCTACTCATACAAAATTCAAAATATACATTTCACTTGTCATAAAAATATCTAAACATATGGTATTTTAATCAAAATGGATAGCGTAGAGCATTCTTTCATACTTGACCATTACAAACATTGTTGGGGCTTTTTTTGTTTTTGTTTTTTTGTTTATTTTTTTAAATCACAATTTTCGAAAAAGAAAACTTCCACGCCCAGGATAGCTAGCAGTAAGGGGATTTTCTTGAAAATCTTGATACCTTTAAGCTAGGCCACTCACATATGCGCGTGCTCGTGGACTTTAATTCTAAAAATCCAACATGTATTTTCGGTGAAATCTCGCAATTGCATTTTTGGGTAGAATACAACACTTCCTCTAACTCAAACTTCGTGACAAAAAAGTAAAAAGGTTTTAGCTCTCACTTCAAGAAACCATAAACTAAATTATACAACTCGTGCCATTCTCTTATACCTCATTATAATGCTCCTTCACAAGTTTAAGATCTATTTCACATGCCTCCGTTTAGTTGAGCAGGATTTCATCTGCTGTAAATGAAATATCTGATCTACAAATGATCAAGCTACAGTTTGCCGCGACTGGCATAAAAGAGTACTTTCTGTCTCTACAAAATAATATATTCTCGGCATTATCGTTTTGACCACAGGTTTTAACGTACTATTCGCCTCTTGTTCTCCTTCATCAACACTTGTAAACAATGCAATCTGCAGTGCAATGCCATTCTTATGCTACAACGTTGTTTTTATTCCAACAAATGTCATCGTGATCGTAATCCTACCACAGCTGACTTCGCTTCACTTGCCGTAAACAAAAGTTGGTGTTCTGTATTTTTGTCTATCCATAGAAAAGTCAAACATGTCTTTGAATTCTGAACGGAAAGAATTGTAGAGACAGAGAGAGATGGGTCAGGGACTAACAGCTTCTGTAGCCAGGTATATGAAAATCAGCTGTAGGAGCTACTGGCAACGTGAGCAATTGGGAGCGCGTTTTTTCATAGTTTGGTTCCGCCGTTTGTCGGCCATTCTGAATCTTCGGTTTTCTAAGGCGAAGAACGAAAGACATGCTTCACTTTTCTATGCGGAGACTCATCTCAATTCTTCAGTTTCATAAACAAAAATATGCGCCTATATATATAGTCCTGTGGGTACTGTGGCTATGTTGTTGTTGTTGTTGTTGTTGTTGTTGTTTTATTTAATGACGCTGTATCCAGTGTATTCTGGATTTCCGCGTCTGGTGTCTTTGATGAAGTAGAGATGTAGATGTAACATAAGATGTAATTTGAATATACATATGTTCTTATTATCATGTTAGTATTATAGTTTCATTTTACATTTTCTGAGGAAACGAAGAAGAAGTGGTGCTATACACCACTGTGGCTATAATAGTTTAGTTTCAAGAGATGGCATGTGCAGCCAACATTCACAAAGTGATACACATGTAGTTTTGTTTTACCTGTTGGCAACCTTGAACACAAAACAAACAGATGAACCGAGGTGTATGTTGTATATGAAATAAAGGTCGTCTGCTGTTTTTAAGGTTATGTCTTTCTCTAGTTACCTTGTGTCAACCCTAAAGCTAACAATGAATCTGGTAAGTTCCCATGGTACAAAGCTATGTAGGTGTTTAAAAGACTCAAAGTATTGAATTTTTTATTTTAGTAACGTAAAAGTGGTATAATAATTTTAAATATATATTTTTCACATGATGAAAGTGGAAGTGTTACAGAGTGTGCAGAATAGGACACATTTATTGTCTCAGCGAAGGCAAACATTCTAGTTTTGCTAACCACTTTACACAGCTCTTTTTCAGGATCTCAAGAACTCAAAACCGATTGTAATTTTCTTATTAACAGTATATTTCAAATTTCAGAAACATTTGTCCAGGGCATACTGCTGGGCAAGAAATTCAGCATTGCCACTGTACACGTCACAGAGGCATTACAGAGTTGGTGGTCTGTATGAGCCAGATTATTTAGACGTAAGTAGAGCAGCTCAACTCCCTTTCATAATATACTAACTTTGAAACAAACTGTGTGATTTTCTTTATTTGTGTCTCATGAAATGGAATCAAATTACTTTATAATTATCATTATCATCAAAGAATCTGTTCACCATCTCGACAACTCTCATTGTTATAGAGCGGCAAACCCACAACTCCAGTTTATGACACACTTAACATTCAGCTGCAAGGATATGACTTTCCTGTTTTAGAGAATTTCCAGAGATTTGTGCACAAGATTGCTAATGTATTTGATATCGAAGTTGAAGACGGGTAGGCTATGCTTAATTTTTTTAAATGCATTAAACCTGTTATTAGTCTACTGTTACAAATATGGCTATATAGTTTGTGGTGTCTAAACCTTTAATAATGCTGGGTTTCTTTGTCTATGACAACATTAAGATGGGCTCTGCCAGCACAGCATCTACAAGTGCACAGATTCAAGCCACAGAGTACAATTGTCATTGATGAATTTAAGCTGATGCTTTATGAAAGAAATGTACAGGTAAGGAAATTACTGTTAAAGAAGAGTAGTTTAAAAGTGTCTTGGCTTTATCAGAAGTTAAATATTTTCAAGAAAACCTAACAATAAATTATTGAAATAGGTAGTATAGGAAAAAACGGGAGTAGATAGACAAGTGAATTGTTAAGTGGTATACCATGACCTAATAGTGTTGTTTTGTTTCTGCACTGTATCAGAAGAATGCTTTTTTGGGAACTCTGATCTCTGAAATATCCAAGAAAAATGCACCATACCACTATCAGATATTTGCCAGGCAATGTTAAACTCATCAACACATCTACAAGCTATTCAAGGCACTCTTTTGGTGATCTCAAAATGTGAAAGTTCATAGAAATTGATACTGAGTAGTTAACATATATTAAAGAGTTGCACAGTAGTGGATGTTGTGTTTAATAGCAATACTATAATATTGGCTCCAGTTAAAAATGAACACACATTTCAACAGTATCATAAATGCTTTTGTAAATAAAATATAAGTTGTAGTTCAATATGTACAAAGTTGTTGTTGTTAGCTAATGCTGGATTTCTGACAATGAAGTCATTAATCCTCTTGCTCTCCAATATTTTTCACTGATGGATGGGGCACTAGAAGTGGCCGGGCATATTTGAAGGTGGTCTCGATCCATATATGTACAAAGTGACATTATTTATTTTCTATTGGAGTAGGTGCTTGCATTGCGATTTTAGCACTCCGTGGTACTTTTGTTTTCCTCCCTCATCTCTCCATTCTTTTCAGCTATGAACAACATAACGTGACTGTGCTCGAATACACGCAGAGTCGTTTGAGCTCTCATAATTGCACACTAGTCCCTGAAAGTTAACATGGCCAGTCTTAAATAATTTATTCTACATATAATGGTCCCTCTGTGAATTTTTGCTTTAAAAAAAAAGGATAAAAATTGTGATCATTATGCAATGAAATAGGTACATCATTTTAGGCATAAAAATTCCCCCATGTTTGGACTTCAGTTTCACAGACACTTCCCTTGAATAACATAATTGTGGAGTCAATAACAAAATGTTATGTGTGCATGTGCATGAATAGTGCTAAAGGATTTGTTGTCATTTGTGAATGAAAAGAAGTATCATTTTTGCAACTACCAGGCCCCAAAGAAAAGACATACCCCTGTCAGGTTAGGCAAAAACATAGGTATTGCTAATTGCAATATAAGTTTTATGTACATATTATGAAATTTGTGCTTGTTTCAGGTGACTGACGTACCAAGCACGGTGGCTCCCTTGTTTATTGAGGTGATACAGACATCATTGCCACAGGGTGTAAACATGACTGTGTTTGAGCATACTGAAGATTATGAAGAAAAACGTTACATACCTGATACAGAGTTAATAGAATTGAAAGCTAAACTTGAAGAGCTAGGTGGTCCAAGGAAAAAATAGTGTAATATTAACCTTAGAATTAATTAATAAATAAATAAATAAATAACATTTTTACATTTTGAAATCTTTCTTTGGAGAAAATATAACAACGTTACTTTAACATTCATATGTACAAATTTGGAACTTCTTTAATTGTTACTTCAGTTTCTACATGTTCCATAAGTTCTGCTGTAGAATGTGAAGTTACACTAGTAAAAGAGCTCCAAAGTTGTACATATAAACATTTTAAAAACTTCTCAGTACCTACCATACCACCACCAACATACATGTTCTTAAATTATTAATATTTTGTTTTCTTTGTAATTATGGAAAATAGTATCTTCCTTTCATAGACGTTTGAAAACAGTGTTGTTATAATCAATTTAATTTAATTTTAAAACTTAAAAAATAGAACCTGAGTATTTAATTTCGACATTCCCCAGAAAGATATTTTCAGCAAGTTCCTTGAACCGTTACCAGAAGAAGCATTGCCATCCGCACCATGAAATACCTTGGAAACCCAGTTATTGTCTGGTTGATAATGGCGGAAAGTTATCCTCCAAAATGCGTTCTGGAAAATTATAATGTAAGTGTTGTTTAGTGTTATTGACTCACCTTTTAAATTAAATGGAAAATAGTAATTACTTTCCTTGTCACTTGAATGCTCACATCTTGAGTATCAATGGTGAAAAGTTTTATTGCATCCTACAGTTGCAGTTTACTAATTACTGTCCCTAGAAAAAAAAATCTAATGTGTTGCACTCATATGACTTTCTCTACTCTTGTACTCACCATTCTTACAAGCTCATATTCTTCTATCTTCTTCATGTTAGTTGAGATAAACATTTGCAGCAATTATCTTATTGCTTGTTTTCTTGCATGTGTAATGGGAGTACGGTAGGCTTTGAGCGATAGTCAAATCTTTTAAAGCTTTCAAATTACATTCTCTGTACATGGTTAACATATTAAAAAATCTGATGTGCTGCACTCACATGACTTTCTCTACTCCTGTACTAACCATTCTTACAAACCCTCATTCCTATATCTTCTTCGTGTTAGTTAAGATAAACATTGGTACAAATTATCTTATTGCTTATTTCCTTGTAGGTGCAAAGGGAATAAGGGAATACAGTAGACTTTGAGCGATAGTAAAATCTTTTAAAGCTCTGAAATTCTGTTCTCTTTGCACACTTAACATATAAAAAAATGAACAACAATGTTCCATTTCACGAAAGTGTTAAGTTTTCCAAAACTGATACAAATGACAAGGAATATCTCCAAAATGGTTCACTCTACAAACAATTTTTTTCAGACATAAATTGTCTGTTTTAGCGGGATCTACATTTTTTGTACAGTAAGATTTTGTCTATCTCTTACGGTTTACGAGTTATTCTGAAGTCATCCAGAGTAAACAGGACTACATAGGTTATAGCCAGAAAATTCAAAATATACGTGTGTGGGCAAAGTTTGAGAGGTAGAACTGGAACTTAAAAATTCAATGTCACAACTGTCAATGTGTTTTAGCAAGATCTACATTTTTTGTATAGCAAGATTGGTCAATCTGTTACAGTTTGCCAGTTATGCAAAAGTCATCCAGAGTAAATAGGCCTTACATGGGCTACAGCCAGAAAATTCAAGATGTATATACATTTCATTTGTCATTAAAATATCTCAAACATATGACACTTTAATTAAGGAAAATTGAAGCTATTAACAGTGAAGCAACAGAATCTAAATTAAAAGCAAATTAGAAACTGAAGGTTCCACTTATTAAAATTGCAAATTGCTTGCACTGCTGACTAATTCCAAGTTGTATCCAACTTATTCTCAAAGCTATCCAAAGAAGTTACTATAGTTATCGATGCTCAATTTAGAAGTTCTATTTGTCGCCAACCTCTGGAAACAAAAATTTATAAACACAATCTAGTGGTGGTATTTCAAAATTTGTAACGTGGTTCTTGTTTTTTAAAATGAATATCTTTCCCCAAACCATTAAATCTATAGGTCCATATAATTGTTTTAATAATTTAACTTCTAGATTTATTTCATGATTAAATGACCAAAAATGATCCACCGAGCTGATTTATCAATCTGTTTATATTTAATATTTCTAAAATGCTCTTTTATTCTGGTTTATAAATGACATTAAGTTTTACCAATATAAACTCTATCACAATCCAAATAGCTAAAGTGATAAATGCCAGATCTTTTACAATTTGGAATTTTATCCTTTTTAGTACATTTTGTATATTAAATTCATTTTGAGGAACCAAATTATTCCATATTCTTTAAAAAATTGTGTAAATTTGTTATTAGCCCACAGATGATAGGTAAACTTTTTAAAAATATGATCTTATTTTATTTTCTGGGCCAGAGAAAGGCCATGAGTGGTTTACATTATTATTTAATGGCCCATGTATATACTATCTGCATTCATGTATGTTTTAAATGAAACCAACACTTAATAGGTGCAGTGACTTGGGTGAGGGGGATTGGCATGGATACAACTTTTTCTGCTGCTTCTCTTCCAAAACATTGCAGTTATAATCTCACTAACGTCTTTGAGCTTGCAATAGAGAGGTCATTTTTCACAATACCATTTCTGTAACCTAAACTGACTGCCTGGCAAAACACTTAACATACACTGAAGATTTTAAATTCTGACAATTGCACACTGCATTCCAATTCAGCTATGAACAAGGAGTGTTTGTTACAATTCCCTATTTTGAACAAAGGAAATATGGACCTATAGCACTTTATTTGATGCCAGATGTAAAATGGCATAACAATCAAGCTTTGCCATTACAATGGAGAAGAAGAAATTGTACAGGAGAAAATTCACTCCAATTGCCTGGCTCTGCAGTTCTTACTGAAAAAAACCTCACTCTGGAGAATATGTAGAGGTCATTAAAACAAACAATTAATAGGAAGTTTGAACCAGGTTTGAAAATTTCAGTATTAAATTCTCTGATGTCAGACTGCCTTTGTGGTTTACCAGGAGAAATACTAATTGGTTTGAGAATTTAATGCCATTCTGGCAGTTTGTCACAATAGCTCAATGGTTAGAGCAGCCGCCTGGTAAGCGGAAGGCCTGTGGTTCAAATCCCAGTTGTGGCATTGAATTTTTAAGTTCCACTTCTACCTCTCAAACTTTGCCCACACACGGCTTGTGTGTTTAAAAACACCAACAGTAAGTTTGTTGGCATAAATAAATAATAATTACCATCTGAAGGTTATTTAATCCTGGGACATAAAGTACTTACAATAGTAAGTCACCATTGGGGTAATTGTCTCTGATGTGAGACTGCCTTTGTGGTTTACCAGGAGAAAACGAACTGGTTTGAGAATTTAATGCCATTCCGGCAGTTTCTCACAATAGCTCAATGGTTAGAGCAGCTGCCTGGTAAGCAGAAGGTCAGTGGTTCAAATCCCAGTTGTGGCATTCAATTTTTAAGTTCCAGTTTTACCTCTCAAACTTTGCCCACACATGGCTTGTGTGTTTAAAAACACCAACAGTAAGTTTGTTGGCATAAATAAATAATGCATTAAGCTTTCTCACCAACTGCTGTAGCCCAATAAAACTAAGGCAATGGCATTTGTTATGATAACATACTGAGTTTCATCACACTTTTTGTGCCTTCTGCATAAAGTTAAAATACACAGTGTGACCATTATGCAAAAAATAAATTATTTAAGAGCGGACATGTTAACTTTCAGTGACAAATGTGTGATAAGCTGACCCTTGTAGCCATGATCTCTGGAGTGTATGTCTTTGGCACTCTGCCAAGTAGAGGGTTGCAAGTTCGAGTCCCACCTCTGGCATGTGTGTTTGTATGTATGTGACAGAATAAAGCAGAAAATCATCAGATAACAAAAATTGAAAAAAGATCATAGGAAGTAGGAGCGAGCACAAATGTATAGAAGCATGCTCGGATAACACTGTTCATAGTTGAAAAGAATTAATATTAATAATGATTAAAAAGAAAAATGTGACTGGATTTACTGAATTAAGACTCATCTATTATTATTTATAACGACATTTATGATGCCGTTGAATCGTGTATACCTTTTAACTAGAGTTGATATTATTGGACGGTCCAATAATACTAATAATATGAACAAGTCCATAGTTTGGCCTGGAAATAAAGTAAAATAGGTACATAATAAGTTATGGTAATTATAACATATGCGTGAACTTTAGTATACTTAAGTACTCATTAGAATAACTACAGAAACAAACAGCCATACACATTAAAGAATAAGATGGTTATTGACTCAGCACATGCTAACCAAATGGTTCACATCCCTTGCTACTTCATTTGTTTACCACTTACTCACATCTGCTAATTCCTGTGCTTTAGGTACTTGGACCAATCAGATTCATTGATGGGCTAGCCACTATCATAGCAGTCAGCAAACTGATAGCATCAACAATGAGGAATATATTACAATACATTGTATACCCTCTACTCTCTCCTGTAAACCTAACAGGTTGCAATGGTAGCAAATTATGTTTCATTGTTTGATTCATAGTGAACATCTGGAATGTTATTGTGATGATTATGCACTGAAATGCTGAAGTCCTGATTACTTCTCTGTAAATAAGCTACCATGGCCAAATTGCCAGTATGGCATTAAATTCTTCCCTAACTGATTCATATTTTCCCGGTAGACCACAAGGGAATCTCACATCAGAGATAAATACCCCAAGGGCAACTTACAATTGTAAGTACTCTGTGTCCCAGGTTTAAATAACCTTTAGATAATTGTTATTTTTTATGCCAGCCAACTTTTTTCTGGTGTTTTTAAACACAAGCCGGTGTGGGCGATGTTTGAGAGGTAGAATTGAAACTAAAAATAAAATTCAACAGCTAGAATTTGAACCACAGACCCTCTGAATATCCTCGTAATACGAAGTTGTTGGAGAGTTCAATGTCACTCTGGCAGGTTTTCACAGTAGCTTAATGGTTACAGCACCCGTCTGGCAAGTGCAGGGTCTGTGATTCAAATTCGAAAGACAGCAAGGACCTAGAAACAATGGCCAGAATTCAAACCAAAGAGGAAATTATCATCGACCATCAACGTCGGAAGACTTCTTTCCAGGGGAGGACGAAATATTGGAATTTTGCAATCAGATAATATTAATTCACTTGAAGACCGGTGAAGCATTAAGATCAGAAGAAACTACAGTTCAAAAGTATTGGAAAGCACGAATGCTAATGGCTTCATTGCCAGATGCAAGGCACTAGAAAACAACAACAACAACATAATATTAATTCATTATTTTGTTGTCAAAAGTTATAGTATTTGTTGCGTATAACCGTATTAACTTGTGCTAAATAAAAATGGTTCTTTACATTAAAATTAAAATAATAGTTTAAGAGTCAGCACATTAAGTTCACTAATTTTCAAGGGGGGGGGGGCGGCAACGCCCATGTCGTGGACAAGTTCAATATTCTCCCAGAAGGAATAAATATTCCGGACGTCCGAGGGGTGATGACGTCGGAGAACGATACTAGCAGGGAATGCCAAGATTCGAGGACCGGAACCGAGGATATAGAAGGGAACACATCAACTTCATGGCCGTTAGAAACGGAAACGTAAACCAACGCCCCGCAGAATTAGTATGGGGCGTCAAAACGGCGGCGTGGCTATAGGAAGGACCGGGCGATATAGTGATTACGATGATGTATCCCTAACTGAAGATAACGCAACCTCACGTAATAGAACGTATCACAGTCTAAATAATGCTCAACAATTTGGTCGATATGATGGCCACCAAAGCTCGTCTGACCGCCCCTCGAATTAAAAAGCCCACCCCTCAAGAAATTCATATCTATTTGTAAATGTGTATATCATTAATGTTCCACCCCCGGAGGGAAATGGCTGTATTCATCTCTGGGTATTAATACCAGCCACTAAACTATTAACGGGACAAAATGGGGGTTCGATTTTTATCCCAGCCGGCAGACACGAATATGAGAGGACTGCAAATGAGAGATCCGGAACAACACGTTGGCATCGGGAGAGGTGTTAGCAATTTTCCGACAGAATAGAAGAAATCGCGGGTTCACCAAAAATAAATCTAGAAATTGCCAGTCAGCAATATAAAGCCTATATTGACTCAGACACCTTCGTCAGCGTATGCAACTTCCAGATATACCGCCACTTGCACAGTAGGAAATTGAAATTAATGACTTCGCCCAGTGGCGTAAATAACGGCCCCCAGACCCCGCGTAGGGGGCCCAGATCTTTAGGTTCTCCCAAACTGCCTTTAATCTGTTTTCTTTAAAAGGACATGTTATATTCAATTCAACCGTTTAAAATCGTTAGGAAGAGATGCCATTCACTGGTGACATAGTGACAACTGAAGTGTAGGTACAATGTATACATTTCCAACTTTTTCTTGCTTAAAAGTGTGAAACAAGCTTACCTCCAAGTGTGTATGCTCTGAAAAGTATTCAGAAACATATAGAAAAATTCGTTAAAGCACGGTATTTTATTCGATACGGTAGTTATAAAAGCTGAACAAACTATATAGTATGCACGACTATTTAGTACCTGATTGGCCAATAAATTGGATTATTTTAGAATTTAGCTGTAAAATATAAATATAAATCAATGTGTTGTTCTAACCACTTGTTAACTGTTATTGCTTCTCAACGATATCTGAGGTACCACAAATATAAGCTTGCTTAGGTTAATACCTGTCTTACCCAGAATATTGACAGGTAACGATTTTGTTCCTTCTATGTGCATTATGCGTTTAGTGAGTGTATATTGTTTATTTAGGAAAAATAACCATTAATGATGGTAATCAGGGAGCGTTATTTTAACAAATCGCTAGGTTGTTTGTTCCAAAGAGTTCATCATTAGCTGCTATTTCACTTTCACACTATTCTATGTGAGTAAATATGTAATATTTTAATCTATCCATTTTTAAGCGTTATTAGTAAGTAGGGCTCCCAACATTTATTTGCAGGGGGTCCCTAAAACCTTAGCTGTGCCACTGACTTTGCTTACGAAAAACCTTGAGTGTTGCGTGGCAATAAATAAGTAAAATGTATAAGCTACGGGTGTTGTTAAACCTAAAGTTTGCAACAAAAACCTTCGAGTTCAGTTTCCTCACTATAGATAACTTAATCTGAATTTCCTCATTAGTTATATTGTACAAGCTAACGGTTAGCATTATACTTCTTTAAAGGAACCGAACAAACGAAAAATTAATAGGACGGCTGCCGAAGAGAATCTTGTAGAAAAAGAATCCGTTGAATATATTGAAGCCGAAACCGTAAATGACATCAGCAAATTCGTTGAAGGAAGTGGAAAGGCAAGGTTCAACCCAGCTATTCAAAGCGACTGTAAGTACGCAGAAAGGTCCCAAGGAGAAATAATCCCTTTTGGACATGAAACATTTTCGCGTTATATCGCTCACCAGCAAACAAAGTGAAATACAAGTAAAGTACGTTGCGGTTCATAACCCGGTAGTACAAAAGAAGGCCGCATTGTATAAACGTTTTGATGAGGAACAAAAATGTATTTTTGAAAAATCCTGTAGATGTAAAATATATAAACATAGTTTCGAGGTGGGAAATTTGCAACCTTACACGCACAAATACAGGAAATTGCGTATAGTGTTGAGACCGCAGGCGAACGAATTTCTTTCCAAAATGCTAAAATGTCGAATTATTAGACACTCCTTATCGAAATATGTGAATCCTGTGGTTGGGATAGTCAAAAAATAAGGAATTAAGGATGACAATCAATGCCCGTGTATTGACCCCCGACAGGTGCAGAAACGAAGTACTGATTTCAAAAATGAAATCCCGGCCTTAGATCTCGTATAATCGTATTGGGGAATTAGAAGAACACGTGAAACAGTTTTCTTGCTTCTTAGTTCTTACATAATGGGAAACAATTTAAACTTTAAGGCTCTGTGATAATGACGTCAGGAAATGGTTTTTGAGGACTATTGACGCTATATTCGGCGACACAGCCACCAAGTTCCTCATTTAATGTGTAGATTACTTCCTTATAGTCGTGGTCGACAGTAAGTTCGAGGACCACCAGAATCACAATGATTATGTGCTATCCAAACTAGCAGAAAACGGCATGACTGCGAATCTAAAACAATCGTGATCTCGTGATTTTGTGTAAAAGAAGTCGAGTTCCTGGGATACATCGTCAGTGAACGAGGAATCAGTTCAAATCCATACGGAATAAAAGCCATTAGGGAAATTCCGCCCCCTAGAAACCTCAAACAAGATCGCTGACTAAATCGGGATTTTAAATCTTCAGAGTAGGTTTATTTTGCATTGTGCTGCAGAAGTGGCGCCAATACGCAATTTATTAAGAAAAGCCAAAAACGGGAATAGAAAGAAACGCACCAAGCAGCTTTTGAAAAGAATCACTCTCCTGAGCTATTTTGTTATAGAGACCAAGAGACGGCTTAGATTATGAAATTTACATCGATGTTTCATATCTAGGATATGGATGCTCACTAGTACAACGTGAACCAAACGGGGAATTTCATGTTATCAGCAATGCATCGAGAGCTTTTAGCCCAGCTGAGAAGAACGTCTGCATCACAGAACAATAGCTACTGTGTACTATGCACTTAAAAATTTAAGCAATATGTGTATCGTCGGAAGGTCACCAAATTTAGTGACTACATGAGTATGTCTTTACCACAGAAATGCAAGCTTACCAGCACCAAAAGAGAGGAGCGCAAATATTTACCTACAGTAGTGAGTAGATTCAAATATATATTATTTTAAAATGTGCGTTTTTAAAACGTAAATAGGATATGACAAGCAATGAGCAGCTCGAAGGCGTGCGTAGTTATATGATCCAAACTTCACCTCCCTCCCTGGTGATATGTTCTATGGCATGCATGACTCATTGTTTGTTTGGTTTGGTTTAAGGGCGTTCAACTTCGAGGTCATCAGCGCCCTTAAAAGATTCATGGCAATAGCCAGATATAAATTTTACTCAAAAATAAAAATACTAGCAACAAGAAAAATATACACAAAAAGTAAAAAGCACTGGCAATAGCCAGACATGAAACAAGGTGATAAATATGTCCAAAAGCATAAACAGATAACTAAAATTTTAAATCCTCAAATTGATATTGCACTCCGCTAAAAACTTAAAAACTCTATTAACCTCTGTTTTGTCATCCGCTAAGACCTCTGCAAGTCTGGCAGCTGCAGAGAATCCCGAAGGTGCGATAGACAGCAACACTCTAGCAGCACGTGGCGAACTGACAAAAGGTTGTCACACAGCGGACATAGAGGGGCAGGGTCCCTTTTAAATAGGTAACCATGCGAAAAATTGCAGTGCCCTATTCTTAATCGAGCCAAACTAACCTCCTCGCGGCGAGATATGCGACAGGAAGTTACCCAGTTTATCGGAAGTTCTTTCACTTCTCTAAGCTTATTACCGCAGAGAGCTGACCACTCTTCGTGCCAGGACGACAGCACCGCTCTCCGCACTTCAAGCCTAAAGTTTTCCGAAGTAACACGTGAGATGGTAATACTGGGTTCTGTAGTTGCCGTCTTTGCTGCTAAATCTGCCATTTCATTCCCCGGCAAACCTACGTGACCAGAAATCCATGCACACATCACGTTAACGCCAGATGCGTGTAAAACATGGAGGGCATCCTGAATACATTGTACAATAGGGTGGGGGTTGTACAACTGACAAAGGCTCTGCAGTGCACTAAGGGAATCGCTCAAAATCAGGCAGTCACCTAATTTATGACGGCGCACATATAAAACAGCTTGGTAAATTGCATAAAGCTCTGCAGGAAAACCGAATGTATGTGGTTCGGTTCCATAAACATAAGCACATCCAACACCGTTGGTGCTCTTTGACCCGTCGGTATAAATGCATGACTCATTGACAATTTGCGGAGGGGGACTTAGCACCTCGACCGAAAGACGATCCCCGGGAGGATGAATGAAGCGAATGGATCCTAAGGGCGGCCGGAACATTGTCACGAAAGAGCTATTGGCGGGTTTAATACATTTTCCCAGTTAGAAGCACCCCGGCGGAGGCTGGTTTCCCCTCCTCCCACTCGGGCTTGTACCATCCCATGGGGGACCCGGAAACCAGTGGCATTTGAAAGAAAGAAACCTAACGGGATCAATGTAACGAAATGGAGAGACAAGAAATTCGTTCGTCTGCTGACTCGGGGACACCCCCGGAAAACCCCATGGGTTAGAAAGGTCGGCCACGGGAATCGAACTCGCGACCTCCCTAATACGGGCCACAGACATCACCGCCTGTTTGTACGGATAAAGTTGCCCAAGTGTTTATACATAGGAATAAAATAGGCAAATAGGGCGAAGTCCTAACTTTGTTTATAACCAATCATAAATTACACAAATCATAGTTTCGTTTAGTTCCATCCTAGATCGTTATCGTTATTCACGCTGCGATGGCTTTCTGTTGCTCTGCTTCTGTGTTCTCGTTAGCCACGTGTGTTCTATGGTATTCACTTCTGCTAAGAGTTGATGTGTTATTGCTCTGTGGACGTAACTAGGGAGCACAAACATCAGACATTCTAAACGTGGTTATAGCAATAGGTTAAATGTTATGCTATTATGTTTGTACATAAAGACAGCTATAGCTATGGCAATAATGCTGTATAACTTAGGTGTTTAAAACTTCTCTCGCAAATAATAGTTCACCAATTATATTTTGATATAGTTTGCGATGCCACCTAAGAAAGGTGGAGGTGGTGGTGCTAAAGGCGCTGCAAAAAACAAAAATGAAGAAGAAAGTGGTAAAGCTGCCGGCAAAGAGAAAAAGGGAGGAAATGCAGTAAAGGTAATGTATTTGTGTGAAAATGTTAGGATAAATGTTTTTCATTCTCTCTTGCTTAAACTTAATGAAGATAAATTCGTACGGAAAAGTCGTGGCTTATACTTTAGTACGTACTTGTATCTGAAATTAAAACAGTTAAAAGTGAAAAAGAATGACGTGATTGTCTTAGAAATGTTGTTTTGCACTCAGCTACCCTTTTTAGGACGTTTTCTTTAATCAGAAAATAATGGAGCAAAGGACGACAAGCCCATCTTTCTGCTACTGTGCTTGCGCAATGGGGTCTGCCAAACACAATGAGAAGTGAAATCCTGGCGAGCAATTTGTGATGTATAATACCCATATTTCCAATCTGTAGGTTAAATTTTGATAGTAAAACTTTCAGTCACTTATGCCGTTTTAACACGGAAGTTGCTGAGACTGGGTTAGCTTATATAGGTAAGCAATTTTAAGAAAAGTGGTTTTCTATATAGCCCACCACCTTTTGCTATTAAATGCATAAAATGAGTTAGATCCTGAGGTTAGCTTGGTTCTATGTACGCAACTTTAAGAAAACTATGTTTTTATACATTGCAGCCCACCAAGAATTAATGTGGGCTAAGCGAGTTTAAAATTATTTAAAAGCATGTGATTAAGTGACGTAAAAATGACATAACACACTCACTTTTCGTATGAAAATGATGCCACTGCTCTGCCGGCAGCAGCTGCTTTACACCTCTTGTAAGAAGCATCCTTCGGCTATGCTTTCTGACTTAGGAGTTTCAGTCCTTTGGCTTCGCTGTTTACAGCTCTGTATTTTGCAAAAGCGCTGTAGGAAGCATGTATGGAAACTGGAAAATCACAGAACATTATGGGCCAAATCAAATACGAGTACTAAGTATGTCAAAACTTAAAATATGAAATACAAGGAAGCATACAAGTGGTAGAATCACCTGTTAAGTTCATTCAGCAAACCACAAGGCTTGGTATCATAACAATAAAACAGATAGATCTGTGAAAACAATTGATTTTCTTTTAGGTTCGCCACATTCTTTGTGAAAAGCAGTCCAAAGTCCTGGAGGCTATGGAAAAACTTAAAGGAGGAGTGAAATTTCCGGAAGTTGCAGCTCAATATAGTGAAGACAAGGCCAGACAGGGGGTAATTGATTCCTTGTTTAGTATTGAGTAAAATATTTTATTTATTGGAATGATGAAACATATTTATGTTTCTGTAACAAGGTTTTTTCTACAGTACCTGTTAATGAGCAGTCCTTAACACATGCTGGACATCTGACTGGATATCTCACATATAATTCAAACAGAATTGTCACTTTCTTTTATTGTCTTTGTATATAAACCCCTGTCATTCAATGTACCTATTTTATGAGTATGACTTTATTATTGTTGTAATTTGTGAATTAAGGAAGAGTGTCACGTTACTTTTCTATTAACTCCAATATTAAAACATTTACTCAATTAACTTATCCCTAAACTGCTGAGTTCAATATTTCATAAAAATTTGTCTTAATTGTTACTTTCTGTAACCCATATGCACTTATTGCAAATAGAAGTATCGTATTCCACCCAAAACTTCCAAACTGAGATTTCAATATATGTTTTGAAGTCTCCTGAACCTATAAAAAGCATTTTTAGTAAAAGTTCTCTGTATGTTTGTGCAACAGAGTGAGAGAGAAACAGCTTAACTCAAAAACGAAAAGTTGGTTAAATATGAAACTTGATAGGTAGAAACAGAGTTGAAAAATTCAGTGCCATAACCAAGATTTGAACGATTGATCTTCTGCTCTATGTATGGCTGCTTTTAACCCCAGCAATTATTGATTGGCCTGATAATGGGTGATCCAGAAGACTCAAAACCGACTGCATTGTGTTTTGCCTGTACACATCCTCGGCGCCGACTGCCACTGTCATAGAACAGTGCAGATGAAACCATACAACTACTTTTAAAGGCTTTATTTACCAATGTTATTAAAGGAGATGCTGAAATTGGCCACCATCGTTGTTCAATGCCACACCAGAGGGTCTATGATTCAAATCCTAGCTGTGGCATTGAATTTTTCAGTTCCGATTCTACCTCTCAAACAAATTTAGAAAATAAAAGCCCCACTTGTCGTAGTAATTGCTGTAAGTTGTTGAAATCCCCACGTAGTTGTTTCATGATGACTTCATCACATTTTCAATGGCTTATTTAAAATTGTAGCCATAGCCACATATGCTTAGCTAGTTAATATTTCTATGTGCCACCAACCTCTGAAAACAAAACAAACCTATAAATACAATCTATCGTTTGTATTTCAAAATTCATAACATAGTTCTTGTTTTTTAAAATGAATATCTTTTCCAATTTCTTTCACAAGTTCCATTAGCTCAATTTTCTTCAGTTCCTCCTTCGGACATAGTTAAATATTCATTAAAAGTGTTAGTACAATTTGCAAATGCTCATAACACACAGACAGATACACAACTCAAACACACATAAACACAAGGCAAATAACCATATACAGGTGTCCCAAAAAACAATGACAATGCTTAGTATATTGTGCAGGAAGGCAAACTGATTGGTTTTCATATAGGAACACCTATCCAGAAATGCATGGTTTAGACGCTGTAGCACATCGAAGTGTGAGATGGATGTATGTTCACATTTCTCAATAAACCCAACATCGAGCTCTCTACTTCACAAATAAGCTTTGAACTGTGTACCTTCTATGTCATTGCAGAGCCTATATCAGCAGTGGTGAGCCTCATGCACATGATCCAATATGTGCAATTGTCTTTGAAGATTTTCAATCACTCTGTGGACTCGAGCCATAAGGTCCTCTGCTGATGTTACAGGAGTGCCATACTCTTCGTACAACTCCACAGAAAATAGTTGGGAAGTGTCAGATCTGGCAACTGCACTGGCCATGGGACTGGTCCACCTCTACCAATCACTTGATTTGTATATGCGATGTTGAGGTGATTCCGCACAGTAATCAAAGTGTGCTGAAGCTCAAGATGGCCATTTCAGCAGCTATGTACTGGTACATGTCGCACTGCTGTTAAAACGTTACTGTACTGGAAACTACACAAGTAACTCAGTAGGATGCGCACCAAGGACTCTGGAGGAATTTAGCACATGCACAGGAATGTTATGCTCAGGTCGTTCATCCAGTACACAGATGGCTAAAGGTTTGCATACCTTCTGTAGTAAGATACCAAAGCAAATGTTAAATTGTCACAACCGTTCATTCTCAAGCTTCGACGTTCTCCAGTGTCCAAACCGTGCCTTTCCGGACAAGGGTTCCTATTTTTCTATTTGAAAACTGATCAGTTTACCATCCTACACAACATACTAAGTATTGTCTCCGTTTGTTTGGAATACCCAGTATATACAGAGTGGAAGCAAAATAATCCATCAGACTTAAACAGTGAATTTCTCATGTTGTGAATAACAAGAAAGTCTAATACCAAAGCACTGAAAAGTTTATCGTTTTGTAGAAAAAAATATTTTTATCAAAAAAATTTATCATCTGGCTGAATTAATATTGATTGAAGGTGCTTGATTTATGGCTATATTCATAGAAAATTGAATAAACGACAACTTTTCCCTTGGACGTATTTCAATAGATTCAACAATTTATGCGTAAGTTAAATTACAAAAAACCACAATTTGTTGCCTTCTTAATTCTGACAGATTATTTCACTTCCATCCTGTATAATGATGCAAAGAAACATCTCAGTACCAGGCAATCTATAACTTATGCAAGCGTTGCAAGCTCGGGCTACAAGAAGGTATTATTTGCTTAAGCACCCATTATATACCGGCAACAGGGACTTTACATCTACCAGTGCTATGGCAACATCTTAGCTCTAATTGGTCCTTTTTTCATTGTTATGACAAACACTGACGTATCCATCCCCTCCTGTTCATTTAAATTTTTCTGCCGTATGGTTAACAATGTCAATCCTCTTCCTGATTGGCACCGAGTATAAATATGTTTCTTTCAGAAAGGGTTAAGTGTGAGGTACAAGTGGAACTAAGGAGTTTTAAAAGGCACCCTGATCCCTATTTTCAACCCCTAAGTTACATAATGTATCCATGCAACCGGGCAAGGTAATAAGTAAACATTAAAACTTGAATTGTTTTGATTTTTAGGGTTAAATATTTAATTGTATTTAAACGCCTAGACATTAAGTTTATTGATGTTGATGCAGGGAATCTGATGCAATGTGTGTTTCTAGGGTGATCTGGGATGGATGACAAGAGGCTCCATGGTTGGTCCGTTCCAAGATGCAGCATTTGCATTGCCAATTTCAACAGTAAACAGTCCTGTATATACTGACCCACCAGTAAAAACAAAGTTTGGTTATCATATTATAATGGTTGAAGGAAAAAAATAAAAGCTTTTATATACTAAACATTGTTTAAGCTTATTGTACATTCCTGGTATTTAATGCAGTGGACATATCTTGTTATTGAGAAGGGAAAGTGATGTTCAAAATGGTAATTAATTGAAGAAAATGTGAAAAGTCACTTATGATTCACTTGCACAGGAAAGTGTATTATCTGTATCCTTCCTCACTCCCTTATGAGTCGTATAGAGGTAATAAAAACCTGCACAGTTGCTCAAGTATGCAAGATTGTGGTCCACAGTTAACTGCAGTAATGCTAGCTAATTATAACAAATGACAAGTCCAGTTACCTTCATTGTCACTTATTTCCTTTAAAATTGAAGTACAATTCAAAACATGTGACCTTGCAACTCACAGCTGTTCTGTTCTATTGCAACCTTGACACAAAACACTGCTCAGCTGTCCACAGCTCGCTCTGACAATTCTACTTAACTCACTAAAACTATGAATTTATTTAAGAGGTAGAACCGGAACTTAAAAATTCAATGCCACAACTGGGATTTGAACCACAGACCTTCCGCTTGCCGGGCGGACGCTCTACCACTGAGCTATTGTGACAAACTGCCAGAATGGCAAAATTCTCAAGCCATGAAGGGCTAAGGCCTACTGCCCAGCCGCTGTGTCCCCCACCTCTGCCCACTACAGATGTGATTGGTGAAGTGCAGTACTGGGGGGTGGGACGTGGTCATAGCTCCAAGCCCTCCCGGCCAGTTATGCAGTCTTCTCGACCTGGTTCCATTCAAATTGCTGTTTAGAAACATCAGCTGTAGATTTAGTGTCTTGTGGTAACTTAGTAATTTCATGAGCTAAACTCAAGAATATGTCGCTATTTAGCAATTTTATTGTTCTCTTTCGTTATGTCCTCTGGGACAAATTTTATGTTCATCACAGAATCTTAGGCAATGGAATGGAACATCTGCCTGTTTTCTGGACTAATTGAATGTGTTGTGTAACAGATAGCCTAAATGTTCATCAATTTGTGTTTATACATAAACTTTTCCAAACAAACTTAATTTTAAGGAGTTTCCAATGTGAAAAGAACTTATTTATGGTACCTGAAAGATAGTTGTAATCACTAATACCATGAACTGCCCATCAAGCATCACCAATATACAAACAGTTAAATCAAAGTGTTTTCTTGTCAACCATTTCTTTCTTTACCATTCTGGATTGAGTGATTGCAATTTATGTGTCTGTATTAATGAAACAGAATGATCAGAGCCTAACTGTTTAGTTTGAATTTTTTTTTGGTCACCTAATGTGTGAAATGACATTGTCAATAAAAAAAAGCCACAATGTTCATTGAGAAAGAAAGCCAGAAATGAAAAAACCAAATTATAACAATCATTATTCATACAAACACTATGCAATGAAAATGAAATAGCCCCGAATCCCCACTACACCTAGTCTCACTTCACCTTTCCCCTCTCTTATCGAGCTATGCACACTTTGCTGTAAGTCATGCCTTTTTCATGACCACTCCTAGAGAGTACAGTCTGCAGCTTTACCTGCCAAGGTCACTATCCTACAGTTCTATGTGGCAGTATGTACAAAGGGAGAAAATCTCCCCGTTGAAACTACTCAACGACAATTGAAACAACATACAGTTTGAGGTTATTTTGAGTCACTTATTTACACTTACCTTCACTACTAAACTGCTTTTTTAAAGCGGAAATGTTTTCAGGACCATTCGATCCCATCATCAGCCTGCAAAATTACACTATCACTAAAGGCCACTTTATGGTGTCTTTCGACGTTAAAGCTCTGTTTACCAGCATCCCGGTGGAAAAAATACCCTTATTAAAAAATGGTTGACTCCGACTACAGTTGACCCCATTGAATTAAATGACATCATTAATCTTACAGAAATTTGCACAAAAAATAATTACTTCTCATTTAACAACAAATTTTACAGACAAACAAAAGGACTAGCAATGGGGAGCCCACTATCACCGTTTTTAGCAAATATGTACATGGGCTTTTTTGAATCTCATTTAGTTAAAGCCTTTCCACATATATTCAAATTTTGGAGAAGATACGTGGATGACATTTTCGCTATAATCCCCCAGAAACAAAAAGATGACTCTCTAAAATTACTGAATCTACAGGACAGCCATATAAAATTTAGAATCGAAATAGAAGACAACAACACATTACCTTTCCTGGACCTCAAAATTACTAGAAATATAGATGGTATAAAATTTGGTATACATAGAAAACCCACACATGTAGACAATTACATCAAGAAAAACAATTGCAACCCAATTTCACACCAACTGGCAGCATTTCGAAGCTTGATACATTGTTTATATAATATCCCATTAAGTAAAGAGGAATTTCTGAAAGAACAACAACACATAGAAGAAACTGCAATATTAAATGGATTCAACCCAGCCACAGTTAGAAACATGTCAAAAAATGCAGAAAAGCTCAAGATAATTTCGCAAACCACTACATTAACACCACTCACAAACAACTGGAAATTTAGGAAATTCACGAACCATCCCTGGGCCTTCAAGAAATTTGAAAAAATCTTCAAGAAACTAAACATAAAACTAGCACCGCAAAACCAATACAGTTTAAAAAACCTGCTTAATAAGCCACTAAACAATAGCATCCCATACAATAAAAAATTAGGGATTTACCAGATCAACTGTAATAGTTGTGACAAAAGCTACATAGGGAAAACAAAGAGAAATTTGGATATAAGACTTAAGGAACACCAAAGAAACATACAATTAAAACAAAAGTCTGCTGTGGCACATCATTTTTGGACTGAAAACCACAACATCGGCCTTAATATAAAACTGTTAAAATCTATTAATTCACCAATAGAACTGAATATTTGGGAAAAAATATACATCATCAAGAACAGTAATAAAGTTATTAATTTCGAAATACCAGCATTGAATGAAGTGTTAAAGCTCTGCACCCCTAACACCAGATGGCAGCAGAATAGAGACAGCAGAGAAAAGGAACAAGAGGATAATGTCAGTTACCCAACAGCTGATGATGGGATCGAATGGTCCTGAAAACGATTCCGCTTTAAAAAAGCAGTTTAGTAGTGAAGGTAAGTGTAAATAAGTGACTCAAAATAACCTCAAATTGAAGAATACTTCACTGTCAATAGTGCTTCTATTTTTAATATTCAACATACAGTTTAATAAAATATGCTTCTGGGCTAAGCGGCCGTCCACTGGGCTTCTCCTTTCTGCTCCCAGACGTTTCACTTGCAGCTGTGGCAAGCATCATCAGTGACGTAAAACTCTCCTTGGTCTCTCGTGAGATCTGGGGGACAAGCTTTCTAGAGCACATACTTCCCCCTGCTGCACAGCTGCCACGACACTTGCTGAAGCTTCCTGAAAGAAACCTAACTGGTGGAAGGGTGAAATGAAATGATTAATGTAACAAAATGGGGGGACAGAAAATTTGGAGGATATGAAAATCCTTCCCAGCATTCTTCTGGCAAGCTGGGGAAACCTCTGAAAAAAAAACCTATGGGTCAGGAAGGTTGGCCACAGGGAGTGAACCCACAACCTCCAAATGTGGGTCACAGAGGCCGTCCCGATCAGTCTGAACAAATGATGGAGGGTAAATCTGCACTATAAGGAGGGGTTTGCATAGTTGTTCAGTGAGTTTTCAGAAATTAATGTAGCTGTATGAGGTCTAGCACTGTGAAGAATCACACTTTGGATGGTTTGCACTGTTAAGCTGCTTTTGCCTCTACCACAAGCCTGCAGTATTAGGTAGCATATACTATTCTTATGAAAAGAGTCCACCATCAAAAGGTCATTTTCAGTCCCCCAAAACAGCTGTGAGCAGCACTTTTCTAGTGACATATTTCCTGTAGTAATGCTTGTCCGCAATCATTGCTGGATCTCGGTTTTTACACCTTCCTGTCCAAACTCAACAGATATTTGTACCATATCCTTAGTTCTTAGAAAGAATTTCTGTTCCAAACTGAAACTGCTTTGTTCTCAACATTTCAGATGGTTTTGTCTTACTTAGCAAGAAACTATCGGATAATGTATTGCACAACACATGTGCAACCTTCACTCATTCACTGTGCTGCTGATAAGAGGATCAACTTTTACATGTGATGAACACAGGAATACCTCCAAATATCCCATCACTGCCTATTCATGATCACAAAACTAGTTCATTCACTGTCTGAACGATTAGTGAAAACTCCTGGTTTATATTGGATCCATTTCATACCATGTGTCATGTATAACCAACCAGTGCTGCCAATTCTTAGTGATGAAGAAAATCGACTGCCTCAATGGCCACATATATAAACAGTTATTGGCACAAATCAGGTTTACATTAATGAAGAACATGGCAGAACATTTCCAACCTTCTGATGTAATTTTCCTTGCTTGTCAAAGGAATTTCTTTTATTCAGCAATAATTGTCCGCTTTTCTATCCCAAAATGCTCATGAGCAGCATGGCTATACTAAAAATAATTGAAAGAGAAAATAAATGTGGTTATTCAGTGCTCACCAGCCATACAAAGTTCAAATGACATGCAACATATTAACATTCATCCATCAAATTCTAACTTGTGTAGGCAGCAACTCAGTAGGTCTTTACTTTGGAACTTCCCATCCTCTTTCTTCTGTGCAGACACCAAAGTGTTGTTGTTGTTGTTGTTAGCTAATGCTGGATTTCTGACAATGAAGTCATTAATCCTCTTGCTCTCCAATATTTTTCAGTGATGGATGGGGCACTAGAAGTGGCCGGGCATATTTGAAGGTGGTCTCGGTCCATTTCCTCTTGCAGATCACATAGAGGACAGAGTGGTGAAGAATATATCCCAATTCTGTTTAAATGTTTTGCCAGACAATCATGTCCTGTAATCAACCTGAAGGTTGCAACTGCTGTTTTTCGAGGATACTCAGGAATTACTGTTTGAATGTTTGGTAGTTCCCATCTTTTATTCTTTGATTTTTCATAGTAATATTTTTCAATAATTTTTTTGAATTCAGCGAAGTTCTTGTAACAGCAAACGCAAAAAAGATTCAAATCTTTCAAAACCAAAGTCTGAGATTAATTACAGGTGCTATCAAAACCACACCAATAGCAGCTATGGAAATACTAACCAACCAATGCCCCATTGAATATGAAATGGAAAAAGCGGCTCTTATTCAACATGAAAAGTTGATCAGACTCCCATTCAATACATGGCACAAGAGAAATTTTACACATACACTAAAGACTCGGGAGAGCTTTCTTTCCAAAATTCAAGACATCAAGAAGAATGTATACCTTCCTAATTCAAAGGAAAACTTCATATCTAAAGTCAATCCGACACAAACATTAGACATCACATATTATTTACACCTGACAGAAGTTAAGAAAAGTGATACTCCAAATAGTGTTCTAAAATTATTGGCATTAGAGACAATCCATACTAGATTTTCAGAACACGAATGGCTCCATATTTATACTGATGGATCATTTATATCAAACAAAGATGGAGCAGGTGCTGGAGTCACATGTCACCTCTTTTCCTATTACAAATCTTTAAGTTATGGAACTACAAACTTTGATGGAGAAATTGAAGCAATTCGAATGGCCCTACAAAATCTTTTGTACAGAATTTCACATTTTCAGCAAGCAGTTATTCTCTCAGATTCCAGGGCAGCAATTATAGCAATTACTTCCAAGTTGTCACCAAAAAACCAAACAATGTTGGAAAATCCTTACCCATCTAACAGCACTTCAAAAACGCCTAGTCTTCCAATGGATACCAGCTCACTGTGGACTGAGTGGTAATGAGAAAGCTGATTTTCTTGCAAAAAAGGGTACTGGCAATGTGCAGAAATCAAGTTAATTTACCGTTTTATGCAGCTAAAAGATTAGTCAATTCAGACACCAAAGTGTGGACACTTGCAAATGAGAGATTGTAACCATCATTATTTACCTGATTGACTTGTTTTTCATTGAAGTATACATTTATTTTCTCTGGATACTTTGGTAATTTTAATTTAAAAATTATGGCAATAAAAACTAAATACGGCTAGAAAAAAGGGATTTTGGAAAATGGCTAAAACTGACTCATTCATTATAAGTATAAACTGCCTAGGAAAGCCTCAAGTAATTTTTTCTTCCAAAACAACAGGCAACATATGACTGTCAGCTAAGAACAAAGGCTGCTTCCAGACAGTTCGAGAGGCTTCAAGTGCCTACTTGTGATGAGAAGCTTTGTGAAATGTCTTTTCTGTAGAAATAGCAGATATATAATTCTTGGCTATGTAAGTCAGTCGACATGGGGAGAGAAGCCAGTTTTTAATGAGTTTTGAGCCCTGTCAGTTTTAGTTTTAGTGAGTTAAAATGTATGGTGGAATAAGACAGCAACTCAATGTAGGAAAAATATTATAAAATTGAATGTAGGGGTATTGTAAATATCTATTTTTTTTCTAGTATGCTAAGGGAGTAGCTGCTGTTTCCACTAGCTGAGATAAATAGTAAATATTATTAGATTTAACTATATTTTTTGTACTTATATTGTTGTTAGGTTAAACTGTATTGTTTTTTAGCATAAATAAATAAATAAATAAATAAATTCATATGGTAATTATTATTTATTTATGCCAACAAACTTACTGTTGGTGTTTTTAAACACACAAGCCGTGTGTGGGCAAAGTAGTAAAAATTTGAATGGAAGTTGAGGATTTATCCGATTAATAAATGTTTATATTACTTGAAGGAAATCTGAGAAACTAATTTGCAAATATGTAATTGTATTTCTGACATGTCCAAAATCATATGTATGATAAACGGATGAAATAATAATAATATTAATATAATCATATAATCATTATTACATGACCATTTGAGTTACTGGAGTGTATCCACCAGGTTTGCATAGAAACCCACCAGAATTAAGTAAAAAATCTGATGTGTTGCACTCACATGACTTTCTCTACTTTTGTACTAACCATTCTTACAAACTCTTATTCCTATATCTTCTTCGTGTTAAGTTGAGATAAACATTTGTGCAAATAATCTTATTGCTTATTTCCCTGTAGGTGCAATGGGAACATGGGAATACAGTAAGCTTTGTGTGATAGTCAAATCTTTTAAAGCTTTGAGATTCCATTCTCTTTACACACTTAACATAAAAAAGAAACAACAATGTTCCATTTCACTAACGTTTTGTTTTCCGAAACTCACACACATAACAAGGAATATCTTCGAAATTGTTCACCCTACAACAAAATTTATTTATACATAAATTGTGTATTTTAGCAAGATAATTTTTTGTATAGTATGATTTGGTCTATCTCTAACGGCTTATCAGTTGTGCAAAAGTCATCCAGAATAAATACGACTACAGGGGCTATAGCCAGAAAATTCAAGATATACATTTCATTTTTCATAAAAATATCTCAAACATATGGCATTTTAATCAAAATTGTTTGAGCCATTTTCAAGAAAATCAAAATTTTTGAAAAATTTTCCATGTAAAGGATAGTTTAGGGTGGGGCTATTTTCTTCAAAATCTTTGTGTCGCATCCTTGAAAGACATTAACTTAAATACCAGCTTTGGTTTTTAAAGCACTTTTCGTTTTTGAATTATGTTGTCCACAAACTGACAGACACACACACATGGACCTTTTTCTAAAAATGCTTTTTTTGTATTCAGGGGGTCTCAAAACATATATTTCCGGTGAAATCTCGGCATTAAATTTTTTGGGAGGGATACAATACTTCTACTTACCAGTAGAGAAAGTAAAAAACGCAATGTTTGTGTCTGTACAAGCAGGTGAAATGAGCAATATCTCCAATAAGAATTCCAGGTGGAAATAGGTGACACTAATCCACTTGAGGATAGGCCACACATAGGCACCTTTTGCATTGTTAACCCGGCGCCTGTCTGTTATGTACTTCGTTCAACTCTCTGTAGTACATACCCTTCTTGATTTTCCACAATACATTCGTGAGTGTCAGTCCCATGGCCTGGGTTTTACTCTGCAGTAAATTTTGGGTAACGACCCAGTAGCTGTCAATACAGTGCTGCAGTTTTTTTTGTTGCCCAAATTGGCTTTGGTAAGCAAGTTTAACTTGTATTTTACTTCGTAGCTTGTGCAATAGTCAAATCTAGGATGTTTTATTTTTTATAATCAATTTTAAGCTACAATTGTTTTACCTTTTATCTGTTTTAACTTTCACAAGCATCCTAACGGGTGGTGACTTACCCAGTTTTTATCTTTCGATTTGGGGCAAATGACCTGTTGACAGGCGCTTAAACACCACTCACTCACTCTCGAACAAGACTGGTAATGGTTCTTCATTTTACTTAGGAACAAGCAAACATTTTCATGGTTTCATACACCTTACTAAAAGATACCGGATAGCTCAAAGCATATTAGAAGCATTGAGCTGTACAGCTGAAAGATAAATTGGTCTCTCAAACATATGATGTTAGATCTGCATTGCTGGAGTGCAGCATGGAGTCCAGAAGCTTGTGCTTATTTCGTTCATTGCTATGTACACCAGCTGATTATGCAACAAATATGCTCTTAACATCATAGCGAGAGGCAGGTATTTATGGAGATTAATTTTCTCACTTGTGTTTTTTAGTATTGGTGAAAGTGGAGATTGATGGAGATTGTTTTACGCTTTTGATGGAGATTGATGAAAATTGTGGGAAAATTATTTTTTGTATTTGTATTTCTATATTGATATCTTTTTAATGGCTAAATTGAAATTATTAATATAATTACAATGGATTACCATGTAAAACATAAATTTACATTATTTTAAACTCTATGACTTGACTTTTTCACCTTTACAATATTAGTAATTGCTTAGCATCTCCAAACTCAAGCATTATGCATGTTTTAATATTTTTCTTTGGTTCCAAGACATCTGTTGGTCACAATTAAATTAAATCTAGAAAAAATCTTTCAGAATCTGCATTAGAGACAGATAATCACAGTGATGGCAGTCACAATTTTGAAAATTCAAGAAATCTTGGATTTTTATGTTTTAGAAGCATTAAAGCTTCTACATTACCACTTTGCAATTAGTTTTTCAAAATTTCTATAAGACTTGCATAATTAAAAAGTACATCTTCACAGCTACTTAAGAAAGGTATCTGGGAAAGAGTTGCCTTTACTATGTCAATATTGTTGTATGTTGAAAGTGCAAACCCTGGGTCAAACAAATTCGAAATTCAGGAAAGGAATTTCCCCTCACTTACCATGAATTTATTTATTTTTTCAATGGTTCTCAGACCACATCCTTTGAATTCTGAAACTATCTTTCTACTCATTTTTTTTCAGGATGAGAATCTAAAGTGAAATTTTGATCAAAATGACTTTCTGTCATTAAGCTGAATTTTGTTTTTACCATTTCTACCCATCCAATAACTTTGTGTGCAATTGGATTTTCTTTAGATTAAAGTTCTCACTTTAAGCATCATTCTGGTTGTGTCCATCACAAATTCTTCTTTGTCATCTTTGGCTCATTTTGCAACTTGAAATGATTCTCCCAGAAGCAGCTGTCTCTCCTTTTTGTCAACATCGCATTTTTCTTTTCTTGTTTTGTGCATTTCATATTTAACATGCTTAGAACAGGTATCACTGAGCTTGTAATCTATTCTAATGTTGCAAAATTTACAAAATAACACTCCATCACTACAATAAAACCCTTCATTGCTGTATTGTTCTACACATGATTTAACGGAAACTTGAATGGATGTACAATTAATTCATCTTCACACTTGTAAATCTTAAACAATACAACTGGTCAGGTCCGTGAAACATATTGAATCGTTTTTGGTCAGAAACATCCCTTTCATCCCCGCTCACATAACAAAACAGACTGCAGTAGGCACTCCCAATTCTTGGAATTCTTAGAATTTTCTTCTAAAAATTCAACTGCTAAGAAATAAATAATTGACATTGATTGATTATGATTAGTTATTATTGCATGCCATGAAATTCGTGATGAAACAAACAAATCGCAATAATTTGTGATTTTGTAAACCTTTCACTATTATGGTCCCAATTAGTGATTTATCACAATTATTTCATTTTCAAATTAGCTTTAGAAACCCCTAATTCATGGATATTTATAGTAAACAGTACCATATCATATATGTCATGATTATCGTGATCTCCATAAATACCTGCATCTGATCATAGACATCATGATTTTACTTCACTGAGTGTTTCAAAATTATTCAGAAAGATGGCTCATGGGATTTTGTGTCAATAAAGGAAACAATTGGGTTAATATATTTTCTTAAAGATGAATTCATTTTCTACTTGGATTTTTTTAAGAGTACCTAATGCCTTTCATTAAAACATTTTATCAACATTTTAGAGAAGAAAATTACAACTGCAAAGTTTGCTATTTAAGACTCTTCATTTTAGAATTATGGTGTTTGCAGATGTGCACAGAACATATTCTAAAAATTATTTTTTATGTATTCAGGAAGTCCCAAAATCGTGTATTTCTGACAAAATCTTGTTATCAAGCTCCTGGGTAGGATGCAATACTTGCTCTGCTTACCTAATGGGTGATAATCAAGAATGGTTTAAAAATTAAATTAAACTTGAACAGTTCTGTGCAATAGGCTCAAACCATGAATGCTTACAGAAAGCCAAAGTTTTCTGTGCCAGGCTGAACATAGAATTTTTCATCTAATTCAGCTTTCCAGCTTAGTTTCCACCATTCCTACGTACCACTACTATGGTAAGCAGATCGGCAACGAGAATGGGAAGGAAGGCAGCACTCACATTTTGGTTCACAACCCGGCAATGAAAACAGAAAGGCATATAATGGATCTGCCTATGAATAGAAAGTGGACATTGATATTGTGCATAGGCATGAGGGTTGACAGACTTTCTTCAGCGGGGAGCCGCATGTTGGAAGTTTACAATTGAGGCATCCATTTCCAAAGGATTCTTTGTCCACTAATTTGATGTTTTGGTAGTAATGGCTTCGTCTGTGCATTCTCTACGAAATGTATTATGTCTTACACTTTCAAAACGCTCCAAAACCCATCTAAAACTCATTGAAATACTGCATGCAGTTCCAAAGTGGCCCTTGTCCAATGCCACGTATCCAATATGGTGAACGTAATAATGTACAGCAACAAATGGTTCCTTGTCCCATTGCAAGGATAAGCATGATACAATATTGAGTTTCAAAGTGACCCTTGTCCATCAAGGGCGGTATCTTTCATCGGTTTTTACTTAGAGGTGAATTCTTACCTCTTTGCTTTATTGCAATGCAGTAACACATGTCCTGTTGGTGGCATTCCTTTCACAAACATTTACAACCAAAACATTGGAATTTCAACATTGAGGAAGCTCATAATATGTGAATTATTGGCTCGAGCATGGCCGGGGCTCGAGTACGATATCCAGCCCAGAACAGTACTACAAAATTTTTGAGAAGTATGCGACTGTGCTAAAGATAGGTGGGAACTTCAATGTGTGCAATTGAAAAGCAGCAATGGGAGAAATTCTGAAGGAACCTAACAACTGGCACTTTCATTTCGCCGTAAGCAAGAGATTTATTATCACACGAGGAAAAACACTGAGTGCAGATATGTAGCAGAGATTAATCCAGCGTAGATTGCGGTTCGCATTCCCATGATGCAGACAAAAAGAGATGACATCAAGAAATTACTGCGACTTTATAATGGTGAAAATTGGTAGACCTTATCTGCCTTGCTGTTCTACAAAAATATCATCTTTCCAGATTGTGAAAAAGATAATGAAGATGCATCAGAGGACGAAAACGGGGATGGTCCAATGCGAGATGTTGATGATTCAGGTGTGTAATGGCGGATATATTTGTTCCTAAACATTAATGTAAAACTTTGGTCACTTTTATATGAATAAATCAGTTGATGTGACATAAAAACAGCGGTTTTATTAGGCCTTAAAAATTTCTTCCAGAAGCAAAGCCTCCCTTGTCCATTTCATTGTGTTCCAAAATGCCCCTTGTCCACAATACAGTTCCAAACGGCACCTTGTCCAAGTTATTTTGTTTATTTTACAAAAATCCTTTGGGGTCCATGAGCTGTAATTCCACCCAAAGACTTTAACAGTTAATACTAATCAGTGTACAAAATATTATTTGCACACAATGAACAGTTTGTGAGCAGAACGTTTTTTGTGTTTCCCCAAAATTTTCACATGTTGGACAAGGAACCTTTTGGAAATGGACGACTCAATTAAACAATATTAATTAATTATTCCGTTGCCAAAAATTGTAAAAGATGAGTTATAGTATTTGTTGCAGGTAAGCGTATTAATTTATGCTAAATAAAAGTTGTTCTTTACATCAACAATAAAGAAATAGACTAATATTGATTGATTGCACATTAGATTTACCGCCCCCCCCCCCCAACCTTGCACACCCTTCGCGATGCCCATATGCATAGGGGATTCATTTCTTTATAACTGACAATATTTTCCTTAGCTTTCAATTAAATTATAGAAAGATTTCTGACGGCTGTTTCATGACATGACCGCCCTGAATAACCGCTACCGCGAAAACTAAATACACAATACGAATCAAATATGCCGTGCCCGAGAACGAGAACGGCCAAATCCTATAGGTTGGTCTTCTGTGCATTCTTTTGCGTTCTCGGGAGCAGGGGGACGGGAAAGCTTCCTCTCGGTTGCGAACACTTCCATTTGAATATATGTAATTCAACTTTCTCGTTCTGGTTATTATCGTTACTAGTGGTTGTAACCAGCCGTTATCACACATGGCGCCGTGGCTGAGCGGTTAGACCGTTCGCCTACCACCTGGCGGCCCGGGTTCGATCCCAGGGACCCGCACGTGGTATTTGTGGTGGACGAAGCGTCGTCTGAGCGGGTTTTCTCCGGTTTCCCCCGTCACTCATTCCACTAACTGATCCTTCATCACCTTTCCAGTCATCGATTTCCTCTGCTTTTCATATCATCCTCTTTCTGGCTTTTGTACTCGATGTTTGGCTGACCACCCGCTTCTAAGTCTTCTCTCTGTCTGGTCCTTAGATTCCTCTGCTCTCCGACAGGCGCCTGACCCTAAGCCCTGGCTTGGAAGTTCTGCGTAAGGGGGGTAATCAGGTAAAGAAGATAGCAAAAGAATTTGCAATAAAATAACGACATATCGCCATCTATTAGTGGACAATATGCCGAATAAGTTTGTATTTTTAACTTGGTATTCTTGAGATGTACGATGGACTAGGTCACAAAAAAATATCGCATATGGTCAATGGTTCAATGGCACCGAAGAGAGGGGCGGTGAGTGTTCTGTGGGGGCGGTATCGTTTTATGCTTGCTGTGCTACTGAATCCTTGTTCCTTTTTGCAGTTGATATACATTTCAGGCATTTATATCATATGTACATGACAGATAAACAATAACGGCAAATTTGTGATAAGCAATGTAATATATGAAATATTAAATTTAGATTTTTAATTATTCCATTGTGTTCACGTAATCACAGGATAATTCACAGCTGATTCATACCAACCCAAATGTTGATTTTGTTCTGTTGGCACTATATACAAAGAAGTTGTTAATCTGCTTTTAATCGGAACAGGGCCAAGTGAAATCAAGATGTACTGGCTTGTAAATAAAACAGAAGAGTTTCATTTGGAATTTTCATTGACAATGTAAACAAAAATTTGAAGTGAAATTATAATTACACACGTCTGTTTCTGCTACAGAATTACTGATAACAAACATACTGTATCTTGATTTGAATGTAAGTAGTAACAAAGATGGATATAAAGACCATTTACATCCAAAATCCGTTAGAAATGCCGGAGATAGATTAAGTTGTATTTTTAATTGAAGTTTTTTAGTATTTCCTTTTGAGATTGCGCAGGGCATTTTTGCAGCGTAAAACTATTTGACATAAGGTAAGAACGATGAGCAGAATTTCACCTCAGGGTTACGTTTTCATGTCTTTCTTTTCTGTCATTGTTCATAACCTTGTACAATAAGTCAGCTGTAATCAATGAGATTTGATTTTTGTATCCGCTGTAGATGTCGAAGGCAGCAAGTCCGACTCATTTTGCTGGAGATATGAACCATGCATACGATCCTAGCTTTTCATCGGATATAAGTCAAAAAATGAAGGTACCACGAAGAATTAAAGTTGATGGAGGAACTGACGACAGTATGCCAACAGCAAAATGGGATAACCTATACTCAAATGAGAAGTTTGAAATGCATGTCCCTGACAGAATATTAGTAGTTGGTAAGAAATGCTTGGAATAATTGCTAAACTTTTATATTGCTCTGTAGTTCCTGCTGGTCATTCACACATTTGCTTATTTTAACAGGACAGGAGCAGCATGTGGGAACAAAGGTCCCTCCACGAGAACTTGTACTTGAAACTTCCGTGATACCCCAAGACTCTGGTATAAGAGTGCAGGTGAGCTTATTCACATCACATGATATTTACGAGATTTATAGAATTATTCAAACAATTAATTGAATAAAACCTATTTTTCCCATTACAGACCCCACCTCGTGTGATCACATTGGATTCTCATTATTTCCCATCAATTGATGATTATCCTCCTCAGCCAGATTTACCGAAAGAACCAGTTACGGCAGCAGTGGTGCCAATGAAATCACGTGTCAGGTAAGCATGTAGTTCTGAAACACATTAATTACTTGAGAGGTAGAATCGGAACTGAAAACTCAATGCCTCAGCTGGGATTTGAGCCACAGATCCTCCACTTATCAGGCAGGTGCTCTAACCACTAAGCTACTGTAACAACCTGCCAGAATGATATTGAATTCTCCAACCAATTTGTATTTCTCCAGGTAAACCACAAAGGCAGCATCACATCAGGTACAATTACCCCAATGTGTGTGTGTTTAAAAACACCAACAGTAAGTTTGTTGGCAAAAATAAATAATAATTAACATTAATTACTATTTGTATGGTAGTCACAAAATAAATGACAGCTATTACTATTGTTTTTCCTGTTGTGCAAATAAATTTTGTGGGTGCAAATGATATTGTATCACTGACTTTACAGTGTGATTTCACAGTGTGTACAACTATGCGACACTGCAAGGCATGCAAGCCTGTGATTGAATTTTGTATTGAGCCACCCACCACTAAATTTTGCAACAGCCATAACAGCAATTTGTTTATAATGAAATATGTGAAAATGCTTGGTTTAATAGAATTAGGTTAGCTTGTCGTTCCAGGTCAAATCAGCCCATTGTAAACGAAAATCTACCTTTTTTACCACTTGCCGCAGCAAGAATCCAGTGTCATTTCCAAGTTTTCCGACATATGGCCCTTTTTCAAATTTAGATTTATTCACCATTAATATAACAAAGTATACCTGTTTTCATGAGATTACATTAATGAATAGAAAATTACCCATATATCAATGTAACTACAATATTTATCAATTTCAATATATAGTAAGTTTAATTAGCTATTAACTTAGGTCTAGAAACTCATGTAAATAATGCATGGACTTCTAAATTTGCTGGCAATACTTCACGCCTTTTGCAAAAGGGATGTTTTATGTTCAAAAACTCTAAAATTTGTTTTGTTTCTAGTATTGTGGAAATGAATATCTGTCATAAAATTATTAATATTTTGTTTCACATTATAACGGGTGATCAAAAAGACTGAACCAGTTGTGCAGTGTTTTGCCTGTATGTCCTCAGCGCTCGCCGCTGACTGCCTCTGTCATAGAACAGCGCGGATAAAACCAAACTACTTTTAAAGGCTCTACTCACCAATGTTATTAAAGGAGAAGCTGAAACTGGCCACCGTCATCCATATATTTTAGGTATCTCTTTAGGAAACTATCCATCACTTGCCATTAGCAATTTCCTTGCAGATGTTTTGTCTTAACTCTTCCAGAGTGTGTGGGTTTGTCTTGTACACTTTATGCTTTAAGTTACTCCAGAGATAGAAATCGCAGATCACCTTGAAATGTTTCTGCAAATTGCACTTTCACTTTGCGATCTGACTTTAGTTAACACATACAAATCATAAATAAATACACGCTGAGCCATATATCTTGTGAAGTACCAAACGAAGTAATAAAGCACATTGGTAATAACTCACTCACACGTAATCATGTCAGCTCAATACTTCACCTTCAGAGCAGAGAAAAACAAGTCAATCACGTGCCTTGTGTACAGCAGCTGCGTTATCGTGTTTCTGTCTGTGCTGTAGAGAAACACTGCAAGGTGGTTCGGATGGTTTTGGGCCTCTTTGTATAATGTGATGTATAAATACAAAATGAACACAATTAATATTTTTAAAAAAGGCCTACATGAGTCAATTTTACCAATATTTGAAATGGTTTTAATTATTTTTTGGGGGGTCTTAAAAACTAAATGACTATCTTTGCTTAAATTCAAAGGTAATTCAGAACATGTTTTGGAGGCTCATTTTCCTCCATTATCAACCAGACATTGACTACTGTGGGGTGTGGCTGGCAATGTTTTTTCTGAGGTCTCCTCTGGTGGTGGTTCAAGGAACTTGCTGAATATATCTTTCTGGGGAATGTTGAAATTGAACACTATGTTTCTATTAAATAAGGAAATAATGAAGCCATTAACAGTGAAGCAACAAGAATCTAAAGTAAAGTTTCGAAACTTGTTAGCACCAAAGAACTTGGAATATTGCTAAGATAAGTGAAGCTTTTAGTTTCTAATTTGTTTTTTCTTTAGAAACTATGTTTCTATTTTTCCAAATGAAGATTTGTTCCCATGTGGACAGCTCTTGTTTTCCCACTGTGTGGTTGGGAAGTTTCGGTGCTGGACTTATGTTGATTTTTTGTCCAATAGTGGGTGGCTACTACTGATTTGCCTGTTTCTGAAATATTCCTTGGATCTTGTTTCCAAATTTCTTTTGGTTTTTCCTGTATATAAACTTGATTACAGTCACTGCATTCAATTTGGTATATATCATTTTTGTTACTGTGAGTGTTGTGATTTCTTTTAGTACTTCTTTGTTTTTGCTAGTTTCACTTTTTTATCCACTAATGATTTGGGGAAGCCATTTGTTTGTGCTATTTAAATTATTTTGTTATATTCTGCTTTGTATTGTCTGTCAGTGTTTGTTTTCTGTAAATGCCAAAGTTTATTCTGTTCTTACTTTTGATTATTTTTAAATCCAAAAATGGTAGTTGCTCATCCTTTTCTAGTTCTATAGGAGGAAAATTTGCCTCCGAAACATGTTCCAGGTAATTCTAAAGTAAATGCAGTTTTGTGTTATTAATTGGCTTACCTTTGAATTCAATTGATTACAACAATTAATCTTTGAAATCATCACTTCCAGGAAAGAAAGAAAAGAAGACAAGACTATTTAAACCAAAAAGGTGAGTTGATTGATAAACTAAACAACACTTATAATTTACCAGAACATATTTCGGTAAATTATAAGTGTTGTGTAGTGTTATTAATCAACTCACCTTTTTGGTTTAAATTGATTATTACAATACTGTTTTCAAACTTCCAAGAAAGAAGATAATAAGACTGTCTTTACTGTTTCCCCAAAACATTATTCCAGTCTATCTCATAGACTTTCCATATATGTAAAATTTAAAATTTCTATAATATTCTTATCTAATTCTTTCTTTATTACTCTTAATGAAAAATAGAATGTGTTTAATTTTGCTCTTAGGTTAGCTACATGGATTCCCCAATCTAGATGTTAATCTAGCCATTTGTCTAAAAATTTTGTATGATAACTTGTGTAATTCTGTTTTGTATATTTAAAGGTCATAATTCATATTGGAAAGCTATATAGCAGAGAGCACCATAGTTTTACGTTTTGGGGGTAACCTCACTCTCTTGCAACCCCCAGAATGTCTGCTAGAAAGAATCACTTTAATAATTTCTTAGAAAAAATGAACTATAGGACAGATGGTATAAAACCCACTAGTTCATAAAAATGTAAAGGACAGGAAAGAAGAAAGTAATATACCTATTATACACAATGATAAAATATTAACAAATGATAGTCATAGCCGAAACCTTCAATAAATATTGTGCTAATTCACATAAAATAACAAGAAATGAAAAGTAATATAAACAATTTAAGAAAGATTTGAAACAAAAAAAGAGAATGTGATCCTAACACTCAACACAATATCTTTTTTCAAAATTTTAATACGCAAGAACTTGACATTGCAATTAATAATCTTAAAAAAACAATCTCCTGGACCAGATCACATACATCCAGAGTTCATAAAAACCCTTGGAAAAACAGCAAAATAACAACTGCTAAAACTCTACAGTCTATCCTGGAGAAGCACTGTACATGTCAAATGGCAAAAAGCAATAATTGTCCCACTGTTGAAGAGAAATAAAACAGCATCAGAAATAAAAACTTATAGACCAATTAATAGCAAAAGTGATGGAAAGAATGGTGTCAAAGAGGTTAAATTGGTTTCTAGAATCACAAAATTTAATTTATGCATGTCAAGCTGGATTCAGAGAGCTCCAGCTCTACAAATGAACAAGTCTTACTTCTCAGTCAAGAAATCAAAGACTCCTTCAATAGAATAGAAGATTGTGTCTCAGTTCTTATTGATTTCCAAAGTGCATATGATTGTATATGCACTAAAAAATTACTAAAGAAAGTAAAAAATATAGGTATACAAGGTCCAATGTTTTCATGGCTATGATATTTCTTGACTCGACGCTTTATTGCTACTTAATATAAACAAGTACACAGTGGCTTACCACAAGGCGCAGTGCTCAGCACAACACATTTTATTAATGATAATGATAAGAAATACAAGAATCAGGCGTGAAGTGTGCACTATTTTCTGATGACTTAGTAATGTGGACTTCAAAACCAAAGAATCTGATGTGTTGCACTCACGTGACTTTCTCTACTCTTGTACTAACCATTCTTAACAAACTCTTATTCCTATATCTTCTTCTTATTAGTAAAAATAAACATTTGTACAAATTCTCTTATTGCTTATTTCCTTGCAAAGGGAACATTAGAATACAGTAGGCTTTGTGTGATAGTCAAATCTTTTAAAGCTTTGCAATTGTGTTCTCTTTGCACACTTATATTAAAAAAATGAACAACGATATTCCATTTCACGAAAGCTTTAAGTTTTCCGAAACTCACACACATAACAAGGAATATCTCCAAAATGGTTCACTCCACAAGAAAATTTATTCAGACATAAATTGTGTATTTTAGTAATATCTACATTTTTTGTATAGTATGATTTAATCTATCTCTTAACGGTTTACCAGTTATGCAAAAGTCGTCCGGAGTAAATACGACTACAGCGGCTATAGCCAGAAAATTCAAAATATACATTTCATTTGTCATCAAAATATCACAAACATATAACATTTTAATCAAAATCGTTAGCCATTTTCAAGAAAACCAAATTTTTTGAAAAACTTTCCATGTAAAGGGTAGTTTTGGGTGGAACTATTTTCTTCAAAATCTTCGTGTCATATCCTTGAAAGACATTAAACTTAAATACCAACTTTGGTTTTTAGCCGACTTTTCGTTTTTGAGTTATGCTGTCCACAGATACACGGACCTTTTTCTAAAAATGCTTTTTTTTTTATTCAGGGGGTCTCAAAAGTTATATTTCCAGTGAAATCTCTACATCGAATTTTTGGGTGGAATACAATACTTCCCCTACTTACCAGCAGAGAAAGTAAAAACAAAAGTACAGAACTAGAAAAAAAAACCATGCGACAATATTTAACTAACCTACAAAAATTTGACCAAAGAAAATGTAATGACTGTTAACACAACAAAATACTATCAGATCTTTTCACTAAGGAAAAAGCTATTAAAAATGAAACTAAATTTTGAGGGTCAACAGTTACCAGAACCAAAGGAAGCAAAATATTTGGGAATTATATTTGACACTAGAACAAACAAATAGAAAATGTAATACGAAGAGCAGAAAGGCATCTTTCACTGTTAAAACGTCTAACAGGAATGAAGTGGGGATGTTCCAGAGCAACTCTTAACATGGCATACAGTGTATATATATAAAGTTATTACTTACATACTTACTGCAACAAAGTTCTTGTAACAGCAAATACAAAAAAAAAATCAAATTTTCAAAACCAAAGTCTGAGACTAATTACAGGTCCTATCAAAACCACACCAATGGAAATACTAACCAACCAATGCCCCATTGAATATGAAATGGAAAAAACAGCTTTTATTCAACACAAAAAGTTGATCAGACTCCAATTCAATACATGGAACAAGAGAAATTTTACACACTAAAGACTCAGGAAAGCTTTCTTTCCAGAATTAAAGACATCAAGAAGAATGTAGACCTTTCTAATTCAGAGGAAAACTTCATATATAGAGTCAATCAGAAACAAACATTAGACATCACACATTATTTACACATGACAGGGGAAGTTAAGAAAAGTGATACTCCAACTAGGATTCTAAAATTATTAGCATTAGAGACAATCCACACTAGATGTCCGGAACATTAATGGCTCCATATTTATACTGAAAAAAAAAATGCAAAATATTACTATGAAAAATCAAAAAATAAAAGATGGGAACTACCAAACATTCAAACAGTAATTCCTGAGTATCCTTGAAAAATGGCAGTTGCAACCTTCAGGTTGATTACAGGACATGATTGGCAAAACATTTGAACAGAATTGGGATATATTCTTCACCACTGTGATATCACTCAATGTGATCTGCAAGAGGAAATGGACCAAAACCACCTTCAAATATGCCCGGCCATTTCTAGCGCCCCATCCATCAGTAAAATATATTGGAGAACAAGAGGATTAATGATTATATTGTCAGAAATCTAGTATTAGCTAACGACATATTTATACTGATGGATCACTGATATCAAACCAAGATGGAGCAGTAGCTGGAGTCATGTGTCACCTCTTTTCCTATTGCAATCCTTTAGTTTATGGAACTACAAACTTTGATGGTAAAATTGAAGCAATTCCAATGGCCCTGCAAAATCTTTTGTATAGAATCTCACATTTTCATCAAGCATTTACTCCCTTAGGTTCCAAGGCGGCAATTATAGCAATTACTCCCAAGTTGTCACAAAAAACCAAATTATTATAAAATGTTGGAAAATCTTTGCCAAGTGAGTGGTAATCAGGGTTGCCAACCCGTACGATAATTATTGGGGCATACGATAATTTGAATGCATGTACTCATGGCTATCAACCCGTATGATATAATAATAATAATAATAATAATAATAATAATAATAATAATAATAATAATAATAATAATAATAATAATAATTGATACCAGAAAAATATAATTTTCATTGGTTTGCCACACCAGCGAAATGCAATTAATTACAAATAGCAACACCACTTTTGCCCTCATGGCCTGTCTCCACCCCTCTAAGACAACCGTTTCATATCATACTAATCCTTCTATCCTTTATCCTCTTGTTGCCAGTGTGCCCAGATCTGGTGATCTCAATGAAGAAAGCACTGTTCAAAAAATCGATGATTAATGGGGAAAACTTGGAATACGTGATATTCCGTGTGAAATAAGCATGCCTGAACCTGTTAGTTTCTGGAGTGCTGTTAACACATGTGTCACCTTGGTGGAAATATTGACTTCAAAGAACTGGCAGAGGTTACATTATCAGTGATTTCATTGCCCCACAGAAACACTTCTTGTGAAAGAGGTTTTCCAAACTGGGTTTAATAAATACCAAAATTAGTAATAGATTGGCTCTACACACAGTAAATGGACTTATTCAGTCATCTCAGTTTATGAAAGAATGTGGTTGGTCCGAAAATCTGCAAGTCACCGAGAAGATGTTAAGGTTTATCTAAACAACAAATTCATATAATGCTGCAACAGTTGAGGAACCTGATGAACTTTCGGATGAATAGTGAGAGAAACATAAGTACTAAAGTTGTAATACTGATTGAGGTCACCAATCTTATAAGTGGATACCATAAACATCAATACTATTACATTTTCATAAGTGTTATGCTGATACATTTATTGTTATAGCACTTTGTTTATGATGTACGATAATTTTGAATCCAAATCTATAATTTTGAGTGGCCGGTGCGATAATTTTACTTTTAAACATTGGCAACCCTGGTGGTAATGACAAAGCTGATTTTCTTGCAAAAAGGGTACCAGCAGTGTACAGAAATCTATAGTTAATCTACCATTTAATGCAGCTAAAAGATTAGTCAACTCTGAATTCAAAAAGATTATTGCAAAATGTTACTATGAAAAATAAAAAAATAAAATATGGTAAACTACCAAACATTCAAACAGTAATTCCTGAATATCCTTGAAAAATGGCAGTCGCAACCTTCAGGATGATTACATGATTGTCTGGCAGAGCATTTGAACAGAATTGGGATATATTCTCTTACCACTCTGTCCTCTATGTGATCTGCAAGAGGAAATGGACCAACCTTCACATATGCCCGGCCACTTCTAGCACCCCATCCATGAGTGAAAAATATTGGAGAGCAAGAGGACTAATGACTTCATTGTCAGGAATCTAGCATTAGCCAACAACATATTGAGTTGACCTGTAATGACCCAATATTGTCACGTGCCAAAATGTGCATAGTTCTCTCTTAGAATATTTACCATAAGCAACAATTTAAAAGTTATTAGAGAAGTTGCAAGAACTAAATTGCGTATGTTGCAGATGGTCTTACCCAAATGGCCATTTTGTTAGTACTGTTCACAATTAATAAAAAAGGATATTTTAATTTTGTTTTGTGTTCACTAATAATCTAACAGCTCTGTGTTTAGCCTTATAGAATAGAAACTGTGTGATGCTCATGTGATACTTGGCACTCAATTGGGAGAGACAGATGATTTCAAGTTAACCGTTTTAGAGTACCTGTACTGTCATGATACAAGATGCTGAACAAATGTGTCTCAATTGTTTACCCTTGTGTTTGCAGTGAACAAATATAGTAGCATAAATATGGTCCTTGAGTAAAAAAAGGGGGGTAATGGAGTTTGTACTAGTCTATCCACTGCTGACCATGATTACATACATGCAGTAAATAAATCCATAACTACCAAGCATTCTTTGACTGATTAGACCGGCCCATGGTGGCAAGGGACTGGCACACTCTCTGCCAGAGTTACGCGTAAAGGACCAGCAAGTCACTGGTACAGAACACTAACTACTGTACTAACTTGCATTAGACTCACCTGCATCATGTCAGGTGTTGAAGTTGGTTACCTTCAATGCGAACACATTCTCTATATCTCCAAAAGCAATTCTGGTTTACTCTCAAAACTTTATGTTGACTGATTGCCTGTATTTCTCTAGTGATTTTGTCCTTCAATTCTTGTAATGTGTGCAGATTTAATGTGTACAATTTATTCTTTAACACTCCCCATAAATAAAAATTGCATGTAGATGGGTCAGGGGAACGAGATGGCCACAATCCTTGACTAATTATTCTGTCACCATACCCAATTTGCAACTCATCCATAGAATTACCAGCAGTGTGTGCTATAGCTGAATCCTGCTGAAACCAGTTACACAATCTTTCACTTCTTGTTAGTTGCAGAAGAAAATACTTAAAATAGAATTTACATAAACATGTGAATCAACTGTTGTATCGTAAATATGAAACTGATAATTCTATGCTTGGTGAGGAGCTTCATGAATAATATGGTGATTTTCGGTAGCCCATCAATAATTGTTCTGAGTAGAAACTGATCTATACTCTGTTCATCAAGAGATTAGAGGAGATATAAACAAAGCACCGGTTTGTATCACTCCGCAGCTACGTGCTTTCACAATGACGCAACACAGTTACCTACCGCTACGCGTAGATATAATATGCATTTTACACTACTAAAAGGATATATTTACTTGATCCAAATAACATGTAGCACATGGAAATTAACTGCTACTTATGTCATCTGCGTCCACAATAATACTTTTTCATTTCCTGTTTACAATCTCGAAACCAATCTCCAGAAGCAGCTTGTGGAGGGAAGTTCGTTTTAAATCTGGAAGATCGGTTCAGAGTTAACTGCCAACAGCACTTTGTTTAAGGTGGAGGTTCATTGTTAACAAAAAATTGAACTTTTCGATGGATTGCAGATCTCACACTCACAAATTCGTCGCAAACTACATCCACCATTTATCTGGTACGTGGAAGCTTTTGGCTGGAATATTCACCAACTGACGATTTTTCTTTGCGTGTGTTGTAAATACTTGCAACTGACACACGGGTAAACTCGGATGTTAATTTCATCACGTCTTCGATAGCAAGTTCGGGATATTTCTCGCAGAACTTGTTAAACACGTTCAATATTATTGTCTTTTCAACACTTCGCAACGGTTTGCCACGCTTATGTTTTACAACACTCACTTATTCCGCCATGTTACTTTCATACTGAATAATGCGCGCGCAGAATGAATTAGGCTGGTTACAGATTCACTTAACTGCGTATTCCTACACTTTAACTATGCTTAGTACACTTAGTTCATGCTTTAGCAAACATTAAGTGACAATTCAGACTTCAGTAACAGTATTTCTTATAGGGACTATTTAGAGGGCGAAAGCGTCAAGAGGGCGCGCTGTGGTCAAAACGCACGTGGCTTTGTTTACGTCTCCTCTAATCTCTAGATGAACAGAGTATAGAAGGTAAAACTATGCTTCATTAGTGAAGAACGTCAAAGGTGGGTCCATGTGGCCATTATGAATGGACTGCTAAAACCAATTGCATTAATTAACCCTACTTACAGAATTTTGTGATTGTAAAGCATGAACTCTAAAGTTTCAGAAGTTTCGTTGCCACGAAAGCTGATGTGCTAAACGTCTTGGTGATTTTTATCTATGTGGAACATTAAAGAATAAAGTGTATGCATCAAATTCGCACATGTTACAAGAATTGAGGGACAATATCACGAGAGAAATATGGGCAATCAGTCAACATGAACCTTTGTGAGCAAACCAGAATTATTTTCACATTAAAGATGATTAATTTCAACATCTGATGTGATGCAGGTGAGTATAATCCAAGTTAGTATTCTATACCCTTGACTTTCCGGTCCTTTATACGTAACTTTTGTGGAGAGCGCACTGGTCCCTTGTCGCTGTGGGACGGGACAGTCGGTTTAAGAATGCAAGATATAATCAGTCCTAGGCTTAGCACTGGAATTGATGTAAACAAATCATTTTGTTGTTAACCATTCATAAGGTCAATCAGTTAATGAATAATTTATTATTTTAAACACATGAGTCATGTGTGGGCAAAGTGGAGAGGTAGAATTATGTCTGAAAAATTAAATGCCATAGCTGGGATTTGCACCATGGATCTTGTGTCTGCACATGGAAAGTCGTACCAGCAAATCGCCATGGTAGCTCAGTGGTTAGAGTAACCATGCATAGAGGGTAAGATCCATGGTTCATCTTTTTATTAAATTATCAAAATGTGTTAGTGTATAGGCTCTGTTGTTTCATATTATTGTGGCCTGCCCAATAATCAATGCTTGATATTCATGAGTTTATTGCACAAATTTTATGTGTCAGTTTTTTTATATATATAAAATAAAACAAGTAGGTACAAATTTCAATTTCACAAGTTTGCTGCAGTTATTCTTGGTTATACAGTGTTTAATTCTACAGTATAAATAGCCGAAATAAATTGGTGTACAATCAATCTGATGTGTTGCACTCACATAACTTTCTGTACTCTTGAACTATTCTTACAAACTCTTATTCTTTTATCTTCATATTAGTCAAGATACACATCTAAATTATCATATTGTTTATTTCCTTGTGGGTACAAGGGGCATATGGGAATACAGTAGCCGTTTGGTGATAGTCAAATGTTTTAGAGCTTTGAAACTCCGTACTTTTTTCATGACCAGTTAAAAAGGTGAGTAACTATCTGCCATTTGAAAAAAGTTTAAGTACTGCGAAAATCATAAATAACAAGAAATATCTTCAAAGTGGTTCACACCATAAAAAATGCATATAGACATTACGTGTGTTTTAACGAGATCTACATTTGTTTTGTATTGTAAGATTTGGTCTATCTTTTACGGTTTGCCAACTATGCAAGTCATCCCCTGCTTACAATACATAGTAGGGAAAATAAAAAAGGGAATGCAATATATTGCTTGTTAGTTACATTTAAAATCCCCTTCCTTATTTTGTTGATAACTGAGTTATAGTTATACTTCTATATTTTTTCTAATTTATTTTATTTGTCCTGTAGATCGTACACATGATATAGGACATGTCAAAAAATACAGTAATATAGTAATATGTAATATAGTAGCTTAATAAACGTCCTATATCATAGTAGCAATGCAATGGTTTGAGTGTATATTTATAATAACCTGCCTTGTTTTTAGCAGAGAATCCACACCACCAATTACAGCTGGGGAAGGTTTAACTCCAAGTGAAGAAATAGTCCATTTGCGGCGTCAGATGGCAAAACTGAACAGGCGTGTCATGGCCATAGAACTAGACAACTTGCAGCGACAGCAGCGTGAGAAAATCATCTACGCCGTAGGTCTTGCATACTTTTTCTTCAAGACTGTCTTTTGGCTTGCCAGGTCATCGTAGTAACTTGGAATTATAACACTAGCGCATTCTAGAAGCAGTTGAATATGTGCTTATTATTCATATTAGATATCTTGTAATTTGTAATATAACGGAAGGAAATACTGGTGCTCTTGAAATGAACTTGTCGCATGACAGCGCTGTTAGCCCAGATGGGCAACTTCTGTTTTTAACTAGTCCTTTTTTCATGACATAAGCACTAAGAGCTTTGAGAGTTCTGATTTAGTGTGGGTATATACTGATGCATGCACTCTGGTGATTGGGAGTGTGCCAAAGAACAAAACAAGGTGACCACCAGAATCATAATTGATAAAATAATTTACATTCATTTACACTTTACAATTGTAAACAATTTTCTCTTTTAAGACATTATATCTGCTCTGTTAAGTGTAAAATAAAGGTTTCTCATATCTGTTTATTGGTACATTTATTTTGTAGCTCCTATTAAAAAAACAAATGTGTTGCATACTCTCTACTCAATCTTCTAAGTGCTTCTTGTTAATCAAGAGGAACATTTAGTACACATTTTGTTGCAAGTATAAGAATAAGTAGGTTAAAGTGATTGTCAGGTTTTATAAAAGCAGCTCGCTATGTGATCTCTTTGAAATTCTATGCTCTTTGCATGATCACATGAAAAAGTAGTGACTTTCCACAAATATAATAAATATATTAGATACTATAAGTTTCTTAATTAAGGAAATTAAAAGTATTAACAGTGAAGCAACAAGATTCTAAAGTAAGAACAAATTAGAAACTAAAAACTTCACTTATCTTAGTAACGTTGCAACTTCTTGCAACATTGCTAAGATAAGTGAAGTTTTTAGTTTCTAATTTGTTCTTACTTTAGAAACTATCAGTTTCACTTATTATTTGCTACAACTTCTTGAAATTAAACCCAATCTGCAGTTTCATGATATATTTATTACATCATCGGTGCTACATCGGTACATGAATGATGTGATAAATACTTCTATGACACGAAACTGCAGTTTGCATAGTATTTCAAGAATTTGCAGCTAAATGAAGCAGTTATGTAGTCTCTAAATAATTGTTATATTTAAGCATGTAAAGTGGTGTTGTATATGGCTTTATTAGAATTCACTCTAATACAAAGAACAGTATCTTTAAACAAAATAGTATTTAACAACAAAATAATATTTTAGTATACAAAATATTTTGAGGAACAGGAACATCTTGCATTTTGCTTCTGGCATTCCAATATACAGCTAATAAATTGCCTTATTGCTGTTGAATTGGTTTGAGACCTGTACATTGAGATGTGTTGAATCCATCACTGATTTAGTTTTTTGCAGATGACACTCTTCTGTTGGGAATATGTTTATTCTTGTTAGGCAGTCATGTTATGTTTCCAGTCTGAAAATTGCTACTGCTATTTTCCTTGACTTATTTTTAGTCTATAAATCATGTATTTCTGCCACTGCTTTGTTTTAATGAGTGGGGTAATTTCACTCTTCCATATTGTTTGAATTTTATTTATGGTAATCTTGATTGTGTTGACTGTGGTTTATTTCCCAATGTGAACTGTAGTACCTTTTATCTGCTATTTCATTGCCTTCTACTCCAACACGGGCAGGAATTCAGTGTAATGTGAAAGTTTTCTATAATTTGTTTAATTTATTTAATACATGTTTGATGTCTTGAATTCGAAACGAGTAAACTTTAGTAGTCAAAGATACAGCTTGTATAGCAGCCAAAGAATCTATAAGTGGGACTCTTTTTCAAATGATTTAATTCTGTAAATCAGATTTTGTAGAGCCAAATAGATAGCTTTGATTTCTCCATTGAAATTATTATACTTACTGAAGCATATTGTGGGAATGATTTACAAGAGACCTCAGTCCCTGCACCTCTGTTACCTACATAAAAGATTGGTCAATTCTGAATTCAAAAAAATTATTGCAAAATATTATTATGAAAAATCAGAAAATAAAAGATGGGAATACCAAACATTCAAACAATAATTCCTGAGTATCCTCGAAAAATGGCAGTTGCAACCTTCAGGTGGATTATGGGACATGATTGGCAAAACATTTAAACAGAATTGGGATATATTCTTCACCACTCTGTCCTCTATGTGATCTGCAAGAGGAAATGGACCAAGACCACCTTCAAATATGCCCGGCCACTTCTAGTGCCCCATCCGCCAGTGAAAAATATTGGATAGCAAGAGGATTAATGACTTCATTGTCAGAAATCCAGCATTAACTAACAACATCATTTTTAGTATGGTAAGATTTGGAGTTATGAAAAGTCATCCAGAGTAAATAGGCCTACGTGGGCTATAGCCAGAAAATTCAAAATATACATTTCTTTTGTCATAAAAACATCTCAAAAATATGGCATTTTAATCAAAATTAAGGGCCATTTTCAAGAAAATCAAAATTTTCCATGTAAAGGTTAGTCTTCGGTAGAGCAATTTTCTTCAAAATCTTTGTGTCGTATCCTTGAAAGACTTAAATACCGAATTTTCATTTTTCAGTTATGCTGTCCACAGACTGACACACAGACCTTTTTCTAAAAAGGCTTTTTTTGAATTCAGGGGGCCTTGAAACATATTTCCAGTGAAATCTCGACATGAAATTTTTGGGTGCAATACAATAGTTCCTCTACTTTGCTAAACGTAGTAGAGAAAGTAAAAATGTACAGGGTGCAGCAGAAACAATAACCCACTTTAAATTACACAGCATTGTTGGAGACAGCTTTCTAGAGAATTTATGTTGGTACCAGTGTGTAGTGCAGTTTGAAGCATTGGTCAAACAGACATCATACGTTTGAGATGAAATGTTTTTCAAATGTGTGATAGTGTCGTGTGAGTGCAGCAGCATTTGTTTCAGTAACATTTTGACATTGGTCAGAATGTTCAAGGGCTGTCACAAAAGATGGTTACAACAGTTCAGAGCATCTGCAACAAAAAAGGTCTCTGGTAGGCCACATATGGTTCACACCCCAGAGCATATTGCAAAGACAAAAGCTGCTTTAGAGCAAAGTCCAATGCAATCAGTTCGTCAGCATTTACAGGTGCTGAATATATTGTACAGAAATGTACAACAGATTTTGCATCAGGATATAAAATTCCATCCCTATGAGCTCCAAGTGATGCAGAAATTATTGCCCAGACATATGCAGGCACATCAGAATTTCTGTGCACGGCATTTGGAGAAGATGAATATTCAGCTCGATTTTCTCAGCAATCTCATAAGGTCTGACGAGGCCCATTTTCACTTATCGGGCTATGTGAGCAAACAAAATTCTAGCTACTGGTTGCCTAACAATCCTAGTTAGATTCATAAAAGCCCACTTGATAGCGCAAAAGCTATTGTGTGGTGTATTCACATAGAAATATAGACCATAATAGGCGACATTCTTCATAAGGTTATAGCAAATATGCATGCCTGTTCAAAAATTGCATCATCAACAGTGGTAGAGAGCTGAAGGATATAATTTATAAAAATCTGATATGTTGCACTCACATGACTTTCTCTATTCTTGTACTAACCATTCTTACAAACTCTTATTCTTCTATCTTCTTTGTGTTAGTTGAGATAAACATTTGCAGAAATTATCTTATTGCTCGTTTTCTTGCACATACTGCAACAGGAATATGGGAATACAGTAGACTTTGAGCAATGGTAAAATCTTTCAAATTCCGTTCTCTTTGCACAGTTAACATAAAAATAAATGGCCATGTTCCATTTGACAGAAGTATAAGTTCTCCAAAACTTACACAAATAATGAGGAATATCTCCGAAATGGTTCACTGTACAGAAAAAAATTATTTACACATCAATTGTGTGTTTTAGCAAGATCTGCATTTTTTGTATAGTAAGCTTTGGTCTATCTCTTACAGTTTACCAGTTATGCAAAAGTCAACCAGAGTAAACAGGACTTCATGTACCATAGCCAGAAAATTCAAGTTATACAGGATGGAATGGAAGTCATTACATACCTTCTAATATGTGCTTCATAGAAGCATTAGAAACAAAAAAAGTCGAATGGCATTTTGTTTTTTGATCAGCTGATTTTGAAAAAATAAATAGTTTTTTATCCAAATTGTATGCATAATTCCATAAAAATATTAGAAGATAACAGTTAGTTACTTGTAAGATGCATAAAGTTACTTAGTTCTGACATAGCTTTGGTTGTAATTATGAGATATCACACAGGGTTTCGAACTTATTAATCACTTAACACGTGAAGGAATTCTGTGAACAGCTCTTTGGGATGTGAAGTATGTCGACAACGTTGCGTTGAGGTTGGTCAGGGAATTGACCTGGTTTTTGCATGTAAACAGATTGGGCATTTTCACTTTTCGTGTAATGTTTTGGGAGCTGATGCTTGTGATTGGCTTACTCTCACACAGGATACACAGAAGGACAAGGCATGGTATCTGTTTATGTTCCCAAGACGCACTATTAGGAAGTTTGCTTATGTACTGAACTAGGGAAAGTGCCACCCACACAATCTGCAGTTTTGCCAGCTTGTTTTCGACTAAACTAAAATATCTCTGTAGGAAATGGTCAGAGACAAAAACCTAAGATACAAGTGTTCCAAATATCAAGATCTAAATTAATGTAATGACTTCCCTTCCACCTGGTATATTTCATTTGTCATAAAAATGTCTCAAGCATATAAATAAATGTTACCGGTCATGGCATTCTTTTTCAGTCTTACTCTACCCTTTCCAATTACGTTCTACACACGGCTAGTGTGGAAAAACATTAATTCATTAATTGATCTTATAGTTGGTTATACTAGAAACCCGTGACATAAGTACTTACAGCATTGTAAGTCACCATTAAGGTATGTTATCTCAAAGTAAAATTGGGATCTCCTTGTGTGGTTTACCGAGAATAACACGAGTGAGTTGGAGAATTTAGTCATATCAGCACTTTGGCCAAGATAGCTTAGTGGTTAGAGCAGCCGGACTGTAACCGGTACATCCGTGGTTCATATCCTGGTCATGGCATTCAATTTTTCAGTCTCACTCTACCCTTTCCAATTACATTCTACACACAGCTAGTGTGGAAAAACATTAATTACACCAATCATTTGGATCTTATTTTAAGTCTTCCATTAAAATTATATGCCAAGTGTACATTTATTCTCAGAGGCCACTGTTTACACCATTTGAATTGCGAGCATTTGCTAATCTTTCTTTTCAATAAACAGTATCGAAATGATTGTAAAAAATCTTGAAGCCATTACAGAAAACCCACATATACAGCTTCAAATCAGGAGCTCGCTAACACTTCATATTCAACTAACAAACTCCCCCTTGGCAACGAGGAATTTCAACAATCCTCCATGTAGCACTACAAAATGCTTAATAGTCAGCAATAAAATTAAAATGTTCAAAAGAACCCAAAAGTATCGGAGAAATCACCACCCTCTGCACTCAAGAGCCAAAATGACAATTTGTAAAGTTTATTTACCATCCTTGTCTACATCACTTCGCTAAACTCTTCAAAAAGCACAACATAGAAACACTAGCTTCACAGAACAAACATAGAATAAAACTTACTTACCTTCCAGTTAAAGATAAAATTCCATAACAGCAAAAATCCAGTATTTATGCCACTAATTGTGATAATTGTAACTTGGTGTGTGTATGCCAAACAAACCACATGGAAAGAACATTTCAGATACATAGCCAACATGCAATTGACCACTGTTTCTGGATCACCAGATGTACAAACCTAAACTTGGTGAAACTATACACCTTACAAAATGCAAGCATCAAAAAATGAACTTTGGACAGCTTAAGTAGGTTCATCAAGGTAACATCAAAGGACTCCATCTCCATGCCCAGGACATTCCAACATATGTAGCCAGAAAAAAGGTGAAGTGAAAGCAAACACTTCCAAAACATATTGGATTACATTTCTAGTAAGTGAAGCTACAATTTATCAACTGGCTCAAGATTCAATTCAAGTATTCTTTCACTTCACCGTCTTCTGAATATCATATTAATGAAACTGTGTATATTATTAAATTTTATTCTTTTAACAAATTATGTGTACAATGTTGAATGTATTTACAGCACAGCATCTTGAAGCACCATCACTCAGCCATTGGCTCTTCACCTTCAACATCTCTGCATTTAGCGTGCTGTAGCTCTCGCCGTATTTCAGGTGTGATACTGTGATGAGACTGAGATTTCAACAACTCCAACAAAGCAGTGCGTTGCTCAGAACTGATATCTCCCTTGTATCTCTGAACAAATGTGAGGAGTGCTTGATGCCACAGGACAGGCAGCTCTCGACGATCACGCTCAAACCTGTGAGGCAAGAATTATTGTTTCCAGTCATTGAACAAATTATTTATTTTGAACCTCAATTTCTAAAGATCTTATTGTGCATCATTAGTAGAGGCCAGCTCTTATAGTCAATATTTTATGTCAATCTCTCATGGTCCAACTTTTAGGTCAAAAGCATTATATACAACAGAAGTTAATTGTCAGACATACAGAGTTGGATACAACTTTGTTGCATACAATTTCTATCCTATTTTTTGTATCCAACTGTTTCTATTGAACGTGACTGAGTTGCTGATTCTTTGGAAGAAGATTGTGATATGGACAGAATGTTAAAATTAGTGACAAAGATCAATGTTCCTGTAAAATTAATCCAAATACTTTATCGTTTGACATTGTTTATTACTGTTATTGTCATAATTACTGTGATTGATTTTTCCAAATATCTTTAAAATATTAACCATTTGTTTATTCATTAAGCAAATTTGTTGTTTATAGTGATCCCAAGTACCCAGACTTTTTTCAAGTAATCATGTTGAAACATTAATACATCTCATTTTATAAAATGAGATTGAGTAGTGTTGCCGTAGATGGGCTTAGACATACGCAATCTTGCAAAACCATGCCAACTTGATGTGAAGAAATCCCCTACATGCCCTGCAGTGGACAGAGGTTGGCAATTACGAATCTGAGAGGAACAGAGTGCAATTTAAAACTGGAATAGTGGGCGTAACATTTGTAGAAAGTGTTATGATATGAAGATCCCCTTTTCCTCATTCCCTTTAGCTTTTAGTTATTAATGCTAATCTGCATTTAAAATAAAGTAATCATCAGTATGTTGCTATAATATTTCCAGTAAAATCTGATGTTTAAAGCATTTCATTTGTCAATCACCTGTCACATGTAACTCTCACAAAACTTTGTATTTATTTCATAAATGTACACTATGAAATTTATTCCCATTTTAAGGTTATGTACCTACTGTACAACTGCATGATCTTATGATTTCATAGTTATTGCTGGTTTGTGCCTCAAAAACACAACTTTCATAAACGTGTATTATGAACCACAGGGTTCTTCATTTAAAACTTACTGGGCACATGGCATTTCTCCTGCATGCAATTTGCTGTGCCACAGCCAACTTTGCTCCTACATAAACTCTGCACATAAAGCATGTATAACACTCTTACCTTAAAGAAGAAGCTGGAAATGTCATCCACCCTCAGCTAAACAAGAATTATATTGGGAGAACACATTCTGATTCACACGATTAAGTTGGGCCATTGTAATATTTCCAATTTCATTTATATTATTTTGTTTTAGTTCTTCCAATGTATGAGGATTTTTCTAAAACTAAAACTGCATAAGTGTACAAGTGTCCATGTTGTAAAACAAGGTAATCCAATATCATGAATGCATTATTGTGACTGGCTTCTTTCATCAATGAATGACGGTTTAATTGATCCACATTTTCTGTTCTATTCCGATGAGGCGTGGTTGCACCTAAATAGTCGTGTCAACACTCATAACAGTCACTACTGGGCCTCAGAAAATCCACATTGCATTCAAGAAATCCTTCATTATGATCGGAGAGTTGGTGTTTGGTGTGCTAGATGCATAAATTGGTCCAATAGTCTACGAGCAGACTGTAAATGCAGAGAGGTATCAAAATGACATTTTGACAGAAGAAGAGAAATCATATGGATGGTTTTAACAAGATTCTGCAACTTCCCATACAGCAGAGTCCATGAATAAAATTAGGCAGTATCTGAAGATAAAGTGATTAGTGCTCTCCCGGTCTAATTGTGATGATTTTTACTTGTGGGGTAATCTGAAAGACAAAGTTTCCCACATGTGGGATTTGTGGTGGAACGAAGCGGCACTGGGGTGGATTTCCTCCAAGTTCTCCGGTTTCCCCCATCATCTCATTCCATGTATCAGTGTCACTGCCTGTGGTGCCATATGTAGCAAACGCGGGCATTAAACACTACAAAAAAAAACGACAAAGTTTACAAGACAAATCCTCATACATTGGAAGAACTAAAACAAAATATTAGAAATGAAATCGAAAACATTACTGTGGTCCAACTTAATCAGAATGTGTTCTCCCGATGTAATGCTTGTTTAACCAAGGATGAACGACATTTCAGCATCTTCTATAAGGCAAGTGTTATACATGCTTTACTTGCAGAGTTTATGTAGGAGCAAAGCCAGCTGTAGCACACCCAATCGCACACAGGTGGTTTTAAATGAAAAACCCTGTATATTCCCATTTAAGGTTATCTACCAACTGCACAACAATGAGAATATAGTTTCCCACCTTCATGTCTATGCCACCTCCATTTATCATCTTATATGCATTGCCGACTACACACTTCCAAAGTCATGCAAATGATGTGCTCGCATCTTTCATTGCTGCTTTCATCTCTCATATGTTGCATCCACTAGGGTTGTCAACAGCCACATTAGTTTGTGCATGTTTATATAATAGTGATCATCATATAAAGCTTTTCAGCTTGAAATTCCTGCTTTTATATTTACAAATGCTTTGCTGATATTAAATCTGTTTCAATTTATTTATTTCTCTTTCTTTCTTTCTTTCCCTGATTACCCTCCCCTTATGTAGGACTTAACAAGCCAGTGCCTAGGGTCAGATGCCTGTCTGGGAGCAGAAGGACCTCTGGACCAGACAGAGTGAAGACCTGGAAGCAGGTGGTCAGCCAAGCACCAGGTATGAGAGTGAAGAAGAGGATATGAAATGCAGGAGAAATGGATGATTAGAAGGGTGATAATGGAGTAATTGGTGGCATGAATGGCAGGAGAAACTGGAGAACCCAGAGAAAACCCACCACAAATACCACATGCGGGTACCGCCTAGGTGGTAGGTGAGAGGTATAACCACTCAGTCACGATGCCACCATTATAATTCCAGACTCAGGGAAGGATGAGGAACAATCTTGGTTGGAGAAAAATTCCCGGGAATCCTTGCACAGCAGGCAGGTGCTCTACCAACTGCGCTACGGGGCAGCCTTGAATTTTTAGAAAATATTTTGTGTGTTACACTATTCCTTTTGGATTGTATAAAGTTAAGTTTTGTAACTTTTAATTCTGAAATACCTCCAATAGTTTAGCTGCAATTCATTTTTGGCCTCTCCTGTAAAATTTTATTTTTTGGATTTTTTTTTGCTTTATCAGTATGCTTTTTACAGTTAAATCTAAAATCTATTATTAGTTCTAAAAAGTCTGTTTCTGCTACCTGCTGAATTAGTCTGTTTTCTAGCTTCAGTTGAATACCCCCCTTGGCTATCTGGTACGCCCCATGTAGATCTTGGGATGACCATACACCAGAAGTCCACGATGCCTATTTCAAGTATCCGCACGTGTTTCTTAGAATTTTTGTCAGGTTACTCTGACCGTAGGTATATTTACACCGATGGATCAAAGAACACCAACGGTGTTGGATGTGCTTATGTTTATGGAACCGAACCATATACATTCGGTTTTCCAAATAGCACTTCCATTTTTACTGCAGAGCTTTATGCAATTTATCGAGCCATTTTGTATGTTCGCCGTCGTAAATTAGGTGACTGCCTGATTTTGAGCGATTCCCTTAGTGCACTGCAGAGCCTTTGTCAGTTGTACAACCCCCACCCTATTGTACAACGTATCCAGGATGCCCTCCATGTTTTACATGCTTCTGGTGTTGATGTGGTGTGTGCATGGATTCCTGGTCACGTAGGTTTGCCTGGGAATGAAATGGCAGATTTAGCAGCAAAGACGGCAACTACAGAACCCAAAATTATCATCTCACGTGTTACTTCGGAAGACTTTAGGCCTGAAGTGCGGAGAGCGGTGCTGTCGTCCTGGCACGACGAGTGGTCAGCTCTCCGCGGTAATAAGCTTAGAGAAGTGAAAGAACTTCCGATAAACTGGGTAACCTCCTGTCGCACATCTCGTCGCGAGGAGGTTAATCTGGCTCGATTAAGAATAGGGCACTGCAATTTTTCGCACGGTTACCTATTTAAAAGGGACCCTGCGCCTCTATGTCCGCTGTGTGACAACGTTTTGTCGGTTCGCCATGTGCTCCTAGAGTGTTACTCTCTAGCGTACCTTCGGGATTCTCTGCAGCTGCCTGCCAGACTTGCAGAGGTCCTAGCGGACGACAAAACAGCGGTTGATAGAGTTTTTAATTTTTTAGCGCAGTGCAATATAAATTTGAGGATTTAAAATTTTTAATTATCTGTTTCTGATTTTGGACATATTTATCACCTTGTTTCATATCTGGCTATTGCCACTGCTTTTTACCTTTGTATATTTTTCTTGTTGCTAGTATTTTTATTTTTTGAGTGAAATTTATATCTGGCTATTGCCATGAGTCTGTTAAGGGCGCTGATGACCTAGAAGTTGAGCGCCCTTAAACCAAATCTAATCTAATTCAGTTGAATATTGGGCTGTGTTCCGTTACTTAACATGATTTGCATCCCCTCTGTTTTGTTAACCACTTCACCTATTATCCCAAGAATACTCGTAATTAAGAACTGGTTGAAAAATTTCTATCCCAAGTTATCTTGTATACATTTCAATCTTAGTTCTCTGTGGTTTAATTCCAACCATTATCGTTCAGAACCTTTTAATTTAGCACTAGATGGAATGACTGTCTTTGTGCTCCATGATATTTAGAATTAATATATTGACTGCATTGAAGAAATATTTACATTTCTCCAACAATGAAGATTACAAACCTGCAACACATCCAAATCCAAAATTAAATAAAATTTGGAATGATAGCATTTTCCTTGAGGATTCTGGCAGCTTCAGTTCTGGAGTATTAACTGAAAATGATTCTGATTCAGATTCAAATAATTTTGTAGATCTAAATGCAGCAAGACAATGTAACTCCAGCTCCACCAAGATATCCATTTACGTCAGCTTCTAGCCTGAACTTTATAGTGGATCACTCAGTATTTCTGCCTGTATTTTAATGATGAGCTACAGCATGTAATAACAAGAGAGACAAAGCATTTTTCTTTATGTATTAACACAATAAAAAACAATGTAACAAACGCAAGAAAACTCGGGTAATAGAAAGGTTAACACCCATTGTTGTTTCTATATTTTGTTGAGTGTTTTAAGTCTGATTCTTACATATAACACCTAAGTAATAACCAGTGACTACAAAACGTAAAGAAAAAATCTGATGTGTTGCACTCACATGACTTTCTCTACTCTTGTACTAACCATTCTTACAAACTCTTATTCCTCTATCTTCTTCGTGTTAGTTGAGATAAACATTTACAGAAATGTGTTATTGCTTATTCCCTTTTAGGTACAAGGGAAATATGGGAATACAGCAGGCTTTGAGTAATAGTCAAATCTTTTAAAGCTTTGAGATTCTGTTCTCTTTGCACACTTATGGCCGAGTGCATCAACCTCGGTAGATATGAGCTGTTACGATACAGCGGTTAAACTATTACCGTGGTAAAGTGATAAATGCTGTGCACCATTGCTAATCCACGGTTTGAATGCCGCGGTTTCATAGCACCTGGTTTCCTTGGTATTTTTCTCCTCCGAAGCAATTCCGGTAGTATTCAGAAGGCAGTGATTACTTTCGACATTCACTTGTTTGTTGTGTTTGTTAGTGGGTGGTGTCCATTTGTGATGCCCATAACCAAAGTTTTACTGGCATTTCATTTGCGTGATGGACCAAAATAAAAAAATAGACGATAAGCCCTCAAAACACTCTAGAGTGCCGAATTATAGCGCTCATGAGAATTTATTGAATTTAGTGGATAAATACAAGTCCATAATAGAAAATAAAAAGGCGGATGGTGCTACCATTAAAGACAATGAGAATGGTTGGCAAAAAATCCGTCACAAGTTTAGCTGTGAGCCTGGTAAACTAATGCATACAACATTTATAATTTGAATGTTTTATTATCATTCTACTGTATGCATTCGTCTTATTATTTGTTTAATGTGCAGGTACCACAAAAAGGACACACACAAACTTAAAAACTGTATACGAAAATTTGAAAAGAAAAGCTAGGAGAGCTTCAGCCAGCGAGAAGGTAGAAACAAGACTGGGGGTGGATCTAAAGCATTGCCAAAAACTGGAAGGATTTAGATAAAAGGGCGCTTGCGATGAGCATGGAAAAAAAGTATATGCTGCTAGCCCTCATGACTCAGATGTGGGTTATGCAGTTTTATGTACTGAGGTGATAACGAGGCAATGGCATCTGAAACCCTGTGTATTATGCGATATGCCATGGTTCTGTCTATGTCACTCATGTCACCAATTACCACTTGAAATGTTCCTAAACCAAACTAAAACTAAACCCCGGCGCAACAGCCCATGAAGGGCCAAAGGCTACCACCCAGCCGCTGCGTCCCCCACCTCTGCCCACTACAGGCGTCATTGGTGGGGTGCAGTACTGGAGAGTGGGACGAGGTCAGTATCCCGAGCCCTCCCGGCCAGTTACATGGTCTTTTCAACCTGGAGCCGTTACTTCCACATCAAGTAGCTCCTCAATTGGTCCACCCGAGACCTAACGAGGCTGAGTTCACCCTGTGCCAGACCTCCCAGAGGGGGAAAAATCCCCATGCTGATACCGCGGATCGAACCCGGGTCCTCCGCACCAGAGGTAAGTGCGCTACCAACTGCGGAGGTGGTCCTTGAAATGTTCCAGTCGCATAAAATCATAGTGCTGCAAGAAGGCAATTTGATTTCTAGGCGATATTAGATAGTTCCTTGCTGTAGGAAACTCGAGTTGTTGCCCAGTTTCATCTAAAATTAAAGTTACCGTTTCTTTTTTCAAACGGAATCTTGTTTGAAATGAAACGTCATTCAGTTCCTCAAACAGATCCCTCCTGTCTTATAATATTCTCTCTTCGTTGCATTCAAATCGATGGAGATACTGAAGGTATAACATATAATTATTAAACTCCATGTTGGATTCTTTACCGAGGTTTTCGTTGAAAACCGGTCCCCAGCGACTGGTAAACATTTTACCAGGGTTAAACGCCAGTAAAGTCGAAACCGAGCTTGATGCAACAGAAATACAACTTTACCCTAGTAAACTATAAACTTTACCACAGTATTCTCTTAACCGAGATTGGTGCACATGGCCATTAACATATAAAAAAAATGAACAACGATGTTCCATTTCACCAAAGTTTAAAGTTTTTTGAAACTGACACACATAACAAAGAATATCTCCGAAATGGTTCACTCTACAAAAAAAAATTAGTTAAATATAAATTGTGTGTTTTAGGGAGATCTACATTTTACAGTAAGATTTTGTCTATCTCTTACAGTTTACGAGTTATTCAAAACTCATTCAGACTAAACAGGACTACATAGGCTACAGCCAGAAAATTCAACATATACATTTCATTTGTCATAAAAACATGTGGCATTTTAATCAAAATCGTTAGAGCCATTTTCAAGAAAATAACAATTTTCAAAAATTTTTCCATGTGAAGGGTAGTTTAGGGTAGGGCTATTTTCTTCAAAATCTTTGTGTCGCATCCTTGAAAGACGTTAAACTTAAATACCAACTTTGGTTTTTAACGCACTTTTCGTTTTTGAATTATGCTGTCCACAAACTGACAGACACACACACACATGGACCTTTTTCTAAAAATGCTTTTTTTGTATTCAGGGGGTCTCAAAACATATATTTCCGGTGAAATCTCGGCATTAAATTTTTGGGTGGAATACAATACTTCCTCTACTTACCAGTAGAGAAAGTAGAAATATGATGTATTTTTACCATTTTTCAGAAAATAATTAGTGCGTGAAGTGGTTAATACTCAGTGTCATATCTAGGTTTGTTATCGTCCAATTAGGTAAAAAAAGAAACTGAAGTTACTGACAGTGAAGCAAATTAAATCAACAAATAGTAATAGACACTGACTAAAACTTCACTTATCTTTTACATGGTTGTAAAAGACAAGTGAAATTTTAGTCACCATATTTTATTAATATTTGTTGATTCCTATTTGATGTTTCAAATAATATAGATTTATTTTGCATACCCATTTCCAAGTTTCTCTTCGCTACAATCATTGTGTCATCAGCACATCCAATGGCCAATCCAGCAGCATGATATTTTTATTAAGTAATTTATATATAAAAGGAATAAGTAAGGACTAAGTTTCGAGCCATGTGGAGCACCATGTGTAAATTGTTTAAATAAAGCTTAGATTTTATTTAAATAACTCCCTGAATTATGTATTATTTCAACACAGTGTTCTCCATTTTATAGGTATGATTTTAGACGGTTTAGTGATACACCCCTAATCCCAAAAATTTTCAGTTTTGTTATTTGTTTGTGTTTACAGAGCTGAATGCTTTAGAAAGATCAAGAAAAATTGTGACATTTTTTTGTATATTGTATTTATTAGCATGTAATTTCCTTCATAGGTAGCACTGTTTGTACATTATTTTTTTTTTTGAAAACTGGTCTGGTATTCTGACCTTTTGTATTTATTGCAAAAGCTCTGTAATTGATTTAGAAAAAGTTTCTCTGGTGTTTTGGAAAAGTAGAGCATAACCATATTGTTCTATAATTTTCCGTCGCTAGCTTTGACTGTTTTTTGCTTATACTGGGTGGAAGGGAAGTCATTACATTAATTGAAACCAGTGATAGATCTCGGTATTTGGAACACATTTTGTATCTTATGTTTTTGTCTCTGACCATTTCTCATGGAGATATTCTAATTCTGTTGAAAACAAAGAGACAATCAGGCAACAAAGCAGATTGTGTGGATGTCCCTTTCCCTAGGTCAGTACATAAACACCACAACATGTTGTCGCATGAACGTAAACAAATACCATGTCGTGTCCTTCCGTGTTTACAGTGCAAGTGTAGGCCAATCAGAATGCCAGTTGCACTCATTATCTCCTAAAACCTAATGCCACCCTGCGTCATGCTTGCAAGCAACTGACATGTTAACATCCAGAAGCAGGTTCAGATCCCTGGCCAACTTCAACGCAACATTGTCCAGTTACTTCACATCTGAAAAAGCTGCTCAGAATATGGAATATTCCTTTAATTCTTTTAAGTGCTTAATTATTTCACAACCCTGTGTGATGTCCCATAATTACAACTGAAACTATGTCAGAAATATGTTACTCTACACCTCTTAGAAGTAAAAGACTTATCTTTGTATATTTTTATGGAATTATGCAACCAATTTGGGGGGAAAAAAAAACACATTTTTTTTTCAAAATCGGCTGATCAAAGAACCAAAGGTTAATGACTTCATTGGCAGAAATCCAGCTAATAACAACAGAACCAAAGGTCATTAGACTTTTTTGTTTGTAATGCTTCCATGAACAACATATTAGAAGGAATGTAATAAGTTCCCTTCCACTCTGTATACTGTTCTCAGTATTACCTTTTTTTTAGTATGCAGGGAAATGTTCTTGACACAAAAAAAAAAAAAAAAAATATTATATGAAACAAGCTTCTATGCTTACACTATTATTGTTTTATGTTTGATTGTGAATAGTCTAAGGGATCAACATTAGCTGACTTTTAGCATTAGGAAGTCTAACTGGCACTTGCGTATAATTCTGTACAATGCAAGTGCCCTATTGGAGCTGAGAGAGCAATTTGAAATGTCTTACCTTAGGAAGTGAAACACGACAGCATCAACAACCCTGTATGGAAGAGCATATTTCTTATCACAGAAGATACGTAAGAATATTGAGTTAGCTCCACTGTAGTCCATTTCTGCTATTTTTAACATGGCAGCTGAAGAATGAAGGATTGGAATTGAGTTACGAGCGATGACGGAACCTATTATGATGGCTTCACGCAGCGAGCATGTTCCACTCTGTAAACATTGTTGTATAGTTAGTTCTAACATCCTACTTGCTAAAACAAGATGAGTAAGGGTTGGTTTCACCAAATGATGTTAAATTTTAACAAAGTATTAAAATTAGTTAAGTTAATGTAAATTTTTCATCAATGTTAGTTGTAATGTTGTACTAAACTTTATAAATTAAAATCACTGCAGAGGATTGTTTCCTGTCTAGGAGTTTAACTTTGTTCTTACCTTACCAAGAGCAATGTCTCCACCACCAATCATGCTCTTTTTGTTGTCCCTTCATCTGAACAATCATTCTGCACCTTAGTTTCCATTCAGCAGGCTCTTACAAAGTGCAGTCACGTCCATAAGTTCCCACTCCTCTTTACAGACTTTCCAACCATCACTTGTTCGAGAGCGCTGACTATCCAATGCCATTTTCAGAGTCCAAAGGTGCAAGAATCCATGTGAGAGACATCAGAAGATTTCACTGGGATGTTGCTGAATGGAATAGTATGTATTCCATTTTCCTGCTACACTCTTTGCAATAATGCAAGAATCGAAACAGAAGTGTGACTGGACGCCTTATCTTGGTGCACCCAGACATTCTTTTGATCTCTCCCATAGAGAGCCAAGATTGCAGAGTGGTAAATTGGGGTGAGAGCTTCATCCTGATAGTACTTGGAATTGATTTTAGCCTTTTTAGAAACTCTACAAGTTATCAGTAACCCATTGTAGCAGTAACCAGTGATGACAATAAATCCCCATGAGAAACTTTCTCTGCATTCTGCAAGTCATCTCCAAAAATTTTTTCCACCCCTAGTCAGTAGTAAATTGCACAGGGTTTGTTGCAATCACTAAGATACACATATGGCTTATCTAATGTGACCACGAATTTCCACTTTTCTTCTGCCAGGTATTTCTCATAAAACTTCTTCTAAAATATGATATGACATGACAACTTATGAACTCGACCTTTGTGACGTTTCTCCATATTTAAATCTTTGTATATAACAGTGTTAATACTTTTGAGGGATATTCCCAATTTGTTTCCAATGGTCCGCTGTGTGGCTAGATTACTGCCAGATCACTGGAGAGCATCTGGTAGCAGGTCGTGGGTTTGCCTGTTTTCTTCCTTATGGAATTAATCCCATGCAACCCTTTCTCTTTTTATTCAACTCTGAGCTAATCCTGTACTTTGACACAAACAATTTTTCTTCTTGCATGCTTCAATAATAGCAGAATACCTACACTGAGCGTCAGAAAGGACAATAATGTACAGCTTGTCCAAAACGTCCTGACATTCCACCACTCTCGAATCAAGGATGCGTAATAGCACTGAGCAGTCCACTTGCATAAAAGAGAAGTGAAGATTAGTCTTCCAACTGCCGCGAAAGTGATAAGTTCATGTTTTGTATATGTGACTGCCTCCAAGTTATCACAACGTTCTGATCTCTCACCATTTCTCTGCATTTCTCCTCACTTGCACTTGTGGAGTGTCACAATGTTTTAGACAAGCTGTAGCCTTCGCAATGTGGTTCAATTTGCTTAGGCATAATGAGGGCCACACACATTCTACTGCTATGAAGGCAGCACAGTAACTGGTATGTTTGTCTCACAAATGCTTGAACTTGCTGTGCACGCAGAAACACAACTATCACATTCACAATTTGTTATCAGAAATTGGAAACAACTCTGTATACCCTGGCATTGAGGCATTTAATAAATGTTGAAATTTGAGAAAATGCTGCCACAAACCAAGCCTTTGGAGCTTTCTAATGTCATTTATAATGAAAGAGCTCTGCATCATAATCAATTTGAAAACCTGGTCCTGAGCAGGGTTACAGAAGAAGTACAAGATGTTGGAATATCACTTATAGAAACATGCCTCTTTCTCCTATGTTACAGCGTTAATTACCTGAAATTTTATGCTACTGGCACTTATTTAACAGTAGGTGATAGTGTTGGCATTCCAAAGCTGCTGTTTGTGGGCTTATCCAGCAATTGCTTCAAGATATGAACAGCACCTGCTTGATCCTTTATCAATATCACACTTTTGTCCACTTTAGTTTCAATGCAGTGTCCATCACCAATTTTAAACAATTCTACGAGTAAATGCTCTTTGCACTAGCATTTTTGGTGTTGCATTTTATGATAGATAACATTGCCACAGTCGCTTATTAGAACTGGAAAAAGCATGCAAACTGTAATTGAATTTCTTGAAGGTTTTCTCCCAGGCTGCAACTTTCTCCTTTAATTTCAGTTTATCAGCTTTTTATGCTTTCAATAATTCTTCTATACTTAGTAACTAGTTCTATAATAAACTTCTTTTCACATAGTGAAATGTAAGTTCCTCTGCACCTAGATGTTTCCATACATACTGCATTTTCAAACACAATCAAGAAAATCACATGGCAATTGTTTATGATCATGATGAGTTGTCCACTACCAGAATAGTGTGCCATGATAACAAAAGTGCATTGGAACACATTCAAAAGTCATGTAGTTTAGTCTGTGTTCTGAAGTGCTGTTATTTGCACTTGAAGATTTCAATGCCATAGCAGGAGTTGAACTACTGATCTTCCAGTCTCCATTCAGTTGCTCTAACCACTGAGCTACTATGTAACATGCCAGCACCACATTAAATTCTCCAACTAACTTACACTTTTCCTGATAAACCACAAGAAACTCAAGTTCAGAAATGCCATAGCCTGATTCTACCCTTTCCAACTTGTCCTATACATGGCTAATGTGAAAAATCAAATAATTTCCATTTAAAGTTAACAAACAAGATATTGAGAGTATTTTTAACATTGGTTGGTGAAATTGGCCCTAAATGTTGCATGCTAACTCACCTCACACAACGGCAACAGAATTCCTTTCATAAAAGCACCAGGTTTGAAAAGAGCTTTCCGAAGTGCCTGATAGAGATGAAAATTTAGACGCTTATATTCTACTATGTCATCCCTTACTCGAGGGAGCAGGACAAGGTTAAAGAATCTCTGTGCCATTTTCTCTTTTAGGTTTGATGTGAAAATACGAGTGGCTTGATACATTGCTGCAGCACTCCATCGACTGGGATCTGTAAAACAGAGTACACAACAGTACCAAAAGTTAGGTCTAGCCTGTTACCATATCAGTGGACATTTACAACTACTATGTAATCTTAACATTAGAGATCACTCTTTTTCTTTATAGTGATATTTACTTTCTCTACCATGCACTTACATGTAGATATATTCCACCCAAAAATTCAATATTAATATTTCACCAGAAATACATTTTTGAGGCTCCCTGTATTCAAAATAAGCATTTTATGAGAAAGGAGTATATGTGCACAGTTGCACATCTAACTCTGAGCAGTGTAACTCAAACACAAAAAGTTGACTTAATACCAAACTTGCTATTTTTTATGCCAACCAATTTACTGCAGCTGGCTTTTTTTAAACACACAAGTTGTATGTGGGCTGCTCTGTTCTGTTGAAGGTCCATGGTTCAAATCCCAATTGTGGCATTGAATTTTTCAGTTGATTCTACCTCTCAAACATTGCCCACGCATGGCTTGTATATTTAAAAACACCATTGTGTGGGCAATGTTTGAGAATTCAATGCCATTCTGGCAGGTTGTCAGAGTAGCTTAATGGTTAGAGCACCCACCTAGTAAGCACAGACCTTTTTCTAAAAATGCTTTTTTTTGATTCAGGAGGCCTCAAAACATATATTTCCAGTGAAATCTCGACATTGAATTTTTGGGTGTAATACAATACTTCCTTTGCTTACTAGTAGAGAAAGTAAGAATGGTAAGAAAATGTGAAAAAACGTCAAACAGTCAAAATATGCCTTCATAAGACCCGTGAGAATTGCATCATTTTAATCACCATTGATAAAATCGTACTTTACTTATATTTTCCACGGAAAAACACCACAAACGAAAACTATAATAGTCATAAACATCCAGGCCCTGGTAATAAGGGTCAGTATCTGCTGGTGTGCAATGATGTTTTCATTTAGTTATGCTGTACCCGTTTTCGACTTGACAGCACATGCTTTCAATGGAAAATGTCTTCAGAGAAGATGGTAAATATGAAGAACAAGTGAAACAAAAATTTACAGAGCAGTTTACAAACTCCAGATTATCATTCGGGAATACTCTTTATTATTTAAAAATAAACTGTATGAAATTGGTTCTGTTGACAATACTGCAAGAAGTGGTAGGTCCTAATTATTTCTTCTGGTGTGATACAAAGCCAACATCTATGAAGACATTCCAAAAGCAATGGATGACCAAAAATTCATATAAGAAACTTTACTGAAAGTGTTTAACAATAAAATTGAAGCAGAAATTTTTTATATGTATAACGATGTAATGGCACTTATCTTGCACACTGGCCTCAGCTTAGTATCAGTTAGAGCTAGACAACTCTCATTCTTATATCTCAGGTGCAGCACAGATCCAAGTTTATTTCTCAGTAAATTATTTGCCTTGTATTATTTTGTATATTTTATTTCTCTTTAGATGAGTTTAACACTGTATCATAATTCACAAACAAATTTTTTGTCCTTCCTTCGATGTGGATTTGATGAGTCTGTGTAAAGACAATGCACACTCGCGTCACTTGTCTCACTGCTGCCTATGTAATCACATACGTTTTGTATTCAGACCATATTTTACTCTTACCTTGTATTCTACTTTTGACATACCCTATATCAGTGTACCATGTACAGTATCTGATTTTAAAGGACTAATAAATAAATAAATTCCACAATGTATAATTTCAATCGCAATCCAGTTAAAAGTTCATTTTACTTGATTAAACAAGTGAAGCCAGCTCCTTGATGCCTGTTTTGCCTGTTGTTAGCCTTAGGCAAGAAGCCGCTTCAAAATTAACTATGTGAATTTGTATTTTGAAAGAAAGGGGGACATTTTCAACATATTCCATAAAAGGGTAAGTTAACTATGATTTTTGTTTTCTCTTTCTACAGCTTTCTCCAAATTAATTTCAACTAGTACACCACTGTAGAATCACAAATGGATGGAGACAAGGTTACCACAACATTTTCATATCTCGCTTATCTACCACTTGGAGGGACTTAACATCACACTGTGCATATATCTCCGTCTAGGAGCTATGTGAATAGCGACCACAAGGTACCCAAGCTGAGCAGAACATTACTTCCACTTACTCTTGTACTGTTCTGAAGCTTTAATAACGGCAGCAAATGCTAACATCAATAAACTTGAACAAATACAAAATCAGGCTCTTCGCTTAATCACTGGAGCAGTTAAATCCACACCTATTGATGCCATGCTTGCCTTAACACGGACCCCATCAATAACAACAAAAATAGAAGAACAAGCATTGCTCCAACATGAGAAAATGTTACGACTGCCAAACTCTAAATGGACAGAAGAGAACCTCCCCCCTTCAATCCTTAAAACTCATAATAGTTTCCTAGAAAAGGTAACACAGATTAAATCCAAATTGAACATTCCTAACACCAGAGAAAATCTACTTATAAGAGAAAATCCATTGGAATTATTGCAACCTACCTTCAATTTGGAATTAATAGAGGAAATAAGTAAATCAGACACACCAAAAGAAATACAAAAACTTCTAGCTCTGGAAACAATCAATACTAGGTATCCCACAGAAGAATGTCTGCACATATATACTGATGGATCCTCCAAGGAAAACCTTACTGGAGCTGGAGTTACGTGTTCATATTTTTCCTTATATCATTCTGTTGGCAGAGACACAACAAATTATGATGGAGAAATAGAGGCTATATACATTGCTCTCCGACAATTATTAAATCTTCCCTTAAATAAATTTAACAAGGCAGTCATTCTTTCGGATTCTAAAGCTGCAATTCAGGGAATATGTTCAAATACTACAAAGAAGTCATCAAAAATTAGAGAATGCTACAAAATGTTAACACAACTCCAAAAAGTTAATAAGACTGTTCATCTCCAATGGATTCCAGCACACTGTGGAGTCATGGGGAATGAAGCTGCAGACTCACTTGCAAAGATAGGCACAACAATAAATCAAAAGTCTAAATTCAATTTCTCATATTCCTCAATAAAACGCTTGATCATTAAAAAATTTTCTCATTCATACCTACAAGAAATAGAAACAAATGCCAAAGATAAAAAATGGATTACACTACTTTCCAACCCAGATATAATCCCCCAGAGACCACGGAAAACAGCGGTTGCAGCCTTCCGACTATTGACAAATCACGACTGCTTAGCAAGTCATCTCTACAGAATAGGTATTTCAGCCTCACCAATATGTGTCCTGTGTAACGATCCAGCAGAAATGAATGAAGACCACTTGAAGACCTGTGAAGCATTAAGATCAGAAGAAACTACAGTTCAAAAGTATTGGAAAGCACAAATGCTAATGGCTTCATTGCCAGATGCAAGGCACTAGAAAACAACAACAACTTACTGGTGTTTTGCTCCTCACTGTAACTTTTCTATCTGACCTTACCTTGGTCATCTCTTGTTCTCTTCCGACCCCAATGCTATTAGGGTTCCCCAGGGCTAGGGAGTCTTTATTTTTTCAACCTCTCCATTTCTCTATAAAATCTTAACCCCTAACATGCTGACCTGTCATGGCACGTAATACGTCCTCTGATTGGTGATCAGAGGATATGGTCGGTGAATTTATTTTGATAACTCTCCCAGTCAGGTCAGTGAGACCCATAAACCGACGACAGGTGTGGTCCTCCAGACATTCTGGGGGTTGTCAGAGAGCGATGTGACCACCAAAACATAAAAATATTGTGCTCTCTAAAAAGCGGTTACTATTACTGCTATTGCTCTCTTCAATGTCATCAGTGAAAAATATTGGAGAGCAAGAGGATTAATGACTTCATTGTCAGAAATCCAGCATTAGCTAACAACAATATAACAATCAATTATACATTCTTATAGTAATAGTTCAGTCAAAAAAATAACATATAAAAAACACTATTTAGACATAAAATGTCCCTAACTTATTTACCTGTTATGTACAAAATCTGTTCCCAGTTACGCAGGCTTGGTATGATTTTGAAGGCTTTAGGTATTTTACCACTGCGGTATTTGGATAAGACGTCTCGCACACCCTCGTACATCTGCTTCACACGTGGATCCAAGTCCTGAATTTGTAAACCTTAACAGACAAATGATTAATGTTATAATTGTGCAGACTAAGCTGATTAGATTCAGTTTCCAATTAATTTTTCTTGTCCAAAACAAAAAGTAAGCTTTCCAAAATCATTAAAAATGATGCACTCACTTCCTGCATCAGAGAACTGCGTCTGAAGCTCTGTTTGCTTTTCTGTTATCTTCTCCATAATGATGTCTGCAAGAGTTCTTCGTGGTGCAGGATTCCTGTTCATAAACATTTCCAATGCTCTTTCATCTTCTTCATTTATTTCCTACACAAGTAAACACAAAGCATAACTAGGATTGGTTAACAATGTATAAAATATGGCTGAGGTTTAGAGTGCAATGTCTATTACTACTCAGTGAGTAAAAAGTATGGAACAATGCCTGTAACCTGGTTGTTGCAACTCTATGAAGTGATATTTTTTAGCAAAGCTGTAAGATATCAATATGCCCTCACATTACTATAATCACAAATAAAGGGTGTCAGTCTTTTTTTTGTTGTTAAATAGCAACATTTTTTCTGCACTCCTCCAGCCCTCAATTCTCAGAACATAGAAACAAATACCCTTTCAAACCGCAATTTAAATTTATTTGCACCTTACTGCATGTGTGCTGAGCAAAGCAAAATGCATCATTACTTCAAACTGAGTACATTTTGAATTAAACAATACAGTAGGCTACTTCAATATGTGGCTTTGGATTGAACAAATGAAGGCAAAAGCTAAGTTAATAAGGACAACAATGCTTACTTCATTGCAAAATCTTCCTGAAAGTAATTAGTCATGGCACATGACTTTCTGCCTAAATGGGAATGTAAATCGTCACAACTGTCACTATTGGGCTAGAGAGAATCCCCATTGGATGATTGAACACAACGTCCACAAAAAGTAAATGTGGGCTGGTATAATTAATGGTGGATTGATGGGCCCATTTTACATTGATTGCAACTGAAATTCTGAAGTGTATTTACGTCTTCTAAAAAATGAAATAATTCCTGCTTGTGCTACTTTATTCCCTGGAGAAGGAATTCAAAATGATATCTTATTCCAGCAAGATGGTGCTCCTGCACATTATGGAAGGCAGGTGGTGAATTACCTAAATCGTGAATTTCCAGCAAGATGGATTGGCCAAAGAGGAAGTATTGAATGGCCGCCAAGATCTCCTGACCTGAACCCCTTAGACTTTTCTTGTGGGGATATTTGAAGTGGAAGGTTTACAAGGACCAATCAAGAGATCTTGAAGAATAAGAATATAACAATAATGCAACCAAACTTGTGAAAAATGACTGAAAGCTGATTTCCTCTTGAAAATGACTTATAATCTCTAAATATTAGATAAAAACATCTACAAATGCAGAAAAAAATGACCCTTAAAACTGATTTTCACCCAAAATGTTACAAGCCACATATATCTTACACATAGCGTCACCCTAGCATTATTAGAAAAAGGATGCAACGTCATAAAAATCTGGGACACAATCATTGCAACACCTTTAAAGTACATTTTGGATAACATTTAGCACTTCTAAAGATACTTATTTGGTTTGAGCTATGCAGGTACACACAGGTTTTCATTTATGAGAGACAAAATAACAGATTTTGTATCCAAATCAATAATAAGACTCCAATATAAAAACTGTCCTATAAATTTCTTCCAGCTATATATAACTGGCAGTACAGATTGACTATGCTTACTATTTTGTAGTAAATATGACAGAGCGGGTGGTGTAAGAATAGGGCTCAATTGAGTAGCGTCTAGTAATTTTAAGATGTTTCGACTGTGATATATACTCTACAATGTACCTGCCTATGCATATGCCTGCATAGAATGGGAAGGAAAATGTTGATATAATAGGATGTTGATAGGGACCAAACAAATACTGTTCACTTCATGATTTGGAACCAAATTAGTACTGTTTACTTCTATGGTGGGGACTGAACTAGTACATATTTTTGTCAACAGGACCGAACTAGTAAATGCTGTTTGATTCACATAATTTTTATTTCATTTCCCACATATTTCATTCAATCACAAATTCCTCTTCCCCATTAATTGAACCACTTAACATATCACAGCCTTTTTTGTGCATAGGCTGGCAACATCCTCACTACACACTGACTGGCACCAAGCATGACCTCTGATGACAACACAGTACTATTCCCATTCATCAGACTCAACAATTTAGCCTGGAAAAACATATGCTAAAATCACGGGCAACCAGCTTTACTTGCTTACAATATTATCATAATAGTCTCCCTCCATATCATCATTCTGCTCAGTTTCATCAGCCGATTCATCAGATGCATCTCCAAGTTTTGTGCTCGAAGGCTTTTTTGATGGAGATGCTCCCAGATCATCTTCTAATTCTCGCTGCTGCTGCCGAGCTTGTTGAAGGATACGCTGGGATAAATGTGAATCCACAAACTGAAAACAAAGAACATCTAAATATCAGAAACACAAAGTCTTGTCTTGCTGCACAGATACCAAGGGCTTTATTAAATGAATGCATATACAGCAGTGGACTAACAACTTTGGAAAAGTTTAATTTACTCTGTCTTGCAATGAACTGTTTGAATATCAGAATTACTTGGCTGGTTAATATTTTGTGTCTGTAATAGTCCCAAAATCAACAAGCTACACACTTTATATCATTCTTGTATTAAAAGCCATGTAAATAGAGTAAAATACATATGAACAACATTTATGAACACTTCACACGGCATATGTAAAACAATAAATGTCAGTTAGAAGCAGCTAAACTTTCATATGGCTAATGGAACTTTCACGAGTTGTAATCCCCAAGCTGCACAACTACAAGGTATATATGCAATTAATGAGTAGAGCAAAATATACTGAGGGCTCTGAGTCGCAAAGCGTAGCCAGGATATTAAGGACCCCAAGCCACAAAGCATAGCTGAGGAATGTTTCTTAAAAGTTGAGGAGTATAGCTGTTGCCACAACTGCAAAACGATGGGAAAGTGTAACCGAAACATTAGTGTAGCTAAAACCCAATGATCACCAACTCCACCTTATTAACTCAGGATTAATATGCACCTACCCTGAAATCACTAAGATAAGTCTTCTCCAGCTTTAGTAACCACCATGCTGGACTTAAATATTATTAACTGGAACATTTAAATGCATCATTTGCTTTTGTTCATAAGGCCACTGAGCAACATTAATACATGTTACACTCACTGAAACACACACACACACATCAACCTAACAGCTTTAATAAGAGTTGGGTATACTTTCCAGTCATGCAAAATATAGAACAGAAGATAAAATAGGAAATAGCTTGAAAAGTATGAGCCCATAGTATGAACCTTTAAATTGATTATTTAAATAGGTCTCCGTATCAAATATTGTATTGAAAATAAGTATATAAAAATTAATCATTGTTTTAAAATTGCATTATTCATAAGATTCAGTAGTTTTAGTCATCATGCAGAAATGTTATATATTTTAACTACAAAATAGTAGTATACATCTTTTTATAGACTGTTCTTTGATCTGTGCAAATCATTTTTGTTCAAAACAAACAAAACCTAATATAGTTAAAACGAATACTCTAGTGGTGTGTTTAAGTAGTAAATTACAGTTTTACATAATTATATGAAGATCTACATATCTTTAATGTTTTTTTTTATTCCAAGGAGAGCAAATGCGTAAAGTGTCATGGGTATATCGTAATATCTTACCTTTTCTTCCTCATCTGCTCGTGATCTTATCTTCACTCTGTTTTTGCTTTTCGCGTAAAGTTCATCTTCTATCTGTTTGTCTAATGGTATCGGCTTCTGGATACCTTTACTAACTTTCAGTTTTTTAGCTTTTCCCATCTTGAACGCACTCCTATTCTTTTAAGTTCTCTTATTAGCAGAATTATTACAAAAACGTTAGTTAGGTTATATTCCGGAACGATAATCACAGAACATATAATACAGGTTATGCACGTGTACGCTGCAAACAACCAACATTACCATGCTCAGCAGCATTTCCAGTAGCTGCAACTTCACCGCTTTAAAATCTGTAGTTTGCCCATTGCACCATTAGTGGAAGAAAACATGTTCAACAGATTCTTGAAAGAAGTGGCAGTGCAGAAGATCAGGCTGCTGAAGCATGGAAGCCTACCGTGGAATCTGCCAGCTCATGTAAGACCACCTGCCCTTTATCTTCCAATGGTGCACGCGAGATCCATGTTTATTCAGACACAAGAAACACCTAACCCCAATAGTCTGAAGTTTCTACCAGGTGTCCAGGTCCTGGGTCCTGGAAGCACAATGGATTTTCCAAGCGGACAATCAGCGTATAAGTCACCACTATGCAAGCTATTGTTTAGAATCGAAGGTGTTAAGGCAGTGTTTCTTGGCCCAGATTTCATCACTGTTACTAAACTGCATGAAGATGTGGACTGGAAACTTTTAAAGCCAGAAATTTATGCGACAATAATGGATTTTTTTGCAAGTGGACTACCAGTGGTTACAGATGAGACACCATCATCCGATACGCAACCTTCTGAAGACGATGATGAGACGGTACAGATGATAAAGGAATTACTTGACACTCGTATCAGACCAACCGTACAAGAAGATGGTGGTGACATAGTGTTCATGGGTTTTGAAAATGGTGTAGTGAAACTAAAAATGCAAGGTTCCTGCACGAATTGCCCAAGCTCAGTAGTGACTCTAAAAAATGGGGTACAAAATATGCTGCAATTCTACATCCCAGAGGTTGTGGCAGTGGAACAAATAGAAGATGAAATACAGATTATGACCAAACTGGAGTTTGAGCAGTTCGAAAAGAAAATGCTTGAAGAAAAAGAAAAGGCAATTAAGGAGTGAACAATTCACACTGTAAAATATACTGCGCAAACTCCTTGTACGACAAGTGATGACAGAAGTAGATTTGCATGATTTAAAAATGCCATTCATTTAGGTTACATATAAAGACAAAACAATGTTCTAAGCACGGAATATAACTTGTATATTTTGACTTGTCTTTTTAGGTACTCAGCCCTCTTCTGCTGTACTTATAAAAGCAATTTGATTGTATATAAACAAACATTTAGCTTTCAGTTTACTCTCCCAAGTTTTAAATGAAGCAAGGCTGTAATACTCTTTTATGAATAACCATAGATAATTATTTCACAAGCAAGTATTTCTGGCTCCTTGAAGAGTTAAGTATGTATAGACAGTGTTAAAATGTATACCTAGCAGTAAGTTATATTCAAAATTGACATTTATTAAGCAGTGGTAACTTGCAAAAGAAATGACTGGCTGAAGCTAGCAAGAAATCTTTTTCACAAATATGCGAATATATATTACAAGAACTTTGTAAATCTTAAAATATGTTGGAACTGTTGCTCATTATTAAGTCATTTAATTTTAGTTTCAAATTTGCTTTTGGATGTTGTTAAGTAGGCGATCTAATCCTTTACATCAGGCATATAATTTTACTTGCATGTAATGATTGTTGTGTCTAGAGTTGTTCTACTTATATGCACTCAAGGAGCCAGTGCTTTATAATGATAAACTGATGTTTTACTATGTTATCTGCTTTTTGTGTCTACTCTAACAATATCTATGTAAATATAAATTTATAGCTGACGGATTGTGGTTGTAATAAAACTTAATTTACAATCTTTGTAGTGTTTGGTTACCTTAAGTATTCATACCACTGTCCCCTTTTATCAGAGACTTAGATGGTTGTGACATATGGAAAGAATAGAGGATGAGCGAAATCCAAAGAAAATGTGGAAGGGGGAATATTCTCACGAAGAATGAAAGACGGACTGAGAACAAGGTGGATGGATTATGTGGAGGAAGATCTTGATGCAATGGGAGTTAGAGGCTGGAGAAGAAAACCACATAGTGGAGGAGAATAGAGGAAAATAGTAGAGAAGGCCTAGGCCCACATTGGGCTGTAGAGCCATAAAAGAAGAATAAATCCCTTTTTATGTATTTATTATTTATATTACTCAGATCTTACAAGATCCATATTTTTGGAAATGGCAATCTGAAATTGTTACGTTACATATGAAAAGAATTGAATAGCAGGTAACTGCTACAAAGATTATAGGTATTAGTACAGAAAAAAAAAAGCGAGTAAATCATTATTCTAACTTTATTTATATTTAATCATCAGTAGCAGTTGCAGAATATGCACATATATGTACCAAAGATATTATCATTATGTTAACTATTAAAAATAAATTTATAAATAAATGTTGCAGCAGTTATTAAAGACTTAGTAAATTATGTCAGTAAGTAGTCATTTCATTTTGTCAGTTTTCCTGAATAAAATATATTTGAGAGAGAAGTGTTGGAGTTATGATTTTCTCAAGTAGTCTAATATTTCTTAGACTACTTCTTAGATATAATAAGTTGTCTGGATCACTAGTCAGGCACATGAGAGAACGACATGTCCTAAGGTTCTCTATGCGCTAGAGGCATGCATAAACTTCAACTTTAAGCAGTAGTGAACTCGGAACTGTGAAGTCCTGTTTTTGCTTGAAGGCCATACCTTAACTGTCACCCTTAAAAAGCAACTGAAGTCAGACCCAAATAGTTGAACTCCATCCTTGAGTGTCTGTTGCATTGCCTTAATCCCTTGAAATATGCAACTACTTTGCCCAACTGCAATGAAAGTTCCTGTTTTGATTCACACCATTATGCAATGAAAGCATCTGATGATATCCTCAAATATGTAGCAGTACACTTAGAACCACCTGGAGAAAATTATGAACTATCTGGGAGTAGGCCTAGATTTCCACTTACTTAACAGCCATGTTATTTTACAATAGAAGCGATGGATGAACTATTGGGAGTACACCTAGATTTGTACAGACAGCTTGTGCTTTGATGGTCAAGTTGTACCGCAGAAACAGGAGAAATCCTCAAGTACATGGGTCATTCAAAAATTAGTGACAACACTGCCTGCATTTGGCACTATCAGCGGTAAACCATGTAAGCTGATAATGAAAAATAAGAGCATCTAATGTTTGTTAGCTGTAAGTTTGAAGACAATTTTATTTAACAAGACATTTTAGTACGTTTTGTTGTAGGCTGTTATCTTTAGTGCTCTAAATATGTTTATAAATACAAAGGTGCTTCATTAAAATTCAGGTGCAAGAGGTATTAATGCTGAATAATGCCATACAGAATTATTGGAAGCTTGTGGTAGACAGACTTTACCATATTGTATGGTGACTAGGTGGGCAAATGCATTTCGTAGAGGAAGGGAAGACATTCATCAAAAATGTGGAGCTGGCAGACTGCAATCATCAAGTGATGGTGTACATGTGAATGCTGTAAAAGCACTGCTGGAAGAACATCATTGATGGACTTGTATTGAACTAGCAAGGGAAGTTGGAGTTGCTCCTGGCACGATTCTCCACATACTGAAGTTAAAGATAAGGGAAATCTGCGCTCGATGGGTTCCACACAATCTTACAGAGGAAACAATGTGGCAGAGGATGAACAGCAAGATTACACTTAGAATGCTATGAACGTGAAGGCGAGTGTTTTCTTCAACGTATCATAACATTAGATGAAACCTGGGTTTGATGCTACCAACCAAAATTGAAGAGACAATCAAATGAGTGGCGGCACATTGGTTCACCACAGCCAAAAAAGTATCAACAAGAACAGGATCCACTTAAATTCATGTTCATTGTTGCTTATGATTTTGATGGTGTTCTTATCATTCATTCAGTTCCTCAAGGAAATTGTGTTAATGGTGCATAATACATTCACTTTATGGAACATCATTTACAACCAGCTGCGTGTCGTAAAAGTCTAAATCTCCTGAACTCTCATCTCATTGTGTTTCATGATGGTGCTCACTCTCACATGTCTGCCGTTGTTGTTAATTTACTTTGCGGATGGAACTGGGAAATTATGGAGCATCCTCCATACTCTCCAGATATGAGCTCATGTGATTTCGACCTTTATACAAAAATGAAATTACCACTTAGAGGAGTTCGCTTTAGAACCAGACAGGCAATTATAGCAGCAGTAGAGCAGTCTGTTCAAATATTAGGCCAACAAGATGCTGTGGATGGCATCCGTCAGCTCCCTGATGTGTAGAGGCGAGTTCATGTTGGAGGAAATTACTTCTAAGTGCTGCAATAATGTGACTACTCCAAAAATGTTTTATTTGTTGTTAATTCAAATGTTGTCACTAATTATTGAATGACCCATGTATATGAGGATACGCTTAAATTTGTATTAACAGTTACTTGATTAACAGCCAAGTTATACCATGGAAAAGTCCAGATGAAACTGTGAAATATTTGGGAGTACATCTAGATAGCTTACCTCAAAGGCACTATCAGTACCAAACTCTACCTGGCATGCTCTACAACTGTGTCCGCTAATGTATAGAAAATCCTCTGAGTAGCAATATCGCCTCATATGTTCTTTATTGACCTACACCTCCCTTGTGTAGGGTGATATAGCTTCAAGATAAACCACTAAAGTATCTTCAGAACAAGGTATTAAGTGTTGCAGTTGATGCGTCTTGATCCATTCACAACACCCAGCTACTTGGCAACTCTAAGGCTCGGAACATATCTGGTTGAGTACCTATTCCCCTCTCTGGGCTGCCAACATTATTAGAACTCCACTACAAGACATTTTGCTATGCAAATTGCATAATGCGAAGGAGAACACCCTCTGATGCTATTCCTGTTCTACTTTATTGTGACTCCGAAAGACACAAATAAGTTATGAGGCTGACCTTGTTTGGTGTTGATTGTTGTTCTAGTGGCTTCTTTCTTGAGCAGCTATTACCTTCAAATATCTAAAGTGTTGCATTCACATGCCTTTCACTACCCACTCTTCGTAAACTATTTAAACAAAACCTTGTTTACCTTTCTACTATGTGTCAATTGAGATAAGCATTTGCAGAACTAGTTCCTCTACACCTTTCTTTGCGGGTATAAGGGTAAAGGTACAGTCAAATTTTTAAAAAGTGATTTGTGTATGCTGGCTTTTATTCAATATTCCTTGCATGACCACAGAAACAAGCAAATGGCCATTAGCACTTAAAAAAAGCATAAACTATTTGAAGATTCAATGACAAGTGCTTCAGACATGATTAATGCTATAAAATGTATTTTGTATTCTTATATGTTCTAGTGAGATGTACACTTTTTTTTCTGGTAGCCTTTTGATACTGCGGTTATACTAAGGCATGCAGAACATAGAGGACCTCACCAGTTCATCTGACAGAATTTATGCTTTATAGTGTGTTTATCATGTAGACTCTTAAACATATGGCATTTTAATTAAAATCGCTAAGAGCCAATTTTAAGAAAAGGAACTTCCATGCAAACTAACGAGGGATGGAAGAACTCTTAAAAAATCTTGTTGCATCCTTGGAAGGGGCTGAAACTAAATTACCAAGTTTACTGTTTGGGTAAGCTCAGTTATAAGTAGCCACATCAACAAGGAGGCAGGCACTGTTATGAAAGTTACCTGTGTAGCTAACATCAACCAGGAGGCAGGCACTGTTATGAAAGTTACCTGTGTAGCTCATATCAACAAGGAGGTAGTCACTGTTATGAAAGTTACCTGTGTAGCTAACATCAACAAGGAGGTAGTCACTGTTATGAAAGTTACCTGTGTAGCTAACATCAACAAGGAGGTAAACACTGTTATGAAAGTTATCTGTGTACGTTGTAGTGTTTAACGCCCGCTTTTACTACTACGGCACCGCAGGCGGTGACACTGATGATACATGAAGATGGAGCACCGGTGGAATGAGATGGCGGGGGAAACCGGAGTACCCGGAGAAAACCCTCCCTGACGCCGCTTCGTCCACCACGAATACCACATGCGGGTCCCTGGGATCGAACCCGGGCCGCCTAGGTGGTAGGCGAGCGCGCTAACCGCTTGGCCACGGCGCCGCCTATCTGTGTACCCCACATCAACAAGGAGGTAGGCACTGTTATGAAAGTTATCTGTGTAGCCCACATCAACCAGGAGGCAGGCACTGTTGAAAGTTACCTGTGTAGCCCACATCAACAAGGAGGCAGGCACTGTTATGAGAGTTACCTGTGTAGCCCACATCAACAAGGAGGCAGGCACTGTTATGAGAGTTACCTGTGTAGCCCACATCAACAAGGAGGCAGGCACTGTTATGAAAGTTACCTGTGTAGCCCACATCAACCAGGAGGTAGGCACTGTTATGAGAGTTACCTGTGTAGCCCACATCAACAAGGAGGCAGGCACTGTTATGAGAGTTACCTGTGTAGCCCACATCAACAAGGAGGCAGGCACTGTTATGAAAGTTATCTGTGTAGCCCACATCAACAAGGAGGCAGGCACTATTATGAAAGTTACCTGTGTAGTCCACATCAACCAGGAGGTAGGCACTGTTATGAGAGTTACCTGTGTAGCCCACATCAACAAGGAGGCAGGCACTGTTATGAGAGTTACCTGTGTAGCCCACATCAACAAGGAGGCAGGCACTGTTATGAAAGTTATCTGTGTAGCCCACATCAACCAGGAGGTAGACACTGTTATGAAAGTTACCTGTGTAGCCCACATCAACCAGCAGGCAGGCACTGTTATGAAAGTTATCTGTGTAGCCCACATCAACCAGGAGGTAGACACTGTTATGAAAGTTATCTGTGTAGCTCATATCAACAAGGAGGCAGGCACTGTTATGAAAGTTACCTGTGTAGCTAAAATCAACAAGGAGGCAGGACCTGCTAAGGAAGTTGTCTGTGTAGCTCATATCAACCAGGAGGTAGGTTCTGGTGTAAGATAGCAAGATCAAGTACTGTTCAGATAATGTGATGAAATGTAAATAAAGGTATTTTCTTCCAAAACTATAAAAGCTGATTTGATTACAAAATGGAGCAAACATATGGGTTTCTTTTTGATGTTCTCCTTCTTCCTCAGATATTTCCTTACCCTATAAAGAAGAATATAAGTTCTTTCAATACAAATTTGTACCTTGAAACATGTGTGGTATTAAGCAGGGTTGTAAGTCAGAAGCCACTAATATATGAAGAAATTGCCACCAACTTATTTTTAAAGGTATCTTTTTTAAATTTTGCACACTGTTAATTATAAAATGTACTACATAAAAAAAAGAACTAATGTTTGAATTTTTCTTACTCACGTTGGGAAATTCACTAAAACTAATAAGTGGAATTATGATTAGAAATTATATGTAAGATTTAAAGCTTTCACGGCGCACGTTATTTATTAAAGTTTCACGGGCGATCAGCCGTGTGAGGTTTGAAAATATTGAGCTTTCGGCCATTCTGACGAAGGCCATGGAGTTTAGAATGGCCGAAAGCTCAATATTTTCAAACCTCACACGGCTGATCGCCCGTGAAACTTTAATAGAAATTATATGCCTTTTCTTCGAATTTCGTGAAGCAATTCTTTTGTTATTTTTTACGAAATTACTGTTACCCATTGGTAACCTTTGACCTCTAAAAGCTTCTGTGTGAGACAAATATTTTCTAAAGTAAAAATTAGTTACAGTTTTAAACTTTATAGATTAACCTGGTTCTAGCATCCCATTTAATTTTGTTTTAGAGGATAACCTTTGATATTAAGTTATAAAGATTTCAAAAAGTTTTATGACCCTAATGCTCATTGTTGCTGAGAAAAAGGAACATATATAACAAAAAACGTAGATTGCAGAAATGAGCAATTAAATAGTTTTTCAAGTACGTGAACAAAAAGTCCTTACTTTCAGAAACTAGCGAAGCTCAGTGGCTGCCAATATGCATATTACTCATCAACATCTTGATTCTTTCTTTCGGCTCTCTTCAGACTTTACTACTTGCATCCTCCTTAACATCCTGCATTCTGTACCCCTCCTCCTGTGTCTAGCAGCAAAAGAGGGTAAATTAGCCTTTGATGATTTGAACAACTCTTTGTTTTTGTCTAAATTAGGTGAATTATTCCTAAAATAGACCCTAAATATACTGACATTATTGTTAAAAGGAAGATTTCTGCATACATTTAAAGCATCTGAATTTTGCTGCCAGAGGTTACAAAATAGGAAGTTCCATTAATTTCCTTTTAGAGTTTGGCCATTACTGGAATGTTTATTGTTGTACTCACCAAAAAAAATCTCTTTTTCACTCCTTATGGCTAAAACTCAAATGTAAATGCACAAACTCACATAAGACAGATGTAAGTAATCCAAGAGAATATGAAAGCATATGATTTATGTAACCTTGATGATGAGTAATGAGTGACAAAATGCACAAGTGGGTGAGAGCAAAGTTCATATTTTAATTTTACCAGGATTTTGGTATAATTTCACATGAAAGAGGGAAAATGGAATCTTGAAAATAACGGTAAGGCCGAATGGGACAATGACCATATTGAACCGACCACAATGATCACAGAAGGTTTGTTCAACATCATGGATGAAAAGATCTGCAAAGATCGACGATTGACAATTTCTACTCGCTATCCTCAAAGACTTCTATGATGCCAGGATACAAAACCTTGTAGAACGTTATGACAATTGTTTAAACATATATGGCAACTTGTATAGAAATAGAGAAATATGTATGGAATTGAATAAAATAGTTTTGCAACTGTCTGCGATGGTTTGATGTGTACCTATCGGACCTTACTTTGCGAATTACCCTGTGTGTATTTCCGGTGAAATCTTGGCAGGTACTCAATTCTTGAGTAGAATACAATACTTCCCCTATTCTACTCTACAAATTATTCTTACAAACGCTTAGAAATCTTTTAAGAACACAGGTGGTCACTATGTAATGATCGAGTCCCGGAGTTTTAGACCCTAGAAAGTTAAAATTAGATTCGATCAGCATATTAGGATTTTATAGGACCTTATGAGTTCATTTTGGAATTTTTGGGATTTTTGAAACAGGTATATTTTTGTATAAATCACATTTTATTTAAACCATTAACCTTAAATTGTAAAAAGCTATTAACTGTCACTTTAATATGCATGTAAAAATATTAACTTCAATACATTACAATTAGTATGGCACTGAAAACACAATTTCAGTATATTCTTGTGTATGGCACTGAAAAATGAGCGGGGTGGCTCAGGCGGCAACGTCTGTGGCCTGCATTAGGGGGATCGCGGGTTGGATCCCCGTGGCCAACCTTCCTGATCCATGGATTTTTACGGAGGTGTCCCCTGGTCGCCAGGCGAATGCTGGGAAGAATTTCCATACGTCCCTCCATTTCGTTACATTAATCATAATTCATCCGTGTTTCTTCAAGCGTTGGAAGCGTCGGCAAGCGTCGCGGCAGCAGCACGGGAGGGGGCACAAATCCACTCTGGAAATCTTGTTCTCCGGATTGGAAGGCGAGCCACTGGTTTCCGGACCACCGTGGGATAGTACAAGCCCGAGGGGGTGGGGACCTAAACCAGCCTCCACTGGGATGCTTGTTACTCGGAAAATGTAAGGACCCTGCCACAGCTCTGTCGTGGCAACGTTTCGGCCGTCCTTAGAATTCATTCGCCTCTCCATTCTCCCGGTGGGTGCCACGTCAGGGGCATAGGCACAAAAGATCGCCTTTCGGTAGAGGTGCTAAGTCCCCCTCCGCAAGTTGCTATTGAGTCGTTGTCGTGGCACTGGGAAACGCGTAATTTAATTTCGAACACCTCATGCGCAAAAACTCTCAGTATGCTCATTTGCTGTACTGTGACAGCGAAAAACACAGGATTAATTTTAAACACCACGTGAGTAAACGTTTTGTACTGCTAGTATGAATACTGAACAATGTAGTAGCTACTTAGAAAGATTCTCAGGTGTAAATCCTCTTCTGTATTCTGTTAAAATGCACTTGAAAGCAGAGAAACCAAAAACTACGTTCCACTTCACATGCGGTAGCCGGTGCGAACTTAATTTCGGTTATTTTCTTAGACTTCTTGCACCTCTTCTCCACAGAGAACGCGACGATTACTGTTACGGCCTTGAAATTTGACAGCCCACTAAAACTGGAGTTTATGTGTATGTTAATTGTTGGAACTCCCTGTAGTGAAACGATATAAATTGATGGTAGAGCTTTTAATTGCAGTTTACATTGTATTACATCGACATATTACGCAACATTTATCATAATAAACATTTTCCTTATTCGAAGATCTTCCACGCTGAGAATATTTTATATAAACAAATGCACTCTGATAAAATAACCGAATTAAGTATTTTTAGGTTCTATCACGAAAAAGTATGATGTGTTGCATTCACATGACGTTCTTTACTCCATCTTCGTGTTAGTTGAGATAAACATTTGCGGAAATTATCATATTGCATTACCAGAATGCAGTAGACTTTGAGCGATAGTCACATCTGTTAAACCTTTGAGATCTTTGCGCACTTAACATATAAAAAAATGAAAAACGATGCTGCATTTCACGAGCTATGTTTTCCTAAACTCACACAAATAACAAGGAATATCTCCGAAATGGTACACTCTACAAAAAAAAATATTTTTACTTTCTCCACTACTAGGTAGAGGAAGTATTGTATTCCACCCAAAAATCCGATGTCGAGATTTCACGGGAAACAGACAATGTTTTGAGAACCCCTGAATAAAAAAAAGCGCTTTTAGAAAAAGGTCCGTGTGTGTGTGTTTGTGTGTGTGTGTGTGTGTGTGTGTGTGTGTGTGTGTGTGTGTGTGTGTGTGTGTGTGTGTGTGTGTGTGTGTGTGTGGGTCTGTCTGTCGGTCTGTCTGTCTATCTGTCGTCTGTCTGTCAGTCTGTGGACAGCATAACTCAAAAAGAAAAAGTCGGTTAGAAACCAAAGTTGGTATTTAAGTTTAATGTCTTTCAAGGGTGCGACACGAAGATTTTTAAGAAAATAGTCCCACCCTAAACTACCCTTTACATGGAAAATTTTTCGAAAACTTTGATTGTCTTGAAAATGGCACTAACGATTTTGATTAAAATGTATGAGATTTTTTATGACAAATGAAATGTACCAAATCTTACTATAGAAAAAATGTAGATATTGCTAAAATACACAATTTATGTCTAAATACATTTTTTTTTTTTTTTTGTAGAATGAACCATTTCGGAGATATTCCTTGTTATTTGTGTGAGTTTCGGAAAACATAGCTCGTGAAATGCAACATAGTTTTTTTTTTTTTTTTTTTTTTTTTTTTTTTTTTTTTTTTTTTTTTTTTTTTTTCCCATCTTAAGCGTGCAAAGAGAACGGGCTATCAAAGCTTTAAAAGATTTGACTATCGCTCAAAGCCTACTGTATTCTAATATTCCCCTTGTACCTACAAGGAAATAAGCAATAAGATAATTTGTACAAATGTTTATCTCAACTAACACGAAGAAGATATAGGAATAAGAGTTTGTAAAGATGATTAGTACAAGAGTAGAGAAAGTCAAGTGAGTGCAACACATCAAATTTTTTTGTATAGTATGATTTGGTCTATCTCTTAAGGTTTACCAGTTATGCAAAAGTCGTCGAGAGTAAGTACGATTACAGGGGTTATAGCCAGAAAATTCAAGATATACATTTCATTTGTTATAAAAATAGCTCAAATATGTGGCATTTTAATCAAAATCGTTTGAGTCATTTTCAAGAAAATAAAAATTTTCGAAAAATTTTCCATGTAAAGGGTAGTTTAGGGTGAAGCAATTTTCTTCAAATTCCTCACGTCGCATCCTTGAAAGACATTAAACTTAAATACCAACTAAGGTTTATAACCGACTTTTCGTTTTTGAGTTATGCTGTCCACAAGCTGACAGACACACAGACACGCACACGAACCATTTTCTAAAAATGCCAATTTTTTTTTTATTCAGAGGGCCTCAAAACATATTTCTGGCGAAATTTCGACATCGAATTTTTAGGTGTAATACAATATTTCCTCTACTAAACGTAGTAGACAAAGTAAAACAGATTATATTAGGTCTTAACATAGGCGTCGCGAAACGGGGGCAAGGGGGACCACGGCCCCCCCTTGAAAGTTGGTGAACTTAATGTGCAGTCAGTTACTGACTATTAAACTATTATTTTAATTTTGATGTAAAGAACAATTTTTATTTAGCACAAATTAATACGGTTATCTGCAACAAATATAAATTTTGACAGTAAAATAATGATTTAATATTATATGATTGCAAATTTCCAACATGTGCCCCCCCCCCCCCCTGGAAAAAAGTCTGCCGACACTCATGGATCTTAACGTAAAATTAAGTCAATTTAGGCTCTAAAAATTGAAGTATATTATTCATTGGTACCTAAAACATTTAAATAAACTGAAATTTAGAGAGTTAGAAAGAGGTGAAGAGCAAAGCATGTTAGAACCTAAGAATTCGGCACTTGCTAATGGCTTTGAAATTTTATCCTATTTGCATGGCCAAGAGAAAAAAATGAATCACGACTTCCTATTTCAGAACCGTAAAAGTAGATGTTAAAATTCTTACAAATGACAAGAAATATCATGGAAGTTGTTCATTCCAGGAAAAACTGTATTTAACATAAATTATGTTTTAAGGGCATCTACATTTTTTGTGTACTCGTATTAAGATTTTGTATCTCTCTTACAATTTGTCAGTTATACAAAGGTCATTCATATCGAAGGCGACTTTTGAGGACATTCCCAGAAAATGTAAGACGTTCTACATAATATTTGTCATAACATTTTCAAAGAATATTCCATGTAAAGGCTAGTCTGGGGTGGAGGATTTTCTTGAAAATCTTTGTACCACATCCTTGGAAGATGGACTTAAATACCAAGTTTGGTACTTATCCAAATTTTCGTTTTTGAGTTATGCTCTTGAAGATACACACACACACACACACACACACACACACACACACACACACACACACACACACACACACACACACACACACACACACACACACACAGAGAGAGAGAGAGAGAGAGAGAGAGAGAGAGGGAGAGAGAGAGAGTGGGGTGGGTGGAAGAGACTGATAGACACAAGGACGTTCTTTTAAAATGTTTTATCTATTTAGAAAGTCTCAAAACATGTATTTCCGGTGAAATATCAGTATCGAATATTTGGGTGGAATACAGTGCTTCCCCAACTTACTGTAAGCAGTAGAAAAGGTAAACATAAAAAAAGTTCTGGCGCGTTTTGGTGGGGCTTACATTCCACCCAAAAATTCATATCGATATCTCAATGGAAATAAGTGTTTTGCGGTCACTTAAATTAAAAACAAAAAAACTAGAAAAGGTCCGCCTGTGCATGTGTGTGAACAATATAAGTCGGAAACGAAAAGTGGGATAAATGCTTACCAACCTTAGCATTTAAGTTCAGCATTTTCAAAGAATTTGACATGAAGATTTTCAAGAAAATTCTGCAACCAAAAATTACTCTACATGAAAGTTTTGTTCAAAGCTTTTGAGTTTCTCAAAAATGGCTAATGATTTTGACTAAAACACCACACATTAAAAATATTTGCTTGGCAAATAAAATGCATTTATGTAATTCTTTTGCGAATAACGTATGAAGTCCTCTTCATTCGGGAGGAGTTTTGCATGATCTTGTATAACTGGTGAACTTATGCGACAGAGTGAATGTACTCACAAAACATACACTCTGTACACACACTTTATTTCAAATACAATTTTTGTTGCATAAGCCATTTCCGAGATATCCATTATTATAAATTCGAATTGTTCAATACTTTTTCATTCTTTTAAAGCCCTGTAGATATTCAGTTGTTTCTCGCAGTTTCTTAAAAACTGACAATCGCTATTCCCTTTTTAGCTATAACGAAACGCGTAATGTAGCTACATCTGCAAAGTTTTAATTCGATTAAAATGAAATAGGTAAAAGAAGAATAAGCTTTCATAAGAATATTTTGTATTGTCACCAATAAAATACAGAGGAAAGCGAAATTTATGTGAATGTAACATCTCAGATTTTGTCCTCAATATGCACAGCATAAAAGCTTTTATCCCACCTGTTTACACCTGAAGTTATAATTATGGGGCTCTGAAACAAATTTCACCAGGCAATGATCTTTTATGGTTGACTTGCATTACTTTTGGTGTGGCTTTATGAACGTCATATCGCACATATTCACGCTCTCATTCATACGTCCAGAATCAAAGGGAATAGGGAGGGAAAAAATAATTAAACATTTACAAATGTTTGCACCACGTGCTGTGGCTGCCTCTCACCAAGATGGCCCATGTTCGATCTCGGGGGATCGTATGTAGGATTTCAGGTGGCCAAAGCGGATGTCTGGGCGGGTTTTCTCCGGTTTCCCCCGCCATTCATTCCACCAACTGATCCATTTTGCTTTCACTTCATGCTGATCACCCATCCTGGCTATTCTCTCCAATCCTGAGTTTGTCTGCTCCTCCACAGACATCTGACCCCAGGCGTCCACTTGTAAATCCTGAGGGCGTAAGTCCTCACGCGAGGAGAGTAAACTGAGAAAGAGAAGGAGCAATCACGTAAGCTTATTAATCTGCATTTGTGATTTTTTAAAATATTACTTTCTAAAGCTGTTGACAATATAATACATTACATTTCAAGATAAGACGGCTTTTATGGGAATTCTTTTAATGAAATAATACATTTTGAACCTCGATTTGCGCTTATCTTGGATAAGAAAAGCTTAGAAAATGTGAAATTAAAAATGCTATTTTAGTTCTATATATTTGCTATTTTATTGTTCAAGCTGTTTGTAAATACTGCAAGGAATTATTCAGAAAAGTCGAGAATTTTGGAAGGAATTTAGTGAATCCTCTTAAAATTCAAATGTAATATGTCAACAAAGATTTGCTGATTTTGTGCCACAAGGAAACACTTTTCCTCTTACATAAAAAAAAGCTTTCAAGAGCACAGTATTTGCATTTAAAGATTGTGAAAAACCCGGAAAGAAATTGTGAAGTTTCGAGATTGTTACCTACGTAACGCCTGCTCAGCGTTGTAAGGGGAAACCAGGGGAAACGCTTGTCTGGAGGCCTTGAATTAATCTTTCGCATGCAATTTGCAAATGGCTTCTGGAATGTGAATCTGAACCTAGCACAGCTCCACTGTCAAGGCTAAACTTCATTTTATGGCCACACCAAGTCAGTGACCTTGTTAAACTTTGATGTGCTTGCTAATTATGCAGCAAATTATGGCCATATCTAATATTAATTTAAAATAATAGTAACATTTTCTCCAAACTGCTTCTCCTCGTACGGTAGGAAGATGAGAGGAGATGAAAAGGCGTCTCAGTTCTCATCTCTGTACAAGTGTTTGGAGAGAGAGAGAGAGGAGAGGGGGGGGGGGGGGGGGAGACTGCATTTTAGTTGTATGCAGTGATGAGATCAACCACAAAATATATTGCTTAATCAGATTGTCAGCAGCAACATCTAAATGTAATGCCTATACCTAATATAGAATTTTTCATCTTGAAAGGTTTTATATTAAAGATTTTGCACATGTGATGTACCAAAACAAGCCCTAAAAGGATTTTGTCATCATATATAATGATGTACCTACAACTGATCCTTCGCGGTATTTATTGTTTTCTTTTCGTGTTATTTCTTTGTTTGGTTTTGTGTCCTCACAATAGATATGGAAACGTTGATTTTATTTTAAACGTGTGTTCAAATTAATTATTGCTTTTTTACCTACTACATCATTGTAAGTTTTTTTTTTGTTTGTTTGTTTATTTTCGCTATTAAAATAGTATTGCATCATGTTTACAAGTAGGTGTTTCTTTTTTCTGTTCTGTTATTCCAGACGAGATTCTGTTTTCTTGGAAACAATTTACCTCTGTCCTTATCGTCTCTGCAGCTACAATATGCAAACGCGCGTGCGCACCTAACTTCTCCCCCTCTGTCATTTTTAGATTTCTTTTTCTTTTTTGACAAATCTTATTGATCTCTTTGTTTTCTTCCTCGTACAACTTCTATTCACGTGGCCTTCTGGCCAAAATATTCTGACGTACGCGTGACGTCAATGAGTGCTGCTCATGAATAAGAATTAAGAAGTAATCGTAACAAAACACACTTGTTTATTTAGCAATTTTACATAAAATATGACAATGTTATAAACTTAAATGCAATTTAAACATACTACTGTTTATTGTACTCTAGATATACATTAATTTCCTTTCTTGATGTTGATGAATTTTTGCGAATTTCTGGTTTAGTTGCAAATGTTTATGTGTGATCAACTTTAGATTCCTCTTTCTTGAGTAGTATGTAGAGGTGGGACGACGTATCATAACAAAGCTTCTAATTGGTGGAGGGTAAATGCTCTTTTTAGTGATTGGTCAAGTGGTGAGTCGATTGATCGTGCTCATGTGACCTTTAAGCAATTTCCACTGTGAGAGTAGTATAACAACATAGCATATTTATTCATACCAGGAAAAAGAAAACAGCAGCTCATTAGGATTATAGAAAAACGGAGTGATATCATATATTGAACTAAAACATTAATTCGGAGTGTCGTGCAGTTGTTCGAGCGTTATTGAAGTGAGGTCTCTGGGTGTTATTATGCGAATCTGAAAGTCATGGTCGTGTTGTTCTGTGGCTGAAGTGTGAATAGCGCGGGAAACTAGCATTGTACTGTGTTTCCTGCTGTTCAGGTAAGACAAAATAGCTAATAGTAAGAAATTTGTGAACACGGAAAAAGTGACAGCTAAAGGTTTCGTGCAAGGTTGAAAGAAGGAAGGCAGTGTTGTTGTTGAAATGGTTGTATAATCATTTTTAAGCTCATGTGTTTGGGTTGAAAACAGTGCTGCCCTGCGAGTGTTTATCATCCTGCTTCCTTCATACTGTTGTGCAATCCGAAGCTATTGGACGACATCTCGAAGTTTTGATGAGATTATTAGCAGCTTGGTAGTGTGATTTTTTAAAAAAAATGGATTCTATATATTTGACCTTACGAAATAAGTAGTAATATGCACAGAAGCAAACATATGTTACTCATCACCAGCATGCCTTCATTCGAGATAAAACCCCAATGTGACAGTACCAGTGATAGTTAATTTTTGTTTTTATTTGCTTGCCAAGGTTATAATTAGGTCCAAGGACGTAGTTGGCATTTCAAGTACGTTTGTCCTACGCTTTTTTGTTTTTTTTCAATTGGCATTATCAAACTTTTTGTTCTTAGGTTTTCTGATTTCAATCTAGTCAGCACAGAATGATGCAATACATTGTAGTTTTATCCATTTTACCAGTAATACAATGAGGCTTTGTATTTTTCAGTGATGTGAATTACATGGAGTGGTAAACTGTGTTTACTGTGAGGCATGGCAGATCCTGTGTATTCAGGAGATTTCTTCCTGGATTCTGGATTCACTGTAAAGCAGGAACCTCTTACAATGGATACAGGCACATGTATGTCTGCAAGCATGCCAATACCTGCACGCAAGGCAATGGATCTCTCGGAGTTGAGAGATTTTGGATTTGACTTTGACGTCTCATCTTCTCCATCTATGTCAAATGAAACAAGTGCTATCAGCTCTGCGACTCTTCAGGGAACATCAGGTTTATTTCAGGCACTGTCTGGTTCATCAATGTGGGGTACACGCCTCAATCCAGAGAGTGAAATGAACAGAACCGATACATTCCGAATGGATGACGATGACATATTTCAGGTGGACAAAGCGGATTTGATTCAGGGTCCTACGCTTGCCGAACTTAATGCTAATGATGAGAATTTGTTGGAAGATCTGAATTTCGATGACTTACTTCTCCCAGAAGAGAACAGCTATTACATTAGTGTGCCAATGGTAACATCACAGTCCAAGAACTTGATGAGCAGTGTACCACCTGTAGTGCAGATAACCAATTCAAATGCTTCAAACAACAACAGTCAAAATAATTCAGGTATATTTACTCCATCATCCTTCCCTCCAGCTAGTCTAGGTTTCTACAAGGATAACTTCGCAGCTTCCTCAAGTGTACCCTCGAGTCCTGTTGACCCATTTGCGTTGAAGATTGGTAGCGGCAGCACAACTGCTTGTACTGATGTGCTATCTCCTGCAAGTCCCAATAGTTCAAATTCCTCATTACTTCTGCACTCGGCTGCATCATCAGTGACTCCACCTCTGGGAGTCAGTCCGCTGCAACAGAAGCATAGCACGCTGCACGAGTTGCTGTTGAAGAAGGAAGCATTTTCTGCTTCACCAGATAGGCAGCTTCTTGGGCAATCAGTACCAGGCCCTGTGAGCCCAGTGAATGCAATGAACAGTAATTCTGGACTGGAAACATCCCCTGGTAGTCACCTTGGCAGGACTGGAGTTTTAGCTGGTTCTACTTCAAGACTGTCATCGTCTGCCCCAACACATCTTGGCTTTGAGCAAATCTGGCAGCGTCGGGAACCCAGACAGCATCTTCTCTCCACTGGTTCATTAGCAGAGGCAGGATCAACATCGTCATTATCAACAGGTTAGTTCATTTGCTTGCTTGTTAGTAAGGTTTTTAGTTTGTTTATTTGTTTTTTGGTGTGGAGGGATTCATCGTGAATGCTCAGGAATAGCAATGAAGTTTGTTTTAAACCATCATGTAGTGTACAAAAATGGGAGGACATTTGCTACAGATGGCTTAGAGGTATAAAAAGCATATTCACTGGCTGTTATTAAGAGCGTGGTCCAAAAATCTAGACTGGATGCCAATAAATAGCATGATCAGTACACATTAAAGTGCAGCTGTTAATAAAAGATAATGTCATCATCTTCTTGGATTATTATGCAGAAAATGGGCTCCTCGAAAAAAAGTATGGAATTTTGTGCAATTGATAGATCTTTTCTTCTTGACAAGGATTTTAAACATTTTTATTTTTTTTTATGAGTAAGTTTACTATGCATGCGGGGGATATTTAGTAATTAACTCTTAATAAACTAGAGTTATATGCTAGCAAATGATTTGTAATGTGTTTAGGGTAAAATTGTTGCATAAACACTGCATTTGTAAAGAAAAGGTTTGGTTTCATGGATAGTGGAAGGCACTGAAACTATTCATGAGCTGGAATGTCATGTTTCTATTCACAGATTACTGTATCGCGTCACATTTTATGTTGGCATAGCTTGATGAGAGCTATACACAGGCCTCTGATGACTCCTTTTCGAATGTACAGAAACCATTAAATTAGTTTAAATAATGTTTTTATGGTTTTTCTACTCTTTTTGACTTGAAACTTTGTCAAGATTTTGTTTCCCTTCTGCAAAGGTATTTTGAGCACTTAACCTTCTATGCTTTTTTGCTGACCAACCTTCAATACCTGACCAGGTTCATATATATATGAAAGGGATGATAGTAAGCTGCATTATCAAAATTTTGCCCATGTGTTGGTTAAGATGCCTAGGTTAGTGTGTGTATTTAAATGGCACAAGGCCCTGTGTTATTGAAACGTAGCCCCTGTTAGTTTAGTGTGTGTATATGAATGGCTTAACAGGGTCTTGGGTTAGCCCAATCCATCCCATGTTAGGTTACGATGTATAAATTTATATTATTTTGTTGTTTAACGATGCTATCATCTGTCAGGATCAGATTAGTGTTGTCCTGTGACAGAATTTTGTCCAGCGGGAGTTATTTTATATGCCAGTAAATCTATTGACATGGGGCTGTCATTTTTAAGCACACTTAAAAACTATCAGCTTAGGCCGGATTTGAATCTGTGACTACAATGCATAGGTTAGTGTTTGTATTTGAATGGGATGACAGGCTCCTGTGTTATGAATCCTTAGGTTAACATGTGTATATATAAACTGATGTTATTGCTTAAGATATTGAATGTGGGTATTCTATGATTGATGATTGTGTTTTAAAAATACTCAGCCTATGGGCATGTTCTCATGTAGGGCTGATAACAATACAGCACAGACACTAGAGTTGGGAACAGAGTGTGTATTGGAAGAACAGTGCTTGTTTGTTAAATAGAGAAGGCCATGGACAAGATGCAAGGCAACTATCATGAGCAAAGATGGACTGCATGGTTTTTGTGGAGGGAAGGAGTCAGAGCAGCTGATATTCATAAATGTTTAATTGTGATATGTGGTCAAGAAGCTCCTGCACAAAAGACTGCTTACAACTGGGTTAACCAGTTGAAGGAAATTGCCATGGAAGAATGTGACTACTGGTTGTGCGTCAGCGTGGTGATCTCCAAGGAACAATGAGGTGTGAATTGATTATGGCTCTAGGCGGCCCGGGTTCGATCCCAGGGACCCGCATGTGGTATTCGTGGTGGACGAAGCGGCATCAGGGCGGGTTTTCTCCGGGTGCTCCAGTTTCCCCCGCCATCTCATTCCACCGGTGCTCCATCTTCATTCCATGTGTCATCAGTGTCACCGCCTGCGGTGCCGTAGTAGTAAAAGCGGGCGTTAAACACTACAACAACAATTGATTATGGCAGATAGGCGCATACCCTTTGATGAACTGGAATGGCAGTCAAGCCACAACCGCACAACCCTGCACATCATTATTCACAACTATTTGGATATCAAAAGATGTGTGTGCATTGGGTTCCAGGGAATTTACACAGGCCCAGAAGAGCAGAGCTGAAAGATATTGTCAGCTATTGGAAATGAAGAATGAAGATCCAGATTTTTTGGAAAGATTGGTGATTGGTGAGGAATTTTGGTGTCTCAACCATACACCCTAGAAAAAAGTCAAATCCATGCAGTGAAAACATCCTGGAGGTCCCTGGTCTAAGAAATTTTGGTAATGTTGCCGAATATGGGCTTCTTGATGCTCAATCTCACTGAACCATGCCAACTTGACATGAAGAAATACACTACTAAATAAAGATGTTGGCAACTATGAATCAGAGAGAAACATGGGTAATGGAACAGAAGCTAAAACTGAAACATGTAATATAAGCATGAAATAAATAGTGGGATAATGTAGAAAAGGAGACTTAACATTAGCAGAATGTGTTATGAAATAAAGAGTTCCTCTTTTCTCATACCCTTTAGCTGTTATTATTAATGGAAATCTGCATTTCAAGTAAGGTTAAAATCACCGGTAATTTGCGGCAATTATTTCCGGTGAAATGTGATGTTTAAAGTATTCAGTTTGTCAGTCATCTGTCACATAAATGTACATTATGAAATAAATTAATATTTCACGGTTATCTACCACAAAACTACATGAGTTTATGACTTAATTCATGGTTATTTGAGGATATATAGTGTGCCTCTAAAATGCAACTGTTTATTTGTTTCATAAATGTATATTTATGAAATATATTCCCATTCAAGGTTATCTACCTGTTGCACAACTGCATGAGCTTATGATTTCATAGTTATTTCAGGTTATGTGATTCATGAATTAAGTTGTTTCATTGCAATATGAAGGGATCGTCGTTTATTCTGTAGCTGTGGTGCTCAGAGTTACATTTGCGAGATCTTGTGGATTGAATTGGGGAATCTGTGTGTGTGAGTGTAAGTAAAGTAGTTTCTGGCCATCTAGTTACTCATATAGAATAGTTTTCTGCCTTCTTTGTATCATCACCTATGTATATGCATTGCCGGAAGATACCTCCTTTCTCATCTTTAGGCATTGCCAGCTATACAATTCCAACATCATTCAAATAATGTTCCACTACCGCTAGCCAATTTCATTTCTTGTATATTGGCACCCTGCATTATGCAGTCCCTAAGGCTGTATTTGGCAACATCACGGACATTTTTTGCTGTTCTATCTGCGGGTAAACGTATCTCCGTTTTTTGGGACACTTGTGGCTAATGGACTGGCTTCCACATGGAGCAACTGTCAACAGCAGGGTGTTATTAAATTATTTCATTGTTTAACGACACTGTCCATTGCCAGGATCATATCAACATCGCCGATGTGCCGGAATTCCGTCCCGCAGGAGTTCTTTTACATGCCAGTAAATCTACTGACATGGAGCTGTTGTTTTTAAGCACACCCAAAAACCATCAGTCTGGGCCGGATTTGAACCTTGGGATCAGTAGGCCTGCGTCTAACCGACTGACACAGCAGTGCGTATGTCCCTTACACAACTTAAAGGCAGGTTCCAGCAATGACAGGGAAAGTGGTTGAAAGCAGTGCTCCTCCAGCATGGCAATATGTGGCTCTACACCAGTAATACTATGATTGCAAAGTTGGCATCACTGGGGTTCATTGTTATGCCACACCCCTTAGAGGATGTCGCTCTATCTGATTATACTTTCTTTGATAACATGAAGGCTACATTACGGGGTAAAGGTTTGGCAACAATGAGGAATTACTGGCAGCTGTCTACGAGTGGATGTGTAAACACTAGTTCTTTGACACAATCATGGAGTTGCCAGGAAGGTGGCAGCAGTGTGTGTATTGACATTTTGGAGAGATCTCATGTACGTTAAATTATGTTAATTAATGCGCCAAAATTATTATTGTGAATCATCTCCGAATGCTCCTCATACTAGCAGTTGTGGAGAAAAAGCAGGATACGCACATACAAAATATTACTTTTTGAATATAATGGTTTTACTGCCTTTTTAATAGTGAAAGCACTTTTAGCTGCAATGATCTTGCAAAACTCCTAACCTTTTGCAAATGGTGTGTAGTAAACAGTTGTCCAAACAAACTTTGTGCAAGAAAACTGCAAATAAACAGTTTCTAGTGTTAGATACATGTGGGAGAAGGTGTTGTCAACAAAGGCTTTGAAACTGCAATTTTTCCTCTTTTTGCTAATGTTAACTTTCTTCCTGCACCTGACACTTTTTGTGTTCCAAGTTGCAATCAGAGGAGCACCACAGATCGTACAATTCTGAGAATTTTACGCCATGGTTGATGAGAAGCTGCAGTTTTTCTGTGTTTGCTGCGATTTGTATAAATTTCATAGCTATGATTATACACCCATTGCAGGAAGTCAAGATATATCCTTCGGAGGTACTTTGTTCCATTTTACAAGTGCAACTGTTATCTGTCATGCAGTTTGATGTTTGGTCAAGCACATTCGCTCTTTGATCTGTGACATGAAGTTGTCATCAACGATGATGGGTTAGCGAACACAGAGTAAAGTAATCAAGGATTTGAGCAACTCCTCCTTGCCGTAGTATTACATTTGATGACCTGAAATTTCATGAATGAAAGAAAGGAAGGGAAGATTTATGCTGGAGGTAAAATACAACTTGTTATTTTGTAGTTCTTGTCATATATATTATTGAATGAGCAACTTGATATCAAGCTTTGAGAGGTAGAACTGGAACTTAAAAATTCAATGCCACAACTGGGATTTGAACCACAGACCTTCCGCTTACTGGGCGGCTGCTCGAACCACTGAGCTATTGTGACAAACTGCCAGAATGGCATTAAATTCTTTGCCCACACACGGCTTGTGTGTTTAAAAACACCAACAGTAAGTTTGTTGGCATAAATAAATAATAATTGATATCAAGCTTTTACAGCACAGTGGACATGTTGGATTGCAAAGTTGGAGTATGTTTGATTGCATCTTAGAGTTACGGCAAAGTGTAACATTTTATATACATGAGGGCAGGGGGGGGGGGGGGGGGTTCAGAAGTGATTTACAATTGTGTTGTAAAAGTGCTGCATCAATGGACACGTCCTCTCGTAGGATGATGAACTGGTGCACACAGACCCTAGATGGTAGCTGTGAAGAGAATAGTAAAAGAAGAGCACTTGTTTGTTGTTAAGCAGAGCAAGCCATGGAAGGTGACTGTGATGGACTGCATGGTTTTTCTGGAAAGGAGGAGTCAAAAAAAAGTGTGAAAAGTGTGTATGCATATTGCATTCCATGTTACTTGACACAGGCCTAAAAGGAGAGGTGAGTTGAAGTCTGTTGTCGACTGTTGGAAATGGAGAATGAAGATCCAGGGTTTTTGGAGGAGCTGGCAACGAATCACTATCATACACCTGAGAAGAAAGTTTGTTCGATAACATGAAGGGCATGCTGCAAGGTAAAAATTTGGCAACAATGAGGAATTGCAGGCAGCTGTCCACGATTGGGTGCATAGTGCCCTGTAGCAATGGCTCTGTGATGTAATAATGAAGTTTCCAGGAAGGTGGCAGTGATGTGTTGACGTTGGAGGGGAGAGCATATTGAGACAGTTCATATACATTGAATCATTTTGTTTGATAAATAAGATGTAAAAGCTATTATTGTAAATCACTTTTGAATGCCCCACATGTGTGTATGTATGTCAGTTTGTGTAAATTAGTGTATAAAAGGGCAAGGATGGAGAGGACATAAGTAGGAAAGAAGATGAGAAGGGGTGGGGGTAGAGAATGGGAAGGCAGGAATTAGTTTTTTGGCACATTTTTTTCAAGTCTGGCGGACTAGCCCAAGATTAACTATATCATGTAAAAGTTGTTAAAATACTTTATGGAGTGTTTTGGATAATACTTCAGCACTTCTAACACTAGTACTAGTAATACTGCTAATTACATTTTTAACAAACATTTGTTTCATAGGAAAATAATGTTATAATGTCAACAGAAACAGTTGACACCATTTTACTTCATGCTAACTTAAGGTCAGGAACTCAACTCGTTACAAATAGTTTCACTCTTCCAAAATTCACTCTTCTCAATTTATTAAGCTATCTCAGTTTTTCTTGTTATATGTTAACCAACATTTTACGTAAAACTGCACATAGATATTCTTGTGCAATGTTTCATGGAATATCGCTTGGCAATCCAATTCTCAATTTCGGATTTTAGTTATGCGAGATCACTTCAATGCATGTCTGTACTGCATGACATTTTTATTAATAGTCTATATGGTTTTGTATTTACTCTTCCTAGTTACTACATGCCAACAACCATCATTCTCAATCGATTGTAACTTTTTCTTACGATCAATGTTGGCCATGTTTCCCATTGCTGAATAGCTTCAAGAATTGATCTATGATTTAAGAAATAGATACAATATTCATATAAGAAGGAATTTAGACATATTACATGGATATACCTAACCTAACATATAACATTAGCAAGAATTTTCTCAGTTCATTTTGCCTATCTCTTATGTTTTACGAGTTATTCAGAAGTCATCCAGAGTGAACAGGACTACATAGGCTATAGCCAGAAAATTCAAAATATACATTTCATTTGTCATCAAATATCTTAAGCATATGACACTTTAATCAAAATCGTTAGAGCCATTTTCAAGAAATCCAAAATTTTTAAAAAAAATTCCATGTAAAGGGTATCTAGGGTGAGGCTATTTTCCTCAAAATCTTCGTGTCGCATCCTTGAAAGACATTAAACTTATATACCAATTTTGGTTTTTAACCAACTTTTCGTTTTTGAGTTATGCTGTCCACAGACTGACAGTCACACATGGACCTTTTTCTAAAAATCTGATGTGTTGCACTCACATGACTTTTTCTACTCTTGGACTAACCATTCTTACAAACTGTTATTCCTATATCTTCTTCGTGTTAGTTGAGATAAACATTTGTACAAATTATCTTATTGCTTATTTCCATGTAGGTGCAAGGGAAATATTAGAATACAGTAGGCTTTGTGCGATAGTCAAATCTTTTAAAGCTTTGAGATTCCGTTCTCTTTGCACACTTAACATACAAAAAAATGAACAATGATGTTCCATTTCACGAAAGTTTTAAGTTTTCCGAAACTCAAACATATAACAAGGAATATCTCCGAAATGGTTCACTCTACAAGATAATTTATTCAGACATAAATAGTGTATTTTAGTAAGATCTACATTTTTTGTATAGTATGATTTGGTCTATCTTAAACAGTTTACCAGTTATGCAAAAGTCGTCCAGAGTAAATACAACTACAGGAGCTATAGCCAGAAAATTCAAGATATACATTTCATTTGTCATCAAAATATCTCAAACATATGACATTTTAATCAAAATCGTTAGAGCCATTTTCAAGGAAATCAAAATTTTCCATGTAAAGGGTAGTTTAGAGTGGGGCTCTTTGCTTTAATTTCTATCTTAATCTCATTTTATTCTGTTATTAATGAACTCATATATTCACAACACACAACCTTTTCATGTGTTTGACCTAATTCCACCTCCTTCATTGTGGACTATCTTTTGTGTTGACCATATGTTTTGTTTTGTTACAATTTATATTGAGACCAATTGTCATGTCTGTTATGGTTTCTATTAGATGATTAGTTGTTCTACCCAATACTATCTGCAAAAGCTAAACAATGGCTTGATCTATTGCATCTATTTATCTTTACATTTCTTATTTTCTCCATTGCTATATTAAATAGAAGTGTAGATAATAAATTCCCTTGTCTTAATCCTACAGTTGTTTGGAAATTTGGAGATAATTTTGTGACGAAGTACATAAGTAATGTTCGGTATTTCAAATTTTTGGTTCACTAGTCATGTTTTAGTAATACAACATTGCTGTCATGAACTTCTACTTAATTATTAAAATGTTTAGTTGTTGGCTTTCCATCGTTAGTGCACTGTGAAGGGAGTTTGTAAAGTTGCAATGGGAAAAGAACGTTGCATGAGTGCACACAGTAAATCTGTCCCTGTTTAGGTTTAAGTAACGAAAGCAATTATATGCATACTTAGTTTAATTCACAATGTAGAAAATATATGTGTAATACCACTAAAAATCATACGTTTGGAACTTTCTGGGCAAAAGTTATTACAGGCCATGTGGAGAAAATATGACACAGTAGTATCAGCATGTTAAACTTTGATCTCTTGATAAGGCAGCCAATTTATGTTACTGTCAAAATGAGATACATTTCAGATGATATGCTAAAACTTAACTGCTGTAACAGATTTGCAGAAAGAATTTGAATATTTCTACTTTACATTCACCTATATAGCTAGCCATTGAAGGAGCTTAGCTCAATAAACCACATTTACGAGTAATTTTACCATAAAAGGAAGTAACCTTGATTGTCAAGAAGGCTGCAGAAAAATAAGTACTTCTTTTTTTATTTTCTCTGCTATTCATCTGTCATAAGTGGAGGAAGTATTGTATTTCCTCCAAAAATTTGATACCAAGATTTTACTGGTAATACATGTTTTGAGATTGCCTGAATCTAAAGAAAGCTTTTTAGGAAATGGTGTGGTTGTCTGTAAACAGCGTAACTCAAAAGCAAGTTTGTTAAATAATAAACTTTCTATTAAAACTCAGCATCTTCCAGAGGTGTGACACAAAGATTTCCACTTCTGTTTAACAGACCAGTCACTCCAAATCCAATTTTATAAATATTTAATAGTAGCACTTGATGAACTGGAGACCTATATTGATGGTAAGAAAGTGAATAGAAAGCTTTCCATCTTGAGAAGATTAGTTGGAAGTCAAGGAAGCTGTTCTAGGCATGTATTGAATGCTACATATTATTATAAAACCAATTCTCTAGTATGACAGCAAAACAATTATACAGCAAACAAGTTAACCACATGTTAAAAAGAGAGTGTCCAAATAGAAGCATTACACATTATTACAGGCGTTGTTTCATCTACTCCAATGTCAGTCCTGCAAGAATGTCAGATGTCATATTTAAGCAACCATTTCTCCAAGAGGGCCCAATGAATGATATGCTCCTGACTTAAGCTGAATTCTGCTGCACAACCCAATGCCAGGCCAAAGACTACCACCCAACTGCTACATCGCCCATCTCTGCCCACAGTGGGCATCATGAGTGGGGCACAGTACTGGAGGATGGGATGTGGTTAGTGCCCGAGGCTAAATTCTGCTGCACAACAACCCAATGCCAGGCCAAAGACTACGACCCAACCACTACATCCACCATCTCTACCCACAGTGGGCATCATGAGTGGTATGCAGTACTGGAGGATGGGATGTGGTTAGCGCCCGAGTCCCTGCCAGCCAGTAAATTTGATGCCGTTGACTGAACCTAAAATAAAATGAATATTAAGCACTTGTTTGTTATCTCAGGAACACAGTTTATCCAACTGACAATAATGCAAATGGACAAACACTTTAGATATATCAAATCCGATGTTTGGCTCATGGGAGCTATATTCTCGTACGTAAAATTGTGTTCCTATTTTTTACTTTTTCTACTACAAATAGTAAGTAGAGGAAGTGTTGTATTCCACCCAAAACTCCAATGTCAAGATTTCACTGGAAATATATGTTTTGAGGCCCCCTGAATCCAAAAACAGCAATTTTAGAAAAAGGTCAGTGTGTGTCTGTCAGTCTCTGGGCAGGATAACTCAAAAACGAAAAGTAGGTTAAAAACCAAAGTTGGATTTAAGTTAAATGTCTTTTAAGGATGCGACACAAAGACTTGAAGAAAATTCCTGCAACCAAAACTATCCTTTACATGAAAATTTTTGATTTTCTCGAAAATGGATAACCATTTTGATTAAAGTGCTATATGATTGAGATATTTTTATGGCAAACGAAATGTATATTTTGAATTTTCAGGCTATAGCCCATGTATTCCTGTTTACTCTGGATGACTTTTCCATAACTGATAGACCAAATCTTACTATACAAACAGATCTTGCCAAAACACACAATTTATGTCCAAATAAATCTTTTGTAGAGTGAGCCATTTCAGAGATATTCCCTGTTATTTATGTGAGTTTTGGAAAACGTAAACTTTCATCGAATGGAACAGCATTATTCATTTTTTTATATGTTAGTCGTGCAAAAGGAACAGAATTTAAAAGATTTAAGTCTTGGTCAAAGCCTACTATATTCCCATATTCCCCTTGCACCTACAGAGAGATAAGCAATTAGGTAATTTCTGCAAATGTTTATCTCAACTAACAAGAAGAAGCTACAGGAATAAGAGTTTGTAAGAATGGTTGTGCAAGAGTTGGGAAAGTCATGTTAGTGCAGCACATCAGATTTTTTTATTTCATGGTTTACTTCAGGTGCCTAATAATAGGTTTTTAAGGGCCTAAAATCCTACTCTCCACTCATTGTGCTCCTGGGAAGCAACATGGAAAATGGAATAACTTCAATATGCTGATAATTAGCAACCAACCTGTTTTTAAGAAAATCCCTCCCATTGCGAACTATCAGTCACATGGAAAAGTCTCATTTTTTATTTTAAAATGAATAATACTTTTAGTATGTAATAAATAATTCATTCTGAAAAATGTTTAATGATTCATTCTGATTAAAATGCTACATGTTTAAGATATTTGCAGAATGAATAAAATGTGTATGTTGAATTTTCTGGGAATAGCCTGTTACATCTTCTTCATTCTGAATGACTTGTATAGCTGCTAAATCATAGAAGATACACAAGATCTTATAACACAAAATGTGTAGATTTTGTTAAGGCGCACAATTTGTTAAATAGTAATTTTTTTAGCATTAACCGTTTCTGAGATGTTTTTTATACCTTTTGTAAATGGTAAGTCCTTACTAATGATTATCCAAAGAGTATGCATGCCAAAGCCATCATATAGTGATCTACTTTTTAATAATCCAACTGACTTTAGCCTAATGTATCCTTTATGTATCTAAAAGGAAAATACGTGTACTACTCACACACTTCATCTTGAACCCTGGGGTCTATTGCTACAAATGTCTGACAAGCAAATGTTCTGATAGGGCAGAAAAAAATCATAATCATTTTACTTGATGGTGTTCACTATTTAAAAATGAGTGCTTCTGAAAGTTTTGGTCACTCGAACACGATTGATTTGTGAGAAAAATGAATTCATAGAAGGGAGGCGTGAAACATGTTTTCTTTGTGAATGTTAATAATATTAAGAATATTAACAATGATAACAAGAATAACTTCAGACCTTAATTTATGGCAAGGTACATTGTTACTCTTGAACAAATGTACTGCCATAATGATAATCATTAAAAAAGGGGCATGAAACATAACTTTTCTGTACACCAACCACATTTCATAACTGTTCTTTCATATTTATTACAGTGTTCTTTCAAATGTTTGAAACAATAGTCAGTTGTGTTGTGAAAGTGCTTACAATGTCTTTCAGCTAATGCTACCATCTGTATCGATGTGTACGCTGGAGAGAGAAACTGTTGATGCCAAGGACTATTTTGAGGATACTGTGTCTCAATCAGTGACACTAGTGCCAAAGTTATTTGTAATTTTTGAAGAGCCATCTAACATCAGTAATAAATTGGAAGAAAAATTGTTTTAAGGTGGACAAACTAATTGTAAAATGGAATTGCTCGGGAAAAATAATAAAACTGTTGTTTGGTGTATTTTTGAAAGAAACTCCTTCCGTATTCAAGCACACAAAACTCTTACTTCTGGACTCATATGGTGTTCATATCAATATAGAACACATTCAGAGACTCTTGGAAGAAGAACATTGTGACCCGAAAAGCTGATGGTAGACATCATACCAGCCAACACAACATACGAATTGCAGCTTCTCGATTGATATATATATATGATAGGTGATAGGTGAACTATCTCATAGCGTTGAATTTGATCATCTGGATGTTCGGTTGCGGCATTGGGACAATATCCTCAAACTACAGACCTTGGCATGTCAACAGTTCCTCTCTCCGAGATTCCAACATGCACAAAAATACAGATGGGTGCTGGCAGGTCAGCTGAAAGATATTGTGAGCATTTTCAGAACACAACTGACTATTGTTTCAAACATTTGAAAGGACGCTATGATAGATATGAAAGAACAGTTATGAAATGTGGTTGGTGTACAGAAAAGTTATGTTTCATGCCCTATTTTATTATCATTATTGCAGTACATTTGTTCAAGACTAATAATGTACCTTACTGTAAATTAAGGTCAGAAGTTATTCTTCGTATCATTGTTAGTATTATTAACATTCAGGAATAAAACATGCTTTACACCTCCCTTTTATGAATTCATTTTTCTAACAAACCAATTGCATTTGAGTGGCCAAAATTTACAGACACATTTATTTTTAAACAGTGAACACCGTCAAATAGAATAATTATGACTTTTTTCTTCCCCATCAGAACGTTTGCTTGTGAGTCAAGAAGGCAAAGTAACAACTGAGCTTGTTGCCCAAACTCAAGTGTATTTAACAGCATTGTGTTACTTTTGAAATCACAACTCATAATGTCTTATGATGTAATTTAAAGTATGATAGTGTAAAAGATGTAGTTGTCTGTGATAGCAACGCCATCGGAAAGGTCAAGATAAAGTGTGTGAGTAGAAATGAAACTTTATCTTTGTTAACAGATAGTAGATAGAGCAATAAGCTTCTGTGAGAATAGTTTGTGCAAGAGTAGAAAAAGTCATGTGAACGTATGATATAAATTATTTTTTTTTAGAGCTAAACTGTAGTGCATTGTGAACTTCGTTATGGATCAGAAATATTGTTGCCAATATGTTGTGAGATCTGACTGTATCTTGTTGTTCAGGTGGTGTTCTGAGCCCAGAGTCTCACGAGTTCTCTCATGATGAAGGGTTCGATTCTGAGGATGACAGCGACCATTACGAGGATTTCTCATCAGATGCTGGTGAGTTATCATGTAACTTATTTTTCTCAGGGAAATGTGTACCAGCTTTCTGATGCAGTCTTTTGGGAATAAATAAAATAATTCACTTGAAATATATGCAACTTAGCATGTTACTGAGAGAATATTTTCATTGTTGAATGTATTTTCAAGAATAATTCACCAATTAACATTAAAAGCAGTGACCACGCTAAAATTATATATCCTTTGACCTCTTAACCCTACAGAGTGGATATTTCTTTTTTTCATCTATATTTTTCATTATCAAAATGAAAAATATGTCACGATGATAGTAAAAATGATACTCTTTTTTAAGAAATTCACACTAAAGATTTTTATCTCTAAATATCCCTTTATTAAAATCCTGAGTTTACGTGTTATATGAACATTGAAGCTCTAAGAGATGAGCTGCCACACTAAATGCTACATTCAGTACTGAACTCTTCATCACTCTCCATTTTAGGGCCCTAATGACCTAGCCGTTGACGGGCCCTTAAACAATACTCACTCTCTCACGCTCCATTTTTATAAAGTATCAGGAAGTTACACAAAAAAACTGAGTGCCAATTGTAACAGGAACCTATAATGCATGTAAAACATGTGAAAGCAATATTCTGCTGAATTTGCTCATTCACAGTTACCTGTGGGAACAAATCATCATCATGAACAAGTTTGTTTTAGGCCGTGTGGACTGTAATGACAAACCTAGCGAAGATGGTCTTTGTCTTACCACCGCTGTTTGGTCTTCCTTGGTCTCTGTGACCAGTTGGAGCATACTGGAGTCCCAATTTTGAATCTAGTTCTTTCCATTCTCATCAAACTTGGTACTCCAAGGTTTTCTCTGATGTCCGTATTCCTTTGGTGGTCTAATCTAGTAACTCCTATCAGTGACAGGCACTTCCATCCTATTCTTAAATGGTGTACTTTTTACTAACAGCTGATCCAAAAGACTCTGGCAGATATTTTATTTTAATTCTTCCAGTATATGTGTGGGTTTGTCGTGTACACTTAATACTTTGCTATCCCAGAGATAGAAATCGCAGTGGGTTAGGTTGGGGGACCAAGGGAAGCCACAAATCTCAACTATTGTGTCCTGAAACGCACTTTCAGTTGCCCTCATCAAAAGATTGGCTGTATAAGCTGTTGCATTCTTGTTGAAAAAAGGTAAAATCACACTCCCTGTCGGTTAATTCTCTAAAAAAGGGGCAAAATTGTATTCACATATATACAGGCATCAAGTGTTGACTCAAAAAATTTGGGCCAATAACTTTCTCTGCTAATGGCACACCATATACCAGTTTTTTTTTTTTTTTGTCATGAAGAGGTATTTCATAAGCAATAATAGTTTTCTCAGAGCTCCAATAACAATTATTTTGTGTACACACATATCCATGAAGTGGAACCGAGCCTAGTCCATGAAAAATATTAAATGTGGGTCAATTTTACTATTGCATACACCATTAAAGTCCACTTACAAAATGTGCGCCTAATTACAGGATCACGTGGTTGAAGACCATGTGCCTCATGTATTTTATATGGTGTTAACTTCAGTAATTTAGTAGCTCTTTGCACAGGGCCATAAGAAATGTCTGCCTGTTGTGAAAGATGCCTAAGTGATTTTTGGGGGAAATTCTCAAAATGCTGACCAATGTCATCTAATGTTTCTTTGGTAAGAACCGTATGCCGTCTTTTAGGTTTCGGAGCCTGAACACTCCCTGTGGCCTGAAATTTGTTAAGTTCATGGATTGTTGGAACTTTGACACCTGGAAATCTATCTACAAATCACACTTTCACTTAGTGAGCTAGTGAGTTAGCACATACGAATCGTAAACAAATACACCCTGTGCAGTAGAAAACAAATGCTGAGCCATAACGCACTTTGTGACTAATTACAGGACAAAGTAATAAAGCACACAGATAATAGTTCAAACACACAATATCACTGTCAGCTCTATACTGCACATCACTTTTAGAGCAGAGGAAAACAAGTCATCAATGTGACCGTGTGTACATCAGCTTTTATTATGCTTCTCTTTGCCGATTTGGATGTTTTTGGGTCTTAAATTTAGCTTTACTCTAATATTTGTGTGTAGAAAAATGAATGCTAGGCTCCAACATTTTCCCCATCTGAGTCATATTCCTAATATTTCAGTTTCTTCTGTCCTCTTTAATCTGTTAGTTTGATCCAAGTAGATATATGCATTACAATATTCTTTTGTCCTTTCTTGTAATAACACTGGTAATTCTTCTGGGTTTGTCATAATTTTTGCTTTGAATATGTTCATTTTTAAACTTACCCTTTTGCTCTCTGTTTAAGTCTATTATTGTTTTTTGTAGTTCTTTCTCAGTTTTTGCAAATAGTGCTGTATCATCTGCAAATCAGATTTGTAAGTTTTTTCCCATTTATGTTAATTCTGTATTCTTTCCTGTTCCATCCTAGTTTCCTATATATTTCCAGAACAGAAATAATTTTGTCGAGTTTGAATCTCCTTGTTTTACCCTTCTCCTGGTCCCAAATGTTTCTCCTATCACCATTCTTACTTTAGCTTTACTGTTATTGTAGATTTTCCTATTATTATATATTTTGTATGTACTCTTGTTTTCATAGCTTCCATTGCTTTGTCGTGCTCTGTTGTATCCAGTGCCAGATTTAGGCATTTTGCCGCCCTTATACAGTGCTAAAATTTTCTGTCCCCCAATTTTCCCCAAACAATATAAGTAGCTATTATACAAGTAATTATGAGTTTAAATTAGTTTTAAATGAGACAACATTAGATGAAAGTTATAATTCAGAAAAAAATAAACTATTTGGAATAAAAATACATGCATCTTACTTGTAAATTGATTTCCTACATGCTTTCTTCTTAGAGAAAATATTGACAATATCAATCAAAGTTGATCTGATGAAGCACATCAGACTCGATACAAACAATTGACATAGCGTTCAGTTTCTCTTGGCATGTTGTTGACTGAAGTTAATGGGATTCAGGTTCACCAATTTTTGGAAGTTGTGATTTATGAAACGAGTACTAATAATTTCTTATATCCTCTGTGCATACAACCGTTCACTATCTGAGTCCTTTGAATACTAAAAATCTAAGCTATAGTTCTTAACTGATTTCTGGAAGGCAGGCTGGGATTTATTTTTAAGCTATCGATGATATAGACCTATATTGAAAATGTAATTGGGTTGTATTAATAGCAATAAACAATAAACTTGTATCCTATTTGATTTTCAACAAGGCATAGTTGTTTATGCAAGCAGTTAAATGTAATAATCCCCCCCATTCCTGTCTACGCATTTTGCAATAAAATTATGCAGCTGCAGTCTTTCATTTTACTATTTCAGTGAGCTCATGACAATGTGATAAATCAACAATATTCAACAAGTTGTACAAGATCAAAGTACAGAAAAGATAGAGAAAATACCCTCCCCCTGAAAATTGTGTCCTGGGCAACTGCCTAAGTTGCCTAGGCCTAATTCTGAACTGATTGTATCAAAGGCTTTACTGTAGTCATCATATTCAGATTTTAGTCAACACTTTCATGTAAATTGTTCATCTTATTTACATTCTATGGCTTCAAGATATAGGTTTTAAATTTTTTTTATACAGTTCTTGTTTATAGTTGATTTTATGAGGCATAGAGTAACTAGAAATCTATGTGTAGCATAAGAAGTAGTGTTCTTTGCTTCGATATATATTTCTTGTGGTACTAGAAAGAATTTCAGAAGGTGTGATAGAAGCAGTACTACCAGGTCATCAAGGATTCTTATAAAACAGAATTCCCATTTATTTGTTATATATTTTTGTTTACCTCCCCACTGAACACTTTACACATTCTAAATTTCATGTCATTGCAAAATTATTGAGCTTTGCTGATTGAGAGAAAGTTTTACAGGTTTCAGTTTTAGGAAGTTAGCAAGTATGCACTAATATTAAGGCTTTGTTTTATCTTCAGTGTGTGAACATATTTGCTTCTATTAATCTCTTGTGTTTCATCTGCATATCTAATGCAAATAAATTGAGTTTGGTTACATAAAAATCACAATTGCATAAATAGTTTATTATTTTTCAGAGTCCATTAGTGATGGAGAGACAGGGTCTACTAAACTTTCATCTATGTCCAAAAAAGAAAGGTATTTTTGGCAATATAACGTTCAGGCCAAAGGACCTAAAGGTCAAAGGTTGGTGCTGAAGACCCACTTGGAAGATCCACATGTTCTGAATGAGGTGACTGATCCTGTGTTCAGTCCGGAGTGTTCAGTTAGAGGAATCAAACACAGGTGGGTGTCTATTCTTTCTCTCATTGGTGACATTCTCATGGAAGATGCCACTTTTTTTTTCTACTTTCTCTAGGCAGGTACTCCACCGAAAAGCTCCATATTGAGATTTCACCAGAAACATATCTTTGAGGCCTCCCAAATAAAAATGGGAGCATTTTTAGATGTAGTCCATGTGTTTATGTGACTGTGAAGAGCATAATTCTAAATCGAGAAGTGAATAAATATCACATTTGGTATTTAAGTTCAGTGTCTTCTAAACAAGTGACACAAAGAATTTCAAAAAATCTCTCCACGCTATGCTACCGTTTACATGCCACAATTTTAATATTTTTGATTTTCTCAAGTGGATCTAAACAATTTTGATTAAAATACCATATTTTTAAGATATTTGTTTAACCTCTTGAGGGATATCGACGTGAAATCACGTCCATTTAAAATGGCGGATGAGCGATATGGGCGTCCTGTGCGTTTAAGCATTTAACCCTTATTTATCCCTTATGCAACTCAACTTATTATAATTTTCCCTTTATGAAACATTTTAGTAAGGTCTATATACTTTATTGGCTTACCTTAATATGTTCGTTCTGCAGTGATTTACCTCAAAACAGGGATAAACACACAAGGGTACGTACATCTCCACATTCGCGAATTCCCTTCTTGTGGCACACGAAACACTTTCGAAATGGGCGGGACTTCTTTGCTGTTGGTGGTATCCTTTTAGGATAATGTTTTCCTTGAAGTCTGAGGGGTGCAGGGGTTTTGGATTTTCAACCCCCAACGTGGTATTGTTCAATTAGGCTGCGAGTTATTTATAGTCGGTAGTCAAGGTCGGTCATTGTCCTATGTGGGTTTAGAGAGCTGTCCAAATCCCCAAACAATTGTATATGGTTATATCCAGTTGGTGCAAAAACTCCTTTTTATACCACTTCACCCTTCAGCTACAAGCAGGAAAGAATACATATGTATTTCAACAAAGAAAGACACGGACTCTACTCAGTTACGAAACTCGCGTAAGCAAAAGTTGTAATGTTGATCTATTCTAATGACTCAAGAGGCCACGCATGCAGTAGCGATTTATTACACAGTATGCTGACGCATTAGCCACACATACAATGGGTGTTTCTTTACTGAATCTTTCCGAGAACTAATATTAGATGCGTATGACAGAGCAAAGTTGACTTTTCACCACAGTGAAACAAAATTGTGCCATTTCAACGTTTTGTAAATACAACTTAACTTTCCTGATGACGTACATTTATACTGCAAATAACGAGTTTTATACCAGTTTTTGTTTCATTAAAATAACTTAATATTTACACAAAATACAGCTGTGTATATACGAAGCGCATTTAACAATTTAAATGCTAGCAGTTCTCGGCTCGCAGACGTTTAAATGGCCATCGCTCAAGAGGTTAACAAATACAAGTATATTGTGACTGTCCAATTTTTCAATGATTTCATTTATGTGATAGATCAGTTTAAACTGAGACTTCACTTATAGAGGAAACAGCTTATTGGAATACCCCAAAAAACAACTGTGACATTTTCCCCCCCATTATGACGTATTCTAGTTATAGTCCATTTGTTAGGTTGCATTAGTACCGCTAACTGTTTGTAAAATATAACCAAGGTAAAGCTACAGCCATAGTTGGTGTTATTGCATCCATTATGTTGCCACACTGCCTTTGTGGTTTACCGGGAAAAATACCAACTGGTTTGAGAATTCAATGTCATTCTGGCATGTTGCCACAGTAGCTTAATGGTTAGAGCACCCACCTAGTAAGTGGAGCGTCTGTGGTTCAAATCCCAGCTGTGGCATTGAATTTTTAAGTTCCAGTTCTACCTCTCATATATTACAAAATTTAGCATTTGGAAGTGATTTTATCCAAAGGTGTTATTGCACAAGATTTGCTGAAAGATAGGTTCATCATATTGTGTGGTAATGATGTTCAAACAGTGTTTGAAAGCATGTCACTTTAACCCTGTGTATTAGAGATTTGAAATAATGCTTTTATTATGTAGGTTGGCAGTACTGCTTTTTGATGAAATGTCATCTGCAGTTTAGTGTAATGTTAGCCATATTGAATTCTTGGGAACTGCCGATAAGCTGTATCCTCTATAGTTCACACCGTCACTTCATTAATGTGATTTAGTACAATTTTTCCTGTCACTTCACTTTCCTTTGTGATAGATGTGAAATGAAGTATACATAACGTAGCCTCTTCTGTGTGGTTCATTCAGTTGGGAATCAAACAGAGGACTTGTTTAACCTTTGCTGCAGTCGCACCACTTACTGATGTAACAACAGTCATCACATACAGCACTTTCTGTGTACCAGAAACTCACTCATTGACTTGCCCAAGTAAGAATGCTCACTGCTTGGGAAAACTAAATGATCTGTAAAAATCGGACAGTTGTTAAATCTGCCTTTCAGTTCCTCTGTGTTAACATTTTGCCATTAAGATGTGTCATCTTGTGTTTTCTCATACTCATAGTCCATGTGGTTACCTTTCAGCTCCATAAGAATGCCTTTTATGCATGAAATGCCCTCTTCTTTGAACTTTGTCACCTGAGGCTGTTTTTATAGACTTGCTTTTACTTAAACTTCTTGGAGCATTCCTACGTATTGATATGGTTCCAAAGTGTTTCTGCTTGCTGAACAATTGATAATGAAGGACACCATAGAATCCTGGCTGACCTCTTGCAGGGATTCTCGGCTGTCAGAGGTTATTCTGACTTGCTTGAGAATAGGTCGTACACACATTTATGGACATCTTTTGCATGTCTGATGTGCAGTGTCCAACTCTCGGTGTCACGCGTTTTCCTAGGTTGTCTGCATTACACTCAAAAGCACCTTTCTCTTAGTTTGGGAGTTACACTGTGTTCCATTTTGGGTGATGACCCAGTCGCTGTTGATAAGGCACTGTGATTCATCGCCAACATTGGGTTTGCCAAACAAGTTTGACTTGTGTTTTAATTTTCTGGTTTTAGAATATGGCTACTCATTTGTATTTCTTTTTTTTTACCATTTGTTTTTAGTGTTTCAATGTTTTAGCTATTCACCTTTTTTATCTTCTGTTTAGCTTTCACCTTTTAAGCCAATAAGTTTGTGAGTATTTTAAACTTCAAGATTTAACTTTAGGCTGAAATTATCTAGTTGTCGATGGGCCCTTAAACTGCACTCACTCACTTGTTTGCTGAAGATGAAGTGGGCAAACTTGAATTGTTCCTTAGTTTTAGATCCTTAGGAATGACTCGTGGTTGCATATTGTTCTTCTGATAATGTCCCCTACTATGGCCCAGTTAAAGCCATTTTTCCTCACTTTGCAACTGTCCGCACCTCCACTCATGTCCCATCTTGCAGTAGCAGTAGTATTGTTGTGGTAGTGTAGTACTAACAATGCCTGTATTTCTGTTGAATAAAATGTAATCCAGAATGGTTTCAAATATGAGTGGTATTAGGCAACAGTAGAAAAACATTACAGCATATACATCATCATCATGAACATATGTAGGATTAGGTTGTTAAGGCCTGTTCCTCAAGAGCTCTGTAAATGTTCTTGGTCGCGCCATCTCCGTCTAGGTCTTCCAGGGTACCTTCTGCCATACGGTCGATAGTTGTAGTATAAACATGGTGAGTCATACGTTGTACATGATTGAACCAGTTTTTGTATATCTTCTGTGATATTATTTACCTTGAGTTTGTTTCTTATATCCACATTTCTTTGATGACTGAGTCTTGTTAATGGTCTCAAACTCCTCATCTGTGTGGTGCTTCTAATTGTTGCCTATTTTTTAAATTTAAAATCCAGATTTCACTGCCACCGGATAGAGTTGCTGTTGAAGTTATATTATGTAGTTTCAGTTTCGTATCTATTGACATATGTTTCCCAAAATTTCGTTTTATACTACCGTTTAACTTGTTATGCTTTTGTATTTTTGCATTAATATCTATTCTTTCTGTGGATATTAAATTTCCTAAATAATTAAAGTTTGATACTTGTTCAGTTGTCTGGTTTTCTGTTACAATCTTGACTCTTTGTATACTTTTTACCACAAGAAGCTATTGCTTTAGTTTTAGATGGGGAAGTTTTAATTTCAAAGTTTTAGCAATTTTATTTAATTCAGGGGCACTAATTTGCAGTTCATTTTCTGAGGCTACTAAAATAACCTGGTCTTCCACATACAGTATTGTCTGTAAGATTTTTCTTGGTGTAATTTGGATACCAAAGTGACATTTTTGTTTCCATAATTTAACTATTTTAGTAATATATAGGTTTACTAACACTGGCGACAGACCACATCCCTCTCTAACACCTTTGTTTATTTTTATTAGTTGAGATACTTGTTCATTGTGTTTTATTATTATTTTAGAATCATTACTTAGGCTTCTTATTGCTGTTGTCAATTGTATTGGTATTACCCCATCTCTTAACCTTTTGGCGGATATGCACGACATATGACGTCATTTTAAAATGCAGGAGAACCAATATGGATGTCATATGACGTCTTGTGCATGCATGCGTTCAATGCTTATTTAACCCTAATTATTTTAATTTTTGTCTTTTATAAAAAAATTTACATAAATTCTAGAATAAATAAAGTCTTACCTTTAAAGGTTCCTTTTTGAATGGAACATCTCAAAACATGGATAGACACATAAGGGCACATCTCCACATTCACGGCATATCTCGGTTTGTCTCTTTACAAACTCCTTTTCTGCGGCACACCAGACACTTTCGAAATTGTTGCGACTTTTTCTAATTGTTTACTCTTAATGTTTCTAACGTGTTCCTTGGATCTGAAAAATCAGCAGTTGCATTTCACTTTTGGACAAAAAATCATGGCATAAAGCTAGAACCGAAACTTCTTAAACACATAACCGGAAAACAAGAACTGTCCACATGGGAACAAATCTTTATTTTAAAAAATAGAAACCGAGTATTTAATTTCGACATTCCTCAGAGTGACATTTTCAGTAAGTTCATTGAACCGTTACCAGAAGAAACATCAGAAGAAGCATCACCATCCGCACCACGAAACACCATGGAAACCCAGTTATTGTCCGGTTGATAATGGAGGAAAGTTAACCTTCGAAACGCATCCCGGAAAAATATTTTGTAAGTGTTGTTCAGTGTTAAATATGAAAAAATTGAAGCTATTAACAGTGAAGCAACAAGATTCTAACGTAAGAACAAATTAGAAACTAAAAACTTCACTTAGTAATGTTGTTATTCTTTTGCTAAACAATAAGACCCTGGGTTTCAAGTTCACTCCAACTCATTCTCAAAGCCATATAAACAAATTCGTTACCAAAGCTGCAATCTTTTATTTTTTCTGAAAAACAAATACTAATATTCAATTTTTATTTACCAATCTCTGAAAACAAAAATTTATAAATACAATCTATAGATGGTAATTCGAAGTTCATGACACGGTTCCTGTTTTTTAAAATAACATTTTTTTCCTAACCATTAAATCTATAGGACTACTTAATTGTTTTAATAATTTAACTTCTGGATTAATTTCATGATTAAATGACCAAAAATGATCTACTACAGCTGATTTATCAGTTTGTTTATATTTAATATTTCTAAAATGTTCTTTTATTCTGGTTTTTAAATGACGTTTAGTTTTACCAATATAAACCTTATCACAATCTAAACAGCTAAATTGATAAATGCCAGATTTTTTATAATTTGGTATGTTATCTTTTTTAGAAAAATTAAGTAAATTTTGTATATTAAATTTATTAATAAGAATAACAACATTACTAAGATAAGTGAAGTTTTTAGTTTCTAATTTGTTCTTACTTTAGAATGTTGTTCAGTGTTATTAATTAACTCACCTTTTAAAAAATTAATTAATTACAACACTGTTTTCAAACTTCTATGAAAGGAAGATACCAGAAATGATGGTTGAAATAATATGGAAAGAAATTATTTTGTTGCATCATGGGTCTCATAATCCATTACCCATGATCCATTAAGAAAACATGCATGAATTAAGAAAGGAAGATCATCCTTGTACAATATCTACATTGATGAGACACAGATAAAACAGAACCTAGCAGAACATCTGTGTGGCAGATTGCAAGGAAATGAGACTCTCAAAGTTCCTGTTGGAAAAGGCTCTCGTTTAACAATTTGTCATGTGGGGCTACTAAAACACGGTTTTTAGAAGGGGCAGACCTTTTTTCACTCTAAACATAGTGGTAACCACCATCAAGAAATGAACAGTGAAATATTTAGAGAATGGTTCACCATGCTTAGGAGAGGGAGAAAGGATATGTCATTGTGATGGACGATGCAAGTTACCATTCTGGCTTAAAGCAAGAAAAATCCTCACAAGTCAATGCATATGGACATTGAGATACTGACCATTGTTAAACAACATAGCCAAGCCCACAGAGAATGTGAACTTGATAAACTGCCTTGAAAATGGGGCATAAAGTGGTAAGGCTGCCTCTATTGCTGCCGATATAGTCCCATTAAGCTGATACAGGCCCAGATACAGGAGGAAGTTGCTGACAGAAATGCTTCATTCAAAACTGAATACATAGCAAAACTGTTCAAAGATGCCATCACACTAATAAATAGAAGACTGGACTGACTGCAAGATGGATGCATAAAAAGCATTGTGGTCAGTCTGTAGTAAAGACGTTGATAGTGTACTATGAACCTCCAGCTCTCTGCTACGTATAGTAAGTAGGAGAAGTATTGTATTCCACCCAAGTTTCTCCACAAATACATACAGATACCTGAATAAAAAAGAACATTTTTTGAAAAAGGTGTTTGCATGTGTACACGTGTGTGTGAACAGCATAATTACTACTCTTCTTCTTTACCTGATTGGCGTCCCCTTATGTAGGACAAGCCAGTGCCTAGGGTCAGATGCCTGTCGGGAAGCACAGGAACCAATGAACTGGACAGAGTGAAGACCTGGAACTGTGTGGTCAGTATGAGAGTGAGGCAGAGGGTCATATGAAATGTGGGCAAAGTGTATGATTAGAAAGGTGATGATGGAGGATTTGGTGGAATGAGTGGCAGGAGAAGCTGGAGAACCCAGAGAAAACCTGTCCAGATGCCACTTTGTCCATCACAAGTGCAGGTCCCTGGGATCGAACCCTTGTTTGTATTTTAAGGTACTTATACTTTTCTCAAATATAAGTCATTGCTTTGAACCTTGAAGGAAATATGCTATAAGGCAATTTCTATGTATGTTTTACTCAAACATGAAGTTAAGAGTTTGTAGGCATAGTTTTTACAAGAATGAGTAGAGAAGTCATGTGAGTACATCTCAGACTTTTTTAAAGTGTGAAGTCCCTTGTTTCTTTTAGTGTCGTACAAAGGGTATAGAATTTCAAAATATAAAATGTATATTAAAACTAATTCTGAAAACATTTACCAGAGTTAAAATGAAGTAGATAGAAAAATAAAAGTTTTTATCAAATATATGAAAATGAATGATAGTAGATACTGAAATTCATGTGAATGTAACAGATGAGGTTTAGGACCCTTGATTGTGAGGTTCATTACTAGTGCACGTTGTGATCAGTTTTGTCCTTGTGCATGGCTGTCTGGAGAATGACATTACAGATAACCCCAGCACTCTTTATGTAATCACTTAGCTCATCAGATAACAGTAATTTTGAAATGATGTAGTGCATAGGGCTTTCCTTTGTCCAGGATGTTCACAGACTTGCTGAAGTTGCAACCTCAGATTTTCTCTTGTGATAATGTTGGAACTTTGCCAGAAACGTTGCCCTCGTTACTTGTGTTGCATTGCATCATTCTGACTGGTAGAGTATATGGTGCTTGGAATAATAAAAGTAATCATTAAACCTATAATGAAAAAACTGAAGCTATTAACAGTAAAGCAACTTATCTTAGTGGTATCTGCTGCAAGTTCTTGAGACCAAAGGCAGACTGCAGTTTTTCGAATTATCATTTGCATCATTGGTGCCATATTTGTTTATTTGGTTAAATATCACCCTTGAGGAAATTATAATAATCAGATCATTAAATCATTGAATGAAGAAGATGTAATTTATACTAAGGCCTATAAAGAAAATAGGATTGTAATTTTGGGTAAATCTGATTATATTAACAGAGTAAAACTCTTACTCCAAGGTGACAATTACATAAGAATTAATAATGACTAGTTAAAATTGTGTATTATAAATTTTAATAAAGCTCTTAATGAGGTGAAAACTATACCTAATAAACATTACTTGTAAAAGTCAGAAATCCGCTTGCACCCATATTGTATGCACTTCCCAAAATTCATAAACCAGGCACTAATGTGGCCGATTTTAAATTGTATAAATTCACCTACTTTTAATCTGTTTAAATGGTCGAATAAAACAATTCAGCACTTTTGATAAATTTGAAAGTATTAACAGTTCTTTTGAACTGGTAGAAAAGATTATCATTAGAGTATTGTCAGATAATGATAAACTTGTTTCTTTTGACATAACTGCTTTATTTCCTAGCATTCCTAGAAGCTTTGATGTTTTTGAAAAAATGGTTAAGTTCTATAAAAGATAAACAAATGTGGCACCAATGCTGCAAATAATAATTCAAGAAACAGTAGCCTGCCTTTGATTTCAAGAACTTACAGAATATACTAAGATAACTAGTCTCTAAGATATTATATTTATAGAATCATGAAACCTGTCACATGTCTTCACTGATTTATTAAGAAATATGCTGAACATATCAATGTTTCCCATACTTACCCACCTTTGTCAGCTCATCTCCTGCAGTTATTGTGGGCAGTTGCAGTTATTTCCAGTCACCTAAAGAGCTGTTTTGGAACAATGGAAAAGGACTCTTTGAAATCTGTTTGAAGAAGCAACAAGTGAACCTGGAGAAATGTTACAAACATGTGCGTACCAAAAGTTTTATTGGGTTATGAATGCTTCCACAGATGGAATGCTGGAAAACTTGGAAATTGGCAATTAGGAACGTTAACTTGTCTTGAAGTGTGTAAGTCAGGAAATGAAGAGAAATTCAGCATTGAAGAAAGGAATTTCATGTTCCTTCTGAAGGAAGCCAAGCTAGGGATTTTTACAACCAAAATGATCCATTGCCCTCCACTGGGTTTGAACCTGCGACCCTGGGAACCATAGGCTGGAGTGTTACTCCTAGACCACAGAGAACAACACTTCATGTTGTACCACTTTTACTGACCAATACCAAAGGATGACAAAGAGTCCTAATGAATTGCAAGTAGTCTGTTTCTGTGTCTGCAAAACAAATGACACTGCCAGCTTAAGTGCTAAAATAAACCAGGCCTTTCTAGGAATTTCTCATTCTTGCAGTCAAATCAAACCAATACCATGTTATCAATACTTTATATTTTATTACTGCTAGAATAAACAAATTAATGAAATAACACATCAGAGTAGACATCTCTAGCCTCAGGCCTTAAAGTACTTCTCTAAATGGAACCCCACAAAATCCTCACCATACATTTACATTTTATATAAACCATGAAGGTATTTCTCCAGTTCTAGTTTATATACAGAGGTAAAAGTAGTCATTTAGGCTAAAATCGGAGGACTGGTTATTACATAAAAATCTATCATGTATTCAAATGATCTTCTCAAATGATCGCTTCTAGAATTCTTACAAAAGCTTATTCTTCCATCTACTTATTGTTATTACTGCAGCACCTTTTAATGTAGCACTGATTACTCCAGATTTAAGCTCTGGTCATACCTGTTCCTTTGTACTGCATTGTTGTTTTGAAGTTGGTTAGAATTTTTTGTTAGCGATCAGATACATCTCTTATATGTATCTTAGGTGTGGTACTGAAAGATGATTCAGAGTAAATTTATTTTATTTTTAATTTTACTATTTTTTATTTTGAAATTATATAACTTTTTACAATAATAACTGAATTTATTTTGTGGTATGTTTTAAGGGGACATGGTATTCTAAACATAGAGAAATTACACCTGAGTGAGTTAAACTAAGTTAAATTGTACTGCTCTGAAAGTTCTAAATAATTTTTTTCTGAAATTCTTATGAATTGTTCTGTAAACCATGACAATTATTTCAAGTGATTGATTGCATTGATAGCTTATGTGGTTGATTCTATAAAAATTATTTCATCCAGCAGCAAAACAATAAAATTTACTCTTAAAACATGTGAATACATAGCTGTCAACAATCATTCTTGAATATTATTGTATATGGCTAATAATATATGGTAACATTTTTTACTCATTTCTCCTGTATCTGTCGCACATGTCCTTGATTGTCCATGATATGCTTGTGTGCGCCGGTACTTTGGTCTGGGTCTTACACTGAGCTTAGCTTTAGTCAATGACCCAGTAACTGGAAATACAGTTCTGAGGTTTGTTGCTACTATTGATTTTTGTAAGCAACTGTAAAGTTATTTTATTTCTGAGGTTTTAGCATTTCAGGGTGTTTTACTTTTTGGTTTTTTAATGTTTTAGTTCTTGCATTTTAACTGTTTTAACTTTTAGCAGTTTTAAGTTCTACTTTTTAGCTTTTTAAATGGGAAGGTTTAATAGTTGAGTTTGGCTGTTTTTATCTCTTAACTTTCGCCCTACAAAATCTTTTGTACAGAATTTCACATTTTCAGCAAGCAGTTATTCTCTCAGATTCCAGGGCAGCAATTATAGCTATTACTTCCAAGTTGTCACCAAAAAACCAAACTATTATAGAATGTTGGAAGATGCTTAGCCATCTAACAGCACTTAAAAAACACCTAGTCTTCCAATGGATACCAGTTCACTGTGGACTGAGTGGTAATGAGAAAGCTGATTTTCTTGCAAAAAAGGGTACCAGCGGTGTACAGAAATCTATAGTTAATTTACCATTTTATGCAGCTAAAAGATTAGTCAACTCTAAATTCAAAAAAATTATTGCAAAATATTACTATGAAAAATCAAAGAATAAAAGATGGGAACTACCAAACATTCAAACAGTGATTCCTGAGTATCCTCGAAAAACAGCAGTTGCAACCTTCAGGTTGATTACAGGACATGATTGTCTGGCAAAACATTTAAACAGAATTGGGATATATTCTTCACCACTCTGTCCTCTATGTGATCTGCAAGAGGAAATGGATCGAGACCACCTTCAAATATGCCCGGCCACTTCTAATGCCCCATCCACCAGTGAAAAATATTGGAGAGCAGGAAGATTAATGACTTCATTGTCAGAAATCCAGCATTAGCTAACAACAATCTCTTAACTTTCGGTTTTTAGCTTTTTAAGGGTGACATTCTAACATCTGAACTTCCATGATTTTATCTTTGGACTCTGGGCCCTAAATACCAAGTTGTCAATGTGCCCTTAAACACGACACTCACTCACTCACTCACTCACTCACTCACTCACTTACTTACTTGATCCTTTGTGTTAAGGTTGGTAGTTTGGGATGAGATTTTCTTCAAAATCTTTGTGTACTATCCTTGGAAGGTGCTGAAAGAATACCAGGTTTCATATTTAAGTGAGTTTTTGTTTTGAGTAATGCTATTCACAGACATGGAGCATTTTCTAAAAAAATCTTTTTTTCTTTTTGCTGGTTCAGTGGTCTCAAAACATGTATTTTTTGTGAAATCTCAACACAGAATTTTTTAATGAAATACAGTACTTCCTCTACTTACTGTATCTAATAGAGAAAGTAAACAGAACTCTTCATTTGGTAAAAATTATTCGTAGATAATAATAAACACAATTCATTAGACATTGATTTCCCGTATGAAAAAAATGTTATACTGTATGTCTAGCCAGAAATACCATCTATAAGTTACAGGAGGAAGGCAGTGGGTTAGGCTGAAGATGGTATAAACAGTCTCAAAACATGTGTGTCAAAAATACTTGGCTGTGATTTCCCATCTAAAAACACTTGATGTTTTAGAAAAATGTAAAACAAGTAATTAAGTTGTAGTGTATGGTTGTTTGCTTGTTAATAATTACACTGGCCAACAAATTCTTGCATTATAGCTACTTCTTTAAATGATAAGTACAGGCCTGAAGAGAAATTTAAAGAAACACGCAACTATACACACATATTCATTTACATGAATAAATGTAAAAATAGTTTGTATTGAAATGCATAGAAAGAACACCTCCCAGTGTTAACAATCATTTTTTACTTTATTTACCATGTGCCTAAGTTTGGTAGACCAAGTATCACATTCTACCTAAAGGTATCACACCTAGATTTCACCAGAAACTTATATTTTGAGGTTCCTGAATCCAAGAAAAGCCTTTTTATAAGAATGTCTTTGTATGTTTATGAACAACATAACTCAAAAATGAAACATCAGATGAATACCAAACTTGGTGTTCCAGATTGCCAACTTCCAAAGATGTGATACTAAGATTTTTACATAGTTCAGTTTTGTGGTTTTGCATTAAATGTAGTATTTCATTCCTTTAAATAGAATATCCATTGGTATACATTCTGCATGCATTTCCAATGTACAAATGCAAACCATTAAAATATCAATTATGTAGTATTATTTCTTGAATGACAGTATATGAAGTCATTCTGTAATTGCACAGAGAATGATTATATGAATTGTTTCAGTGGGAAAGCGAGAAAAGGAGATGGAAATGACCTCACACCAAACCCCAGGAAGTTGTGCAGCATCGGAAGGGAACTGGATAAACTGGGAAGAATAATTAATGACATGACACCTGTTAGTGAACTGCCTTTTAATGTTCGACCTAAGACGAGGAAGGAGAAGAATAAACTTGCTTCAAGGTAGTTGACTCTAAAACTTAAAGTTCTGTAGAGTATTACAAATATTTGTCCATAATATATACCGGGTGAGTCTTCTCAGCCTGCAGATTGAGAAGTTATGCAGTCCCGGCATTTTACATGATATGTCTTAGATACTGTCCACTGTATTGCGTTGTATCAATTGGGCTGATGAATGCATTGTCAGCACCTGCATTTCGGATCATCTGTAAAATGAAGGGTTGACAAATTACCAGTCTGCAGGATGAGAAGACTCGCTTTTTAAAGAATCTTTATTTATACATCAACTTTGTTTCAAAATAATCCCGTCGGATATAATACACTTTTGCCAGTATTTCTTATTGACTGTACGACCACAAGGTCAGGAATTCATGATGTGCTATCCCATTGTAATAGAAGAAAACAGAAGAATCCACATGTGATCGAACTTGTCAGACTTTTTTCAGTCTTAGCTCTTGGCTTTTCACTGGCATGTTGGGCCTTGGTTTCGACATCATACACAATATACCCATGTATATAACCTCTGTTATAACTTCCTTTAGAAGTACTGGGTCATTGTTGACTTTGTTCAGCAATTCCTGAACTGTGTCCTTCCGATATTGTTTTGGTCGAAATTCAACATTTTTGGAACAAACTTTGCTGCCACACATTTCATGCCCAAAACATGCAAAAAAATTGTTTGGCATGAGCCAAAGGAAAAGTTAACATCATCAGCAACCTCTCTGATGGTGATTTGGCGATTTTCCTGAATCATTTTCTTTACTTCTTCCACATTCTCCTCATTAATTGATGTGCTAGGGTGTCCAGTGTGGTCATCATCTTCAACATGTTCTCTACCCCCTTTGAAACATCTATACCACTCGTAAACTCTAATCTTACTCATAGTAGATTCCCCCAAAACTGCAGTCAACATGTGGAATGTGGTGCTACACTTTATCCACTTACTGGTGTTTTACTCCTCACTGTAACTTTTCTATCTGACCTTACCTTGGTCATCTCTTGTTCTCTTCTGACCCCAATGCTATTAGGGTTCCCGAGGGCTAGGGAGTCTTCATTTTTCCAACCTCTCCATTTCTCTATAAAATCTTAACCCCTAACATGCTGACCTGTCATGGCATGTAATACGTCCTCTGATTGGTGATCAGAGGATATGGTCAGTGAATTTATTTTGATAATTCTCCCGGTCAGGTCAGTGAGACCCGTAAACCAATGACAGGTGTGGTCCTCCAGACATTCTAGGGGTTGTGAGAGAGCGATGTGACCGCCAAAACATAAAAATATGGTGCTCTCTAAAAAGCGGTTACTATTACTGCTATTGCTCTCTTCAATATCATCAGTGAAAAATATTGGAGAGCAAGAGGATTAATGACTTCATTGTCAGAAATCCAGCATTAGCTAACAACAACTTTATCCATTTTTAAAGCAAAATGTAATGCGACTTCTTTGATCCATCTTTTTTTAAAGCAAAAATTTGCTGAACGCTTGCAAACACATATAACCTTTTTGACTGTCAACAATAAACTAAATATTCAAAACAGCTGAAAATGCAAAGACACTTCAGGAACATGTGTACCAACAAGATAAAAAAAAAGTTGGATGTATAATGCCTGCAAAATTTAAAAATTCTGATTACTTTTTTTATCACATTTCGTATTATTTCTTCTGTCTGCATGTATGTGACTGAACTCCTCCTAAACAGCTGGACTCATTGAAATGAAATGATGTGTGGTGTGATTAAGTTGATTTGAGAATGGTTTAGATTCACAATTTTATCAGACAGAAAATGTTTTCTTAATTAATTTATTTATGTGTTGTTGATCTTGAATGGTTTAGGTTCACAATTGTATCTGGTAGGTAGTGTTGTGATAGCGTTTTAGAATTTTTTTAAATGTTTGACATATGAGTCAGACCCAGTAGTTGGTGCTGTAATCAGATTGTAGGAATTTTTTTTATTTTGTTGCTTTTTAGCATATCAGTTACTTGCATCGTAGTTTAGTGTTATTACATTACAATTCTTATGTACTAGAACTGCACTCTTATTGAGAATATAATATTATTTAATGAAATAATATTTTGAAGTGTAATTAAAAATATACATCGTGAAAATTTGTAAGGTGCAGCATTAAAGTACTATTTATTTATGCCAACAAGCTTACTGCTAGTGTTTTTAAACACACAAGCTGTGTGTGGGCTATGTGAAAAAATCAATGCCATAGCCAGTATCTGAACCATGGATCATCCACTTTTATCGAGCAGCTGCAGCAGGGTAAATGTTTTCATACATCTTTTGGCACACATGGCAACCATAACCTTCCCATCCATTATAGAACACAAGAGTTGACAGGGATTAGATGGCCACTGAATTCTGACTGCTACTGGAGCTGTGCACTGTTAAAAGCATAAATGAGAAAGAAGATTGTAGGATTTGAGTAGTACAGTTTGGTATACATTCCATAAGGGAATTAACTTGAAAGTCTGCCCTGATAACAATAACACAACTTAAACAGACCAAGTACAAAATGCCTTATGACAGAGCAATTTCATCATATCAAAAGGTTTTTTTAAACACTAAAGCAAACTTCCCATATAGATATTATTGGTTCATTCTCGCCACTTGTCAGTTTTGGTGGCTCAGTTGGTTAGGCACTGGCCTGTTGGGTTCAGCCCAGACTGATGATTTTTAAGTGTGTTTAAAAGCGACAGTTCTATGTCAATAGATTTACAGGCATGTAAATTAACTTCTAAGAGACAAAATTCCGGCACACAGTGATCCTGGCAATTGACAGCATCGTTAACAATAAATAATTTAATTTTGCCATACATATATTGCTCATTGTGTTGCATTATGTCTGAAAACCAGTAAAATACAACAAATACAATCCTGTAACTGCAAAAAAAATTTAGATGCAAATTTAAATGCAATAAGCACTTTTATAAAATCAATAATGGTGGTGCTTGAGACATTGTTAGTTAGCGTTACTAGTTACAAAAAATAAATCATTTTATATCACAGTTGAATATCTTATTACTCCAGTGTTTGGGAGTACACAGAGAAAAAAAGGTTGAGTACCGCTGCTGTATACAGTTGCAGCCTTTTTTTAAACTCTATCACATGCATTTGGAGTACAGTTTTCTTCCTTCTGCTGCTTAAACTCCTTACCATTTATTATCAAAAAAGAAAAGAATACTACATTATCTGAAACTGCTGTCCCCTTCGGTTTGGTTAAATTAATAACTTCATTAACTTGGTGCCCTGGAGTTGGGGAATCCTCATATTCACCAACTTCACTTCTGTTTTTTGTTTTATATGATTTAGGCATTTTCTGTATCATGTGAAGGGTGTCTTATGTTATATAACTATATAACCAAAGAGAAGAGAAGAAATTACTCAACCATTCTAATAATTCTTTTGCTACTATACATGCTTGCACCTGGGATTTTTGTGGGTTGGTAAGAGAGGCAAACGTTTGCCTACCACCTAGGTAGCCAGGGTTCAATCCCAGGAACCTGCATGTGGTATTTGTGGTGGACTAAGCGGTGTCAGGACAGGTTTTCTCCAAGTTCTCCTGTTTCCCCCGTCGCTCATTTCAGCAATTGCTCCATTATCACCTTTCCAATCAACAATTTCGCCTGAATTTCATATCATCCTCTTCCTCACTATCATACCTGGTACTTGGCTGAACACAAACTTCCAGGTCTTCACTTCGTCCGGTCCATAGGTTCCTCTGCTCCCCGACAGGCGTCTGACCCTAGGCACTGGCTTGTAACTTCTAGGAGGTGTAAGTCTTACATAATGGGAGGGTAATCAGGTAAAGGAAAAGAGAAAAACAAATGTTTGGGAGGCAGGAGGTTAATGAAATCAGAAGGACAATACCTGACAATATTCTTGTCCATTTATGTGAATGTTTGTTATGAAATTACTGTTAGAAAGAGGAGAATTCACTACTTCTAGATCATTGTACAATAACTTCATAAGAAATGTTGGGCCGATAGTTTTTGAAGCTTTCACGGCGATGATTATTAATAACAGCTTCTCAGGTTACCAGCCATGCAAAGTTGATAAAGTTGCTCGGGCTGTTGGCCATCTTCACTTTTTGGCTTTCTTCAGGAAGTGATGCATTTCCCCTGCCACGCAGTGTATTTATTCTCCGGGTGGAGGGGTGGGCCAGCATGTCAGCACCTTTCCATTGGTCCAATCAGAGAACACCGGTTCCCCATTGGATGGCATTGAGTAGCCCTGACCCGCCCTTCTGCCTGGAGAATATATAAACTGCCTGGCAGGGGAAACTCATCACTTTCTGAAGAAGGCCACAGAGTGAAGATGGCTGAATGCTCAAGCAACTTTATGGACCTTGCACTGTTGATAACCCAAGAAGCTCTTATAGGTATTGGGCCAAGTTAACATCATATGACAAACCCATCTGTGCCGTATTGAGTAAACCACCTAGTCTTTATAGGCAAAGTGCTGAAAATTGGATTTTAGCATGTTTTGCATTTTTGTATTACAGGGCTTGCAGGTTGAAGAAGAAAGCTCAACATGAAGCTAACAAACTGAAACTTTACGGCTTAGAACAAGAGCACAGTAAGTAAAACATGCTACATTCTCTCTTTGAGTAAATGATTTAACATGTTGACTGTGGCTGTTGTTGCAGCTCTTATATCAGTTACCACAAACATTGCTTATGCCTGCATTCCAACACAAAGTATTATATCAAGAAGACCATCCATGTTATAGACCAGCAACAAAAATAATTTTTGTGTGTTTTCAGAACGGCTTAACAGTGGAATAAATCAAGTGAAAACTATGTTGGTGGCAAAGTTTAAAACTGATAATCCAGAAACTCAAGAAGAGCTCTCCAGGCAAATGGATAGAATTGTTAAAGCAGCTACAAGTAAGTGTAAATATTTGTTTACCTCTAAGGACCATATCTGTAGGCTTGACACTGTCCATAGAATACTTGTTATGTATTCAGTGTCATTTTTAATACTTGTACACTTGAACTTTGCTTAGTGATTGAAGCATAGATTTTTGCCTTTAATCAGATCAAAATCAATAGCACTTGTCAAAAATTGCAATAAATGTATATTCAGGTACTTAAACCCATTTACAATCAGCCATTTGAAGCATGCCCGACCACTGTTCTTCTTCTTCTACTCCTTCTCCTTCTTCTTCTTCTCCTTCTCCTTCTTCTTCTTCTTCTTCTTCTTCTTCTTCTTCTTCTTCTTCTTCTTCTTCTTCTTCTTCTTCTTCTTCTTCTTCTTCTTCTTCTTCTTCTTCTTCTTCTTCTTCTTCTTCTTCTTCTTCTTCTCCTCCTCCTCCTCCCCCTTCTTCTTCTTCTTCTTCTTCTTCTTCTTCTTCTTCTTCTGCTGCTGCTGCTGCTGCTGCTGCTCCTCCTCCTTCTTCTTCCATCCCTTGGTGTCTTCAAGTGTCAGGCTCACCTTGGTCCGTTCAGACATTCTGCTCCCTACACATTCTCCTCATTTTGATCATTGTTTTCCTCTTTTTCATTCCCATTCTTTCAGTTGTATCCTGCCAATTTATCCTCAGTCAACCTTTTCTCCTTCCTTTTACTCTCATTTCCATTACTTGCTTTGTTTCCTTTCTTCAGTCATCCTATGGACATGGCCATACCATTTATAATGTCTCCTGTTTTACTTCTTCTCTTATTTGTTCATCTCTAATCCGTTATCTTCTGGACTTACCCACCATTCTTCTCGTGTATTTCATTTCGACTGCTGTCATTTTACTCCTATGTTTCTCCTGCATTGGTAAACTGTCTATTCCATATTGTATTGTTGGGCCTATTACTGATTGGAATATTTGCATTGCCCACCGTACATCAGCCAATATTGGTTTAAATCCCAGCTGCCAATTTAGCTCTACGAGTTGGTTACAGTGCAAAGTATTCCACGCTTTTTTATCATATTTGAATGAAACAAAAGCAAAAACCATATTTCATTGCATAATCATCACACTTTTTATGCTTTCTTCATTTGTGAAAATATATGGGCAACGTTATGCAAAGAATAAATTACTAGAAACAATATATTCCGGGCTTATGGGCCGTGGACTACTGGGCTTCTTCCCAGATGTTTCGTCTGCGACTACGGCAGACATCATCAGTGGCGGTGAGGTCAAAGTATCCTAGAGCAGTTGCTGTTGAAATTTCCTCTAGGGTACTTTGACCTCACTGCCACTGATGATGTCTGCCATAGTCGCAGACGAAACGTCTGGGAAGAAGAAGCCCAGTAGACCACGGCCCATAAGCCTGGAATATATTGTTTCTAGTATTGATACCGGCCGTGAAAGCCTTAGAGTCTCAAAGGATAAATTATTTAAGAGTGTACAATATCAGGAGTAAGAGTGAGTAAGCGTATTGAAGCATGGCCACGTTATGCTGTTTGTATTGAAAAGAAAGGAGAGAAGAAACAAAAGTGACACTGACACCGCAATGCAAACACCTACTTCAATAAATACATAACAAAAAATGTGATGTGTTGCACTCACATGACTTTCTCTACTCTTGTACCAACCATTTCTACAAACTCTTATTCCTATGTCTTCTTCGTGTTAGTTGAGATAAACAATTACAGAAATTATCTTACTGCCTATTTCCTTGTAGGTGCAAGGGGAATATTAGAATACAGTAGGCTTTGTGTGATAGTCAAATCTTTTAAAGCTTTGAGATTCCGTTCTCTTTGCACACTTAACATATAAAAAATGAACAACGATGTTTCATTTCACGAAAGATTTAAGTTTTCCGAAACTCACACACATAATAAGGAATATCTGCGAAATGGTCCACTTTACAGGAAATTTATTTAGATATAAATTGTGTATTTTAGCAAGATCTACATTTTTTATATGTGGGGATGTAAAGTGGGGATGTTCCAGAGCAACTCTTAACACAACATACAATGTATATATAAAGCCATTATTTACTTACTGCAGCAAAGTTCTTGTAACAGCAAACACAAAAAAAAATTCAAATCTTTCAAAACCAAAGTCTGAGATTAATTACAGGTGCTATCAAAACCACACCAATAGCAGCTATGGAAATACTAACCAACCAATACCCCATTGAATATGAAATAGAAAAAGTGGCTCTTATTCAACACGAAAAGTTGATCAGACTCCCATTCAATACATGGCACAAGAGAAATTTTACACATACACTAAAGACTCAGGAGAGCTTTCTTTCCAAAATTCAAGACATCAAGAAGAATGTATACCGTTCTAACTCAAAGAAAACTTCATATCTAAAGTCACTCTGACACAGACATTAGGCATCACATATTATTTACACCTGACAGAAGAAGTCAAGAAAACTGATACTCCAACTAGTGTTCTAAAATTATTGGCATTAGAGACAATCCATACTAGATTTCCAGAACATGAATGGCTCCATATTTATACTTGAGACAGAATATTAGAAGACCCCAAAAGAAAATTGTTGATGTGAATGTTTGTTAAAAGTGTAATTCGTTTTTTGATGTTGGTATGAGATAGTTAAATGACGAAAATGTGTTGATAAGGTTCATTGTTACGAACAACTAAGTTTGCCCAAAGACGTCATAAATCTTTCCATATTTGATTTTAATATATATGTATAAATATTAGAATTATATGTGTTCCATAATAAAAGTAGGGGAGGATGATTAGGGATCGCTTCCCTAACGAGAAAGAACTATTTGATGGACGCATACGCAGATGTATATGAAAAAGGCGGTGTCGCGTCAAATGACGCCAAAAACTGTTCACTCGCGTGTGTGTGTTTGAGCTGAAAAGACATATTTATGTAGTGTGAACATGGAACTTTCACCAAACTTTCATCAAGCATAAGTTCCACTAAGTGAAAAAGTGGAAAGGTTTTTAAGCATTTGGAATGGTGCTGAGAGGAATTACTTAATGTAAAGTATCGATGAAGTGTTCATAAAATATTACATTGTGGTGAAGAAACATTGTGTGATTTTTCATTCCATCCGTTACCAAGCCCTGAGATCATAAAGATCTCATTAGCTTAAAGACACAGCGACGATAATAATTGCAAAAACCGCACCAAATGGCTTGCCCAACGTGGAACACGAATTTTGGATGGAATGGAAATTACGGGAAATGAACTTACGCGAAATACCAAGTGACGCCATATCATCGCGCCAAAAAGAAAGAAGACGCCATTAGACCATCATTTGATATCGACATCAGAACACCGACGAACGGATAATCAACGATACATCAGAACACCGATGAACGGATAATCAACGCGGGAAAACACCGGAGATCGTGTAGCGAAGCCAACTGCCCAGGAGACGTACATAACTGGACAAATCAACGGAAAAAAAAGTAGGACCAAAAATTTTTATTTTTACATCCAGTTTATTTTTATTTTTATGTTACTGCGAAGCGGCAAAGTAGTGGGACTTTTAACCCTAAGTGAATTGAATAAAGAAACTAAAATGTCGTGAAAAGAGATAGAAACAGGAGTGGGGGAAGGGGCAGATAGGCCTAGTTATCAGGTAGAACCAGAAAGTGAGGAACAGGTAGCAATAGGAAAAGACCAAAGGTTATTAATGATCATGTTTGAAAGACTAGAACAAAGTTTAGGTCAGAAAATGGAACAAAATAAGGTAGCATTAAAGCAGGACATAGAAGAAACTTTAGGTCAGAAAATGGAACAAAATAAGGTAGAATTAAAGCAGGACATAGAACAAAGTTTAGGTCAGAAAATGGAACAAAATAAGGTAGAATTAAAGCAGGACATAGAACAAAGTTTAGGTCAGAAAATAGGAGTGAGACAGGACTTAGAAAATAATAAAAAAGAAATAGGTCAGAACCTAGAACAGAATAAGGAAGAGATAGGTCAGAAAGTGGAGGCAGTGAGAAAGGACTTAGAACAGAAAATAGAATTAGGAAGACAGGAGTGTAAAGAAAATATGAAAGTAATGGAAACTAATTTAAAATTAGTACATAAAAACTTAAATGAAACAAAGGAAGCGTTAGAAGCTAGGATAGAAATCATAGGAGATAGGATGGGAAAAATTGAATCGGAAATGAGAGAAAATAAGATTGTATTAGAAGAAGAAATTGCTAGATGTAGAGATGAAATAACAGCATGTAATACAAGTGTAGACTGTAAGATTACAAATGTAAAAGCAGAAATAACTGAGGAATTAAGGAAAGAGATTGAACTAGTAAAGAAAGGCATTATTAATGAAACTGTAGAACAAATTGTAATTCCTAAAATTAAGACTATGACTGATGTAGTATATTCACAACAGGATGCTATAAATGATATGAAACAAAGTCACTTAGAAATAAAGAATGATTTAAAATCAATTTGTGAAGAAATGAAAAAAGGAAAAGAAAATTTGGCTAATGTAAATGATGTTGTGAATGCACTACAGAAGGCAAGATGATTTAGATGTAAGTAATGTACAAGATGAGAGTTATTTGAATGATGTACAAAATGTTGACTCACCATACAGAGAAAGAGGTTCACAACCAAACAATGACACAACACACAACACATGCTACACCAACAGCATACTACATGAAATCACACCACCTACATTTGATGAGGAGAAGGGAGACGATCCAAAACTCTTTGTTAAAGAGATGGAAGAGTATTTTAAAGTGAAAAGGATACCAAATGAGCTTAGGATGATGATAGTTAAGAAAAGCTTAAAAAACAAGGCATTAGAATGGCTCAGGTTAACACTAGCTGGTCATGAATCATATAGCTCATTCAGAAATTTATTCCTATTGGGGCCCAGCTAAGCAAAACCAAACTAGGGTAGAGCTAGCGACAGGTAGATATGATCCAACCAAAGGGTTATCGCTAATCGATTATTTTATGAAAGTAGCCAACAAAGGAAAGCTATTAGACCCTAACCTGTCGGAAGCAGAGCTAATTACCAGCATAACAAGACATTTCCCAGACACAGTGAGAACAGGGTTAATTGTTGCGAGGCCAGTAGATTTTGCAGACATGATAGAATTACTGACAGCCTTCGAAACACAAAATGGTCGGCCTAATGAGCATAGACATAGGAACGGTCACCCAAACTCACCCATCTTAAACCGGAGCACGGCTACGAACAACCAGAATGAGGGAGAAGATAGAAATATTAGGAGCACCCATGAAAGGGGGAGAGGGGCACACCATTTCCCACAACCACATAATCATGGCGAAAGGATGGAGAACACAAGACAGCGGTACCACGACACAATACCGAGGGGTGAATCGAGATACAGAATGAATAGATATGATTGGGGGAGACCAGGAGACCGTACCCATCAAGTGAATCATACGATTCTGTAGGGAATACTTAAACAGCCAAAGGTCGTCATACAATAGGGGTTCACGCCAAAGGGGCAGAAACCAATGGAACACTGACAACGTAAGACAACAGGAACAGAATGAAAATGTGCCGGATAGGACTGATGCCGCGCAGAATACAGAAACAACAATCACCTCTAACGCCCAGGAAAACTAAGTACAAGTCAACTTTGTGTCCCGGAAGTTGACCTGTGTGGCAGTAGGGGCAATATTGACCAACATAATATACGTACCTTGATGAGACAGGCAAGTGAAAGAAAGGAAATAACCAATCCACCAATGATTAGGCTGAAGGTATGGGGTATCGAATTGCCAGCAATGATTGATACAGGAGCCAGCACATCAGTATGCGACGAACAGCTATTCCAGGAATTAATAACGAAGAGAAATGCTGAATTCTTGCCTGTGTGTGGAGTGTATTGCAGCATAGCAATTGGCAAGAAAAAGGAACATGTTAAATACCAGGTAAGGCTGGTAATAGAAATCGGAAGCTGGAAATTCGATTTTATTGCCCTGGTAATACCTAGACTAACAGCTACCCTAATCATTGGCAGTGATTTGCTTAATCTTTGGAGGTTGGTGATCGATTATGACCTACATGAATTCATTATCAAGGAAGGAACCTCAGAATGCACCGCGAAGTTCCTGGAGGAAGAAACATGCCAAGAGGAACCAGACCAGACAGGGATCCATCCGGATGAGCAGTTCTTTGTGGAGAACATCAATGTCCACAAGAATAGGTTGGTAGACCCAAGGGTAAGTGAGGAGAAAACAGGTTGGACGAGCGAGGAGGAAACTAATGTTTGCAGCAATTGGATCTGCACAGAAGACGAGTATGTTACCTCGAACAACTACCAACCTGAACCACTACCAACAGATGAAGAAGAACCGACGTCACAGCTAATCGACGAGAAGGTCTGGGGAGCACATGGCATCTCTGAAGAGGAAAGGAACCAACTTAAAAAATATTAATTAAAAACAGGAAAGTTTTTAATAAAAAGCCAGGTACATGTAATAAGTATGTAGATACTTTTAAAGTAAAAGATATCACCCCCTATTCACATAAATCCAGGCCCATCCCCAACTCCATCCGGGAGGAAGCTGACAGAGTGATCCAGAAAATGTTGGCGGACGGAATAATAGAACCATCGGACTCATGTTATGTGAATCCAGTGGTATGGGTCCATAAGAAAGAGGGAAAATTGAGGATGAGCATCCACGCAAGGAAAATAAATGCGCATACCTTGCCAGATCATTACAGGCCTGAGGGGGTAGACCAACTGATATCAAAATTGAAGGGAGGTCAACATTTTACTAGTCTTGACCTGACAGCATCATTCTGGCAAATTCCTCTTCATCCAGACGTCAGGAAATATACCTGCTTCCTGCACAAAGGAAAGGTGTACCATTTTTTAAAATGTGCCTTTGGATTATCGACCAGTAGCAGTGCACTACTGAGGGCTCTAGACAAAGTTTTCGGGGATACTATCGAGGCTTTTGTAACACAATATGTTGACGATTTTTTAATATACAGCAAGGATCCCGAGTCACACTTACATCACATAGATTATGTATTGTCCAAGTTTCAGGAAAGCAACATGACCCTGAACTTGGAAAAGTGTGAATTTTTTGTCAAAGAGACAGAATTTCTAGGCCACATCATTACACCTGATGGTACACACCCTAATCCGGAGAGAGTCAAGGCCATAGAGTGTATACCACCCCCACGTAACTTGAAACAGTTGAGAAGGTTTCTGGGCATTTTACAGTACCAGTCAAAATTTGTGATCAACTAAGCTAAGGAATTAGTGCCCCTTAGAGAACTGTTGAGAAAGGATACTAAGTGGGAATGGAATACCGAACACCAGGTAGCCTTTGAGAAAATCAAAGAACTTTTTAAGCACAGTATTCTCCTGGAACGACCGGATCCAAATTCACCTTTTCTAATATACACCGATGCTAGTGCGCACTCATATGGAGCAATATCAGCACAAGAAGATGCAGATAGCAACAAACATGTGATTGCCACAGCTTCTAGATTTCTAAACAAGATAGAAGCCAATGCCTGCATAACAGAATTAGAAATAGGTGCAATCCATTTTGCGTTATAAAAGTTCAGGCAATATATCTACCATTATAAAATAATTATATATGCTGATCACGTAAGCCTGTCCTTCATCCAAAAATGCAAGCTAACCTACTCCAAAATCTCGAGGTACATACACGAAATAACATCGCATGACATAGAGGTCAGACATATCCCGGGCAAGGAGAACATCTTTAGTGACTTATTGTCAAGATTAAGATCGGAGAGTCACATACCCGAGACGATATACAATCCACACCATGAAATTAAAATCATGCAGATAAATAGTAAGGAAAGCAACGAAATCTTACAAGACTTCAAAAACATGGCGAAGCTACAGCAAGAAGACCCTGAATTGAAAAGGCTATTCGACAAGGCTCCAGACATAGTACCAAAATTGGAAGCCAAGATAGGGAGATTTAGGAACATCCTATTTAAATTACATGGTCGCGACGTAAGGAAGTGGAAAATGATGCTACCAAATTCCTTACAGGACAGGGTTATTTTGGCATTCCGTCACTCGATGCTTCACTCAGGTACTGAGAGAACAATGCTTGCAATTGAGGAAGTACTGTACATCAAACATCTTGACAAGAAAGTCAGGAAGATAATTTCCTCATGCGACCTATGTCAGAAGGCCAAGCCAATTAATGTAAGATACGATGTCGTTCCACAATCCATCGTGAGAAACGAGAAAAATGCATTGGTGTGCATCGACGAACATGGCGAGCTACCAAGGGGAAAAGATGGAAACAGATACATCTTTGTCATGTTTGATGCTTTCACAAAATTCAGTAAGATATACCCCATTAGGAACATTAAAAGCAGAACTTGCTTAAATAAAATCATCAAGGACTACATCCCAAAGTATGGGAATATAAAATCTATACTATCAGATAATGCAACAATGCATAAAAGTAAATTATTCCAGGACACCTTAAGAACATTAGGAATAAAATTATACTATTCCTCAACGTATTATCCTCAAGGAAACCCGACAGAAAGAACAATGAGGGATATAAATATATATTTCCGCCTACTTTGCCACAAAGACCACACTTCCTGGACGGAAAAATGCAGGTACATAGAGGAGGTGATTAACCATTCGGTGAACCCCACGACCAAGTTCGCCCCAATCGAATTGATGACCAACACAAAACCCAAAAGGTTGACAATTGACATTGACACTACGATGGCTGCTCAAAGGGAATTGACAGAGAAGGAAAAATGTCAATTGGCATTCAGAAGGTTACAGCAAAAGGCTGAAAAAGGGAGGAACAAGGTAAAAAGATTTATCAGGAAATGGTCCCCACAAATTGGAGAAAAGGTGCTCTTAAGAAGCCACAAGGCATCTGAGAAAAGATCTGGAAAGATGGAACTACTGTACACTGGACCACTGGTCATAACAAAACAGCTGGGTGACCACACGTATGAGCTACAGAATACAAATGGCAAGTTGGTAGGAAGATACCATAAAAATAAATTAAAGCCATACAAAGAAAGGACCAAATAGTCTTTGCCAACAAATATGTAAGGCAGGAATAGAAGAGATGATGGAAAATAACAATTTTTAATGGGTTACTTATAGAAAATTATGTTCAGATTGGAAAATACAAAAAAAAAAAAAGAAAATCAACATAGTCATTGGCTATATTGACCACAAAGAGCATTGTCAACAAAGACAGATGAGGACACTGATTGTCATTAAAGAAATGAATTATAGCGACGGAAAATAATGTGTTTTTGACATAAGGATGTCAGGGACAAAAATAAAAAGGAATCAATTGTGATGACAAAGATAAAATATTTTGACACAAAGATGTCGAGGGTGAATTGAGAAGAAAAATAATACAATTGCAGAATAATTATAAGTATAGAAGTTTTCTCTTATAGAGATAAGAGACAAAGAGGTGACAATTAGTGAAGTAAGAAAAACCATAATTAGAAAAGCAATGCCCATGAATTAAGATGGATATAGCCAATGCTAAGCTTGAAGAAATGTTGAACCAAATAATAATGAATAAGAACCCAATTAAAAAAAATGGTACCATTAGTAACATCAGAGTTTAAGAACCGACTCAACGACCTGCCTATACATAATAAGCTTACAAGACAAAGAAGGCAAAGAACTGAATAAAATATTGCCATAAATATGATCATAATCATTAGCTCAAAATTTGTATCCTGTTTTTCTCTCCTCATAACAAGGAACATAGGTCAAAAGCCACACAATAAACCATGATACACTTAAATTATATTTGTGTCAATGTAAAATGTACAATAACTGAGTATGTGTTGTATAAGAACTGAATATGTGTTGTATAATAACTGAACATATGTTGTATAATAACTAGATATGTTGTATAATAACTGGATATGTTGTATAATAACTGGATATGTTGTATAATAACTGAATGTGTTGTACAATAACTGAATATATATTATATAATAACTGAATATGTGTTGCATAATAACTGAACATGTATTGTGTAGTAACTAAATATGTGAAATTTATAAAGACATGCTGTGTCATGCCAAAACAAAAGACAAAGACAAACAGTGAAGAAGACTGTAAAGAAAAAAAAATATTGTACAAAGTGATTGCATCAGAGGAGTAGGGAGAAGTATTGTATTGTGTTTCAAGATTGTGAATATAGGTGACAACTTGAAAAACAAAACAAGGGGCATGTGAGACAATATTAGAAGACCCCAAAAGAAAATCGTTCATGTGAATGTTTGTTAAAAGTGTAATTCGTTTTTTTATGTTGGTATGAGATAGTTAAATGACGAAAACGTGTTGATAAGGTTCATTGTTACGAACAACTAAGTTTGCCCAAAGACGTCATAAATCTTTCCATATTTGATTTTAATATATATGTATAAATATTAGAATTATATGTGTCCCATAATAAAAGTAGGGGAGGATGATTAGGGATTGCTTCCCTAACGAGAAAGAACTATTTGATGGACGCATACGCGGATGTATATGAAAAAGGCGGTGTAGCGTCAAATGACGCCAAAAGCTGTTCACTCGCGTGTGTGTGTTCGAGCTGAAAAGACATATTTATGTAGTGTGAACATGGAACTTTCACCAAACTTTCATCAAGCATAAGTTCCACTAAGTGAAAAAGTGGAAAGGTTTTTAAGCATTTGGAATGGTGCTGAGAGGAATTACTTAATGTAAAGTATCGATGAAGTGTTCATAAAATATTACATTGTGGTGAAGAAACATTGTGTGATTTTTCATTCCATCCGTTACCAAGCCCTGAGATCATAAAGATCTCATTAGCTTAAAGACACAGCGACGATAATAATTGCAAAAACAGCACCATACTGATGGATCATTGATATCAAACCGAGATGGGGCAGGGGCTGGGGTCACGTGTCACCTCTTTTCCTATTACAAATCTTTAAGTTATGGAACTACAAACTTTGAATGAGAAATTGAAGCAATTCGAATGGCCCTACAAAATCTTTTGTATAGAATTTCACATTTTCATCAAGCAGTTATTCTCTCAGATTCCAGGATGGCAATTATAGCAATTACTTCTAAGTTGTCACCAAAAAACCAAACAATTATAGAATGTTGGAAAATCCTTATCCATCTAACCGCACTTCAAAAACACCTAGTCTTCCAATGGATACCAGCTCACTGTGGACTGAGTGGTAATGAGAAAGCTGATTTTCTTGCAAAAAAGGGTACCAGCAATGTGCAGAAATCAATAGTTAATCTACCATTTTATCCAGCTAAAAGATTTGTCAACTCTGAATTTAAAAAAATTATTGCAAAATATTACTATGAAAAATCAAAGAATAAAAGATGGGAACTACCAAACATTCAAACAGTAATTCCTGAGTATCCTCGAAAAACAGCAGTTGCAACCTTCAGGTTGATTACATGACATGATTGTCTGGCAAAACATTTAAACAGAATTGGGATATATTCTTCACCACTCAGACCTCTATGTGATCTGCAAGAGGAAATGTATCGAGACCACCTTCAAATATGACCGGCCACTTCTAGTCCCCCATTCATCAGTGAAAAATATTCGAGAGCAAGAGGATTAATGACTTCATTGTCAGAAATCCAGCATTAGCTAACAACAAACAACATTTTTTGTATAGTGTGATTTGGTCTATCTCTAACGGTTTACCAGCTATGTAAAAGTCGTCCAGAGTAGATGCGACTACAGGGGCTATAGCCAGAAAATTCAAGATATACATTTCATTTGTCATCAAAATATCTCAAACATATGACATTTTAATCAAAATCATTAGAGCCATTTTCAAAAAAACCAACATTTTCGAAAAAGTTTCCATGTAAAGGGTAGTTTAGGGTGGGGCTATGTTCTTCAAGCTCTTAATGTCGCATCCTTGAAAGAGTAAACTAAAATACAACTTTGGTTTTTAAGCAATTTCTCGTTTTTTAGTTATGCTGTCCACAGACTGACATGCATGCACACACACACACACACACACACACACACACACACACCTTTTTCTAAAAATGATTTTTTTTGGATTCAGGGGGTCTCAAAACATATATTTCTGGTGAAATCTCGACATCGAATTCAATACTTCCTTCTACTTAACAGTAGAGAAAGTAAAAATTAAAAGAAAGAAAGAAAGAATATATGGCTTTGGAGTTATTTAATTGAAAATCGTCTTATTATTTACAAAAGTATTTACAATACTGTTGAACCATGTGTGCTTTTTAATTGGTGTTGATATTGTTGAACTACTGAAAAAGTCCATGCTTTGATTAACTCCGTTTTTACATCTCGATTGGCATTCTTTTCCGCAAATGCAATCACTCTTAGTTTAAAGCCTGGTGTATAAGTTCTGTATTTTCCCATACTGATGACTCACAAAATAAGCACTCGCAATAACTATAGAAACAAACAGCTGTACACAGTTGAAAAATATGTTGGTTACTGACTTGACACATGGTAACCAAATGGTTCACATCCCTTGCCACTTACGTCATAGTCATGTCTACTAATTTCCATGCCTTAGGCACTGGAGCAATCAGATTTATAATTTGCACCATCTTGGCAGCCGAGAAAGTGATGGTTGCTGTGGCAGCATGTTATTTTTCAATATTTTTGTCGTTAGAAAACCCCTGTAATGTTAATGCAATGATTATGCAGTGAAGTAAAGTAAAGTGTTTGATTTTATTAATATGTATGTTGAATCAAGGTTTAAAACAAGCATACTAAAATACTGTGTTGATATTCCTCATTAATTGAAAAACTGGCATCAGTCATCTTTTTCACAACAGAGTAAGCTATTCGATGCATGATAACTGAGAACATTTTAATTTCAGTATCTCTATATGCAAAGTATGGTTAGTAAATGTTATCAAAACAGTTTATTAGAACACAAAAATATAATAAAGTAGTGTTTTAAACATTAATCTAAAGGATCTTTTGTGTGGGAAAGCTGGATTATGTATGGTTTCATTAGCTGATGGTAACTATTCAAGAAAATATTTTGATCTTAGATTAATCACAAACTTTTGCAGTTTTCTTCGTTTATTCTCTTATAACCTCATATGTGTTTCTAAACGGTAATACTGTGTCTGCTGTCTAGCTGAACCATGAATATTGTTTGTGGTACATAAATGTTATTAATCTGAAATCTTATACAGCATACAGGACTTTGAAAAATAAAATGTGCATGATGTTATTATAGTGTGCTATTTATATGTGCAGCCATAGAAAAGATGATTGAGTGCTTTAGAAGAGCAGAATATTTCTAAGTCCCACAGCATGTTGCAGCACGGTTTACACAAGCCGATATTTCCAAAATACAGCGTGAGTTGATTGATAGTCTGTTCCATATTTTGTCAAACAGGCACTTTGCTACATGACATCTTTATCGGTAACAAATACAAATGTGGGTGGTGATTCAAAGCATAGGTTATTTGTATGTCTGACAGAGTGTAATATATGGAACAGAAGTTATCAATGAACTTAGGCTGCACATTGGAAATATTGACTTGTGTGAACCATAATGCAACAGGATATTGTTAGAAATCTTCTGTTCTCTTAATGCACTCAATCATTTTTTCCATGGCTGTACATGAATTATGAGCGTTTTTGTTTTCTTTCTTTTCTAACAAAGTCTATTGTAATAACTAAATGGTGAGTAAATAATAATAGTAATTATTATTGTTGTTTAATCCTGCACTTGCATCTGATAGCAAGGCAGTGGACACAGATGATACATGAACTGAGAAGAAATGTTCCAGACATAAGTTAGGGTACTTATTAGCATTCAAGACTTATAATGACAGAAATATCTGGAAAATACCTCAACCTGGGAGGATGGTGCTGCCACGATTTGAACTGTGGACCTCGCATGCATGAGTACATGTCTTAATGATGCCACTCAAGTCATTAAAGCTCTCTTAATCATCAGCTGCTCTACATCTTTGGGTCACTGTCTTCATTATATTGAAATTCATTAAATTCCTCAGAGCATTTCTTTGGAATGGCTGGCGTAACAAGAATTTTCTTGTCATCAGGAAGCACAGTGTTTGCTGGCAGAGTCAGATATTCAGAGCCCCTTAAACAAATATACAAATATAATTACAGTAACCACATACCTTTGTCATAGAATATGTGGGAAGTGATATCGTGTGGCCACACATCTCTCACACCTTTTAACAGAATTTGTATTAACACTCATTAATTCATCAAGGTCAAGTAAATAAAACTATGCACATCAATAAAGCAGTCATTAACATTTTCCAACACTCAGCTGCAGAAATTTACTTACATTATTGTGTGGTTGCAATTCCTGAAGTGCAGTTTTAATTTTAGAAGTTTAGTGATGTTCCACATCAAAGTTTTCCTAAAACTATTCACAGATACGAACTATTACTTTAGGAAGTGCGCTAGCAGCAGGGAATCTGTCCATAAATTGCCATGTCACTTCTCTGCTAGAGCTTGTCTCATAGAAACCATTCATGAAGATTCTGTATGTTGAAGTATACAGTACTAATGTTACTAACAGACTATGACACTTATAATGGACTTATAATGTATCAGCCTCTTTACAATTAAGTTACAATTGAATTTCAGCTGATTAGCCAGCAAAAATAATCTAGTGCAGGGTAAGCAATTCTCCGTAGTTTGACCACACATCCAAAGGCTATGTAAGTGTGCTTATCTATAAAGGATTTTCCTCAAGTTGATTGAACTGCCAATCTGTGAGTAGATTATATTAATTTTTGCTGAAATAGCTGAGCTTTTTTATCTCTCAATTTTATATTAAAAATGTTTTCAATCTGACCCATCCAAGTAGGCACCAGCAGGTACACTACTTTAGAGTGGTGGGCAGTAGACGGTGCCACGAGCTTGCTTGCCAAGCAGCAACCAGTCACATCACAGCAGTGGATAGCAGTGGGGGATTCATCGTTTAGCACAATACTTGTATATGCATTCTTGATGAAACTGTTAATGCAATACTTAGAAGCAAGGCAGCAAGAAATATCTCTCCAAATATTCACAGAAAACTAATCAACAAAAAATAAATCATTTAATATAGGCTGCAGTTTAATTTTATTGTATTTTATAATTTATATAAGTTACTTATTCAAAGTTCTCATCACCTTTAACTGTTGTAATTGTATCATCTGTCTTGGGTTTTTATATTATGAAAGATAATTTTGTTCCTGTTTCGTTTAAGAGTTCGACAGTTGATGGTAGAAAAGCCATTTTTCTTATATATTTTCTTATATATATTTAAGTCACTGCATATACATGTAGGTATGAAATAATTAAATTCATCGAGTAGTTAAACAGAGGAAAGTATTCTGCTGCAAGTGTAACACAGAACTATGTATGGTAAATTGTCTGACAAATTGGAATAAATAAGTCTGTAATTATATACATGCACTTTGTAATGCTATAAATGTAGAATATTGATTCAATATTAATAGACTTTCATGTTAATTTGACTTGTTACCAATAAAGTACGCCACCGAGAGCCACGCTGAGACTAAGCTAGCAGCGAGCCTGAGCAAGGCTCAATCTGGCAAACTGTGCCGGTGCCTGTATTCTAGGTAACTCATTCCAAGTGTATCAACCCCATATGACTGCTGTTGTCAACTGAAATGTTAACATTTTCCTTCTAGAACTGAAGATAGCTGGTTATACGACAGACTTTGTCAACCGTGTCCTGGAGAAAGTTAAAACTGGTATTCCAAACGGTGGTCTGGAAGAACTGTGAAGGTTTTAACTTGGTTGCTGTTTGCCTGGCAAGGTAATGTATTGCACTGCAGCAACGGAAATATGCGCTACACTTGTACCGATATTGTATTTTCCGTGCACATATGGATGTCAATAGCTTTAAAATCTGAGGCAGTTACGAATTTATGCCATTTCAAGCTGGTGAGTCACAGTTAGCTCCTTAAACATTTTGATTTGTAATTTATTCAGTGCCTCTTTGTGGTGCTTAGAAAAAAGTTGTCTCCGCAACTTTGCATTCATAGTAAGTGTCAACAAAGAGAATTTCAGGAGAAGCACTAAGTCTGGCAGATGTGTTACTGAAGCTGAAATTTTAAAATAAGTTTTTTTAATAATTTTTAAAATGTAGATTTCACTTTGCGGTTGAATGGGCATTTGTAATTGCTCTTAACTATATTCAATTTTATTAATTGAAACTTAAAAGTCAACACTACATTTTTATATAGATAAATACATTTGTCTGAACTTCCAAAAAAGGGATAATAGCGAAAGTTTTAATTATCCAGGATAATCAGTTAAGTTAACCGAACCAGGGTTATGACTTTCCAGTTAGTAAATTTTAAACTTGAAATAGCATTAACAGCTAGATTCTTAAACTTGTGAGGTAAAATGTTTTAATGGAATAGAAATTTCATCTCACTGCTTAAAGCGGTGTATGAGAAGAATTAAAGTGTGTGAAAAAGTAAATGTTGCCATATGTTTCCCAGTTATCTTATAAATATTTTTTGTTTGGCTGTGCCAACAACTTAATTATCACTAGCCTGGTACACAGTTGCCTAAAAAAGGAACTGGAACAGGAAAGTAAATTAAGAGTATGAATTAGTTGGTTACTTGGGAGAAGATTCCATCGTAAACGCAAACTCTGCTTAATGAATTTTGATTTTCTGTCACCAAACCCATTATGGAAATTCAGCACTCCACTGTCAGATGTCAACTCAAACAACCATACACCAGACAGCATCCACAAGAGCCAGTCGGGCACTTAAGAATTGGATCTCGGTCTAAAAATCCTGGGATAAAACTATAATATAATTCTTTACACACATCAATTGACAATAATTCAAACAGCAATAGTTTTTATTTACAGTAGAGTCCCACTAATCCAAACTAATTGGGACTGAACCTTGTTCTGATTAGTGAAATTTCAGATTAGGTGGATTTTCGTCAAATACGATGACATATTAGCTTTAAGCATTTATGGTTGAGTATTAAAAGGGCTGAAAGTAGGAAAATAGTACAGTATGCTGTAGTTTATTTTACATCCACATTCTGAGGCTTGAAAACCAATTACTGTAATGTTTTTACAAGCACTGTTGGTGTTTATCTAGCGTGAGTAGCCTGGTGAAAGTCAAAATGGAAGTTGGTGAAACATTGCCTCTTCAAGTCGCTTCAGTGTGTTGCCTCAAAAGATTGCTGATTTCACTTCTTAAGTTTGATTTGCTTTTCTGTTTTGTTTTCTTGTTAACAAAAAAATTGTATTCAGACTTTGTTATGCACACTGTTAGTAGGTTTTGATCTTCAATTTTTCAGTTTTTATGTATAAGATAGCCAACAGATTCGCTGTTTACTCCTGTAGTATTTATTTCATGTTTTTCTGTGCTAATAAATTTACATTTCTACTTGGAAATACCACTTTAATTTTAATCTTTATTTTTTTTCTATTTTAAAATTCAAGACAAATTTGGTAGATATTTTTCCTAGCCCTGTTCGGATTAGACAGATTTTTGGATTGGCAGGACTCTACTGTACTTTTATCTAAGGATGACATATCTATGAAAAAATTAAGAGAAAACCATATGATAAAAGCAATAATGGTGGCAATCCACCAACTGTTTATATATGCGAGATTCAACCTATAGTTTAAAGGGTTTATTAATGATCCAATAGCATTGTAGATCTGTCTTGTAACTCATTTCAGAGGCAAACGAGCACTTAAGTGCTAACAGAACCTATAAATGCATTCTTGCAACCCAGTATTAGTGTATTTTATTGCCTGTGACTTGTCATTTGGTTTGTTGTGGTTTCTGAGCTCTTTCAGCTGATTTTTTTTACAGAAATTTACTCTGCAGAAAGAAAAAAAGCTGTAGTACTAGGGCATTTGCCCATTTTGTGTTTGTTTTTATTTTAGTAAAATCCAGAACGTTTGCCATATATTTTTAAGTCTGCTGACATGATCTTGCGGGGAGCACATTCAGCCACCTATCTGTTTGATACTTTATGTGGGAAGAGAATATTGTCGTCCAGACTTGTGAGGTCAGCTAAGGAGCCACTTGATGGAGGGTAATGTCCATACTGCTAAAGAGAGTAGCAGAATACAATAGTTAGGAAGTATGCATATATTACTAATACTTTTTTGCAATAAAAGCAAAGTGCGAGATTAATTTTAGTATTTTTATTGTAACTAAGGTAAAGTAGATTGCAATTCTGCAGTATGAACTTTAAATGATATAGCTGAGCTCAGAGAATTGCTTATTTCAGCTTGGAATGGCATAAATGCAGCATCTAATCGAAATGCATGTGAATGTCTATTTTCAATCTCCTGATTGAATTTTTAGATAAATATGTTTTTTATTACTGTATATATGTATATGAATTAAGTTTGTATTTTGTTAAAAGAGGCACGAATTAGTGCAAGATAACCAGTGAGCTTTTTTATTTAAAGAAAGATTTAATACTACTTGTAGTTTTGTTCAGAAATGTAAGGCTGTTCACTCATGTTTCATTTTGCCTATTGGAAAGTATAAATATATCAAAGATGATATTGCAATGTATTTAAGGTATATATGCTGTAAAGTATTGTAAAGGCCTTTGTATTAATAACTTCTTTAGGTAAAATGCAATATGGTACAGCTCATGGGTATAGCTTGTTGCTGCTGTCTTGCAGACGTTGTACAACATATCTGATTGCAATGGTGTCAGCGTTAGCCTGATCTCTGTTTGGTGCAAAGGTTGCAGAAAACTTGATGCAGCAAAAGTTATCAGGAATAGAAATAAAGACAGTATTGTTGTCTTTTTTATGAATGGAATACCCTCTCCCTAAATTTGCAATGAAATGTTTTCCTTAACAAACAATTTTCAGTTAGCTAAAACAATCTAACAGTCATATTGTATTTGATTGCATAAACATCAACCCCTTATTTAAATCCTATTGGTTTAGTTTCACAGCTCTGTAGACTACATTACATGAAACATCTTCACTGTGTTATCTTAAATATTATTCACCACCAAGAGCACCCTTCTCAAAATGTGAAGTAAAATATGATTTTGCATTAATCTTTTAACCCCATAGCATAACAGCCCATCTGAGCCAAGGCCTACTGTCCAACCGCTGCATCCCCCACCTCTGTCCACCACAGCTGTCATGAGTGGGGTGCAGTACTGGAGGTTGAGAGATGGTCAGTACTCGGATCCCTCCCGGCCAGTTATGCAATCTTTTCGACCAGGCATTAGTCTTTTCAAACTATCTAAGAATTCCTTAATTTGCACTCCATCATTTGTATAAGATTGTGACGGTTCTTTTTAAATGATCTACAGGGCGTATCAGATTTAGATTAAATTAATATGCCAAGAATTCTTTAAAGTAGCATTCAATTTTAGCAAAACTAGAGTTGTTATTTAAGTACAAAAGCTTTGCTGCTAATTACAATTTGTATTGAGTGTCCGAAACTATTCAGAATATTTGCGGAAGTAGAACTCGGCATATTATAATATTACAAAGCTTGTATAAAGAACTTTTGAGATTATTGATATTTTTGTACATAAATACAATTTACTTGGTGACGAACATTTTTAATCATTCTTCTCTGACACATGAAGTAATTCATATCAATACAGGTGATGTGTTTCCTTGCATTTGATAATGTGAATTATGCTTTATTATTCCGTTTGATTTAGGTTATAGTTTCAGACATCTGTAAAATATTAAATATGATGGCAATAAGCAAAATTAACATAAGTAACATTTCTCAATTAACACACTATAAATAAATATTAATCTTATTCAAACAGTTATCACTAACAGTAACAAGCAGGCATTTTTGTTTTATGAATCACATTATTTATGTTTGTATATATTATGCTATAATGTAATATTAGTATGCATTGCCACTGCGTTGGGTACTAATTGTACAGATATTGTAATGTGTTACCCCTTGACAGCAGCAGTGGAAACACTGAATTCTTCTGCACAACATCTACCCAAACAGAACAGTTATGTTGCATTGCAACCTTTTAGTTAGCATCGTGCGTGTTCCTTTCCTCATTTGTGGTATTCTTGTTGTACATGATGTATATGAGATAAAAGAAATATTTATTTTAAAACATGTGTTTTTCATGTTTTATTTAAGTGACTAAATAGGATGCTGTTGTATTTTATTCTAATGCATGGATCAGCAAATCTGTACCGGCTGATATATGATGTAACATCACTGTCAGGGGCAAGCAATACATCGGCCCGTTTCAAGCCCCCTCCTTGAACCATTATGTGTGCAAATGAAAGTAAGCAGTGCTGGACATTGCATCGATAGACATGTTTCTTTCAAAACCATGAAAACATAAAGGAACCTTCCTGTTCCAAGAGGAGTGGAGCACTACAGGTGAAAATGTAAAATGTCTGTTGTGTTCGAAAGTTTTGATTGGGTTTTACAAGTCAAACATTAAATGACATGACAGACATTGTCATAACCAAGTCACAAGTATGAAATCTTAATGCCCACCTTTGTAGCGTGGTGGTAACGTGTCTGCCGCACGCCCTAGAGGTCGTAAGTTTGAATCATGCTTAAGGTGAGTTATCTGAATAAGATTTTTTCCGGGATTTTCCCTTATCCTGAGAAGACGAATGTCAGGTAACTTAAATCTCTATGAACCTCAGGCTCATTTGAGCATCATTTCACCCATTTCATTCATTTGTCTGATATGATACTACATTGGAGGACGTTAACACACACAGGAAATCTTAAGGTATATAATGTTATAAAACCGATCTTTGTAAATGTAACAAAGTTTAAATATTCAATTAAGCTTCTTACGCTAGTGAAGAAGTGGATTACAACATACCTATACAGAAGTTCAGGCTATAAATGATACAAACCGGATGTACTTCGCAATCACAAGTTTGGGCATGTAGTGTTGCAACATTGTGGCAAGCTTTATGAACTCTTTTCATATTATAATGCTCTGGTGATGTTGCTTCCATTTTAGCTAATAATACAGCGCACTAATGTGAAAGAATAATCATCAGTTAACACACTTTCACACTTTAACCTCCAACTTTCGGTTCTGAACAAGACGAACATGAAACATAACATAATAGAAATGTGGCAGTCATGTGCTCCGTATGCAGTTGCCACGTTGTGCTTTAGCAGACGAAGACCAATTGAAAGTTTAGTGAAAATGATAAAAATAAACAAAGCATTTGTTTCCAGTGTTACATATGGAACTGCTTGTACACTGTCATTTCGTTTGATAATAGATTTGTTGAAAATTTAAAAAAAAAAAAGAACTTAAACATAAACTTTCACGACTAAACCTGGCAATGATGCAACCTATTCCCCTCTCATCCGCACCATCCCCTTAGCCTACCTGCTACTTCCAGTTTGTATTGCTCGTAGCCTGAAGTTTAGTATACACTAAGTTTATAAAACCTTAAAGGTCGTAATGTAAAACCACAGTTACAAGTTAAGGTTGCAAATTTACAAACAAACATGATTTTGAAATCATAATTACAAAACAAGGCCGGTTTACTTTTATGTAGGGAATTGATATGACAACATTTCTGTCCCTCCATTCATTTGCTGCACATGTTAGTGCTATGTGTGAGCAGTTTTGTTCTAAATTGAAGATTGTAAAATCTAAATGCAGATCGTGATTATAAAGAATACATTAATGAAAAATAAATGTTAAAGCCCTCTTAGTCTCTCTATATGTAATAAGCATGTATAAAATAAAACATGCATTAGAGAAGTTCCTTGACACTGCCTCTGCAGCTTTCAAACCCCCTCCTTCAAACCATGCATCATGTGTATGCCAGGTTGCGTTCACTGACTTCACAATTCGTGCAATTGGAATTACCAATTTGCCGACTCCTGTTCTGATATATAATTTGAGAATTAAACAGCATCTTTATAATCAATTGTAACTGTTGCCCTTGTTAACTGCAAGTTCTGATTCATATATCATGGAATGAAACATATAAGCAAAGTAACATGAAATAGTTGACATTAAAAAAGAATTTGTTTATTTGGTATTATTTTTAGAATCAACACTGGAAAATAAGAGAAGATGCACTATAGTAGTTTTCTTTTAGGAGGCCCGATGAATGTACATGGAGAAAGAAATTTCTGTATGCTCCTCTGCCTTGCTGTCAGACTTCCCAGTAACATACAGCCATATCCATGCAAACACTTAATATAACAGATATGTATGCATTCCTAATTACTGTTCAGTTAGCACATGTTAAAGTCACCATCACCTTGTAGTAGTACAAAATATAACAAACATTTTGGGAACCTTAAGGGGGAGTGGTGGGTGAAATACCTTAATTTGCACAATTTTAAAGCTACATACTTCATTTTTTGCATGCATATTTGGAATGTTATGTGAAACTATGTGGCACAGTATTTTTCACAATACGAGAAACTCATTTAGAAACTTAATGCAGGGGTTTTGTAATATCCTAACTTTAAAGGAAATTATAAAAATATGAACTGCATAGCTAAAATTTCAAAATTTTTGCAATAATTACATACATTTTATTTTTTTATCTAAGAAATACTAAGGTGTCAGCTTCTTTGTCATGCTTTATAGAGTGTAAAGTAAACATTTCAGTCTTCTAGCACCAAATTTGTGGATTATTTAGTTTTGAATGTGTCGTAAAGGTTGAAGTGAAGAAAAATGAGTTTAGAAGTCTACGTGCAGTTTAAGCAGAAATAACGACCTAAAAGTGTCCAACTTTACATGTAGCTTGTAGTGCTGTTTTGCCTAGTTATTTTTAGAATTATACAAGTCCTTCTGTTGCTGTATATAACTAATTGCACTGTGCAGGAACTATGCTAAAATATTTACACTGAAAAATTACTGCATTAAAATATTTATTCTAGACCATAGATGGGGAAAAGTGACACAATGTGTTATTTCTCCTACGTTGTAGTTTTAACCCTGTTCACTCTGCCACACAGCTACCAGGCCATGCCCTCCGCTGTTATCTATCTACCCTAGAGAACCAGTCAGTCCCTCAAATTGTATCAGTGGTAGAATCACATTGCATAACAAGGCAAAAATATACCCCAAAGTCGAATGGGAACATAGTACTGTTGTGTTCCTAGTAAAATTACAGCTTTGTATTTGCTATGCCAAAAGAAAAAGTATAACGTAATCACAAAACCAATATATCATGTTGCTATTCAGTTTTGCCACTGCACACCTTGATACTTATCTTGTTTGTAAAGATGTGTGCATGTGTAAACAAACAACCGGAAAAGGGAGGTGTCCTACATTTGGTGAGTGGACAATGTAAATACTTGATGGCATTCCTGTCACCCCTCTTCCCCATGCCTGCACTAGACTTTGTGTACGATGTAGTATGATAGTAATTAGATTAACTATGTGTAAGAAATTATCTGAAAATACTTTGTAACAGAGTACATAGTCACTAGATGCAAACAGAAAGCCAACTTTCAAGTATACACACTCAAAGACGCCAAAAAAATAGAAACAACAGTTTCTCTATATTCCCTACTTATTCCATAGAAGTCATATAATTTGATGTGTTACATGACACCTGCTGGCTAGTACTATGTTATACCTGCTGATCATGATGGCTCAGTGACAAATCAAACAAATCTTCATGGCAAAAATCCCACCAAAATTGGCAAAAAAAAAACAAAAAAACAAGGTGTCTTTTACTTCAGGCATCAATTTTACAATCTGCCACACCCCCTCAGAATGCAGAACTTTAAATATGATGTAATTAGAGAAACTTAGAGACACTTTAGTACTATAAAACTTTGTGTTTATACACTTCAAACCACCTAGTATTTTTTGGTATTAAATTTTCACCCACTTCTCCCCTTAACAATAACAAAAAAAGGCACTTTAAAACATGTGAGATGGAAAAAAACTATTCATTAGATGGACCGGAGGATCCTATATGAATCTCTTTCATAGGATTGTTGCATTAAGAGTCAGTATTTGTACAGTTGTTGGCAGGGCGTCATAAGCAGGCTCAATTCATGATTGCAACACGACAGAGGTACAGCTGACACCATTGCAGTTTATCTCAGCAGCCAACTGCTTTTGCCAACATTGGTGTTTAATGTCAAACATATATATACATAACTTAATCTATAGTTCCTAATACAGAATTGCATGATAAATTATGTATAATATAATGTACTCTTTAAGCACCCTATATAAGTCTACATGTTTATTGTATTGTACTTATAGATGCTATGATAAATCACAAACTAGTTTACTTTTATATTGACATAGACAAGTTTCAGAAACTGTCCATGGAAGAAAGCTCTGTTTGCAAAGAAATAGATTAAATGTTAAGGAAAGTCATTACCTTTTGTAAACTTGACACACACTGGACGATTTTATAGTTTGAGGTGTTGTTTTGGCATATAATGTTCTGTGATATAGTTTATGAGCAACAGTCTTTATCAAGTACAATGTATCTTTAATGACATTTTCAGTTTTGAACACCACCTGTGCAATATTGAAGTTATGCACTTGTCCTGATTTCCAGACTTGTTTATGAAGATTGATTATAATATCAGTGACGCTATAAGTAAAGTCACACTTGAGGATTCCCTCACATTGTTTTACACATAATGTCCACAATGTTATCATCTGAGTGATCATACCAGGTTCATGATCATCAGGCTTGAAATTGGAAGTTCCCTTGTCTGTATTGGTCTCTGACAACTCTAGTTTGAGCCAATTATGGCTGAATCACTTAAAACTTGAACCACAAACAGTTTGGAAATGGAAACTGCTATTGATGTGCAGTTTCCACACAATGGGTTAGATGTCGGCTGGCCCCGTAACACAGTTGGTAGAGCACCTGCCTGCTGTGCAAGGGGTCCCGGCTTTGATTCCTGGCAATGGGGTAGGAGTTTTTCTCCAGCCAGGATTATTTCTAATCCTTCCCTGAGTCTGGAAGTATAATGGTGGCTGAGTGGTTAGACTGCTTGCCTACCACCTAGGCGGGACCCGCATGTGGTATTTGTGATGGGCGAAGTGGCGTCTGGGCAGGTTTTCTCCAGATTCTCCAGTTTCCTCCGGCATTCATTCCACCAATTGCTCCATTATCACCCTTCTAATCATCCATTTCACCTGCATTTCATATTATCCTCTTCCTCACTCTCATACCTGGTGCTTGGCTGACCACCTGCTTCCAGGTCTTCAGTCGGTCTGGTCCAGAGGTCCCTCTGCTCTCCGACAGGCATCTGACCCTCGGCTGGCTTGGAAGTCCTAAGGGGTGTAAGTCCTACATAAGGGGAGGGTAATCAGGGAAAGAAGAAAGAACAAGAAGGGTTAGATGTCAGAGCTTGTATTTACAGCCTGTACACAGATTTTAATAATGCTTAGAAAGTTCATTTTTTGAACAAATATTTACTTTTTTAAATGGAACAACCTGAGAGGTAGAACCAAGACTAAAATAATAAAATAAAATAAGAAACTGTCATTTAAGGAACAGCACCTGTTGATATCAACAAAATAAATGTAGTGTAAGTTAAAATTCAACGAATTTGTTGCAGGAGTATAGTGCAAGTAACTTACAAGAAATCTCATTTTAAAATTTCACACTTCAACACTTGCTCTATGCCTGTGGTAGCACAAATTAAAGTAAAACAAATGTGAGTACACTACTTCTGTGGATTGTGACAAGTAAAGAGAAAATTCAGCTTCAAAGGTTGTGTTCAGTATGACCAAGATTCCAATCTGTTATGAAATCGAGTTTTATTTATGGATGCTCTTTAACTGCTATGGCTCTCAGCACCCCATCTGTATTGGGTATGCAAGGCCACTTAATTTAGCTCAAAGGCCTCTTTATCAGTCTTGAGGTTCTTTTATGTGCCATAAATCTACGACACAGGATCACTGGCTTTACTTTCCTTTACTTCTGGTTTTCTCCAGATTCTTTAGTTTCCCCCGCCATTCTTTCCACCAACTGTCTCAACACCTTTTCTTTCATCCATTTTGCCCTCATTTCATATCATCTCCTTCCTCACTCTCTTACCCATCCTGCCTACTCTCTCTGATCCAGCATTTGTCTGCTTCTTGAAAGGTGTCCACTTGTAAGCCCTGGGGGGAGTAAATCCTCCATAAGAGGAGGTAAGTAGGGAAAGAAGAAGAAAGTAATATCTGGAACTTACCTCTGTCATTGATGATACTGACTGGCAGTGATCAAATTGAATGTTTTATACTCTTGATTGGTGAACGATAAGTTTCCTGTTAACCAAATGTTTGCTGTGGTAGTTTTCTGGCATTTCTATGAACACATTGAACTGTAATTGTCACAATGGTAATGAGAATGATTGCCATTCGATAGTCCTATGTAATAGATTTTACTATTGTATTTGATTCTGCTTTGCATTAATATTTGCAGCACCGATATAGACATGGAGGTTTTATGTGATCCAGAAATAGAATTGTGGCTCTAAAGTTTTAGTCGTTAAATAATCAATGAAGTTGAAAGTGTACATTACAGAGTTGCTAATTGCACCGTTTATTCATAATATGTATCATGATTGTGCTGCTAGCTTATGTTCTATACCAATATGTGCCTGTTATATTGTACTGGTGCGCTTAAGCACAATGACAGTTTGATTTAGTTCAGTATATGAATAAATAAGTATGACTGAACTTTTTGTATAATTTAACATCCAAAAGTCACCATGTGCCATTGTACCCTAAACTATGTAACTATTTTTTATTTTGCCTTGTTTACCTTTTGTAACATAAAATACACAGTGATACTAATATTAAAACTGACGTTTATTTTAAAATGTAATTAACTTATCAAAAAATGAAAACCTATGAATAAAAACAGCATTACAGCATTTATTGGACGACAAGCAATTTCTCTCCTTGCAGCTGAAGCTAACGTACATATATGCTCATTCCTTCATAGCTATAACTGCATGAATCCTGTAATTAACAGCTAATATATTCCATCATCATTTTGAAAAATAAAGTGAATTAATTTTTTGGGACACATCACTTGTACCTATAATTTTTTAAAACTTCGTTTGTGGAGTAGTTGTCACCTTATTCAGTTCTGGATAGATGTTGGTGTCTTCATGTGTTGTATTCTGATTCTTTGTTCCTTGATGACAGTTGTAGGAATCTCTTCATTAACAAATCTTTTGGTGAGATTTCAAAGTCGAAAACTTCATCTCTATTTTTCCATATGTAAGTTCTGTCTTGTCTAAGGTGCTTTTCGCTCGTTTGACTTCCCTCACAAAAATGCCAAGCAACTGTGGATTTGTCTTTTTATTTTTGGTTTTGTGTTTCTAATGTGTTCTTTTGTTCTGGTTTTTATGCTTCTCTTTATTTTCCAGATGTAAGTCTTTTTACATCCTTTGCAATTTGTTTCTTCACATCACTGTCACCAAGTTCATCATATTAAATAAATATTCCACTGCACCACATTGTTAATTTTTGGGTGGTGCAGAGTAGAGAAGTTAATGGTTTTAAAATCCTTTGCATGGAAAAGTATGTTATTTGTTGTTTTAGATGTAGCATTGTAGATCGCAGAGCCTCGTGTGCTTCCACTCTTTTTGGCTGGGTAAACAGAATTAAAGCTATTTAAAGAATTTAAAACACAGTATAATCGAGAAAGGAAACAAAACATTTGAATGCTGACAGAAACTACTGAAATAATTTGGTTGTTGGTAACCATCAAATAATTTGATAGCTTTGTTCAGGTTGTCCAACACTAATTGCAACTTTAAATGTTACATGCATCAAAGATTTGTTTGTTTAAAAAGGCAAATGTTCAGTGATACTTGCACTGCTAGCAAACCGACCTTGCCCACAGGGACAAGTGCATGACAGGATATGTTGGTGGTGTTCATTTTGCTAAGCAATATTGAAACTAGCCAGTTCTTTGAACAGCAAATCTCTGTGTAGTTTCACTTTCCACGCTCTGCTAGAGGCCTAATTGCATATAGAATTAAACTGAAAAAGAAAATAAGATAAAAAAAGGCAAAGGATTACAAATTGTGTATAAAGATAATGAGAAAGGGGCTGTTTCTGAGAAAATCAGCAGGGGCATAGCGAGAGGAAGGTTTTATGGGGATAAATCCCTCCTGAAATCAAATTAAGTTTTGTATTCACTTATTAATGCTCACTCTGGATAACCATCAAAGACACAATCATATCAGTTAGGAATTTAACTTCGGTCATAAGAACAGTGTAAAAAGTACAGTGCTAATGAAATGTGACTTACATGGCCACCTAGATGCAGTATATGCTAATTTCAATTATTGGTATCAGAGAGGCGAGTTGCCAAACTGAACTATAGCAGCATATTGCAACATGCATTTGAGCTATTCCATTTCAAATTGGGCAAAAAATGAGAAAATTGACCTTGCGTTTTTCAAAATTATTTCTAATTTCTACATGTGTCAGTAACTGTAAAAGAAAAGTTTTGAGAACTTTACCTCTTAAGCATTTCTAGTTTTTGAGTTAAAATTCAGTACAATTTCTAAAGTAAGAACAAATTAGAAACTAAAAACTTCACTTATCTTATTGTTTTGGTGCTAACCCTGGAGTTTCAAGCTGTGTCCAGCTCATTCTCAAAGCCATTCTTTAGAATCTTGTTGCTTCACTGTTAATAGCTTCAGTTTTTCCTTATTCAGTAAAATTTGCTTTATTTTCCAATTGAGAAATCTTTTGTGGTGTATAGCTCAAGAACTGTACATGGGTTTTTGGTAAACTACGATTCACTTTGAAACTGAATGTCTGTTGTTGATGGTCGTATATAACAATAGCATAACAATAATTACAGATCTTTTTAAAACATTTTTCATGTATTAAGTATAAATGCCCTTTTTTTATAAAGATTAAACTTATATAGGCTTAAGCCCTTTATTACACATTAATTGCAGTTTTCAGATTTATGGAACCCCTTGTTTGAAACATGCAAGAAAGTAATGAAACAATAAATATTTAAGGTTGCGCTGTTTTCTGTGGAGTGCGACAAACAGCAGCAAATTGACGGCATCCTTGATTGGTCCATGGACTGGCGTGTGATGTGGTGCAGTACAACTAGGGGTTTTGATACTGTTCCTTTTACTTTTTATGTTTTCTACAGCTGTCCATTGAATATACAATAAAAATGTTAACTAATATTCTTTTGAAATTAAATGCTGAATGATATGGCATAATTTATATTCCGTTTAAAATGGAAGTTTTCAGAAAATACAAATATGATGAAAATTATGCTAAATTTAAGTTCTAAAAAATCAAACAACTACTACCACAAACTACAGAATATTAGCTTCAGTTTGAATTTTATTTAGGAATTTTACGTTAAACAGTTTCTGAGCTGCGAGTCTCAGAAACGCTTAATTATATGAAATTGCGGTAACTTTGACCCTCGAAAAAACTCTGCACCACTTGATTGTCATAGCTGCAATTTTGCAAAAGACATTAACTTAATGCTTACTTTAGATGACAGAAAATTGAACCCCACAAAAAGTGCAAGGTTTCCTGCTATCTGAAATGAAATGGAACAGCCCATGCAGCTAACATGTGTATATGTGAAGCCATTTTTACAAGTATGCAAATAACAAGAGTGTAACAATCAGTGAATGGCCGACCACATGGTAATGTTGTTGTTAGCTAATGCTGGATTTCTGACAATGAAGTCATTAATCCTCTTGCTCTCCAATATTTTTCACTGATGGATGGGGCACTAGAAGTGGCCGGGCATATTTGAAGGTGGTCTCGATCCATTTCCTCTTGCAGATCACATAGAGGACAGAGTGGTGAAGAATATATCCCACATGGTAATGTATCATCTGCAGTATGGTGCTACCTTCCTTCCTGCACTCACTGGTACGACTAGGTTCAATTTCCATAATAAACGTGACATGCTGATTGAATTAGTACAGTTGCCCTAGTTTGATGTGTTGCTACACGTTACCCTTGGTTATAACTCCACTCCCTCTTCTGGCTATGCCCCAAATACTAGATATTAATGTTTTTCAGATGAAAGAATGTATGAATAAAGGAGTATAGTAACTTATGGATGAGTGTTACATTATCTGCATATCTGAATACAGCAGCTCTGATAAAATAATTTGCTTTCTCTGTAATATATGTGATATAACCAAACAAAACTGTGATGAGTAATCGTAAGCTTTCACAGCCGGAGTCAGAATAATGAACAGTGAATTCTTCCGGGCTGATGAGCCATGGTCTGCTATAATTTTGATGGAAATGCCAGTAGACCATGGCTTGTCAGCCATGAAGAGTCCACTACTCATTGTTAAAACTGTGATGGCTGTATAAGAAATGTTGGGTTGGTATCCATCTTGAGACTATTGCTAAACTACACAATATTAGATGTAAAAGCTCCCAAGTACTTTGCAGTAAAGCATTTTTTATTAACAGAGTAAGATTGATACCAAATAAAATCTAGTAGTTTGTTGCTTGTCATTGTTATTGATTTTTTTATTAAATTTTATATTCAGTTTATTTATCACGGGTTGAAAATGGAATGGAGTACATGGACATAAACTTGTCTCATTTCTTAAGCTACGCTATAAAACAGAATATAGAGCTATAGTATAAGCATAGACATTGTACATATACATACATACTCTTGTCAGTCTGTATATTATTAGAGTAGTGAGTGTAATTGGCTTTGTAATATGAATTTTTAATATACAAAACCTAAAATCCATTGATTTTAAATGCTCTTTCATATGTTTTTTAACTTTTAACATTGTATTGTATTTGTTCTTAAAGCTCCTGTAAATAATATTGTGCTAGCATACTGAACTTTTGTTTGTGACTGTGAAAACAAAGACATGTTTTAGAGTGGTGTTGAATGAATATGGAAGAAAAACCAGTGAGAACTTTGCAGGTTTATTATTAATATTTGTACGTTTTGATATTTGCTCTAAATTGTTGGATACTGGATCTCGGATGTGTTGAGTACACTTTTGAGATGTTGTTGGAGAAGTAACAGTGAGAATCACTAAGTGGAAATAAAAGCCTGCCTCATTCATTAAATACAATGTGAACACTTTTTATAGATAATTTAATAACTTTGGTTAGTGGACAGTTTCCCACCAAAGGAGCACTTTGCATCTGCTGTCTGTCACAGATCAGCTACGTCTATCTTGTAATTTGTAGAAATGAATGATGAAACTGTGTTATGTGTATTTTCATTTGTGTCTGAGAAATTTTCTGGTTGCATAGGACATCTGTAAAACATTTTAGGATGGTTGAGTCCTGTTTTTGGTTTGTGCCCTAAAAGTAACCCCAGCACATCAAGGGAGGAGAGTCTACACCAGCTAAGATAAGAGATGTCAAACATTTAAACTTAAATTAATCCATGCAAAATAAGAAATACAATTTCTATTTTTGTGGCTACCTAGCATTCAAGTTGCAAAGATTTTGGTGTTGAAAACTAATCCTTTTTTCCTTAACACATTTCCTGTCAGTATTTTAAATTTCCCCATATTAAATTACAGTTTCATTTTTTAACTACAAAAAGTATGACAGATCGCAAGAGCTCTTTTCTTTTTTCTTTTACCTCCAGTAGGATGTGAAATCAAAGTCAATGTGAATAGAAAAACGGTTTTATTAACAAAAGTTCACCACATCCATAAGTTTTCTTTAATAATTATCATGAAGGTGAGACCTTTGTCATGCCTATCCACCAGCGATCCAATACTCTCAACAAAAACACTGTAAGTAAAGCCTTTAAAAGTAGCTTTAAAAATGTTGTATGGTTTCATCCATGCCCGTCTATGATAGTGGCAAATGGCAACAAGGATGTGGACAGGCAAAACCAGTTTGGAACTTTTGACTCTCTCTGTATGTTTGTAAACATCTGGAGCTTCTCAGTTAAATGCTGGTTTTTTTAAGGATTTTAATAGTTTGTAACTTGATTTGCTGATATGGAGTAGTGTGTGCTCTTTCAAGGAGATAATAGTACTGCCAACTACCTCCAACACTTAATGTGAATCGCTTCATTGGGTTAGTCATTCATATTTGTAAGTACAGTAGAACCCTGCAAATCCGAAATTCTGGATAATCCGAGCCCAAAATCCATATTTGAGAGATAAAATCAGAATGGAAACATTACCCACACATGTCTCATGTATTTTAAAACACCAACAGTAAGTTTGTTGGCATAAATAAATAACAAAATCCAGAATTAAAAGTTTTTCTTATAATCTACAGGAACTATATTTTTGTTTGATTGACGTATTGAATGATATAACACAAACAAGCACCTGTTCTGTATCAATTTATGAGCGAAAAGCATAAATTACTGTAGAATGACCACTAACAAGAGTGAAACAAACTCAACTACCTATGTACTGCCACTCACATGCGATTGGCTATGTCCACAGTTCAGAAGAATACATTGTCCTTATTTTATGTATGGGAATCCAAATGCTGTCACTTCCTTACATCACTACGCTGTTACCTTGTAGTTGCTAATCCTATAGCTGAATTTATATACTCTTTCTTTCTTTTCTTTTTCTTCTTCTTTTTTCGTTTTTTGGATAATCTGAACATTTCCGAATCTGAACAGACCACAACAGGTTCTACTGTATAACAAGATTGCAGAGTTTAACTGTGAAGCTCTGAAGCAGATGAAAGAGGACTGCAACATAATTGTGGGATGAATCGTGATTATGTTTTACTACAAAATTGTAATGTTGCAAGACAAAACTTCTGGAAACATTCCCAAAGATATATATGCGTGTTGACAACAAAGTGCTGTAGCCGAGCAGTAAGACCATTCATCTATCACCAGTGGGCTGACCACCCACTTCCAGGTCTTCACTCTGGTTCATAGGTTTGTCTCCTCCCCAACAGGCGTCTGACCCTAGGCACAGGCTTGCAAGTCCTAGGGGGTGTAAGTCCTCCATATGAGGAGGGTAATCAGAAGAAATGTTGACAATTTGTGAAAGGGTATGATTTCAGAAATTGCTAACATTTGTAAACTGAACATGAAAACTTTAGCAAAATTGTCTATAAAGTTAACCAACCACTCCTACAAAAGCTAGCAACAAAATGACATTTCACAGAGTGAATTATTTTCTTTGTGATTTTATTTGGTACAAAGTGTAAGAATATTTCTATCAAAGTATATTGAAATTGGCTCATTTATGAACTGAGAACCTTACAGAAAATGGAAACTTATGTTTGAGTAGTTATTTTTCACATGACATGCTTACTGTGAAAAGACCACATTTAAAAATAATACTTCACAACATTATTAAAGTACAAATTTCTTTTATACTACAGGGTTCGTTCTGAATGTTTTGAGAATGTGTACAATAAAAGTTTAAAAGATGGGATCTGAACATATAATCTTTTCAAAGTATTCTCCATTGACTTCTGCAAGGTGTCTTATCCATTCAAACCAATTTGTAAATGCTGACTGTTAAGCTTCTTTTGGTGGAATGCAAATGTGGTCTTAACATGCAGCTGCAGGGGAATAGCAAAAAGGTCATGATGGTCATGTCTAGACTGTAGAGAGGATGAAGCAAGCATCCAACTCCTGATTCCTTTGTGTTGTTTCTGGGACAGAGGCAACAGGGTACCATGCAGACAGTCTTAGGATGTTGAAGACTAGGGCCAGTTGCACCCAGTATTTCCAGTCTCTTGCTCAAGTGAATACGCCAGACCCAGATCAATGACCGTTACTTAGTTTCTGGATCTTCTGGTATATCCAACTTTTGTCACCATGTTAAATAAGTCTTTATCTTTTTCTATCAAATTTTTCCAACATATCTGCCACCAATCCAAATGTACTTTTTTTCTGTTCATGTGTGACTTGCTGTACAATTCAACTACTACACAGTTTTTAGTACAGGATTGTTCTCATTGCTACCAGTTGAATATTCAGGGCTTCTTGAATCTGATATGTACAGCCATGATCTTTCCACAACACATGCTTTGCCTCTATCTGTTGTTGCTGAAGAAGGACATCCTGTGTGATCTTCATCTTTAAGAGAATCCCCTCTTTTTCTAAAATATGCAAATACTATGGTAAATAGTGATTATGAAGGGCAAAGATGCATTCTTTCAAGACTTTCTATTCCCCATAACATTTTGAAGTTGCAGGAAAAATATAGTATATCCCATTTGATGTCATCCTACTACTGCAGAATACATGCATTATACATTATTGGTTTACATATGATGCTTTTGAACTTTCGTTGTAAATGTGGTAATACTGCACTGGTTTGTCATAAACCATTGTGTCGATTCTCCGAGTACCCTGATATTTTACACCGTCCAAATGAAATTCTTTGCAGTACAAAGACACTTATTTTGCCTGCTCACAACAAAAATTAAGCAAAATATGTGACAAATGACAAGTCCAAATACTTTTTATGTCACTTTATTTCCTCTAGAACTGAATCACCATTCGTTGTGACTTTACAGCTCAGAGTTGTTCTCTTCTGTTCTATCATAACCTTGACACCAACACTGCTCAATTGTTCACAGCTTGCTCTGATAATTAACTACTCAACTCAGTAACTAAACCGACTTCTGTGTCCATGCAGACTTTTTATATAGCAATTTTTGTGGAAATCGTCATTTTACAAACCTTCTTGTAACTAAGCCCTGCACTCAAATTGTCTGGAAATGGCCTTTGTTCTTAGCTGCCATTGTTACATGTTGCCGAGTGACATAGTGGTGTGAGGTAGCTGACCTTAAGACACCTTTGATGTATGACTGGTGTCAGAGTAATATAAACCTAAAAGCTAAATTACATGTATTGCAATACCTTTACCTCTTGAATGTATAGCGTAGTTGGTCGTCAGAGTTTACCAAGGTTCAAGTCCTTGCATTGCTACCAATACTGTGAAAATGGATAGGGTGGACCCATGTAAAATAAATGGTAATTGGCATGCAGGATGTTGACAGGACTCCAGTAGCATGGAATAGCTGTTTGCAAGCTAGCTAATACCAATAAGTTTAAAGAAAATGTCAAAATATGTAGCAATAAAGACATAGAACTGTTGTAAGTTAGTCCTTCCAAGTTCAGATATTTTTATTCCCTTTCCAACAACAATCTTACATAATGACACCAAATGGCACCATTGATGTTTAAAGGGGTGTATGTAATTTGAGGTCTCTGTTTTGCTTTATTTCTTTGCATTTTCAAAAACCCAGCATGACAGACCCTTTGATGTGCCATTTTTTAAGTTAATAATTTGTTTTTATACAGAAAAAGCTCATTCTTTATCTCACAAATCCATAATTATTAATAAAACTTAAAACATAAAGTCTTCCACAGTTTTTGTTTTTGCATCAAGTTAATATTCCATGTTAAAAGTACCTGATAGGATATTTAACAGTTGAAATCAAGATGGTTTGTTTCCAGTGTGGATTACAAAAGTTACAAACTGAGGCCGGCTGTTATTTCTGCCTAGTGATGCAATCTAAATGTGTTCAGTTTGTGATATAAATAGAGTTTAGGAATAAACTCTGGTCTCTGCTCAATGGGTAAATTATTTGATTCTTGGTACACTTGAGGGTTTAATTACTACCAGAGTTAAGAGAGTGATAAACATTTTTTTTCTACAGTATAAAATAAACACATAGCTGGTCTATAGATTCTGTGATTACAATATAGTGTGTAATAGATTTATTTATTTTATAGTTTAATCATCCCAAGAAATGTTTTGTTTTATAACATACTATAATATAAAACAAGAGTAGAAAGTGTTGTGCATAGAGCCAATGTAGTTGTTAAATACATAACATGTTTAATTTATATCTTTTATCAGATCATATGTACTAGTAAGCTTCGAGACTTAGGACTCCCAGAATAAGACTGGCATTTGTCAGTCTCATGCAGGGAAAGAGAGAGAAAGAGAGAGAGTGTTTACTTGAGCAGGTAGCAAAAAAAAGTGTTTTGGATTATTTTTTATCAAACTAAAAGAATGTTGAGAAAATTATCAAAATAAATACATTTAAATCACTTTTTGTCTCTTTTATATACCTACATAAATACATTGTGCATTTTGGAAAATATTTCACTTCTGTTTTGTTTACAGTTTGCGTTTTTGAGAATTTGTGCTATGTAGAGTGCCATAAAAGCCCAAGGTTTCTTGTCTTTTTAATTTTGACAAAGTAATAAAATGCTAAGTAACATTTCTGACTGACACACATTTTAAAAGGCTGAATTTGCTTGTTCTGTCTCATGTTTTTGTAATCCCTTGATTCTTTCTCTAGATTTCACCATGGTTGATTATTTTGAATGTATATTTCTACCAACAGATGTCTGAGTCAGCCAGTTCATCAATAACTTTCCGCGTGTTTTATTCATACTAGAGTTCTCTGTTACAATCTGTTCATACAGTTTACGTGTCGCTTTCTCACATTTTATGAAAATGGAGAGTGAAGAAGAGTTAAATATTGAATTTAGTAGGTCTGAAAGCTCTGAAGATGGCTATGAGGAGCCTTCCAGAGAAGAAAGTAATGAATCAGTATCCTCTGAGTGCCAGAGTGAGGTGCAAAACTGATCCTTCAAGGCCTTCAGGGTGTTTCACACAGCCACAAACATATAAACAATGGTTCAAATATTTATTAGTTATTGTTGCTGTTCATTTCTTAGTGCTTCAATGTCCAAGATTTGGTTTGTAAATGTAACTTCAGCAAGAAAAAAAGGTTTAACATATCTTGAGTATACTCATAATTTTAATCTAGGGGATATTCAGATATTAAAATCTCCATTGTTAACTCAAAAATTAATTTCATTGTTACTATATTGTACTTAGTGGAATATTTCATTTTGGTAATAAAAAATAGGTGACAAAAGAGCCATCACATTGTAAAATAGTAGGCATGTTAAGAGGTTAACACAGAGCAAAGAGGTTTCGTATAAGTCAAAGCTTTGTTTAAAATCACATAACATGAAGGGGAACCCCCTAAGAATTCCAGAGCATTTGCATACCAAGTGCATGTGTAAAATGTTTAGTTTTGCATTCTGATATTTAAAGAACATTTTGGGAAACAGTGGAAGTAATTTACATACATATTTAATCTCCAACTGTTAAAAGAAAAGCTTTGCTTCTTGTAGTTTGTGAAAAATGTTTCTTTCAGAAGTGGTTTCAATACATTTCTTGTTGTAGCTACATAGAGGTGTACAGGAGCTAGGTTGATAGTCAAATGTTTAAAAAAAAGCTCACTATCAGACTTCAGAGTTTGAATGCAGGCATGATCTGGTGAAACATGAGGAATGAACATAACAGTTCAGAAATGTGTAATTTGAAATATTGGAAATTCTGACCAGCAATGAAATATCTTGTAAATAATTAAGTTGCAAAACAGGGGATTTTTATTTTATATTCCTTATTTCGTTTTTATAAATAAGAAACAAATATTCTTTCTATAAATGATAAAACAGAGGAATACAGAAGTCGATGGAAACATGTGCAAAGAATGGATGAAAAACGCTTCCCTAAGCTATATTTTGAGTACCAGCTGATTGGAAGAAGAGATGGAAAGAAATGCGAGGCTGGAACAGAACAGATTCCTAATCCATTATGATATGATGACAAAAAAGTGGTTCTACACAAATTGCTTATTTTTTAATCCTGTGCCTGTAATCTCCATAAACTTTCCATGCAAAATTTAGCCTGTGCATATTATTCCTTATTCTAATCAAAATAAAGTTGTTAAGTAAAAAATAATGAAAATAAGGGTAGTTGGGTTCAAGGGGTTTTGTTTAATATCTTTGTGTTACATGGTGAACTAGATATCTAGGTCAAATTATCACACCTTTTGGTGCGCACACACAAAAGATGTGTATCGAATGCTTCTTTTTTTTTCTTTCTTTTGTTTTTAGTGTTCAATATACTTCTCAAAAAATCTTAATATTGCCCTTTTGGGTTGAATGCAATACTTCTGGCTTCTACCTTAGGTAGATGGTAGAGAATGTAAAAATAATACATTTTTTGCAGGTTTTTCCATATAAACAATTCTACAAATTTGAAATGTGCTGATGTATATCTATCTTAAAAATTGTATCAAACACACTTAACAAAAACTATAGCACAAAATCTAGGTATAGGTAGTTCATGTTCATTAATTTGTTGATTTTGTCCCTCAGTCTAATATAATCTAAGGAAAAGTAATCATATTCTGGACATTTTTTATGGTTTTAATATATGTAACCACAAATATATATCAATAAATATTAACCAACTTTTAGAATCCTACAAAACAAATATCACATTTAAATGCTTCAAACAAGAAATTATTCTTAAACTTATTTTAAAATTAGTTATTGACCTTTCTTTTTTAGTACACATACTCATTTAAAAACTGTGCAAGACTACAATTTTAGCACTAGGAACTTGAAACTTTTGCTAAATATTTTAAAAGCTACAGAAAGTTACATTTTTCAGAGTTAAAAAATAAAATTTCCATCCATATTTTAAAAATTAATACTTTTTTTTCAAATATACTGGATTTTTTAAAAAATTGTTTAAAGCACTCAAAATAACAATTTTGGCCGAGTTAAATTAATGTATGCCAAAGATGCTATAGAACAAGCAATATCAACTCAGAGAAAATGAGCAGTGGGCAGGGTCAGTATGTTATGTATTAGCAAACACGCATCATGTGAGTGCAGCAGTGGCAGATGCATGTGACTGGCATGCAGTGTTTGCTTGTTTGTCAATTATGGGAATGGCAATGTTTCAACTGTGGCTACTTCATCTATCCTTTGCCTGTCATCCCCATATACTTTCTTTCTGTTGGGGAAGAATGATTTCTGTTTATAGACATAGATGGTGCAGCAAAATGTTCAGGGTGCAGCAAAGTTGTTCAAACAATTAAGAAATATAGCTTACAATGACACTACAGTGAGTATGATGGTTATAAAGCAGTGGAATGTTGCGTGATAATGGAGAAGCTCAAAGACACCATAACTACTCAAAAATATGTTTCAGTTACAGCTTATTGACTTGCAATATGATAGGGAAATGAAGAAATCCTTTCCTCACTGAAGTTAGATTTTTACTTAGAATTTTCTCAGTCCAAATTTCCATGACTATACAGACACACTGCTCGCATATTAAGCATGTTTGGATCTAGTTACTTTGTGAGTAGTCTCTTTCATTAATGAAACCTGTAAACCTGATCACAGAAGCCAATTATCTGACAACTTAAAATGTCTTTGGATTTGTACATCAAAAACAATTACTCCAAATATTGCAAAGCTAATTAGAGGGAATAGGGTACGAAAAGCTTGACATGTGAATCACAGTTGTAAATATTGAATATTACTTCTAAGTGGTAGAACAGCTATAAAATTATATGCTCATATTCTCTATTAAGCACCAAGTAGAATACAATATCTCTTTTCACCTTGTATACACAGTCAATAAAAGTACAAGCCTTTTGATATTGCAAGTCATACAACTGTGCCGCCACTGCCTTTTCTTCCTCCTGTGTTTACCTTCCATTTTGCCCACTTCCAGCTCTCCAGGTATCGAACTAAAGAGTATGATGTCACAGTGTATTGAGTTGGGACTGCCTGCTATAGAATTAGTTTTCACACCTGCAGCTTATATTTTAAGAAAGTACATGCATTGTGAATAAATCAGATTTTTTTCATTAAAAGCACTTGCAAACATGATTAAACTGAGACAGAGTTTTAATAACAAAATAAGAATGACTGTGCATTTAACGCATTTGAGCCATATTTAGATCACATGGCAAGCTTGGCTTACAAATGTGCACTGGCCAATAAAACTACATGTACTTGTATTTAGGCAGATGTAGACCCAAAACTGTGCAGTTCTCTTTGTCTGCTTTACAATTTTCCTCACTCTGTATAAAATCTGAGCTTTGTGACAGTAATAATTGAACCTTCATACTGAATGCATTTAAAGTATTATGGTGACTAGTTGGATACGCATTTTGCCATGTGCATCTGTTTTGTGACTTTTCCGAAGTCTGCCATGTTTGCCAATCCTGTCAGACTGATTTACTTTTGCATACTTTGGACTGAGCACTAGCTAAAGGCGGACATCATAGATTTGCTTGAATGGTTCATAATAATTTATAATGCTGTAAACTCAAATGACAAGGTGTGTTCGGAAAGTATCGTTTTGAAAAATAAAATAATAAAACTATTTTTTTCAAGCCAATTTTATTTTTACATGAATGAGCATACCTAACAGTATTTTTCTACATAATTTCTGCCAGTGTTCAAACACTTGTAGCGGGTGATAAGTTTTTCTATACCTTCTGCATAGAAATTTCCTGCCAGTGATGATAGTCACGACTGCACAAAAATGGGTGAAATTTGCAGAAATTCGTCGGAAAGCATTGTGAAACATCTATTCTCATTGATATTTTCAACTTTCCTTACCAAATCATCGTAGATTAAAGAACAGTAGTCTCCTTATACTGAATTGTGTGTTCGCCGTCGGCCCATATTGCATATTCTGCAACTGCTGACTTGTCTGTATGTCCCAGCTGGCAGCACCTTACAGAATACAAGAGGTGCTGCCTAATAAAAGCTGTCAAAAGTGGAGTGCGTCTTTTATGCCGGTGCATCTTATACACCAGCAAATATGGTATTTGTCAACTGTTATTTAACTGAACCCCGATTTAAAGTGCTTACGATTGTAAGTTGCCCTTGGGGTACTTATCTCCGATGTGAGATTCCCTAGTGGTCTACTGGGAAAATACAAATCTGTTGGGGAATTTATTGTCATACTGGTTACTTAGCAGGGTAGCTCAGTGGTTAGAGCAGCTGTGTGTGAAGTGGAATATCCATGCTTCAAATCCCACATATTGCATTGAATTTTTCAGTCTTGACTCTACCTCTCAAACAGTACTTTACTTTTATCTGTTAGCTTGTTTTGCAAGTAATCTCAATTGTACCTATAGGTATACTGTACAACTAATTTCAATAAATACCTTGTTTTAACAGTGATATTGAATAAAACATGAGCGAAGTGTGGAACTATTTTGGAGTAGACAATGAAGGTGGGTCACTGCGCAGAAAGAGATAGAGAGAGTAAGAGTTAGATCGAAACAGACACTTCCTCCGCTCCGTTTCCCATCCTGTTGTTCCCATGCATACCACAAACTATGTGATACACAAACTACACTCCATAGTGATACTGGTAAACTGATGCCTATTGGTTGAACTGATCATGTGCTTTCTTGTTGCCACTGTACATCCAGGATTCATAGATGCTCCATACTTAAATAATAATAGGACACTGTGTAAAATATGCAGAAAAATATTTTTGCCCACCGGTAAGTCATATACAAATTTAAAAAAAGCATATTACATTTATATACTGTATGAGCTTAATAGAATCGCTATTGAAAAAACAATATATGAATTTCTAATCACAATCAGAGCATGATGTCGCAACATCTGAAAATGATGAGCAGAAACAAAATTGGTTACATGAGTTTATACACAGTAATCTACTAATGAGAACATAATTCAGTGAACAAGTTATTGCCTTTACAGCATTTTATACAATGGGTATCAAGTATCGGTGCTTCAAAATCAATATTGGTATCAAATAGTGATATCATCTCATCACTAATTACTTATATGTCCGTTTTAAGTTTCGGATCTATTTTGTCGTTTGAAACATAGCTTACTGCAAATCCAAGCAAATTAAATAAGCAACTAACTGAAAAAAATGTTGCTTATTACAATATAGAGACTTAGACATTTTTACTTTTCCTATAATGTGCTTAAAGTAAGCAGATGAAACAATGAATTCCACGCAAAAATTTGATGGTAACATTTCCCCAAAAATACATATTTTGGAGTCGTCTGAACGCCCCATTTTTAGAGAGAGGTCCCCTTGTGTGTACGTATGTGTGTGCATGCATGCTTGTGTTAAAAGTCCAATAAATACCAATTTAATTTAAGTTCAGTATCTTCCAAAGATGTGACAAAGTTTTTCAAGAAAATTCTTCCTCCCCAAACTACCCTTTATATGGGAAAATGTTGAATAATTTTCTTGTTCTTTGTATACGGAATCGTATCCTGCTCATTTCCCCTTTTATTCCTCAGATGTGCTGTCAATTCATCTCCTAGCGTGTCTCTCTCTTGTCCTTTTCTCATCTGCAGGTCTGCGTTCGTTGGTTGTAATCCATCCTGTTAATGTGTTTTTTCATTATTTCCGCCGTTCATTAATAAATTTTGTTATATCTTGAATTGGGCAATTTTCTCTGATTTCTCTGTATTGTGTATTTTATCTAATAAAGTCTTTCTTTGATTTGTTCTTAATATTTTAAATTCACAGTACTTAATATTTGTTTTGTTTCCACTATATCTGCTGTGGTTTCTGCTGCATAAGTTAAGATTGGTCTGTTCTATAAATGCGGGCTTTACTCTCTACTGCCTTATACTTATTTTGCCAAATTATATCTTTTATGCATCCTGATATCTGCAGTGCTTTATCGGCCTGTTGTTTTACTTCTCCATTTAAATTTTTGGTGCTTGTTATTTGAATACCTAAATAATTAAGTCCTGAAACCTGTTCAATAATTTGTCTTTCCACCTGTAATTTTGATTTTCTCAAAAATGGCATTAATAATTTTGATTAAAATACCATATTTTTAATACATTTACAAGACAAATAAAATGTGTATTTTGAATTTTCTGGGGATATCTGTGAAGTTCCCTTTATTCAGAAAGAACTTTGTATAAGTGGCAAACAGTATGAGATAGACAAAAACTTACTACACAAAAAATGTAGAGCTCTTTAAAAACACACGCAATGTTGAATTAACTTACTTAAGGCATCAGCGATTTCCAAGGTTTCCATTATTACTGGTTTTAATTCTTCAGTACTTAGTTATTTTTTTAAAGTGCTGTGGCTATTCAGTTGTTTCTCACAATGTCATGAATACTGGAATTTCAAGGCCTAGATATAGTGACATGCTTTTTAACATCTGACAATTGATTTGTTTCCCCTATACTGCTTGTATCTATAATAAATTATAATGAAACCATTTCTGAAAAGGTTTATCTCAACATGAAGTAGGTTCTTAAACTTTCTTAAGAAACTATGTAAAATAAATTATAGTGGGTAGAGAAGCTATGTATTTGTAATATCAGATTTTTCAAATTTTTGTGTAATACAATTTGGGCAATGCACATTTGAAGCACTAGCGTGATGGTTAGCGTGTCTGCCTCACGTAAAAGAGGTCGCGTGTTTGCATCTCGCTTAGGGTAAATTATCCGGGTAAGATTTTTTTCCAAGGTTTTCCCTACCCTGAGAAGACGAATGTCGGGTAACTTAAAGCTCCATGGACCTCAGGCTCATTTGAGCATCATTTCACCCATTTCATTTCATTCGTTCGTCCGATATGGCACAATGTTGGAGGATGTTAATTCAAAAAAAAAAAAAAAGATTTACATTCTTCTTCCAGAGGACTCTTTTTTTCCAGCCTCTGATAGGAAATGAAATCAAAACCAATGTGAATAGCAAAGTGGTTTTATTGACCAAAATTTACTATACTCATAAGCTACTTTCAACATAAATCATCATGAAGAGTGAAACCTTTGTCATGCCTATGCACTAGCTTTCTGATACTCTTAAACGCCTGCCGCTTCTCTGTTCAGCCAGACCTGCATAGTGTCTTAAGATCATTGGAATGGAAATGCTGTCCTCCCTAACAGCTTTTCATATGTGGGTAAAGATGGAAGTCACTTGGTACTAGGTCTGAGCTGTAGGGAGGGTGTCATATACTTCTATTTCTGATGATATTCACGGATATCAGTTTGGCCAACTCTAAATTTCCTGCACCACACCATCCACATGGCTATTCTGTGGTAGGCTTCACTACTTTATGCCCCTGTTCCTGTAGAAACATAATATTGCACAACTTGCACCTGATAGCGGAACCTATGGTAACAGACATCTTTAAGTGAATATAGCTTAAGATTTAACTGACTAGCCCACCTTGCAGTGATGCTGAAAGTGACAAGAAGACAGCCCATTACATTGAACAATGCACCACAACCTATAGCTACAGTACATATGCTACAAAACTTGGCTGGCAGTCGCATGGCCCATCTCCTGGCCATACATGCATGGATGTCAAATCAAATCTCAAATCACATTACCAATTATCAGAATAAACACAAAACATGCCTTATCACAAGAGATGTTGGAAAAGGTGTCCTGCATCAATACATCTACGGCATCTTCTGAGGAAATTTTCATTCATACACATTAGTTCAACTTTCAAAATAGCGTTAATTTCTCTCCTGATATTTTGTTTAAATTTTGTCTTTTGTAAAACGTCTAAGAGATTTTCAAGGTGACTGTTCTAACCTTCTCCAGTTTCGTGTAATTTCTGCTCCGTACGCACATGCCGTTTTACGTCTTTTCCTATCATGAATTGATCCCATCTCACTGAATTTATTTACGAGTAAACTAAGTGTCTCTACATGCATGCCAGGAAATTTCAAATTGTCTTGTGACTTTCTTAACAAGATGATGTAAGCATATACATATTGCACATAAACACTCTTTGTTGTGCTGTATACTGCAATCAGTTCATTTTGAAAACACTTCAAGCAAAACTAAATACTTCCAATGTTATTCATATATGAACTGGACTAGAACAGCACAGAACACCTACATAACAAGTAAAACTGACACATGTGTGACGACTAGCATGCGCATGCAAGGAAATGTAGTGAAGGTCAGATGGGCCATGCACCTGTCAGCCAAGTTTTGTAGTAAACATTTTGTACTTGGGCCACCTGGCTGTGGCATCGGAGGTTGAAAAAAATATCTCTTATGGACGGACAGAATATGTAAATGTACTCGTATGTGTGTTGCAATGAATCTGTAAATCATTTGTCTGTGTATGAATTGAGTCCTATTCACTGCTGAAATCTTATAAAATAGATGAATCTTAACAAATTATTATTTGTGGTATGATTTGTAACATGTGATGTGTAGTGTTTGAACTCTATTCTCTCCAGCTAATGGGTTCTAAGTCTCGAAGTATAACAATAAGAAGGTTGCACTGGAACTGTGTAGTGGCACAATATACAAGATGAACTGTAAGGCACGGAAGGGCATGGTCGTGAGTTGTTTGCAGTATTAAATACCTGCTACAGAGTTCTGTGTTTTGTCTTGCCTGTCCTGGGAATGCAGAATATGGTCTTTCATATGATAACAGTGTTATTGCAGTTCGCATAATTAAAGTAATATTAACAATGTACAAAAAACTAAAATAATTTCCTTGTAACAAAGCACAGTATATGTTTCGTTGTACATCATGCACCGAGTTTAAATAGGACAGAAATTATAAGCTCTTTTGTTAAACAGTTTTTATTATTTTGTTATTCTGTTATATTTTGTGTTCAATAAATTATTTTACAGTAGTTAAAACTGAGATAGTAATTAATTCTATTTTCACTGAACTATGTTGTCATTTGGAGATTAATTGTTCTTTCACACTAGATGTGTGTAGGACAAGACTGGAAAGGGTAGAATGACACTGAAAAATTCACCGGAAGGTCTGTGGCTCAAATCGCAACTGTGACATTTCAGTCTCATTCTACCCTTTCCAACTATGTTGTCATTTGTTTTGCAGGACTTATTTTTATATTTACATGATAATTCCTACATTGTTGCTATCACCCTGCATGGCTATGTCAAATGTGAGGTTTACTTTCCCATTAATCCTGGTTTGGGCACATGATTGAATTTTTGCTTTTGTTTATTTAGTGTTGTATTTAGCTTTGCGTGTTCCCTCCAAGAAGTGCAACTGTATAACTTAATGGTGGTAGTTGGAGAGGTACTTTTATATCAACAATGCAAGTATAAATGACTGGTTGACAGGTGTCCCCATGTGCCTATTCACATTACTATTGATTGACACAAGTTTAGTAAGTTTTAGTTGTTAATTTTTTAAAAATGTGTTCATATCTATAAGCTATTGGCTGAAATACCCAACTTAGTCTGTGGTTTGATGATTTTATCCCTACAACTTTTAGACTTATACTGCATACTATAAAGAACCCAAAATAAATAAAAACATGGGGAAAACATGAAAAAGCACTGCTGAAGAACCCTGAATACCACAGGAAGAAAAGCAAATAGAGAAAGCTGTGTGAATGTGATACATTGCATTTCCATGTCAATCATATAGAAAATAGTATGCATTCCTTGCAGAAGATGGATTAGAGAAGGAAATACAAATGTGTTTCATAAAAGAAATGTGAGTAAAAATTGTGTGAATGTAATGTGTTACATTTCTATTTCAATCATGGATAATTGTATTAATTGTATGTTGGAGGGTGAATAGAGAAGGAAATGTGATCATGTTTCATAAAAGAAAAGTGAATAGAGAAAACCGTGTGAATTTAATATGTGGCATTTCTATTTCAGTAAAAGAAAATTGTATGAATTGTATGTTGAAGGGCGAGTAGTGAAGGATATGTGAATGCATTATGTAAAAGAAAAGGGAGTAGAGAAAACATGTGAATGTTACTTTGTATAGTAAAATGGAAGCATGCAAACCTTTTCTATGAAAAAATACATATATGCAAATTTTGAGGTGATCGGTCAAGCAGTTTAGGAGGCATAGAGGTCAAACATACAAACATTCATTTATGTATATATATATATACATGCAGGTTGAGTCAGAATAACACCAAATAATTTTAAGGTGTGATTCAGGGGTTATATTTGAGTATTTTTTTACAGTGAATGTATGTCCCCAAACATCTTGTTATAGAGCTAGAGCGTATTAACATTTTTCAAATGCCATGTCGGGTTAGATGAAATTCTGTCACGTAGATCCTTATTCTTCCTTTGGTATTGTGGTATCGCTTATGTTTTGTTTCCTATGCATTTTCTAATATTGCTTGTATTCTGTTTTTAACATTGTTTATATCTTCATTAACCTAAAACCTGCATTTTGTTCCTTAAATGGTAAGTGATTCCGTCGCATATTATACAGCACTTTGTGAATTTGTGGTTCTGGTTATCAATCATGACCATTACCATATAACAAACTGCTCCATTTAGTGAAAGGTTTAAGTTTGACATCCCATTATAAAATATGCAATGCATAGAAGTCAGTGTTTGGTTACTAGAAGTCTGCACAAACAGCAATTACATTCATATCATCTCAAGCACTGGGGCCAGATGACCTTCCACCCCGACTACAGTTTATCCAGCTTTATAAATGCATTGATGCCGGCCCTCATAGCCGTGGTTGCTAGAATGTGTGTCTTTGGTGCTTCGCCGCACAGAGGGTTGCAGGTTCAAGTCCCACCTCAGCATGTGTGTTTGTGGTTGTGTGCCTGGAAGTACGAGTAAGGAAGTAAATAAGTGTACACATCTGTGTGAACTTAGAAAAAATGGAAGTATATAACCATATTGTGAATATATGAGAATGTTTTTACCCGAGAGGGCATGTCTATAACAGTCACGTTTAGGCACAGAAAAACTCTAAAGCTATTAGAGTTACGAATTTTATCAGCACCTCTTTGCAGTGAATATTTGGGCTGGCATTCTGAATGATACTCATATAGCCTTGTTTATCTCCTCCACGTTCGATGGGCCACATTTCCTGCAGTTTTTACAACATACTTGTCAGAACTTCTGGAAGATGTTCCTTCTGGAGTATGAGAGTTAATGTGATTCCAAGGCAATGCAGCACTTGCGCATTATGCTGGTGATGTAAGGTATTTCTTAAGCCTAACGTGTCTTCATAGCTGAATTAGTGGATGAGCACCAATATTATGGTCAGTACAAAGGATGTATGATGGTCACCCTCCATGATCTAAGGACAAAATGCTAGCCTTCCATTCCCAAAGTCACGGGTTCAAACCCGGTGGAAGAAAATAGATTTTTTTCAAGCATAAAAATCCTTAGCATGGCTTCCTTTGGAAGGGAAGCAAAGCTGGTCTTGTGTCATAGACTTATGGCATTTTTTTACCTTGTTACATAACATGATTCCACCACTGATGAAATGTGAGGGACGGACCAGTTCTCTGAGGTAGATAGATAACAGTAGGGGGCGTGGCCTGATTGCTAACTGGATGTAGCCTAAGTGGACATGCTTAAAAGTATGATGTAGGGGAAATGACACATTGTGTCACTTTTCTCCATCTATGCTCTAGATCATACATCTGTCTTGTAGAGAAGATTGGAGTGAAGTTGAGAGATCATGCTTTGTCAAAGTTAGTCCTTACTCAAGCATCATCCAACCAAAAACTTTGCCACACGGAACAGAGTGGTGTAATAAATGTGTCCTTAATCACTAAGTGAGATAACTGTACATATGTATATGTGCTTCATTTAATAATTACAATTTTTTCAAAGTAAAATTATATAATCAACTTCATTGCAACACCCCTAACTCTTACATTCATTAGCCACCACTCGTTTGGACAGCTGAACAAGTGAAAAGAAGGTCTCATATGAAGAATTTCCTTTATTGCCAGAACTTGCATTATGAGAATACAGTAAAACCAAAAACCTTAAGACAAATGTCAGCATAGTATTTTTTAGATGAACTTACTTAAAACATTCATGTTGCCAATCATACCCAAGGATGGCCTGTGTGTGTATCAAGCAAATTCTATAACTAAACAGAAAAGAGAATCTCTGTTGCTAAAGTAGACCTAGAAGACGATAAATACACTGAAGACCAGTTTTGCCACAAATGTCCACTGAAGTAAGTTTTGTTGGGAGTAACTCAACCTTCATGATAACTACTATTTGATTGTGGAAAGTGGAGACAAGAAAGTTGTATGTGTTCATTTGAAACCTATCAATTGTTTACATAGGAGAAATTTAAGAACTAACATGGTCTTATGCCTGTGGTGAAAATACTAAATATTTCATTTATAAAAAGGAAGGAATAATTATTTCAAAAGGAATTAAATCAAGTATAGTATACAGGGTGTCCCAAAAAAGCACCGACAACACTTAGTATGTTGTGTGGGATGTCAAACTAACATTTCTATGATAGGAACTCCTGTCCAGAAATGCACGGTGTGAACTCTGTAAAGCACTGAAGTGTGAGATGGGTGTATATTCACATTTTGTCAATAAACCCACCATCGCGCTGTCTACGTTACAAACTTTGAACTGTGTACCTCCTACGTCATTGCAGAGTTTATATTGGTGGTGGTGAGCCTCATGCACACGACCTAATACGTGGCTGCCTTTGAAGATTTAAGGTTGCTCCGTGGACTCAAGCCATAAGCTCCTCCGCAGACATTACAGGAGTGCCATACAGCCTAGTCTTCATTCAACTCCACAGAAAATAGTCGAGTGGTGTCAGATCTGGTGACCGTGCTGATCATGGAACTGGCCCACTTCTACCAATTGATTGATTTGAATATGCTACGTTGAGGTGATTCCGCATATTAACATCAAAATGTGTTGGAGCTCATGTCGGCCATTTCCACAGGTGTGTCATGTAGCACTGTTAAAAATACATTACTGTACTGGAAACTACACAAGTAATCAGTAGGATGCGCACCAAGAGTTTTGCGCATGCACAGGAATGTTATTGCACTCAGATGGTTCATCCCAGTATACAGATGGCTAAAGGGTTGCACACCTTCCATTTTAAGATGCCAAAATGAATGTTAACAGATTGTCACAACCATTCGTTCTCAAACTTCGACACTCTCCAGTGTCAAAACTGTGCATTTCCAGACAGGGGTTTCTGTTTGTAAACCGATCTGTTTGCCACCCTGCACAACATAACAAGTGTTGTCTGTGTTTTTTGGGGCATCCAGTATATGGACCCTCTTTAAACTACGATTTTCAGTAATCCGTTCTGTATTATGCATGAAAGACTACTCAGTTTTGTTCAGAGGCATCTACCTGACTTTTTCTTTTATGTGCCATAAGTACACTGTTCAAAATAATTAGAGCTGCAAGATTTTGTTTGAATATATTTTTGTAGTAGTATTTATTGTGACCATACAATAATTGTTTTCTTGGATAACTAACTCTCAACAACACAAATCATTAAGGAAAATTGAAGCTCTTAACAGTGGAGCAACAGAATCTGAGTTAAGAACAAATGAGAAACTAAAAACTCCACTTATCTTATTAATATTGCAAGTTGTACTGCTGACTAGTTTCAAGTTGTATCCAACTTATTTTTAAAGCTATGAATGGAGGATAACCATTATCATGCATTCCTGGTACAATGGCAGTTGAAGCACACATATTCACCAACCCTTATGATACCCACTGTAGTGCTCTCTATTTTATCAGCTTCTACATATTTTTACAGTTTTGTCAATGGCTTCTTTAATTCTGTCACCTAATAGTTGGTGGCTTTATCAGTGGCAATGCCTTGTCCAGACTCAATTCAGTGCAGACTGCATTGTTGTATAACCTGGCCTATTTGTTAATCTACTTTGGTAATGTACCTTTTATACAGCTGCAGCTCTGAAGCCAAGACCTTCCTTATCAGATTGTAATGTATCTCAATGTTCTGAGTGCCATATAGTTAGTTTTGATCTTACATTCCTTGAGGATATGTGTAGCTTTTTTTAAATTAATTCTGTGGTATGGAGTAAAGGTTTACCTTTTAATTTATTTTTATCCACAAAGGTGCAATGCATTGCAACCTTTCATCTTTTCTGACCCACCCTGCATTCATAGAATGCACATAGAATTCATGTCTACATTAGCAGAGCCAGCAGGCTTGTCAACAAAGATAAATGAGGTAAGTATATAAACATGCAGTCTTAAATTACACAGAAACTATGATACAAACTATCCCAGTGCAGCTTCTGTTTTCACAAAGTATATAGAAGTGAGAGAGTTAAATTTATTGCATTTCTTGATTTTGGTTTCTCAATATAGTACCAGTGATGTTTTTTTAATTTAATTTAAGCTCAGAAGGTTTCACAAATACAAGATGATCATCTATGCTTGTGTCGAGATACTCAGAAAGAGAAGAAAGAAGCCCTTTCCAATTTGAACATTGACATTAACGATGAAATCATGTCAAAATCAGGACGATGGCTTCGAAAACAATTACAATTTAAATTGTTTGATGCATGGTGTCAGCTACCTCACAAGGGAAAGGGGATTGAGAGAATATAAAGAGAATCCCAGAGCCAATTCGTGGATGAGCAACAGAAAAATCCTGTCATGTTCTGAATGGACTAATGCCATCAAAATGTCATGTAACACGCCAGCAGTAAGATCTGTGCCTGGAAGAAATCAGCGAACAACACTATGTCGGCACTCAAATTGTAAAGAAGTGGAAACCCTTGGGCATGTACTAGGATATTGCCCAAAGGGAGAATTACTTCGCAACACTCGTCACCACCGTGTGCGTTCATCAATTTCTACAGCCCTTCGTAGAGCCAATTAGGAGGTCTATGAAGAGGTCCATTGCCTGTCTGAGGATGGTAGCCATCGAAGAGCAGATATCATAGCCATCAAGAGGGATGCAGGAAAGGGTGTCATTTTTGATCCAACAGTAAGAATGGAGCAACATTTACAGCAGGCGACACAGGTGAACGAGGAAAAGGAAACCATCTACCAACCATGCATTCCTCACCTTAGTGAGAGATATAATGTACCTGAAAATGCATGGGAGGTAAAAGGACTACTCTTTGGTGCCCGCGGAACATGTTTTAAATTCACAAGTAACTGCCTCAAAGCACTGGGTGTGCAATGGTCCGAAATTATAAATATATGTTTACATGTCCTAAAAGACTCTTTATATATTTTAAATAATCACTTGTATTCAATGTGTTAACTGTTATCTTCTTGTTATAATCATTTAATGTTTCTTTAGATATTTTGAATATTAATTTTAATCATTTGTTTTTCTTCTTAAAATTGACTTTGTCATATATCTTTGTATTCTGGATCTTTATGGTCACCTGCAATGTCAGCAGATGTCACAATTTTTGTTTGTGAAATATATATATATATATAATTAAAGAGTTCCTGCTTATTTCCAACAAATCATTCTAAAACAACACCATACAAGATCAACAACTATGTATGAATGAATGGTGCAGTTTTATATATAAGAATAATTAAATTGAGGTTTCTAGAGCTGTGAACATTTTATTTGGCAGTGTGCAATGTATAAGAAGAATAAGATTTGAAGAGAATTCACTATCACATCATACTTATCAAAGAGGCCAAGCTGAAAAAAAAATGCTTTCACTTTCCTTGAAAATACAATCAAACGTAATTTTATAGAGCAGTATTAAATTTTTACTTTTTCTACTATTTATCACAAAGGAACTGCAGGCTAGGAATAATTCATTGCAACGTTCACTGTCCCTAGTGAATCAGGTATTACAAGCACTGTCCTTCGAAACACATGGAGTTGCAAACATTGCTTTGGATAAGTTGAATGCAGTTCTTGGTAAAAATTTCTGATAGCACAGAAAAGCAGTTATATATGTACTGCAATTTATTTTTTATAACAACCGAGTTGAAGCGCTCTTGAGCTCTCTTCATAGAAACTGCATTTTCCGGTTTCTAGACTGTCTAGTATTCTTTTCACATCATTGAAATATTTAACATAGTAACATGCAGCCTCCAACCACGAACCCAACCATGTTAAAATAGGCTGAGGAGGTAATGCTAACTTTGGAGCCAATTCCCTGAAAATTGAAACTCTAGCAGGTGTTTTAATGAAAATTTTCTTGACATTGGAAAGACGTTCAAGTTCTGAATACTGTGATCTAACTGTCACTGCTAAGTGGTGCACCCCATGGGCTAAACAGGTCAAATGTACTAGTTTGGGATAGAGAACTTTTAATGTATTTGCTGCTTTAACAAATATATGGAGCGTCATCCGTAAGAAATAAAAGGACACTCTCGTATTCTATACCGTCTGGCCACAAAAAGGCTAAGGAATAGAAGAATTTTGCACTGGCTTGCAGTGTCTGTTCTCATCCACCAAAATCCAAATATTTTCATGCTTTAATGCATCCCGAATTTCTCAAATAACTTTGTTGAAACAATCAGGCACACATGTTTTGCAAAGAGTAGATTCATCAGGCACTATTTTATTAGTGTGCTTTTCTAAAAAAGATTTACGATGGATATTATTTATTTTCCAAAGAGGAATGTTTGCACTTGTACATGCTGAACACAATTTCTTGGCAAATGAGTCATGTGAACCTCCGGGGACGTTGACCTGCTCACTAAATGATGTACTTACAAATTTTGTATGTAAAGCAGATTTTCTGGCTCCATTTTGTTTGTGCTTCACAGTGTTCAGATGTTCTACTACTTAGAACTTTTTGTCTGAAGCAATAGTTTGTTCACATGATAAAATAATACTTGTCCATCCTCAATAAAATTATCACTCCCAATCTCCATAACATATTTACATAACAAGACGAACGTAACAATTTTATCGGTGTCATGACGAAGCCAAGTATTTTTCACTCTGTACTACTTACTGCTGAAATGTGATTGCAACTGCAAGATGACATTGTCACGCTATGAATGCCAGCTTCTGTTGCAACACGGGTAAACAATTAGGTCACACAATGAAATTGCACAACTACAGTCACTAGTCATTATTTCAAGAAAACTATTAGAATAGAATAGCATGTGTGAACCAACTAGAATCTTTATGTAGCCTAGAAATATAAAAATATGCCATTATCTGTTAAATTTTAATAAATATGCATGCAAAATCAGTTTTGTCCAAAATATGCAATTATATGCATTTTAAAACTGGACTCGCCTCACCTCTTAAAGGTGAGAATGGTAAACAATACTGCTAATGCATACGTTTAGACTATTGAAAAACTATGCATTTTGCATACAAATATGGGCTCTGATTATTAGCATCACAAATTACTATTACTGGCCCCATAGCTCAGTTGGTAGAGCACCTGCTTACTGTGCAAGGGGTCCTGGGTTTGATTCCCAGGGTGGGAATTTTTCTCTTGCCAAGATTATTCCCAATCTTCCCCAGAGTCTGAAAGTATGAATGAGAGTGTGAATGTGTGTGTGTGTGTGTGTGTGTGTGTGTGTGAATTTAATGTGTAAAATCCCTAATAAAAACCCACTAATCTAATCTAATCCATTAAAAGGGTAGCAAAGCTGCCAATATGACCATCAGAGCTAAAGGTGGATTATAAATAGAACAATAATTTTTTTTTAAAAAAAATTACTATTATTTCACATCCTGGATTATTACAAAATAATTAAATGAAGCTACACAACGGGTGGTGCCGTGGACGACCGGTTAGACCATCCACCTATCACCTAGGCAGCCCAGATTCAATCCCATGGACCCGCATGTGGTATTTGTGGTGGATGAAGCGGCGTCAGGGTGGGTTTTCTCTAGGTTTTCCCATTTCCCCTGCCACTCATTCCACCAACTACTCCATCATAACCTTTCCAATCATTCATTCCATCTGCATCCTTCCTCACTCTCATATCGACCACGCGCTTACAGGTCTTCACTCTGCCCAGTCCATGGGTTCACCTGCTCCCCGACAGGCATGTGACCCTAGGCACTGGCTTGTAAGTCCTGCATAAGGGGAGGGTAATCAAGGAAAGAAGAAGCTACGCAAGGACTAATCTTTCATCTGCTCCCCGACAGGCATGTGACCCTAGGCACTGGCCTGTAAGTCCTGCATAAGGGGAGGGTAATCAGGGAAAGAAGAAGCTACGCAAGGACTAATCTTTCACCTGCTCCCCGACAGGCATGTGACCCTAGGCACTGGCCTGTAAGTCCTGCATAAGGGGAGGGTAATCAGGGAAAGAAGAAGCTACGCAAGGACTAATCTTTCATCTGCTCCCTGACAGGCATGTGACCCTAGGCACTGGCTTGTAAGTCCTGCATAAGGGGAGGGGAATCAGGGAAAGAAGAAGCTACACAAGGACTAATCTTTCACCTGCTCCCCGACAGGCATGTGACCCTAGGCACTGGCTTGTAAGTCCTGCATAAGGGGAGGGGAATCAGGGAAAGAAGAAGCTACGCAAGGACTAATCTTTCATACAAACCATTCTTAAAAATGCTTATTCTTCCATTCACTTGAATGTTAATTTATATAAACATTTGTAGAAATGGTTTCATTACATATTTCCTTATAGGTACAATGGGAATAGGAGAATACAGTAGGCTTAAGTGATAGCCAAATCCTTTAAGAGCCGATCGCTATGTGATGGCTTTCACATCCCATTCTCTTTGCATGGCCAGCAGATATAAAAATTAATGACTTCCTGTTTCAGAAAAGTATAAACATTTGAAAACACAAACCAATAATAAAGAATATTTTAAAAATGGTTATTACTACAAGATAATTGACATAAATTGTGTATTTTTAGAAGACCTAAAAACCTGTTGTTTTGGATCCATCCCTGTATTCTTCTTTTGCCACACCATATGTCTTCCATTGGAACCAAAAATGTTAAACTTACTTTTGTCAGAAAAAATCACCCTTTTGCAGAAGTTGGTGCTTTATTTTGATACTCTTTTGTGAAATTTAATTGCTTTATTTGATTTCTCTTATTTACCCAGAACTTCTTCCAAGGTACTCGACCATGATATCCAACTTCTTGATAAACATTGTGTACAATACTGGTTAAAACGTTAATACCGTATCTTCCCAGATCTGCAACCAACTTCACAGCACAAATTTTAGGGTCCTTTGTTATGTCCCATATGATATCTTTTATCTTGCTCTGTCAGCAACTGTGGTATTTCAGTTCTTGGCCTGTTTTGTATGGTTTTTAAAACACAAAACCTATCAATTATTGCCTGCACAGTGGAACGAGGACTATCAACAAGTTGAGATATTTCTCACAGAAATTTGCATTGATTATGCAGTTTAATTGTTAGTTTTCTTGCTTCTTCACTGGTTTCCCTCAAATTGCTTCCCATTTGGACTTTTCTGTTGTTTGTTCTCTGTTTACCAAAGACCAGCCCTGCTCCATTTCTTATTGCTGCTATCCACAGGTAGGCAGACAAGTGAATGTAAACTAGTTCTGCCTTTGACAGTCGTCTTCTTGAACCACTACCTCAATTATGTGACCACTTTTTGTACCTATTTTAAACATCTTTTGATGCATTTCATTTAATTTTTAAAACTTCCACTCATCATACTGCAGTACTTATAAAAGGCAGCATTTTGTATTCACATCTTTTATGTTATCACATTTCTTGAAACCTGTGCTTTTTTGTAACATGCATTTTAATGCAAAATAATATATGTGTACAAACACTTTTTATACTTACCGCATCTATGTAATATAAAAAGTTAAAACAGACATACCAGATTTGGAAAATGTGTTGGCTTTTGGCGTAGTAGCTTAACCCTTTATTGCCTGGTGTGACTTATAAGATACATAAGCTTTTTTTCCTATTTGTACTAGTTTTAACTTTTTTTTCTGCTATATTCTTGTTATACTGTCTGTCACCAATTTAAAATACATATTTGAGACGGTTTGAATTGTAAAGAAGTATTTTTTTTACAATTTATATTGTAGTGTTTTTTTTTTTTTTTTTTTTTTTTTTTTAAGAAAAGAAGCAAAATCCATGCAACCGCAGTCAAATGATACCCCGTCATCATCCACGCGTGCCATCACACCGACTATTTTACGTGGGCCCTCCCCGTCCTTTACCACAGGCACATTTTACTGCGGTTGCCGAGACTCGAACTCACGACCTCAGGCTTTGAGTGCATGGCCAGTGCACTACGTGTTGCCTTAACGATCATGGCTATCCGAGCCAGCAGGCTGAAGGCCTCTCAGGCCGCCTAATCTAAACCGGTTTCGAATTAGAGGAAGAACGGCATATGTAGCAAAATAATTCAGGCAATAGAGGGTTAAGGTGTTTAATTTTATTGTCAGCTCCATAAATATTGTAAGGTACACATTTTGTTTAAACAAAAATTATATGCATAGTTTCTCAATTATGTAAATACAAATCACTAAAGAGAAACAGAACCTAACCTGTAGATTGCAGGAAAACTGCTCTGTAATACAGAAAATTCCCTAAAATTGAAAACAAGATCAAGACACACATATGTAGTCAAATCAGATCCTGAAGCTGAAAGATGCATTTTTGTAGTTCTATTAAATTTCTCACATATTAACAGTCTGAATGTTGATAATGAATTATATTTATGAAAATTGTATACAACATTTTGCTTTACTTTTTCTCCTACTTGTTATCATCTGAGTGACTCAGTTGGTTAGGTGCTGGCCTACTGATTCCAAAGTCACAGGTTCAAACCTGATCCAAACTGGTGGTTCTTAAGTATGCTCAAAAGCGACAGATGTATGTCAGTAGATTCACTGGCATGTAGAAAAACTCCTTGAGACAAAATTCCTGTACACCAGCAGCACTGATATGATCCCAGTAATTGACAGCATCATTAACAAACAAAATTATTTTAATTCAGTTCACCTTTTTAGGCCTTTTAAATCAAATAGTGTAAATGGGTACACTGATACAGGATACATATGTAAAATAATTAGTTTTGATGCCCATGTGTGTACATTATTATTATTATTATTATTATTATTATTATTATTATTATTATTATTATTATTATTATTATTATTATTATTATTATTATTATTATTATTATTATTATTATTATTAATATTACTATTATTATTATTATTATTAATAATATTACTATTATTATTATTATTATTATTATTATTATTATTATTATTATTATTATTATTATTATTATTATTATTATTATTATTATTATTATTATTATTATTATTATTATTATTATTCGATGGCTCTGCATCACTACACCTTGCTAGAAGCCCAAGAGCATCTTGAATATGTTCGTCCTCAGGAAAGCTTCAAATCATATTTTAACCTAAGGATATGTTTAGAATTTCAAATATTCATCTACAGTATAGAAACTGTTCCTGCATGAACATTTTTATTCTGGATTTGAATTTATTAAGATTTTAAATATTTTTAATGTTATTATTAGGAAGTGAATTATATATTTTTATGCTGGAATGTGAAACTCCATTTTTGCATAGTGTAGTGTAATGGAGATTAAGTGAATGTTTTGATTATTTCTCATAAAAGATGTATAAACATTTCCATTGTTTTGAACATTACATCTGTGTTTCTTTATAAATAAAGCTGTTTCCAGTATGTAAATACATCCAATGCAAGTATACCTTGCTTTTGTTTAATAAACACTTCCTTAACTTCAGGAGAATTTGCCCAGAATATTATTCCATATTTCGTTATGGAATGTATGTGCACATAATATACAGTTAAAACTATCAGAAGGTCAACATTTACCCTTAAGCTCTCCTACTTACCTATGGTAACTAGAGTACTGTATTCTGAACAAATAAGATTTAACTGGAAATGCATGTTTTGAGTACCCCTGAACTAAGAAAACAAGAACATTCAGGAAAATGTGTGTGTGTGGGTCTGTCTTATGTATGTGTATGCAGCATAATTCAAAAATGAAAAGTTAGTTAAATACTAATCTTGGTATTTATGTTCAATGTTTTTTAAGTATGCGACAAAAGTTTTCAATGAAACTCTCCAACCCTAACTACCTATTAAATGGAGAATATTTCATTATTTTTTATTTTTTCAAAAATAGTTTTAACAATTTTGATTAACATACTATACGTTTAACATATTTGCATAAGATATAATATATATGTCTTGAATTTTCAAGGAATACGCCATGAAGTCCTGTTTATTTTGAATAACTTTTGCATAATTAGTAAAGGGTACAGATTGACAAATTTTACTGTATAAAAAGCTGGGGATCTTGTTAAAGCACACAAGTTACATCAAAACTTTAACAATGACCATTTTTGAGATATTGTTTTTTTATTGGTTTGAATTTTCAAATACTTATACTATTTTCAAGGAGGAAGTTGCTATTCATTTTTTCTTGTAATCACACGAAGAGCTTGGAATGCAATATGCTGTTTAAAATCCATCACTTTATCCTGCTGTATCTTTCTTATGTCTACAACAAAATGTGTAAATCTCTACTGAAAATTTATCTTAATGAATAAGAAGTAGATAGAAAAATAAGCTTTACTAAGAATAGTTTGCAGAAGAGTTGTACAGAAAGTTATGTGAATGTAACTTAACTTAATTCCTTTATTTCCTGTGAAGTTCCTCCATTTTGTCCTCCATGTTGCAAGTCTTTTTACTTCACTCCACGTCTTTCCCTTTGCTACTATCTCTTCTGTGGTCCTTTTCCACGTTTTGTTAGGTTTTCTTTTCCTCCTTACACCTTAAGAGTTCCAGTCAAGTACTACTCTTTCTATTGCTCTGGTTGGCTTTCTTAGTGTATGGCCTATTCATCTTCATTTTCTCTTCCCAATTTGGATGTCAATGGGTTCTTCTTTTGTACTTTGCCATAAAATTTTATTTGATACTATTTCTGGCTATCGTATGTTTAGAATACATTGCAAACATCTATTGATAAAATTTTGTAATTTATTCATATTTACTTTAGAAGTTTTGACAAATCACGACTGCTTACCAAGTCATCTCTACAGAATAGGTATCTCAGCTTCACCAATATGTGTCCTGTGTAACAATCCAGCAGAAATGAACGAAGACCACTTGAAGACCTGTGAAGCATTAAGATCAGAAGAAACTACCGTTCAAAAGTATTGGAAAGCACGAATGCTAATGGCTTCATTGCCAGATGCAAGGCACTAGAAAACAACAACAACAATAACTTTAGAAGTTTCCCATGCTTTGCAAGCATGTAGGATAGATTTTATGTTGGTATTAAAAATCTGAATTTTAGTATTTTTTTTGAGATTTTGTATTTCTCCATTCTGGTAAAATTGCATAAATGCTGCATTTGCTTTTTTAATTATCTGGTGGCTAATATCTTCACCTGTGAACGTAATACATCATGTTGTTTGATTTGTTTAATTTGTACAGCCCAACTTTTAACTTCTATGGTAATGTTTAACTTTAGAAACAACTGATGATGTTTGTTATTCAAACTAGAATTTTAACATGCGATATTAATTTTTTGTATGAAAAACATTACTCTGCAGTGTAGAGAGGCCTGAACAGTGACCACTGAACTATAGAGACAGTCTAGGTCTTCTATTAGATCCACTTAAACAATATTTGCTGAAACTACAGCAGAGGAACTCCACATTGATCCTGCTTACAGCTAGCCTCCCCTACATCCACTTGAGTCCACAAACCCTTTCTGTCTGGATGTAAGCACCTAACATGTGCAGAAACTTAATCAATATTAGCAGAATGCAGCCTTCAGTCATTTATAATACACTGGTTATGAATATTGAGTCATTTTTTTTCTCTTTGACACATACATAAGTAAATGATTTTGAATGTTTCAGCTATAAACATGTTTGTAACTACACTTCATATATAGAAATGTTCATTATTTTGCATTTTCTGAACATAGGCTCTTAACAACTTTGGTCAAAATATTTGTTTAAGATATTTACAACCAAAAAACATTTATCTTGAATTTTCTGTGAATCTATATGTGTAGTACTGTTCAAGACAAGTGTGTCAGTTTTCCTGTCCATTCTTTAATTCAACAACAGCCTAGCTCCCTAAAGTAGTATGCTTTTCACTTTTATTTGTTGGGAGAGTTTCTTTGAACACTCTATGCTTTGTCTGCTATTCTATAAATCAATCTATAACATGCAGTCTGCAGAAGGGATCATTGGTCAAGTTTGTAAAAGTGTACTTCCATTACCTTTTTGAATATTCATTCCTTATGTTAAAATAAGATATAAACACTGAGAAACTTAGGTGCCAACTCAAAAACACTAAAGAATGAATTTCAACTGAATATAATATATAGTATATGTATATTTTTATCTCTAAAAAGGCCAAAACATGCAAATATACAGGGAAACATGCTCACATTTGTAAGCAGAAAGAGATGAAATGAATTAAGTACTAAGTTTGAGCTATCTGTATGTTACATTTTTACTTTCTCTACTGGTAAGTAGGGTCCGTGTGTGTCTGTCAGTCTGTGGACAGCATAACTCAAAAACGAAAAGTCGGTTAAAAACCAAAGTTGGTATTTAAGTTTAATGTCTTTCCAGGATGTGTCACGAAGAGTTTGAAGAAAATAGCCCCACCTTAAACTACCCTTTACATGGAAAATTTTTCGAAAATTTTGATTTTCTTGAAAATGGCTGTAACAATTTTTATTAAAATGTCATATGTTTGAGATATTTTGATGACAAATGAAATGTATATCTTGAACTTTCTGGCTGTAACCCCTGTAGTCGCATCTACTCTGGACGACTTTTACATAGCTGGTAAACCGTTAGAGATAGACCAAATCACACTATACAAAAAATGTAGATCTTGCTAAAATATACAATTTATATCTAAATAAATTTCCTGTAAAGTGAACCATTTCGCAGATATTCCTTGTTATGTGTGTGAGTTTTGGAAAAGTTAAATCTTTTGTGAAATGAAACATCGTTGTTCATTTTTTTATATGTAAAGTGTGCAAGGAGAACAGAATCTCAAAGCTTTAAAAGATTTGACTATCGCTTAAAGCCTACTGTATTCCAATATTCCCCTTGCACCTACAAGGAAATAAGCAATAAGATAATTTGTACAAATGTTTATTTTAACTAACACGAAGAAGATATAGGAATAAGAGTTTGTAAGAATGGTTAGTACAAAAGTAGAGAAAGTCATGTGAGTGCAACACATCAGATTTTTATAGAAAGGAATACTTCCTCTCCTTACAATAGGTAAATAGTAGAGACAACGAAAGCGCAAAGCAGATGACATATAACTGTCTATGAGAAAAAGGAAATTCCCTCAATGCCTAGAATCTATTGAATTTGAAGTTGAGATTTATAGAGAGCATTATTTAACATTTCTAGATATTTCATTGGAAACTGCTAATCTGCATTGCTGCAAGGAAATTTTGGTTGTCTTGATGAACATGAGTTAGAAATTTAAATTACAATTAACAATGTCCTTTCGGACTTCATGACTGATGTAAATCAGCATTTAGTTAATTAAGTTTAGCTTCTGAAGTATGTTTTCCTGTTAAATAACTAAGATTGGTTTATTCCCTTACAGACATCATACAATGTTTCAAGTTTCATTAAGGTGTATACAATTTATAAACATTTTACATGTGCACAAGAATTCTGATATATTTATATACAGAATAAAACTGTAATTTGAACTTTGTAACTCATCCATCCCATCAAACATCTTTCAATTAAGTATTTGTTCAATACAGGTTTACACTGCTTCTTCTTTGTCTTCTTCTTGAACTTCCCTGTTCTACCACTATCACGGTGTCAGGGGATTACCTCGGCTCTCTTTCTGGGGAGGTGGGGGATTAACTTAATGCTTAAGGTCCCTGTCTTATCCCCAGGGTACCTGGGTACATCCTCAGTTCTTGAGGTAAGGATTGGGCATTTCCTCCCAACCCTGAAAGGTTTTGGTTTTCCTGCCAATACTTGGGAGGCTGTTTTCAGTGGTTTCCCTCTGGGCAATGGGATCATCACTTCCCTACGTCAGAAGTTATTATTTGAAATTTTAAAACCTATATTCACTAGTGGCTTCCATTTCCTCACTAGATTGTCAATATAAACACAAAAAAGTGTAGGTGATAAACTACACCCTTGTCTGAAACCCTGATTAGTAAGAATTTTTACAGAAATTTTATCATTCTTCCACATATTTATTTTTATTTGAAAGTATAAGCATTGTATCATTCGAATAAGTTGTTGTGGGTATCCTCTTTCTTCCAATATTTGCCACATTTTACATTGGTTTACTCTATCGGTCTTTTCCAAAATCATTAAATGCCATATGTGGTTCTTTATTAAACATATCTTTTACAGTATGGAGAGTTGTTTTACATGTGTTTCTCCAGGAAATACCCCATATTTCAATGTGTTAAGTTCAATGTGGAAATAATCAAACAAGATGGCAATGGTGTGATAGAGTGATCTAAAATAAAGTACAAACTTGTAGTATATAAAAAAATAGATTAATATATGCTGTTTAGGACATTTTCTGCAGAATGCTGCAGGGAAAGTAATTTCAATCAAACTAATGATGGGAGTTATCTCATTCTGCACCTGTGGTGAGTTTGAAAGATTTTATTTTTCTGTCTATCCTTTGATGATATATAAACTAATAAATGCCTACCAGTTTTATTTGTGTTATTTACTTTGTTATGTGCTTTAATTTTGAAGACATATCAAACAGAAGTACAGAAAATATTGTATCTTATACCGGGAGAGCAAAAAACAGCTGCATGGTGTTTTGCCTGTCCATGTCCTTGGTGCTCTTTGCAGTCTGCCGCTGTCATAGAAAAGCGCAGATGAAACCATACAGCATAAACATTAAGTGTACAAGACAAACCTGCACACTCTGGAAGAATTAAAACAAAATATCTGCCAAGAAATTGCCAGCATTTCTCAACATTACCTGCAGCAAGTGATGGATAGTTTTCTAAATAGATGCCAAAAATGTATGGACAATGACAGTGGCCAGTTTCAGCATCTCCTTTCATAAAGTTGGTAAGTAAAGCCTTTAAAAGTAATTTTAAAAATGTTGTTGTTGTTAGCTAATGCTGGATTTCTGACAATGAAGTCATTAATCCTCCTGCTCTCCAATATTTTTCATTGATGGATGGGAAGGGCACTAGAAGTGGCCGAGCAAATTTGAAGGTGGTCTTGGTCTATTTCCTCTTGCAGATCACATAGAGGACAGAGTGGTGAAGAATATATCCCAATTCTGTTTAAATGTTTTGCTAGACAATCATGTCCTGTAATCAACCTGTAGGTTGCAACTGCTGTTCTTTGAGGATACTCAGAAGATAGAGGATACTTTCTACAATAGTAGAACAAAACACTGCACAGTCCGTTCAGAACTTTTTGCGGAGAATTAGAAGAAGAGGAAGAAGAAGAAGCTGATGATGATCTTGTACAGTCAGTAGGCAAATGCTGGGTGGTTGCTCCTCTACCTGATTTCCTTTCCATCATTTCTCTTTCATCTTTCCTTCTCATGTTTCGGGTGTGCTTCTTAAGTTTCGTAGCATATGACAGTGCTGAACAGATGTGGTGGATGCTTGCTCAAAGGAAAGAGTATTCTCTGTAGATACCAGAGGGCTGCTTGGTTGAATGAGTTGTTCATTGACCTCTCTGAGTGGCTATGTCTCTGTGACTTGTGACCTGTAGCCTCCTGTGTTCCTTCATTTCATTCCTTCCTCCTTAGGAGTGATAGCCACAATAGATCCCCTGTAGGTGTCTTCCCTATACCCTAAAGTTAACTTCTACTGTGTTAATATGTTGCAAAAATAAATATTTAATGCTCTAATGCATAGTGTTACCAGTCGGCAACAAAGATGTTTGGTCAAAGTTTTAGAATATTTTAACAGCATTTTTTGCTATTTTCTTATTATATTGGCAGAAAGCAAAATTCATACAATTGCATTCAAATATAACCCCATTATCATCTATGCATAATTATCACCGCCTTAGTTATTTTACATGGGATCTTCCCATCCTTTATCACATGCACATTTATCTGCAGTCACTGGGATTCTAACTCAGTCTCCAGATTGGAATGGAAGGTTAGTCAGTTTTGTCTCACAATAATGATAACAGTTATTTGAATCAGTTCCATTAAGATCCCTATGACAGGGATATATAAACCAATGTGGGAGTTAGAAGAATGACATATATAGCAATTTAATCCATGTAATAAAAGGTTAAGAATTTCTATGTTGGAGTATTATGAATGTTTCTTACTCTTCACAGAACATATGTTAGCAAATGAAGCTTTTCATACTGAAAAGGAATTATCCAGAATTGAGAATGAAATACTGATTCATGACTAGGATTTAAACCGTTTTTATCTTATTGGAAACCTAAATAGTATAATCTAGATTGAAAGAGAAATAAACTTATGTTTGGCATTGCTCCTTTGCCAGTGATAAAGGATTCATCATCTCCAGAAGATAAACTTACAGATCAGTAATGACTACTCAGCTAAATGATGAACCCTCTATCAGCTGACTCATAAAAGCAAGGATCAGTTAAAAGGTTAATTATTATCTCACTTTGAGGAAATGCATTGCTGAAAAACTAAAAATTCCCAATTTTCTTTTGATAACTTAGTGCATGTTGAAACATTTTGTCTATAACCAAATGTTTTTACTATGTATGCAGAACGTAAAACAAATGGACCATACAATGCTTTAATGGCCAAACTGTTTTATAGATATATATTGTAAAAAAGAATTACAGAATGCTCTTTTTACCAAATGTTCATTGTATATATCTCAAATTGTATTTTGAATTTTAAAAACAAACATAAAGAAATCCTGCAGACAGTGATTAATTTTAATTAATGTACTAGAACAAAATTATTTTGTACATGTTAATTGTATTTTTCAGCTATAATGAATATGGGCAATGGAGAATATTTAATTGCAGAATATTTAATTGCAGATTAACTAGTTAATATTTTTTTAATAATAGGGTGAAAAATGTTGTTGTTGTTTTCTAGTGCCTTGCATCTGGCAATGAAGCCATTAGCATTGGGTGAAAAATGTTGAACACCTCAAATTCTGAAGCTCTTGTGAAAACTTCAAGCTTGCAAATACAGCAGAACCCTGAAGTAATGCAGTTCTTGGGGACAAGCTTTAGCCCAGCATTATAATGATCCCATGGTATATCGAAATGTGAGCTTAGAAGTGACAGAGATCGATCCCACAGAGGAGGTCGGAAACGTTCGTGCAATAATAAATTACAGCACCCAGTATGTAACATACAGTAAATGCAATTACATACCAGTTATGCTAGGAGTGTACTTCAGTCCTGCAACTAATCTTAATTTATACAGTACATACAATTACACTGTACCCATTTTACACTAACCTAATTTTGCATTGTCTTAAAGAAATCAGTAAGTTTTGTTTGGTAGCATAATTCACATTTTTTTTCTCTTAATTAAATTAATAAATTCTCTTTATTAAATGGCTATTTGCAGCTTTATGAATGGCTAATATCAACAAAGAAAGTACAAAGTTTAAACATTGGTGAATGTTCTAGAACATTTCCTACATGTGAACACCTGTTTTCAAAGTTCATATTAGGTTTATAAAAGTATCTTAGTTATAAAAATAATATTACCCTCTAATTATTATTTATTTATGCCAACAAACTTATGCTGTCGTTTTTAAGTCATGTGTGGGCAATGTTTGAGAGGTAGAATCGGAACTGAAAAGTTCAATACCACAGCTGGGATTTGAATCACATTGTAAGTTGCCCTTGGGGTATTTGTCTCTGATGTGAGACTCCCTTTGTGGTCTACTGGGAGACATATGAATCGGTTGGAGAATTCAGTGTCATTTTGGCAAGTTGTCACAGTAGCTTCATGGTTGGGGTAACCTCAGGGCAAGCAGAAGGTCTGTAGTTCAAATCCTAGTTGTGACATTGAAGTTTTCAGTTCCAATTCTACCTCTCAAATATTACACTCTAAATTGTTTGTATAGTTATGCTTTCAAATTTTAAGAACCTGTGAAATAAATCAATTTTGGAGGTACAGGCATCAAAAAGCAGATACTATTTGCCACAGTAAAGAATTCCTCAGGGAATGCAGTGGAAGGCGGAAATTGCTGATTAGACACAGGTGCGACACCCTGCTTACCCTTGTTTATGATACACAGGACAGCTCTATTACAACCCATTCAAAAATATAAGGCCAATATTTTGCACCTTCCACTTTAGTGAAGAATGCCCACTGAACTCTGTTTGTATACGTTGAGTGATACTGTGTTTTCAGAAGTACCAAATAGTGATGTCTAACATGCATGAGAAAGTCAAAACTGTTCACAGTGAGGCACTGCTAGTGGGGTGCATGTTTCTTGAACACGTTTACTCTTTGTGTTATATGCATTCTCGTCATATACATTCATTGTCCTTGTCACACTGTTTCCACACAGATAGGGACAGCACTTTCCTGACGGGGACTTTCTTTCCATTGGCGAACTGTACCGTAAAAAAATGAGTTTCATCAGCAACATAATTACATTGGTATGCTCTAGGCAGCATTCAAATGAATGACAATCATTATATTAAAACAGAGAAAGTTACTAATAATAATTAATCGTTATATGTAATATTTTTCACAGAATTTAATATTCTTTTGGGTTTATCTCTTAGTAATGGGCAAGTAAAGGCTGAACCTGTTTTTGAAAAGAAAAATAGGCTATAATATAACTATATACAGTCCACCTATTTCAAATTTATATAGGTTTTCTCTTTCTAGTTTTTACCATAAACTGTTGAAACAACATTTTTATAATGTATTGTTCCAATTTTATGATCACATTCTCAGAGTAATGTAGAGCCGTTAGTAATATGTTTTAAAACATGAGCAAGATACTTTGCTGCCAATGAAACTAGGGTGGTCATTTCAGCACAGTAGCAGCCATGCATGATGATGTTCAGTTGTCTATTTATGTTGAGAAGGTAATGTTTATTTGGTTGAAGTATGAGGCCATTGAAACATGTTCACATTCATTATTGTTATTGCACAGTTTTATAAAATTGTTGAAAATTGAAAGTGTCTGTTCTCTGTTAGAGATGAATATTTCACCTCATTGCTCTCTCTGTGCTGTGTAATATTATTTGTCTACAATTAACAACATGTGTGTGAGGTGTGTCATAGAAGAAACTATAAACACACATAGTGACTTATTTTTAATACATAAGATATATTTAAAATAGATCCTAACCGCAAAGGATGCTATATTTTTGGTCTAGCTAAAAGTATGTGAATTAATATTTATATGTTGCCATATTGACCTAGAATGAAGTAGAACTTCTTGCATGAAGTGTTAAAATTACACCAAAATATTAGCCTCTTGTACAAGTTTATATTTATGTAAAACATTCACTTTAAGTGTATACATCTTTAATGTCAGTATATATTCACTATTATATCATCAACTTAGAATATTCGACATTTTATTAAATGTTTTACTAATGATGCATGAATATCTGGAGATTAAGGATGAATAACCTATATTGAGTGATGCAATAATTATTTGACTAATTCAATTTAAATTTGTTGACTACTTCAATTTTGTCACTGTAAATATGTATTTACACTTGAAAATTAAATCCATTGTAAGTTGCAGTAATTATTTTTTTTAGTTTGTAACATATGCTGTTAAATTAATGATTAATATGATTTTGTATACTATTTATTTATAAAATATAATCTTAAGTCCCAAAGCTTGTGTTTATCCGTTATTATGTAGCAGGGACAGATCCAAGGGGTGGGATAGGGGGGTTTTATCCTTCCCCCAAAAAAATTTGGAAACTATTAAGGACGTAACTAAAGAAAAAATATTCGCATTAATTCACAAATATAGTCAAAGAATTGGAGCATTTTCTGCGTTAATTATTTTCATTAAAATAATAAATATACATCTAATGAAATATCTAAATATATTATAATAGTGTCCTGCCATCATAATTCAGGGCAGAGAGAGATTCAGAGCAGTTAACGATAAAATATGCTTCCCATAATCTCATTCCAAATCGTATCAACCTCTACAGCATTATGATAACACAAATTGCTCTACAGTTTCAGGAAACTCCTAGATTGCTTCGATAGTAACAATGAAGGGGCTTGTATCATCCTTGAATATAGGTGTAATGAAATTATTTTCCCCTTCATACACAAGACGCTGGAGGTTTTCTGCACTTTACCGGTAACTATAGCAACACCAGAATGTTTGTTCTCAACATTACGATGTCTGAAGACCTATTTGAGGAGCACCATGGGAGCAGACAGATTGAATGGACTAGCGTTAATGTATATACATAAAAATTTGGAAATTAAAACTCAAGAAGTACTGGATCAAATGTACAAAAAGCCTTGTCAGCTTCTTTAAATGTAATTGTATAACTCTGTAAGACATCTTATATATACCAGGTGGTTCATTTGTTCCTCATTATTTTTGGAATTAGGCAACACTTCATACTCTGAAAGCAACAAGGCCAGAATTATCATGCTTGTTGACCATTTGATAGCCATGCAAATCTAGCCTGCTCTTCATGGGAAAATGGACGTTAGCAGCAGTCCATTCCAAGAGCATGTGTTCTAAGGTCTATATATAGGGTAATAAAATTATATTCAAACCCATTTACAGTCTCTCTCTCTCTCTCCTTTGCTACTCCTACACCGGCTGCTGGGACTTTGGACTGGCAATTCCTGCTCTAAAGTGCACTGGCCCCAACTCTCATTGGTATTGCTGTGTCAGGTACAGTAATTCAGTGTGAGTGTGAGTCATGCAGTAAACATGGTGCGTCACTTATCTGTGAATGTGTGTTTATTTGTAAAGTTTATTTCAAGCATGTATCTGCTTGCTGTGTGCACAGGGAGTTTGTCGAAAAGTTTCTGAACTCTATACCACCTGCAAGGACAACTGTACATGCAGTCGTAAATAAATATGAAGCTTCGGTTTCAGTGTTGGACAAGGAACATCCAAGGAAGAAGTCAGTCTTAACTGAAAATAAACTGGATGACATTGGTGCCGCTTTGGAGTGTTTGCCTTGAAAATCGCTGAAAACACTAGTGCAGCAAACAGGTGTGTGTATCTTGATCTTCTGCGAGAAATGCAGAAACTGTTGAAACTGAAGCTCTATCGCTACACATGAGTGCAAGCGTTAAAGCCAAATGATCCTGCTAAATGTGTGAATTATTATAATTGGTTTTTCCAATCCTTAGAAAGGGGTTTCATTGACCCACAGCCTTTGTTTTTCACTGATGAATCTTGGTTTCATCTAACTGGATGTATGAATACTCACAACAATATATATATGCATATGATGACATTTCCAGATTTTCTAATTGTAGCACCTCATCAGATCCCACCCAAAACAAATCCTGCATTCACCCCTGCTATGTAGTTACTTCTACTTCCTGTGCTCTGTTATTTTGAAGTAGCTGTGAGAATGGAACTCTTTGTTAGATTCAGTTACTAGGCTCCAAAATAACAAGTCATCCAACTTTGAGCAACTCATTGAAGCATTTTTACAACTAGTCCTAAAATTAATGCAGTAACCAATTTTAGAGAGCATTCTGCATTGTAATACAGCAATTACAAGTATGTAGGTACATGATATAACTGTCCTTGATTTCAAATTCCAATAGAGGACCATACCCTTCAGAAACCTAGGCAGATTTAATTATGTTGTTGAGTTCTTGCAAGACATTAGGTTAATCAGCTCACCCTATTTTTTCATATCTATGCAACCCACAGATTATAGTCTTACTTGCAAACATCATTCAACTTGTTAAGCCAGGATTTGTTTTGTAACTGTATGTGTATAATACAGTTAATAGTTCTTGGGTCTATTCTGATGGCCATGATGAAAAGTTCCATGAGCACAAATAAACTGCCAAGTGCTAAAACCTAAATATATTTTAGTAGACTATCAAGCAGCATGATAGCTAAATATTTTGTATAAAAGAGGACAGTAGAGGCTTGTGCTTGAGTGGCTCAACGTCAATCTGCCGTCAACTAAATGGACATTTCATACGTTCATACCTCCTTACAGCAATGTTTTTATATTTAAACCCTCTTGCTGCCATGCCTCTTTAAAGAATTTCTTCTAAAAATGCCATTCGTCAGCCTAGTCGACTGTTTTATAGGGCATGAAGTCTGCCAATGTTGACCTTGTCAATGCAATGTTTGTTAGGCTGTAAACCTATTTTTGAAACATCCTGTGGGGAGGTGCTTTATGTCATTGAAAAGGGGAAACTTTCTTCTTTCTAACAGTATGTTTCAAGATCATTAAGAGGGATCTTTTGTTATTTGAAGGACAGTTTTCTAACCCTCGCCGATATAGTTTGACCGCGTCCAGTTCTGTTCAGTTTTTACTGCGTAAAAGTGAACATGGCTAGTTGCTCTTGTGATGTTTTTGTACCAGGAAGGGTTGATGATAAAATTGTGGTGATTATGATGAGTGTGATGTGGATGCATATAGTCTATGTGACAGTGACAGTGAGGATTGTGTACCTGAGACAACTCTGGGGACACCTGATGCAAAAAGGAGGCGTGTCAGTTTAATTGCCAATTTCAATTTTATTCTTTGATAATTGAAACTTTAAGCTCTCAGTGGTTTCTAAAAAGAGGTGAAATAGTCAAGATACAGTTAATAGTTCTCTTTCTACATCATATCTGCATCTGCATCATATGGTGTGAAATTATTGCCAAAGAAGCAGGAACATCAGTGTACTGTGTGTTATACACTGGGGCAACACAAAAGATCAGGTACAGAGTGCGTAAAATATGAAAAAGAATTACATCCTAAAAGCATTAATTTACACAAGTGCTCAAAATAAATACCAAATTCATGATTTTCAGCTAAACAGAACCATTATAATTTAATCTGCATATTAAATGTAGTGTAGTGCTTTTTTGTGCTAGAAGCCCTTCACTGTTCAAAGTGAAATTAATTTTTTAATTAATGTGTTGTTTTTTATCTTATGATACCAGAAACTATTATTATAACTAGTTTCATGTGCACATATGTAAATTGAGAATTATTTGGAACCCAAAATAGTGTTAAAACCAGTGCTGGAAAACTAGGACCATAATAATTATTGAAGAGTTCATATTCATGATGCAAACCACACTGGCATTTTTTGATGTAACATAGTATAGTTTTGAAGGTATATTTATTATTATTTCACTTGTAATTGAACACATATTTAACGGTGCTAAATGTCATTCGCATTACTTCAATAGAAACATAGGATACTTCATCTCAAATTACAATAACAAAACTATTATTCCTCATTATTTTAATAAAATGTGTGCTAGATATTTATTTGCTATATGATAAATGTTCTAATTAATATAATATTGAAGAGAAATCAATTTGGTAAAATTCGTTTTTTAGATGTTTATTCTATTTTTAAAATTACATTTATTGTGAATCTTTTCTGAAAGCTAACATTTCAAGACATAGTAGTTCAGCATTTTTCACCGCTGTAGCCATACTTGGACTTGGCATTTAAACGTCAGGCAGACACCATTGACCTGATTGATGTGCAGCAGAAAGAGGGTTAATCAGTAATCACATTATATTAACCACAAATGAAAAAAGTAATACATAGAAACTACAAAAACCTGATTACATTATTAACATTTTACCACATTTACGGTCACATGTAGGAATAATGTGAATTCAAAAGGTACTTGATTAATGAATAAGTGTTCAAACTGTATTTTCATCTGTTTAATGTAATGTGTAATATATATGCTTTGACCCATTACCATAGATTAGAGCATGTATCCTTAGAACATCATTGCGACCAAAACATAATACATAATTGCTCTCGACCATCACAACACTGTAAGGACCAATGCTAGTTGAGGTGTGTGAGAACTAGCCATCACTTCATAATTTTACTGGTATGTTACATGTTGTAAGTAATAGTTCAAGATTAAGATTCTTTTGGTGTTTTATCTTCATTACTAACCATGTTGTGATTTATGCCAACACTGAATTATTAAAACTATTTAATATTTGTTGATATGACTACAACTCCATTATGAATGTAGGTGATAACCTGTCACTATCTCTTGGCATAGATCTGCCATTTTGTTTATTTGAAAGTGGGTCTGTTACGATTGGTTCTCATTCATAAGGAGTTTTTGGAAGTGTGTGTGTACAATGTCTTGTTGAAAAAAAGTTTATGAACTGTGTAAGAGTACCATGTTTTTGGAATGGATTTTATTGCAAATATCTTTTGGGCTTTAAATCACATATTTACTGAGATGTTAAGCCTTCTTCTGTCTACGTTCATAAGTGAAGCGCAGAGTATGTGGTCAAGATAGACTCAAAGCACACCTGCTTCTTAGTGGGTCACATGAATTCCAGAAAAAATATGAGTAGGTGATTCACCTGGCATATAAAAAGGCAATTACTCGAGATGCTGTTTTGCAACATATTGACTAATGTCATAGAGCTGATCCATCATAGTTACAATGATGATAATGAAGATGTATTATTGTTAACAATACTTTACAAATTTGCATATGATTGGCAGAAGGGAGAGCACCATCATCTTTTGATACTAGAATGACCTAATGTGAAAGAATGCGAATAAAGCAAGTAATATAAATAGTGAACCAGGAGCACATGGAAGTGGAGAAGGACGGAAATCTGCCATTTTTGGATATCCTGGTCTCCAGAAACAACAACGGTACTCTGGGGCATGCGGTATACCGCAAACCAACACATACTGACCTCTATTTGAATGCTCGCAGTTTCCACCATAAGTCACAACGGGTCGGAGTTCTCAACACTCTGTTCCACAGAGCTCTGTCGGTCTCCGATCCCAGCCACCTAAAACAAGAGCTGCAGCACCTGAGGCACACATTCTGCCAAAACGGCTACTCCGTAGAGGATATTGAAGCCTCTATCTCCAAGGCCAAGAGAGGAAAACCACAAACTCAGCAAACACCAGACCAGCCGACCGCCACTGCCTGCATCCCATACACTGGCAATCTTTCCGGCAGAATCAGTAGAATTCTCGCTAAACACAACATCAGAACCATCCACAAGCCGCCTTTGAAGATCCAACACCTAGTGAGGCCGGTAAAGGACAAACTGCACCTTAATGTACCAGGGGTATACCGTATCCCCTGTGAATGCGGGACGCTGTACATAGGGCAAACCGGCAGGACCATTTCCACCAGAGTCAAGGAGCATGAATGGTCCATACGATTAATGCAGCCTGAAAAGTCAGGGCTGGCGGAGCACTGCTTTGAAAAAGACCACAGAGCTAACTTCAAAGAAACGACCATTGTGGCAAAATGTAGCGGTTTATGGGAACGGAGGGTTAAGGAGGCTTTGGCCATCTCCTCCGAGAAGAGTACACTGAACCGGGACGCTGGTTTGCAGTTTAGTCCATCTTGGAAACCAGCCTTAAAATTGGAAATCGACCGACTCAGAAAACACAGATTCCAACGGAGCGGTGAGCCACCTCCACACTAGCCTGGGTGTTTTCTACTCGGTACATACTGGCTGACAGTACTGGTCCCTTCACTCTTGCTAGTCATTCATCCTGAAGATGGGAGAGATGTACACTCCCGAAACGTCGATGTCTTTTCATCACTACACCTGGCTCAAAGCCCGAGAGCATCTTGAATATATACAAATTTATGTGCACAAGAACATTGTTTATTTTCCCTTCATTAATCCAGATTTATTTTTGCTTACTTTTCAACATGAAAATACACTGATTATCATACTTTGATAAATACATATGAATGTGTGTGATTGAATTTTGTAGCCTAGAGATTGCTGTCAGTCACATGCTGCAAGTTTATTATTACCATGGTTAGTATCATGAACAATAGAACTTTAGTGTGTGAGATTATTTTTCTTTTGTTTTCACAACATACCTGATAGCCATCATAGACATGTCATCTGGATGGCTTTTAGTTCTTTTCTCTTCTGCTTTTGCAGTGATTCAAATTTCACTATCACATGAATACATTAAATTTTTCGTTCATTCAATAGTTTGTTTTTGGATTATCTGCATTTTTGTTAATCTAGAGTACCTTTGGTCCCACGAAGTCCCAATAAACAAAGTTCTTTTGTAATTGTTTGACTGTCATTTTATAACAGTTATTTGTATAGCATTATTTTGGAATTGAAATGATTGGAACAATCTGATGTGATACATTTACATGACTTTCTCTACCAATGGCAAATGTACATATATGTATAATTAATGTAGATATTCAAATAAAAAGTGATTCTTCTACCAAGTTGCATTAATGCATAAATACTAATATGTTTGCTTAGGAATGATTACAAATTCAGCACAGATGTGCTTAGTTATAAATGCAGAAACAGTATTCAAATGTATATTTGACAGTGCTGGTAGTACATACTTCAGAACTATCACAACACAGTCAAGGAGGAAGACATCATGGACCAATGATGTTAGAAATAGTGCTAGCCCAAAACTTCACCATAAACTACTGTTGGTGGCTCTTCTGAACAATGGCATGGAGGTTTTTGTAAACCTATATGTGACTATTCTAGTACAGAGTGATTTGTGTAGAACTGACACACTTCTTTCTTTAATTATGCAGCTGTAAACTTACTTAATAAGCCGTTTCTAACGTCAAATTAAGTAGAACATTGAGGGTTTCGGCTTCCTATAATGACATGTGCAGATGTTTATTTTTTATTTCTTATTACTTTCTTTACTAGTAAGTAGGGGAAGTATTGTATTCCACCCCCTGAATCCAAAAAAAGCATTTTTAGAAAAAAGTTTGTGTTTGTGTGTGTGTGTGTGTGCGCGCGTGCGCGCGCGTGTGTGTCAGTCTGTCTGCGGACAGCATAACTCAAAAACGAAAAGTAGGTTAAAAACCAAAGTTGGTATTTAAGTTTAATGTCTTTGAAGCATGCGACACAAAGATTTTGAAGAAAATAGCCCCACCCTAAACTACGCTTTACGTGGAAAATTTTTTGGACTGTTTTTATTTTCTTGAAAATGACAACGATTTTGATTAAAATGCCATATTTTGAGATATTTATATGTCAAATGAAATGAATATTTTGAATTTTCTGGCTACAGCCCATGTGGTCCTATTTACTCTGGATAACTTTTGCTAGGTTTTTATCGAACCTGCAACCTCGGGTATAAAAACCCAGCGATTAACCAGCTATGTTACTGTGGCCAACTGAATGTTGACTGTGGCGCATGTTTGAGTTTGTTTAGAATTTTGTTACTTTTAAATGTTGGACTTATGTGAGTTCATTTTGGATTTATGGAGGTTTATTATGGAATTATTTGGGTTATTGGATGTTTATTATGGGGTTATGTGGTTTATTTTATATTTGTGGAGGTTTATTGTGGAATTATGTGTAGTAATATCAGATTTTGGGTGTTTATTTTGGGGTCATTTGAATTCATTATGGATTTCTGGAGGTTTATTATGGGATTATGTGAAGTTATTTGGGATTTAGAACATGGATTTGAAATGGGCTTTATTGAATTTTGAAGGTTGTGGAATGTGGGATTCATGGAAAGATTTTGGTAGGTGTTAGGGCAGGGGTTTATAAGTGTATTTAAAGGCATTCATGACACTGGCAGTTTCGGATATGTTCGGTCATACGCGACTTTCCTACCCCTGGATAGGCCCTTGCTATATCCCGCAGGAATCGCTCAAAGCGTTGGGTCTATGTGGGCATAGGTACACTTTAATACATTCTCCCGGTACATCCATTCTCCCACGTAGCTGTGGACGCTGGCAATGTTGGTACACGAGGAGAATATTTTTAAGCCCCTCCATGACGTCTCCTTGTTCTGCGTGTGGTATCTGAACGGCTCCATTCCAGGAGCTGGAGAAGGCCCAAACCATTGTTGGTCGAGACACCAGTTGTATGTTCATGCGGGAACCCGCAACGGATCCGAGTGCCTGGGCGGGTACACAAAAGTCCTCTTGTGTACAACCACACCATGGCCTCTAAAATCAGCGCTGCATCTCCGGTAGGTCTCCAGTAGTCCGTGATGAGGAAGTTATCCGCCTCGATGTGCTCATAGAGAATGCCACGCAGGGTCTCGGCTCTTCGGTCATCCACGAACAACCCAAACCGAAGTTTGGTGTTGCGACTGATGGCACCAACTAGCCAGTGGTGGAGTCACATAACCTGACGGCCGACGTTGTACTCGTCCATCTCCACCAAATGGTTGAAAGTCATACCAACGCCACCCTGTTGGCCACGTCGCGGAAGGAGCTCCAGGCTACTGCAGTCTTGTGGGCCAGCTCGAGTTGCTGCTCTGTGGTTATGAAGAATGCGCATTAACAATAGGCAGGCAAACTTCAGGACTTTGTCCGCACCGAGCTGCCCGTTGAGGCGTGCACGTCGCAGAAACGTGTTGGCTGTTGCCTCAAACCTATGCCGGTTTCGGCAAACATACCTCCAACCTATGCCTCGGTTGGAGGATGTCACCGTCCCCAGCACAGCTCGGCATGTAGGGCACTCGCAGACGCTATAGTTAGCCCTGTCTGGCACCACACCATACAGCTTCATTATATCTAAGACCCATGTATAGGCCACTCTTTTTTGCTCCTGGGTAAAGTAGTACCCGAAATGGGCACACAATAAGGAAAAGTTCACTCTTCCTATGGACAAAATCTTGAGCATGTATTATGTAGCTTGGCACAACTCAGAATGACCATTTGATTATACACATTTAAAGTAACAGTTCCTCACGTCGGTGGCAGTGTCTCAAGTCCCTTTAATAAGCCGCTTACTGCCGCACAGCACATTTCTAAAGAGACGTTGCCGACAATGCAAACGATGCCTTTCAACAAAGAGCATTTATGTACCTTTGTTCACTGTCGGCATCAGCGCGACAATATACTGGTATCATTAATAATTACAGTAATAATACAAAATGAATGTGACGAATTGTTACATACTTATAAACTTCTGTGACAATTTAGGTGCAACTGAAGCAAAGCCTTCTTTGAAGTATAAATCATGTTGAAAATCTCGAGAAAACTAAGCATTAGAATTCAATATATGTATGTACATATAACGCTTTTGCTTTGAACATGGCTACCACCATAGTTTTTATAGGGGGTGTTGAATGTTTTTTTAAAAAAAATCATTCCAAATAACTTTACATAATCCCATAATAAAGCTCCAGAAACCCATAATGAATTCAAATAACCCCATAATAAACATCGAAAATTCGATATTACTACACCTAATCCCACAATAAAGCTCCAGAAATCCATAATGAACTTAAATAACCCCATAATAAATATTCAAAATTCCAAATACCTTCACATAATATACCCGAGGTTGTAGATTCGATAAAAACCTATTTTCCATGTAAAGGGTAGTTCACAGTGGAGGAGTTTTCTTCAAAAAACTTGTATCTCATCCTTGAAAGACACTGAACTTGAATAGCAACTTTCTTTTTAACACGCACGCACGCACGCACACACGCGCACACACACACACACACACACACACACACACACACACACACACACACACACACACACACACACACACACACCTTTTTCTAAAAATACTTTTTTGGATTCAGGGTGACCTCAGAACATATTTCCGGCGAAATCCCGACACCGAATTTTTGGGTGGAATACAATACTTCCTCTACGTACTTTACTTATACATACTAGAGAAAATAAAAATGATAAGAAAAAGACAAAACGCGTTTAAAAAAAAGCCAAATATTAATTTATATGACCAATGAGAACTGTATAATATTAAACACTTGTTAAAATCGTGCTTTTCTTATATTTTCCACGAAAAAAGCTCACAACAAAAGTTACGAAATGTGATAAATACGCGGATCCTGATTATACCTATCACATTCCACATAAAGTCCCCCATGTACTTACGCATATAAGACCAGCACCGACATTTTACTTGTAATTGTATTCCACCCGAAAATTCGATGTCGAGATTTCACCGGAAATATATGTTTTGAGACCCCCTGAATAAAAAACACGCATTTTTACTTTACTGGCAAGCAGGGGAAGTTTGTATTCCATCCAAAAATTCCATGTCGAGATTTCACCGGAAATAATTGTTTTGAGACCCCATGAATTAAAAAAAAAAAAAAAAAAAAAAAAAAAAAAAGGCAAACATTTTTAGAAGAAGGTCCATGCGTGTGTGTCAGTGTAAAGTATAACTCAAAACCGAAAAGTAGGTAAAAACCAAAGTTAGTATTTAAGTTTAATGTCTTTCAAGGATGCAACACGATGATTTTGAAGAAAATCGCCCCAACTTAAGCTACTCTTTAGATGGAAAATTTTTCGAAAATTTTGGTTTTCTTGAAAATGGCTCTATTTTGATTAAAATGTCATATATTTGAGATATTTTTATGACAAATGAAATGTATATCTTGAATTTTCTGGCTATAGCCCCTGTAGTCGCATTTACTCTGGACGACTTTTGCATAACTGGTAAACCGTTAGAGATAAACCAAATCATACTCTACAGAAATGTAGCTCTTGCTAAAATACGCAATTTATGTCCTAATAAATTTTCTTGTAGGTTGAACCATTTCGGAGATATTTCTTGTTATGTGTGCGAGTTTTGGAAAACAACTTTCGTGAAGTGGAACATCGTTGTTCTTTTTTTTTTTTTTTTTTTTTTTTTTTTTTTTTTTTTTTTTTTTTTTTTGGGTATGTTAACTGTGCAAAGAGAACATGTGCATCAAAAGATTTGACTATTGCACAAAGCATACTGTATTGTAATCCCCTTGCACCTACAAGGAAATAAGCAATAAGATAATTAAGTACAAAGTTTATCTTAACACGAAGAACATATGTAGGAATAAGAGTTTGTAAGAACGGTTAGTACACGAATAGAGTTAGTCATGTGAGTGCAACACTTCAGATTTTTAGAAAAAGTTACATGTGTGTGTGTGTGTGTCTGTCTGTCTGTGTGTGTCTAACTCTGTGGACAGCATAACTCAAAAACGAAAGGTGGGTTAAAAACAAGTTTAATGTCTTTCAAGGATGCGGCACGAAGATATGGAAAAAAAAAAAAAAAAAAAAAAATAGCCCCACCCTACACTACCCTTTACATGGACATTTTTGAAAATTTTGATTTTCTTGAAAATGGATCTAACGATTTTGATTAAAATGCCATATGTTTAAGCTATTTGTTTGACAAATTAAATGTATATTTTGAATTTTCTGGCTTTAGCCTATGTAGTCCTGTTTACTCTGGATGACTTGAATAACTCGTAAACCGTAAGAGATAGCCAAAATCTTACTGTACAAGAAATGTAAAACAAACAATTTATGTCTGGATAATTTTTTTTTGTTTTGTAGAGTGAGCCATTTCGGAGATATTCCTTGTTGTTTGGGTCAGTTTCGGAAAACAAAACTTTGGTAAAATGGAACATCATTGTTCATTTTTTATATGTTAAGCGTGCAAAGAGAACGGGAACTCAAAGCTTTAAAATATTTTACTATCGCTCAAAGCCTACTGTTTTCTAATATTCCCCTTGTACCTACAAGGAAATAAGCAATAAGATATGTTTATCTCAACTAACACAAAGAAGATATAAGAGTTTGTATGAATGGTTAGTACAGGAGTAGAGAAGGTCATGTGAGCGCAATACATTAGATTTTTTTTCAATGTTATGCGAATAATTAAACATAACGTGTATGATAAACCGACCCTCCCCCCACAGGGGGTCCTACTACGCTAGGTACGGGTTTAGCGCACCCGGGTCCCCGAGCCAGCTGACTCCCTCGATGTGTGCTCCTCTTCGTGGTGAGGGAGTCAGTCAAATCACCCATCCACGTGTAGGCCGTGCGTGGAGACCCGTGACGGTGGAAAGAATTATCTTGGTGGTTGAGGCGTGCGTATCTGAGCCGGGGACAGTTTATTTCTGAATCCGGGGAGGGTGCGCATTTCCGATATACCGCATTGGTTTCTGCTTCACCGAAACGGGAGGTTAGGGGCTAACACACCCCTAGTTGATCGGCCAGGATTAGGTATTGCAGTGAACTCTAGGGTGAGTGGGACGGCGATTCCGCTATATCGCCTGTGTAGCCCTGTCTCCCCAGTGAGATGACCGCTCGTTGGGCTCCGTTTTTTTTCCTTTCCTTTTCTTTCTTTCTTTTTTTTTTTTTTTTAATTAACGTCCTCCAACATTGTGTCATATCGGACGAGTTGGGCTCCGTGGTGAGTCGGGAGCACAGCGGGATGAAATTTATGTAATCCTTTTATGGCTACAAATACTCCGAAAGACGACGTCAAGTGCGCGAAGAAACAGAGGTAACCGCAGCTTCAGCAGCTCGGTTCCTGGTGATCAGTAGATTGGAACAGGCTCAGTCATTTGTGAAAGTAAACCCTTTCGTCATTCAGGCCGGTCTTGATAAAATAGCTGGCTCTGTAAAGTTATGTACCAGACTCCGTAACGGTTCTCTTCTTATTGAGACATTTACTTCAGTCAAGTTCGACAAATTGTTAAAGGCAAAACTACTCCACGGATATCCTATCCGTGTCGAGAAGCACCGTAGTCTGAACTCTTCAAAGGGGGTAATCACCTCACCCCTGTTAGATGACATGTCAGAGGAAGAGATCTTGGGTTACTTATCGGATCAAGGAATCATAGAGGTCTACCGAGTCAGGGTTAACCGCGATGGTGTCCAGGTGCCTACCCGTACCCTGTTCCTTATATTCGATCGGCTTGACCTCCTTCGAAAATTAAGGCGAGGTACGAAGTGATCCTTGTACGGTAATATGTTCCACGTCCTATGCGTTGTTTTCAGCGCTAACGTTTTGTTCACACTAAGATGTCTTGCAAACTTGCAATTCCTGTTTGCGCCAAGTGTGGTAAGGATACTCACGACGGAGCTTGTCTATCTGTGTTTGCTGCGTGAATTGCACAGGTGCCCATCCAGCGACATCCCGCGATTTCCCCCGTTTTTTGGACGAGAAGGCTTTTCAAGAGCTGCGGGCGAAAGAACGTTTATCTTTCAGTGCGGCCCACAAACGCCATTTCGCTCGCCAGCCTTCTCTTCTTAAATTTGGTACCTTTAGTTCCGTGGTACAAACGCAAGTGCAAAAGCGGGATATAAGTACGCAGACTCTTCCAATAATCTCCAGCGCCGTCGCTACCCCTACCCTACCAGCTGCTTCCACATCCGTTACATCCAAATCAATCACTGTTTGTACTGAACAACGAAAATTTAAAATCCAGCCCAAACGAAGTGACTTCCTTACAGACCCTCAGATCTTTGCCAGTAGCTGATATGGCGGGAATGACGATTCTCCTTCACCTCCTCGGAGATCCCGTTCACAGGAAGACCAAAGGCACAGTAGAGATTCTCGTGATCTATGGGCAATCGTTTTCAGGCATTTTTTTATGCTTTTAGTGAGCCTCTTCCTTCAGAGGAACCAATGGAGCAGGAAACACCACTATCTGAAGGCCCTAGTTCCTTGCGAAACTCTAAGGAAAAATTGAGTGACGCCAGCCGCCGTTCAATTGACCTTAGCTTGTTCCCTTTACCTCCAGTTGTCCATTGTTCATGGAATGCACACATATGGCCGAATTAGAGTTACTCGCCAGATCGCTCTCTCCCACTATCATGTGTTTACAGGAGACCAAATTTCATCAACAGGACTCCTTCAAATTTCCTGGTTTTATACCGGTACGTTTCGACCTTCCACCGGAACCTAGTTCTCCTGCACATGGGGTGTTTTGATCTTGATTCAAGACGACGTTTTGTACCAACCAGTCTACCTTGCAAGCTTTTCATGTTACCCTCAGTTTACCTGGTTTTTCATTCACCATCTCTTCTGTGTATATCCTGCCTTGTGCGCTCCCGTTTGCGGAAATTGATATTTCAGCTCTGTATCTCAACTTCCAGCACCCTTCCTTCTGTTGGGAGATTTCAATGCCCATCACCCTCTTTGGAACTCGAGTCGGACATGTGCAAGAGGAACCCATCTCACTGAGCTTTTCACACAGAACTGCCTCTGCGTTCTCAACACTGGTGAACCTACCTTTGTATCTGATTCTACCGGAACCTTCTCACACCTGGACTTGCTCACACATCGGGTCCAGTGGAACGTCGTCTCTGATACCTTTTCTAGCGATCATTGTCCCTGCATTATTACCATGCTTTCACAATACATGCCCTCGCCACGTGTATCCACCTGACAAATGTGCAAAGCGAACTGGCTGTATTCGACGACCATCAGTTCGATGATGTTGACCAGATTGTGGACCACGTTACTTGCGTCATTATCTCCGGTGCCGAATGTACTAGCCCTAGATCGTGTCCACAACCACGAGAATTACCGGTCCCCTGGTGGACTGACGAATGCCAGGCAGTTGTTCGTGCACGCAGAGCTGCTCTTCGAGTGTTTCGCCGACATCCTACACTCGACAATCTGGTCATCTACAAGCAAGAGCGCGCCAGAGCTCGTCGCATCATAGGGTCAGTAAGAATACCTCCGTGCTCCACTTTGTGGAGTCCTTCAATTGTTTCGCCTGCGGTGCCGTAGTAGTAAAAGCGGGCGTTAAACACTACAACAACAACAACCTTCAATTGTTTTACTCCTTCATCAGTCGTTTGGGACAAGCTTCGTCGGGTTGCTGGCAAAGTTTCCCCGTTCACGGTTCCTGGGCTTAGGATTAATAATGACACCATCGTTAGTCCTCAAGAAGTTGCTGACGTCCTAGGCACTGCTTTTGCTACAATTTCAAGCTCTTCGCGTTATGATCCGGCTTTCTTATTCCTTAAGCACCGGGCCGAGTCGAATGACATATCCTTTCCCTCTTCCAACTGCGAGTGTTATAACACCTTTTTCACCATACCGGAGCTGGAGCGGACCCTGGCCTCCTCCTCCTCCTCCAAATCGTCTGCTCCATGGCCGGATGGTGTTCACGTATTAATGCTATAGCACCTTTCTTCGGCTGGTAAATTCTTTCTCTTGGAGGTGTATAACCAGATCTGGTGTACCAGTACTTTTCCATCCGCTTGACGCGAGGCCACCATCGTCCCGATCTTGAAAACTGGTAAGGATCGCCATCTACCTTCCAGTTATCGTCCGATCTCCCTCACCAGTTGCATCTGCAAGGTGATGAGGCGCATGATGAACCGGCGAATGACGTGGTGGCTTAAATCTCAAACTCTGCTGTCCAACGTCCAGTGCGGTTTTCGTCACTTCCGATCAACGGTCGACCACTTGGTATCGTTGTCAACGCATATCATGAACGGACTTCTGAGGAAGAATCAAACGCTTGCTGTCTTTTTTTACCTTGAGAAGGCGTATGGCACTTGCTGGAGGCATGGTATTCTTGAACCCTCCATAGATGGGGCATTCGTGGACGCCTGCCTCTTTTTATTCGCGAATTTATGATGGTTAGGGTCTTTAGAGTTCACATTAGTTCTATTTTATCTCGTGTTTTACCCAAGAGAACGGAGTAGCGCAGGGCTCGGTACTTAGCGTCACATTGTTTGCTATTGCCATCAGTTCCATTGTGGAGTGTGTTCCTGCTGGAGTTTCTGTTTCATTGTTCGTTGAAAATTTCGCTATTTACTGTAGTTCTCGGCGGACTTGTCTGTTAGAGCGCCGTCTCCAACTTTGTCTTGACCGCCTCTGCACCTGGACTTTAGAAAATGGCCTTCAGTTCTCCGTCGAGAAAACCGTCTGTGTTAACTTCTGGCAACTGAAGGCGTTTTTCCTGTCCTCTCTCCATCTCGGTGCAGACGTCCTTCCTTTCACAGACGAGGCGAAATTTTTGGGGTTGATCTTCGACAGGAAACTCAGCTGGTGCTCTCCTATTTCGTATTTAAAGGCAAGGTGCGAGCGTTCTCTTAGTGTTTTACGTGGCACATCCTGTAGAGCCGATCGGACAGTTCTTTTACGGTTATATCGCTCTCTTGTCCGATCGAAGCTTGATTACGGCTCTATTGTTTATTCGTCGGCTCGGTCGTCTGCTTTAAAGCGTCTCGATTCGATTTATCACCGTGGTATCAAGTTGGGTATTGGTGCTTTCCCAGCGAGTCCGGTTATTAGTCTGTGTTCGGAAGCTGCCGAACCTCCGCTCTCTTTTCGGCGCGATGTCCTTCTTTGTAGCTACGCTTGCAGTCTTTCTAGTCTGCCGGAACATCCGTCTTTTACCATGTTGTTTTAACGATTCCTTGGACCGTTAATACTCAACGCGCTCCCTGGCCCTACTCCCTCTTGGCGTTTGGTTTCGCTGCCTGCTTCGGCTATTGGACATCACCTTACCGGCTACCCAGAGGAGAATCCAGATTTCCACCCTGGCTTCGTTCGCGCCCACCGTAGATCTGGAGTTGTTGTCCCTGCCGAAATCGTCGACGCCAACATCGTCTATTCGCTTGGCCTTTTCCTCCCTCAGAGCGAATTTTGTCCACTGCGATTTTATATACACTGGTGGTTCTAAGGATGATCGCGGAGTAGGATTGCTTTTATTCATGATCGGCAGAGTTTTAGCTTTCGTCTTTTAGTGCTGTGCTCGATTTTTACAGCTGAGCTCTTTGGTATTTACCAAGCTCTGTTATATATTCTTCGGAAAACCTTGCAGCATTAGGTTGGCATAGTCCCGACTCCCTGAATGCTTTGCAGAGCCTAAGGATCTGCACAACTAACATAAGCTCGTGAAGCGTGTCCAAGACAGCCTACACTCACTCGCTAGTGCTGACATTAGCGTGTCTTTTGCATGGGTGCCTGGTCACGCAGGCCTTCCAGGGAATGAGGCTGCCGATGCTGCTCATTTTAGGTCCCAGGTGTTACAGCTCTTGTGTTCCGTATGACGACTTACGTGCCGTTTTACGTAGTGTCATCCTTTCGCGGCACGTCCAGGGGAACAAACTTCGGGAGGTGATGCCTCTACAGGCTACCTGGAGGACTTCCTCTTGCGCTTGTCGGCACGAGGAAGTTATTTTAGCTAGACTTCGTATCGGGCACTGTTGTTTTAGTCATGGTGACCTTTTATCCTCAGACCCTGCGCCCACTGCTTTGTGCTCATCGTAATGAGGCTTTGACGGTACGCCATGTTTTAATTCAGTGCCAGTTTTTATCTCAGTTTCGCGTGTCCCTGGGACTGCCGGCTACTGTGGTCGAGGTTCTGGCAGATACTTCCAGTGCTGTAGAGCGACTCTTAAATTTTATTCGTCTCAGTGGTACAGGAGGCCGTGTTTATATCGCTGGTTTTATCTTTAGTTTTTCGTTGATCACATTTTCTTATGTGCAGTTCGTTACTTCTGTAACTACATGTGGGTTTTACTGTTACTTTTAGCTTTACTTTTAGCATTACTGGCACTGTCTTGGCGACCTTTTAATTCTTGTAATATTTTAGACAGCAGGTTACTTGCCTGCACTTTTTAGGTTCCTTGTGTTGTTTGGGCGGTAATAACCCCAGCAGATGTGTACCCCGAAACATTACTGCCGACCCGAAACCAAATACTGCATTTAAATTGTGTGTGTGAGAGAGAGAGAGGGAGAGAGAGAGACAGAGAGAGAGAGCAGTATATGACAATCGAAAAGACCTTATACAAAACTTTATACTCATGAAAAGCATTGTTTTTGTTTTCGGTGAGTATTCAAAACAGACACACCTCTCACACACATAAACCCTTTCCAAAACGTGCTTTTTTATAGATTCAGGGAGTTTCAAAGCACGTATTTCTGGTGAAATGTCAGTATCGAATTTTTAGGTTGAAATGTAATGCATTCCCAACTAAGTGGTAGCAATAGAAAAATATGCTTTGTGTTTCTTTTCATTTTGTAATTCAGGGAGTCTCAAAACAAGTATTTCCGGTGAAATCTCAGTATTGAATTTTCGAGTGGAATATAATATTTCCCTAAGTAACAGTAAGTAGGTAGTAGAGAGTAAATAAATATTTTGGTGTACACTCAAGTGACTTTCTCGGCCCTCGTATGTCTAAAACCCTTGTAATAAGAAAAGTGACATTTAAATAAAATTCACGGCTTCATTTTGACTTCCAACACTCAGAAGAATGTGTGTGAAAGGGAGAGTTTAATTCTCTAAACTTCTATTGTGCATACGCGGGGACTTGGTACATTTTTCTACGAAGCGAGCGGTTGCAGAGTTCGGCTCTTGGGCCACCCTAGTGCGCGGGGACTTCCTCAGAAACCCTTCTCCCTCTAGTATTAATTTATATTGTACGAGTGCTCCTGAATACATTTAACTTGAAATATTAGGTATCTTCTGCATTAAAAATTCATTTCTTATAGCTGAAGGGTTTTTAGTACACCCGAATTTCAAATATTGGATAAAAAAGTAAAAGTATGCAACGAGTAGATACTTAATAAGTATGTATCCTGGCAGCAGAAATTTCTCTGAATTTTCTGTCTGGAGTTAACTGACAAGGTAGCGCCGTGGCCGAGCGGTTAGACCGTTCGCCTACCGCCTAGGTGGCTCGGGTTCGAATCCAGGGAGTCGCGTGTGGTATTCGTAGTGGACGAAACGGCATTCATGGTGGACGAAGGGGCGTATGGGCGGGTTTTCTCCGGGTTCTCCGGTTTCCCACGCCACTAATTCCACTAATTGCTCCATCATCACCTTTTAAATCATCATTTTCGCCTGCATTTCATATGATCCTCTTCCTCATCATCATACTTGGTGCTGGGCTGACCACCCGCTTCCAGGTCTTCACTTTGTCCGGTCCATAGGTTCCTGTGCTCCCCGACAAGCGTTTGACCCTAAGCACTGGCTTGTAAGTCCTACATAAGGGGAGGATAATCAGGTAAGGAAGAAGAAGCGTTAGCTTTCACATTTTACGACTCTTTCCGAGTGTTTATCACACACCATATCCGTATTAACGCACAGGAAATTATTTTACTGCGCTCGCATATGACTTGTAATTTCATTTTTCTCTCATAAAAACGCGATAACGCTAATAAAAACTTTCGAAAACTTTTCCATGTAAAGAGTAGATTAGGGTAGAGAAATTTTCTTTAAAATCTTCGTGTCGCATTTACATATTATAAATACCAACTTTGGTTTTTAATCTACTTTTCGTTTTTTAATTATGCTGTTCACACATACGCACACACGCGGAGCTTTTCGTAAAAAGAGAAGGTATATACGCTACCTGTTCTGTGTACGCTACTTAGCATTCTGTGGCTACCTAACTTCTACCTTGTGTTATGGGCACAGGTTATGGGTATTAGTTGTTCTGTGGTTATAGGCACCGTTGTCAAACTGGACTTCATCTTAGTGTTCTGCGCTGCCTAAATAGGTTTGAGCATTGAGTGTTCTGTGTAAATAGGTCTCTGACCTATTGTACTTAGAAGTTTTGTGTTTGTTACTCTATGGTTAGGCAAACCCTGTGATTCCACCTTTTTGTAACTTGCTGCAGAAGTGCGGCACGCGGCACAACACAGAACACCAAAAGACAGTACATGAGAGAAAAATGGCGTGAGGGTTTCGAGAAGTTGTATGTTCTGTGTTATGTACTAGGCACTGTAAATGAACAGAACCTCGTTTTTTGAATTGGTGAATAAAAGGTGTTCTGTGTTGGTGAATGAAATAGTTTAGGTGAGTGCATGTGTTATTTTGTGTTAATTATAATTTGAACACCCGCACAATTTGGAGATGAGATCTATCTCATGTTTTGGAAGAGAACGATCAGTAATGCTTGAAGTGTATTATGTGTATATTTTTCTCAGTTTGGACTTTGAGTTAAAAAAATTTGAACCTATCGGCAACATATGACATATAGGAATTACGCTTTTGTTCACGGTGAAGTGTAATTTAAACAAACACAGTTAAGGCAACGGTACTCAGCTAAAACCGAGCAGAAATGTAGTACACTGGCGGGCACAACTTCGGACACGCACTTTTTTAATAATTGATTGTAATACTTTGTTAATCTATTATTAAACTTCAGTTTACTTTGTCTGGGAAATGCATTACATTCATTTGTTCCATTTCTATAATGATATCAATTAAGGCAATTTTATTGTTTTAACTTACATTATTTGATCCATAATTTTTTATTTATTATTACGTAATTTCGACCGTTACATGTCACGCCATTAATTATGATACCAGAGGTCGTCGCAAAGGCCGTAGCCCTAAATGAAGATGGTCGCAGCATCCGTCACATTTCTGATGTGCTGGGTCTGGGACTATTGACGATGCTATCTGAAGATACCACGAGACTGGAGAATACAAAAGGCGGCAAGGATCTGGCCGTCGACGTCAAGCTTACGAGGCGAATATGTCTTCATCGCTTTACGAAATCGGCAGTTGCCTACAACAACTATTGCTCGTCGACTAGCAGAAGTTTGAGATGTAGTGGTGTCTGCTAGTACAATAAGAAGGCTCTTGAATTGATATCAAGAAGACCTTCCAAGGCACCAAAACCCCCTACAGCATACAGTTGCACATGTAAACTTTGCATGTCAGCACATCACTTGGACTATGGAAGATTGGGAGACTGTCTTGTGTACGGATGAGTCCCATTTTACTCTGTATTCTTCTGATGATGACAGCATGTAGGTACATTTAAGAGTGAATTCATGAAAAAGTCATGCCATATGCATCATTTGCTGGTGATAGCATTATCATGCATTAGTGTAAAATTAAGGCACCACCGCACAAGAAGTTTCCTCTTCTTCTTTCTCTATCCCTTATCCTTTAGGCGTCAGGTTTCTTCAGGCACTTTCAAAATTCATTCCTGTCCTGTGCATTTAGATGTACTTCTCTCTGTCTTTCCCTGACTGGCTGCCACTTTTTGCAACAAGTTTCCATTACACCAAATCAATTAGGCATCAATAATATGGAATGGCCAGCATATAGCCGTGACCTCAGTCCTATTCAGCATATTCGGGACACACATGAGGAGGGTTCACCAAAGAAATTTATCTGGAACCATAAATTAACTTCAAGCTGTTGTGGAAGAAGAATAGGAAAATATTCCCCAAGAAGAAATTGTAAGAAAAACAGAAGCATGCCATGTTGCCTGAAGATATCATTAGAGCTAGGGGTGACAACACATGCTACTGAAGTTACAAAACTCAAAAAACTGCTTAGCAAAATGCAGAACACTTGTTTGCTGTAAATAGTAAAATGAATTTTTGTGTCATTGTCATAAATTCTTAATAAATCCAAAGTCTTTTTTTTAATGTAATATTTCATTCTTGAATATAGGTTATTCTTAGTTGGAAAGCTTTACCAATTATTTATGACAGTCTTAAAATGTATAATGTAAATGTCTGGAATTTTTTGCATGCCAGTGTAATAGGTATTGTTGGTCATTATTTAAAACCCCTAACATTTTTATTCTTGCTGGTGAATGCATATATTCTATCGAGCTATTTTACAGATAATTATGATAATTTCTCAGCAAATGTTCCTGTGCATGACTATGAGACATGCAGACGATTAACATAGTCTAACAAACAGCTTAAAACTGTTGGTAAATGTTTACAAAATTAGCTGCTCAAGAAAACAAATGAAACATAGTGCAATGGATGCAATTTTTATTGCCGATTACGATTTTGAAAGTTTTATTTGGCGCTCAAGCTTCGTTTTTAATTCATGAGCAAATTTTGTACATGCGATGCAACGGTTTTATTTCTCTTATGCGGCAGATATTTAGCAAATAAATCTGTATAAACGAGTATAATGTATGCTAGAATGATTGATTAATGCATTTACATTGAAATTGTTGCATAAACATTGCCTAAGTTGTAAATATTTTGATAACACAGGGCCCTGTTACCCCACTCATATACACACACTAAACCTCACCTAACACTGGCAAAATTTCTGTAATACAGGACCCTGTTACCACACTCATACACACACTAAACCAAACCTAACACAGGTAAAATGAAAACGAAGCTTGGCCGCCAAGATATAAATACCACACCTCCAGTCAGCGATTCTGTTGTAGCTAAACCTTCGCCGAGAAGACTAAGACCATGTCACCGATGATGTCCACCGCAGGTGTGGACAAAAGTCTGGATTTCTAAACTCCAGTAGATCACGGCTTCTAAGCCCGGAAGTAATTTCTAGCTGTAATTCTGACTCCGGCCATGAAAGCTTCCAATTACTCATGGCTCTTAAAAGATTTGACTATATCTTAAAGCCTACTGTATTTCCAATATAATTCCATGCAGCTACAAGGAAATTAACAATAAGATAATTTCTGCAAAAGTTTGTCTATTAGCATGAAGTAGATGGAGGGATAAGCATTTGTAAGAATAGTTGTACGAGGGTAACCCCAAAAGTAAGGTCTCCAAAGCACTGGGGTCGCAGGAAAACTGTTTGCATGGATGTTGGCCATACTGCTTTTTTCCTACCTCCCTCCACTCTCTACAGAAGCCACCACACATGTGCTGGAGCCCTCAGTCTTGGCTTGACAGCCAGTTGCACTGGAGCTCTCATTAGCCACAACCGTCAGGTGCAAAGTTTATGTGGCTATTTGGTTTTTTAGTGCAAAAGGTCTTAAACCAATCAAAATTCATCAACAGTTGATGCAAGTGTACGGAATGTCTTGTATGGATGTCAAAAATGTCTGAAAGTGGTGTAGAGAATTTGCAGATGGTTGTGCGGAAATTCATGACGAGGAAAGAAGCAGCACACCGTCAATTCCCAACGAGAAAATCGTACAGGTTGAACAAATCATGCTTCATGATTGGTGAATGGTTCTAGACGAGCTCTGGATTGTTGTTGCTGAGATTTCTAGAAGCACCATTCACCAAACTTTGATTGAAAAGTTAAAATTTCGGAAGGTGTGCACAAGATGGGTCCCAAGAATGCTGACAGAAGACCACAAAAGGCAACATGCTGAAACTTCCCTCCAATTTCTTCAACGCTATGCAGATGAAAAGGACAACACTTTGGATTCAATAGTCACGGCTGATGAAACCTGGGCTTTCCACTTCACACCTGAGACAAACAAGAATCATGTGAGTGGCAGCATTCTGATTCACCCAAGTCGCAGAAATTCAAAAGAACACAGTCTGCCTGTAAAGCCATGGTAGCTGTGTTTTGGGATCGAAAGGGGATATTGTTGGTTGATCCTGGTGCAATAATAAATGATGACAGATACTGTCAGACTTAAAAAAAATTCATACAGGCATTTCAGAACTGAAGAAGAGGAATGTTGAGCAAGGGCAAAAGCTTTCTCCACGACAATACTTGTCCCCATACCGCCCTCAAACTGTGGATCTTCTGCAACAGTTTGGATGGGACATCATCACCCATCCACCCTATAGTCCAGACTTAGCACCTAGTGACTGCCACTTGTTTCTCAATTTGAAAGAACACTTGGCTGGAAGATTCTTCAATGTCGATGATGAAGTGAAAGATGAGGTCCAATGCTTCAATACCATGGCGGTATGTACTGTGTACTATTTGTTGCCAATAGACATTTCTTTATATTTTTAAAAAAATTGGACACCTTGCTTTTGGGATCACCCTCATACAAGAGTAGAAAAAGTCATGTGATTGCAACATATCAGATTTTTAGAAAAATGTATGTGTGTGCGTGTCCGTCTTTGAATGGCCTAACTCAAAACTGAAAAGTCTGTTAGACATTGAAGTTGGTATTTAAGCTCAGCATCTTCCAAGGGCGTGACAAAAATTTTCAAGAAAATCCCTGCATTCCAAACTTTTATTTACATAAAAACATTTTCCTTACTCTGTATTTTCTTCAAAAATATCTGACAGATTATTAAAATACCATAGTTTAGGATATTTTCATGAAATATATATCATGGTTTTCTTAGCCTCTGAAGTCCTCTTCATTTTGGATAACTTACATATCATGTAAACTATAAGAGATAGACAAAATCTTACAACACAACAATTTTAGAGAAATATGCCACAAGACAATTTGTGCAAATCTTACCTGGATTAATAGTAAGTAGTTAGAAAAATAAGCTTTTCTAGGAAGTCTGTAGAAGATATGTGGAAATAAACAATAGTTTGGAGAAAGCCATTTGAATGTAACACATCAGTTCTTTTTTTTAATTTATGTTGATCTTGCCCTCTTTAAGTAATTTGTTCCTCATTGAAGACTATTCTTGCTTTTTAAAGTTTGAAATATTTTTCTTTTTTGTTCGTTTGAAGTTGAAAGATGTCTGGAAGAGGTGGGCGAGGTGGCCGTGCTGCTGCCATTTTGGAAGCAATAAGTAGAAAACCAGGAAGTGATGGCAGTGGAGACCCAGGAGCATCAGCAGAGGCAAAGGTATGGTTAGATTGCTATTTTACTTCTGGCAGTAGAACATGCCATCAACAATGAATTCTAACAAATTAGTTACTCAAAATTCATGTTTAATTACTCTGGCATCATGTGTGTATGAAAACTTACTGGAACGTGGTTTGGAGACTGTCCAGGGTTTGAATTAATGGGGGGATGAATGTATTTCCCCCTCTCATTAAGAAATTTCCCCGGCTTGTCAAGGAAGAATTCCTTCCGTGCCAGGGAAATATTTTTCCTTTTTACTGTATATACTATTACTGCTCTTTGGGAATACAAGAACACTTTGGATGCACACTGTACATGATATGAGTGTGAGCTGTAAGCGAAAGTATCATATTGTAACTAAGCTAAACAATAGACAATTCTCATATTCATTAGTTCATTCATGATCACAATTACAGCAATTCTGCACCAGCAATGACGACTGTATCTTGCAGTATTCACTTCAGTTTCTTGCAACTCACTGTTCTATTGTTGTCGAATTGTTTCCCTGGTTGCATGGCGGACAACATTTCTGAGCCTTAGATCCGAATTTTCTGTGATACCAACAAATAAATATCTGTACTAATCGAATTCAGTCTTGGAGAACGATGCTGGGAAAGTGAACGGCTGGAATGAGAATTTCGTGTCGCAATTTTGGTTACCTACTTTGTCAGCCCATTGATTTGGAGTTGTAAAGATGCAATAGTTGCGGTCTCAGGCGCTGTTGCCATTATCGAGGAACTCGGTGTTGTGGGTATAGCTCTATCAATCTATCAGCAATTGTGGCCAATACATCGAGATTGCCTTCTGAAACGGTTAGAATTTTCTGAACATCAGATGGTAGGCGGGACATCCAGATACTTTTTAACATGTCTTCTGCCATTGTCGCACCAGCTAATGTTTTCAGACGGTGGAGTAATTGGGATGGAGTACAGTCACCAAGTTCTTCCGTTTGAAGCAGTTTTTCCAGTCTTTTTGCCTCAGATTGTGACAAGCGTTTGATTAATGCTTTTTTAATCGTGCCATATTTGTCAGTGGCTGGCAGTGACGATAAAATGTCCTGTACCTCTGTGGCTAATTTTTCGATTAAACTAGCCACCAGATGACTATATTTTGTATTTCGGCTGTTACGTTGGCGAGAATAAGTTGACTCTCGAGTTGAGCGAACCAAAGCACCGGATTTTCTGTCCAAAAGGATGCTGGCTTGACCGAAATATGGTTTATCACTGCTTGATCGTCAGTCGCCATGAGATTTTGGTTAGGTACATGAACTATAATCACAATGGAGAGGTAGAGTTAGCGTATATTGTGTAGATATTATGATTCGTTCAATATAAAAATATATTGAATGCCTACTACAGGATCATGTCGGTGTCACCAATTTGTGGCTCAGGATGCATTCAGTAAATTCAATAGTAATACTACACAACGTATTTATTACCAGCCAAGTACACAAGTTTTTGGAATAACAATAGAAAAACAAAAGATTAACTAAAAGTATGCATAAGAGTCTTTGATGTATAAAATGGCATAGACCTCAACGTAAAGAATTTCACTTCATGAATCACTCGGCAATCAGCATCTCTTCTAAGGATCACCTTGGACGTTAAATTATGTGTATGTAAATATTATATAAAATAAAGGTCTTTTAAGAGTGCGACACAAAGATTGTGAAGAAAAGAAACTGTAGATAAATAAACAGATGCCAACAACACTATCATCAGTAACAATAACAAATATAGTAACTCACAAAGAACAACTAGACGCACATGATAGAAATCACAAACTAAAGCATGTGGCTGGCAGCAGTGATATCCAGCAACAGTGCTTAGTCTGCCGTTTCTGCTTGGTGACCGACCTACCAGAATGTTGCCTTGTGATTGGTTCAGGAAGTCTTACGGCTAACACTCATCTGTTATTCTGCAAGTATACCAACTTAACTGTTAACTGCCAAGTGCAAAGTTATAGCAGCTGGGCTATAGTCATATGTTTGTGAGCAGTGAGGGAAGGTTTGCTCACCGGCCTGGTTTGTGGTGTGAAGTAGCTTGGCTATGACTGTCCTTTGTTGTGCACCGTGCCCAGCGTCACATATAGGCAAATTGAGAAATTAGCTGTTGCAGAGCATTTTTGTTAACCTAAGCTTTTAAAATCCATTCGAATATAAGTTGCAGTCTCTAAAAATATATACAGTTGAGTCTGGTTTATGCATATATCAAGGGGAAGAGGGAAATTTACAAATGAGGTTTTGATAATGCATCATATTTTTCTTTTTTAAAAAAAGTGATACAGTAGGCCTACTTGTGTAAAATTTTACAAACAAAAAGCTATGTATGAAGAAAACATTATTTTGACCTTGGTCCTCCTTTAAAGAAATCAGTTACTTTGGTTTGTTTCACTTTTTTTGCATTAAGCGTATACACCTCATTTTGTTACTGGTGACTATATGTAACATGATATAAACAATTCCCAAGTCTGAGCAATTTTGACTTTGGTTTTGTGTGGATTAAGGCTCCACCTCTTGTATGAATTCTACTTTCTGATCTTGTGTGTATCATTTCCTTTTTCTGTTCCCCATGGCTGACTATAATCTTCGCAAAAGTTAAAGGCATATGGAGGCGGGCCCTACTGCAGACTCCAGCAAGTCCTAAGCTTGCCCCTCCTACCAGCGCTGCCGAATGTGACACAAGCATCTCACGTGCCTGAACTGAGAACATTATCTTCATTAATTACACTTGGATAAATATTTGAAAATGACAGATACTAATCTTATAATAAGAAAGAATTTTATTTTCAGATCATGGCCATACAAAAATCCTGTCTCTACGATACTTAGAATGCGAGCGATGCACGTTTTATCTCCACATGATTATAGTTACCCAACATTCATTCAACACAGATAAGCCTGAAAAACAACACCATTCCTTCCTTACAACACTTATCAAGCATAAATAAACAGTGCACCCACTATGAAATTAGAAGTCATGCGTTTTGAAACAGACTGAGTTAATGTTCAGTTTGTTTTCAGAGTAGTGTTGTGTTATTTTGTTAAAGTGAACGGCATTGTTAAAACATGTGTCAAACTCGAACTGAAATATTGTTAACATTACATTAAATTATTATTATACTCATATCTTTTCTTCAGTGTTTGTGATCCGAGTGCGTGAACATGTACCTCGAACCTGGGACAAGTATTTATTCGATCAACAAACGTGAAGTGATTCATTCATTCTCAGGGCAGAAAAATATTTAAGGTGAACAAGTTTATACAAAAGCTCTCCAATTCAGAATGTAGGGCAACTGTAGATTTTTCAAAAACCCAACAATTAACTGTGTGTAGGTGTAGGTAGTGTATACACAGTGTCACGAATTTGTAGTGAAGCAGCTTCATCCTTACTAAAAGGGAGCATGCCTGTATTTCAATCTCCAGGAATGACACACAAAGTTTGAAAGAGAGTTACTGGATACTGCTGTGATGTGTGCCAAAGTAAGATTTTAATGTTTTAGGAATATTTAACCTGTTGTTTAATTACGGAAAAAGTAGGCTGAGCCTTTGCTGGCATGTAAAACGAGATCTTATGTACAGAACCTCTGCCGGTACACGCACTACACTTGGCAACATCGCTCCACTTCAGCATTGGCCAGCGTTCATATGCCTTTAACTTTTGTGAGTAGCATTAAAGCAAAATTGGAAAGGGTAGTGTGACCCGGTCATGGCATTCAATTTTTCAATCTCACTCTACCCTTTTCAGTAATACGTCCTACAGAAGGCTAGTGTGAAAAAACATTAATTACATTGAGAACTGAAAGACAAAACCGCTGTTCAGTTGTAAACACCAGATACCCAAAATGTTTGTTTACTTCTTGTTTGTTGCTACAACATTGTCACGCCGAAAGCCGTTCGCTTGGGTCTTTGCCAACAGAGATAAGGAAAATACGTCTCAAGTATGCATATAATTATGTAAAACTCAGTTGTATTTAACTGAAATTTAATACGTATAACTGTGAATTACTTATGCATTACCTCTAAGGTTTTATTGACACATTTGTAAATTGCATTTTGCCAGAACCTGCAAAAATTTATGTATAAATGTGAATTATGTGGAACTGGGTTAAGTGTAAAGCAGGTTGAACTTCACAAAAAAATAATTTTAATTTTGTTGTCCCATATGAAAACAGTCTTATCACGCTGTGTCCACTCAGGAAACATCATATACAAGCAACAGCAAGAAATGCAGCAGTGAATCTAGACTGGTAATGGAGACAATAGCATGTGCAGCATGTTCCAAGAAGTTTTGGGTAGTAGAAAGTGAAGCTTAAAAACTAATTTTGAATATATAGGGTGGTCCGTTTGGGTATAGATAAAATAAAAGCATCATAAAAGGTTTATTACTGAACTTCATTTGTTGAAATTATACAATACTGAAAGATGGGAGATTCCTCAGCCCTCATCATGACTCCATAACTCATAACGGTGATGCAACTCAGCCCTTGTTCATCGTAACATAAGAGTGGTAATATGTTGAAAAACTTGCATAATTTTTACAGTCAATGTTCTTGGGTTTCTGTGCATAGGCAGTGTCTTTAACAAGCCCCACATGAATAAGTCAGGAGGGGTTAGATGCAATGGGTCCACCACGACCACTTCACCTACCATTGAAAGTGACATTTAGAAAATTACAAGCATCCTAATGAGGGGCTGCACCATTTTGCTTAAATAAAATGTTCATAATGTCATCTTCCTCAAGTTGTGGCAACAGAAACAACTGCAACATATCCAAATAAGTTTCATGGCGTATTGTCTTTTTGGCAAAGAAGAATGGTCCATACCTTTTATTGCTACCCACTCCACACCCTACATTAACTTTTAGGCATGATCTTTCAATCTTGTACAAGATATCTGGATTTTGTCTTACTCAAACAATGCAGTTGTGCATGTTTACTCTCCCACTGACATGAAAAGTAACCTTGTCAGTAAATAACCATTTGTTTAAGAAGCCATCATCACCTTTAATCCATTGTTACCCCATGAACGCAAAATTAAAATGAGCTTGATGATCCTCATCACATAAGGTTTGCAGACGTTATGTAAGTGAAATGGATACAATTTTAGATACTTTCGAACAATACACTGACATGATGTATATGGTACATTCATTTCTGCTGACAGTCTCAAACTTTTCATAGGACTCTGTGTCATAGATTTAGAGATAGCTTCTTCTCATTTTGGGTTTTGCCTGCGACCTGCATGTTTTTTTAACACAGAACCTGTTTCTGCAAATGTTCGATACCACAACATTTTCATATCATATTTAGGCACACTATGTACACCATATTCATGTCGAAATTCCCTTTCAACTCTTTAACACTGTAGTGGTTCTTTTATGTGCAATGACTCACGGATTAGTCACTCTTTACTTCCGATTTTAGAGTTATTTATGCGCTTTTATCTGCAATGCTTAATTACTGCTGATTACGCACAAATTCATGTCCTTACGTGATGGTAGCATCACAGTGTAATAAATTATCTTCATTCTTTTACATATATCGGCACTATTAGTTCGTGAAACTATTCAATTCAAGACTTTCATGGTTCTGTATATGTTGAATCCACACTTATGTAAATATCTTGTAGTATTTGAGATAATCATGCATGATGAATATCTACACCAGTATTCAATTGAACGTCCTTCGGCAATGTAATCCAATGCTGTTGGATTCCTGACAAAATCTCTTTACATTCAGCGGCACGAATATGCGTCCGTCTACATAAATGCATATATAAGTAATTCATTACCTCTCTATAGGGGTAATTATTTATTTCCCTAGTTACGGGCATAGCAACTGAGATCGATTGGCTATTTATTGTTGGTTCAGTCACAATACATCAATCACACAGCCATGATCGACCTTGAATACTTTTCCCTTTGATATGCATAGTTTCGGGACACAGGTTCAGAAATATAATCTTGATATTTCCATTATATAGGAAATTTGCAGATATTATGTGGATTAAACTTGACAAAATATTGATGTAAATTTTCTCATTAATTCATTTGGACATATAATTCCTGCCACAACACTCTCAAATTTAACATATCAAAAACATTATACAGTTTAATTTATTTAATTTAAAAGGTGAGTCAATTAATAACACTAAACAACACTTAACTATGAAAGGAAGAACATTATACAATATTCATATATTTTCATATATGGCAATTGCCAACCTTAAAGCATATTATAACCAGCAAGAAATGTTTCCTACAATCATATTGGTCTTTCTAATAACATTTAATGTTATCCCTACCTAAACAGACCACCCTGTATAATGTATCAAAACTTTATTGCATTTTTCCCAAAGAGAATTGAAGATTGTTTTGAAGTACTGCATTTGAAATGTGGCAATTTTATTTTTGTAAAATAATGCATTCTTTTTATTCTAATTTGCAAACTCCAGAGATAGTTAATTTGCTTTCTTTTGTTCCTGAAGTTGTTCCAGTTTGCTGTAGAGTATAATTATAGTCTTATAATAAACTTAATCCATAACTATTGTAGCAAGTTTATAATTTTCACTATAATTTGTTTAGCCTCCAGATGCTCCAAAGCCTGTGGGACGGGGAAGGACATCCTTAATAGAAGCCTTACAGCGAGCAGCTGCTTCCTCTGCTCCAGAACCAACACGACCAACACTTCCTATTGGAAGAGGACGTGCACAGAAGCTTTTAGAACTGAATTTAGCAAAGTCAGAATCGTATGTCTATTAATTTAATTTTTTTCTTCTTAATGTCCTGAATATTATTACAACAAAATAACAGTAAGAATTATGTCTTAGAAAAATGTATAAAAGGTGAAACACAGCAAAATAAGAAACAGTTGAATTGTAAAATAACAAAACGAACAGATATAAACATTTTATGTTAGAAAAGTATATAGCAAAAAATATAAGATAGAAATGTATGTATTAATGTACATACACTATAAGGAATTTCATGGGATTTCTAATGATTCTTTCAGAGCTTGAAGATTGATTTCCTTGAAAAGTTGGTTTTTTATTCCAAGTTCTTTAGGAAGTTGATTATTTTTCCAGGAATGCTGGCTCCAAGCATAATGCTTATTACTTTAATTTGGTCAAGTTGATACGTTATCCTTTTAGCAGAGTATAGTTGGTTCATAAATTAATTCTTTTCTTTGTGAACATTATTATTTTGTTTTTCATGGCTCTTAAGTCTGACAGTAAATGTAACCCCATGGTACAATAGCTCATCTGGGCCAAGGCTTACTGCTCGACTGCGCATCTCCCACTCTGCTCACCACAGAGTGAGTTCTGAGTGGGATACTGTACTGAAGGTAGGATGTGGTCAGCATCCCTGTTCCTTCTGGCTGTTTATGTAGTCTTCTTGACCAGGGCCCGCTACTTCTTGATCAAGTGGCTCCTCAGTTGGCCCTGCAGGGATCTAGCGAGGCTGAGTGCATCCCATGCCAGACCTCCCAGCGGGGGAAAAATTCCCACACCAGTACTGGTGATCAAACCGGGGTCCTGCACGACAGAGGCAGGTGCACAATGGAGGTGGTGAAATTGAACTGTATATACCACAATTCAGATACAGTATAACTAACCAGCAAAATGCTGGTTTAGACTACTTTTTATCTGTTCTGGCTCATTATTGTACTTGCTCCTTTTAGTGGTCATCCTCAACTTCTATGTCCCTGTGGATCATAATCAGATCATATGAGGTAGCTTCTCTCCATTCATTTTACTGACGTTTCAAACCATTTATTTCTTATTCTTCTGTTTTGGTTATTACGCTGATTATTTATAGTTCTTTACAGATATCTTCATTCTTTTGCTTATCTAAAAACGTATATCCTGTGAAATGTAGAAATTTAATTTTTGCTGCAATCAATCTTGTTAGTATGCTTTTAGTGAGAGTCAGACATTCCAAGGTGCACAGTAAATTAGGCAAAGCTAAAGCTTTTTAAATTTAAGACTTTCCCTATTGGCCTTTCTTTGCTAATGTTCTACTAATTGTGCCACAAGTATATTGAAGAAAAATTTAACTTTCTGTTAATGTCTTTTGTCCTGCCCTTTCCTAAGAAAACTCCTAAAATAATTAAAATGAATTAGTTTGCTATTAAAGTATTCTTTATTACTAAAGCCTGGATTTCTAAACAAAATTCTTAACTTTTCCCACACTTTTAAGGATAAGCAGGAAGGTTATAATTTGTAAGGCACACCTAGATGAGCAGTTTTAGCCACGTTTGCTTGTGCTTATTTTGCAGGAAAACATTTTTGCTTGAGATCTTTGCCCACACACGGCTTGTGTGTTTAAAAACACCAACAGTAAGTTTGTTGGCATAAATAAATAATAATTACATTTTTGCTTATTTTATGTTTAATTAAAACAGCTTATTTTACCCAAAACTGTCAGTTTGAAGTGCATATTTCAAGTTATCTGTGATTCATCAATAGTATGCTATTTTCTCGGCTAAATGCATAAGAAAGAAATGCTAGGGTAAAGCCATTGTTATGAAGTAATACTGCAAGGAGAAAAAGCTTGCTGCGATTGGGTAGAGTCAACTCGTTCGTCAATTACTGTGTAAGATTTCACAATGATGTCATGGACAAGGACAGTGATTCACCGAGTGCCAAGCATTATTATTATTTGGTTTTTTGGTAATGATTTGGGATTAAAAAAAATGGATTTTTGTTATTTAATATGAATCTACATAGTTTGCAGAACATGCCCGTACAAGGTTGTTGTGTTTGCAGCAATTAAGTGCATTTAAATGAAGTTTTAAATATGGTGGCCAGGCTGTCACACCCCTTTTACACTGCACAACATTATCTTGTTTTGCCATTTACCGTAAGTTGGTTTTTGTAAACTTAGGTACACTTTTCTAAAAATACGAGGGCAATCCTAAAAGTAAGGTCTTCAAAGTGCTGGGGTTGCAGGGAGACTGCATGGATTTTAGCCATATTGCTTTTTTCCTTCCTCCCTACACTCTACAGAAACCACTGCACATCCACTGGAGCTGTCACTCTTGGCTTGACAGCCCATAGTAATGGAGCTCCCATTAGCCACAACCGCCAGGTGCGAAGTTCGTACAGTTATTCGGTTTTTTGATGCAAAAGGGGTTAAACCAATCAAAATTCATGGACAGTTGATGGAAGTGTATAGACAATCTTATATGGATGTCAAAAATGTCTGTGAGAGGTGTAGAGTTTGCAGATGGTTATGTGGAAATTCATGACAAAAGAAGCAGGTTGAACAAAACATGCTTAAAGATCAGCGGACTCAGTGAACTCTGCATTGTTGTTCCTGATATTTCTTGAAGCACCATTCACCAAGAGTTGAAATTTCTGAAAGTGTGCACAAGATGGGTCCCAAAAATGCTGACACAAGGCCACAAAAGGCAATTCGCTGGAACTTGTCGCCAATTTCTTCAATGCTATGAAGATGAAAAGGACAATCTTTTGGATTCAATAGTCACGGGTGACTAAACCTGGGCTTTCCAGTTCCCACCTGAGACCGAACAACAATCGTGTGAGTGGCAGCTTTTTGGTTCACCTAAGATGTAAAAATTCAAAAGAACGCAGTCATCCGGTAAAGGGGTGGCAACCATGTTTTGGGATTGAAAGGGCATATTGTTGGTCGACTTTATGGGCCCTGGGACAACAATGTGTTGACAGGTATTGTTAGACATTAAAAAAACTCACAGGCAATTCAGAGCTGAAGAAGAGGAATTTTGAGCAAAGGCATAAGTTTGAGGTCATTTTGAGTCACTTTTTTTACACTCATCTTCACTTAAATTGTTTTAAAAATTGGGAAGGTTTTCAAGACCATTCAGTCCCTCATTAGCCGTTGGGCACATCGATGTATAATGAAGGAGAAGCAGTAGTTGTTAGCCATGTAACTAAGGCAAATAAATAAGAGACACTATAAGGTCTATTGATTGAAACACTGTAAAGTTGATGTACATTTAAGTATTTAAATATAATGCATCGGCAATCTATAGCAGTGGATTGCATTGCCAAGAAATATTCAGTGAAGCATGATATACTAGAATTTGCCACGTGCAATTCTATCTAAAACATTGGATATTCACGAGAGATGCTATATTGAGCTTAGCATACCCAAGAATCACAAAATACATATAACTACATCAGACTGAATAGCTTCAGAAATTTAACACAGTTGTATTTGTTAGGAATGAAGTTATAATTTCATTATAATAAAGATAATTTTAGTGGAAATCTGAATATTTATTGAGAATACATTAGTCATTGCCATCTTCTATCCGCTACCCATTGACCTCCCAAGATAAAAGTCCCATTGTTGCCATGCCCATTAATAAAAAACTGCCACACAAGGAATGAAATAGGTGAAATCATGTTCAAATGAGCTTGGGGTCCATAGAGGTTAGTTATCCTAGGGAAATACATTAAACAGGTAGCTGACCCTGACCGAGATTTAAACTCGGGACCTCTTGAACGTGAGGCATACAAGATATCTACACACCTTGTCTGTTGTGACTTATTCTGAGTGCTATTGATTCTGTTGCAGGGTTGCTGGCACTGGTGCTACCCCACATATACCACAGGAATCACCCCCACAGCAACCATCCCCTCCACAACAACCATCCTCTCCTCAGCAACCATCCCTTCCAAGGCGAACCTCCCCTGAAGCATTGCAGCCATCAACATCACGTTCTAGGACAGAAGAACCACCCTCAAGAGCAATGTCTCGTCTAACTATGGAAGAAAGGCCTACAGTGAAAATGAGTGGCTCCCATGGAAAATCGTAAGTATATACTCTGTCACCAGAGGCATCACATAGTTGGTATGTTGTGTAGTACAAAGTGAATTAACCCTTCCAGTGTGGAATTATTTTGTGCCATATTGGGCAATTTAACTTAATAATTGATGAAGCTTTAATAACAGCAGCAAATGCTAACATCAATAAACTTGAACAAATACAAAATCAGGCTCTTCGCCTAATCACTGGAGCAGTTAAATCCACACCTATTGATGCCATGCTTGCCTTAACACGGACCCCATCAATAACAACAAAAATAGAAGAACAAGCATTGCTCCAACACGAGAAAATGTTACGACTGCCAAACTCTAAATGGACAGAAGAGAACCTCCCCCCTTCAATCCTTAAAACTCATAGTAGTTTCCTAGAAAAGGTAACACAGATTAAATCCAAATTGAACATTCCTAACACCAGAGAAAATCTACTTATAAGAGAAAATCCATTGGAATTATTGCAACTTACCTTCAATTTGGAATTAATAGAGGAAATAAGTAAATCAGACACACCAAAAGAAATACAAAAACTTCTAGCTCTGGAAACAATCAATACTAGGTATCCCACAGAAGAATGGCTGCACATATATACTGATGGATCCTCGAAGGAAAACCTTACTGGAGCTGGAGTTACGTGTTCACATTTTTCCTTTTATCATTCTGTTGGCAGAGACACAACAAATTATGATGGAGAAATAGAGGCTATATACATTGCTCTCCGACAATTATTAAATCTTCCCTTAAATAAATTTAACAAGGCAGTAATTCTTTCAGATTCTAAAGCTGCAATTCAGGGAATATGTTCAAATACTACAAAGAAGTCAACAAAAATTAGAGAATGCTACAAAATGTTAACACAACTCCAAAAAGTTAATAAGACTGTTCATCTCCAATGGATTCCAGCACACTGTGGAGTCATGGGGAACGAAGCTGCAGACTCACTTGCAAAGAAAGGCACAACAATAAAACAAAAGTCTAAATTCAATTTCTCATATTCCTCAATAAAACGCTTGATCATTAAAAATTTTTGTCATTCATATCTACAAGAAATAGAAACAAATGCCAAAGATAAAAAATGGATTACACTACTTTCCAATCCAGATATAATCCCCCAGAGACCAAGGAAAACAGCTGTTGCAGCCTTCCGACTATTGACAAATCATGACTGCTTAGCAAGTCATCTCTACAGAATAGGTATCTCAGCCTCACCAATATGTGTCCTGTGTAACGATCCAGCAGAAATGAATGAAGAACACTTGAAGACCTGTGAAGCATTAAGATCAGAAGAAACTACAGTTCAAAAGTATTGGAAAGCACGAATGCTAATGGCTTCATTGCCAGATGCAAGGCACTAGAAAACAACAACAACAACAACTTAATAATTGAAAATATCACATAGTGACCTACTTATAAAAGATATGAACCCATTATATTGCTATTCTGTACAATACAATGTGTAAAACACCATTTCTGTAAATGTTTATCCCAATTAACATGAAATACATATAAGAAGACATTTTTGTAACAGTAACACATCAATATTTTGCATTTTCAGCATAAGGGTGACTGCTAACTACATCAGACTTTTCCTGGAAAAAGGAAAAGGAGTGTATGAATATGAAGTGCGATTTGACCCAGATATCAGCTCTCGAGGATTGAGAATAAACGTGGTCAATCAGTACATGCAGGAACTTGGTGGTGTGAAGACTTTTGATGGAGTGACGCTGTACTTGCCCATCAGACTGAAAAACGAGGTAACCTAAATTATTGCTGTAATACTCATCATGTCTGAGTTATACTTATGCTAGCTTGCAGGAACACTCTTAAGTTTTCATTAGTGCTAAAGTGTTAATTTGCACCTGAAACGAGTTGCAAGACCAATCTACAACTCTAATCGGTCGAGTATCACTACGAGTCAAATCTTGGATCTATAAATAGTGATCCAAGCTTTCATCGCATGGTTTCCTCTTAATTTTTTTCATGTTGTGACATCCTCAGGTACAAGTACATAAAAACTATTGCTGTATGCACTATTGTCAATTGATGTGTATATAGAATTATAATTTTATGCTGAGAAGTGTTGTATTTCTATTCTGTTCTTCATTATAGAATCTTGGTCTGGCAAAGAGGTGCATTTTGTTTAAGATTGCGTATTTCGTCACAAAATACTTTATTAGTATTTTTAGAACCGATGTTTCCAATTTCGACAAGCTACTGTACCCAATGCGAGAAAATGAAGAGCTTCCTCTATCCATATCTCCTTGTTTATATAACATGTTGTTCATGTTGTGCACATCACTGCACCGTAAAGGTGTCAGCATATTGTAGTGAATCCTTGGTAGGTGCAAAGTTATACTCAGTTAATAAGTAGTGGTTTAAAAGCATTGCAAGTGTTGCTTTATTAAAGTCACCGGAGCCACCCAAGCGAAAGCAAAACTTTTACTTCTATTCCTTTTGTTCTACACTTTGGCTTGCAGAAAACACAAAATTACTTTATCAACAAAGTTAGAAGTGCAATCCTGAATGCGTAGCACTTGTTTGTTGCAGTGACATCATATGTATGATTAAGGTAACTATGTATCTGATTACGCCAGGTCTGTTGAATTGTATCTTGTTGAAGACTAGAGTGGTTAACCGATCGTATGTTCTTGTAACTGCTTGAAGTTTAGATACTTCACTAGTTTACCCAAGCATTAACTAAAGAAAGGAGTAGCTACTGAGACAGAATATTAAAAGACCCCAAAAGAAAATTGTTTATGTGAATATTTGTTAAGAGTGTAATTTGTTTTTGATGTTGGTATGAGTTGGTTAAATGATGAAAACGTATTACTAATGTTCATTGTTACAAACAATTAAGTTTGTTTAAAGACGTCATAAATATTTCCATATTTAATTTTAATATATATGTATAAATAAAAGAATTATATGTGTTCAATATTGAAAGCGAAGGGAAAATGGCTAAGGATCGCTTCCCTAACAATGCGGGAACTATTTGATGAACGCATACGCAGATGTATACAAAAAGAAGTGTAATGCGTCGCCAATTGTCTAGTTATTAGCGTCTATGTCTTTGGTGAAGATGGACGTATTTTTATGCGTACGCGTCATAAAATAGTGAAAGTAAATTTACTAAGTGTTTAAAGACCGTTAATTTGTGTAAAATAAGTAAGACATTAACTAACTTTAATAAGTCAGTTAATATGAAGTGCGCGAGTAAATAAAAGGACGTAAAATAGACGAAGTGTAAAGTGATAGAAAACACTTTTAGCGAAATATTGCTAAATTTTTAGACATTAAATCCCGGCGATGCTAGGGAAGTCGATCCACTGAAATAAAAGACTTACTACTCTAATACGATTTAAATACAGTGAACAAGAAGGTGCGAATAAAATATTTCACCAAAGTTAAATCAGAGTGTATATTCATTCCATCCAGTACCACGACCTGAGATAACAAAAGAGTCACTAGCTCATCACCATCATCGTAAAACGTAAAAACAGCACCACTACTTATATGGCAGTTTTCTTGTAACTCAGTGTATTCTCTGCAAGATGTGCTTTTGGACATAATGAATTCTTCTAACAAAACAATTTGGTACATATTCAAGGACTTTTTTACACAGTGGACACAATGTTTATAGTTCTATACTTGGAGAGGATTTGTCACCCTTTTGTCTGCTGGTAGAACTGGTGCAATGAAAGCTTGTCAGTCTGCAGGACATGCAGAAGACTGTTTTTTAAGCATACCATTACATTTGTTGTGGGATGACAGTATTCCTGCTACTTGTTCCAGTGTCTAACAACATTTCGAGGTGTGCACATATCAGTGAATATTGGAGAGCAAGAGGATTAATGACTTCATTGTCAGAAATCCAGCATTAGCTAACAACAACATATCAGTGAATGAGCAGAAGAGGAGTAGATAGTGGGAGTGGCATGTGGCTTTTAATCGAGCAAGGTAACCTGACCCTCCAAGTAATACTAAAGTTTTGCACAGCTCACGTTTGTAAATTATCGTTGTGCTACCTCTACTGTTCTGGCAAACTTGTACAGTGCTGCTGGGTTTTTAGTAGGGAAAATCCCCCTATAGACCCTTAAAACCCCTCAAAAACAATATAATTCCCATACTGCTCATAAAACCTAACTTCTGTTGACCTGCTCTCATCTGGCTGTAATGTTGAGATTATGATGAACTTAACATTACGTGACTTAACACAACAGGATGTAATGGGAATGTGTAACACATTATATTAAATGGAGCTATTCAGGGTTGAATAACTAAAAGTTTGGCAATGCTGTTTATTTTACTTTTTCTATAGATGTCTATTGAAGATCCCCTTAAAATGTTAATATTGTTTTGAAATTAAATGCTGAACAACAATGTATAATTTATATTCCATTTAAAGCAGCTTTTTTTTTTGAAAAAAAGAAAAAACATGAAATATGATGAAAATTACATAATTTAGGTTCTAAAAATAAGACTGTTCATCTCCAATGGATTCCAGCACACTGTGGAGTCATGGGGAACGAAGCTGCAGACTCACTTGCAAAGAAAGGCACAACAATAAAACAAAAGTCTAAATTCAATTTCTCATATTCCTCAATAAAACGCTTGATCATTAAAAATTTTTGTCATTCATACCTACAAGAAATAGAAACAAATGCCAAAGATAAAAAATGGATTACACTACTTTCCAATCCAGATATAATCCCCCAGAGACCAAGGAAAACAGCTGTTGCAGCCTTCCGACTATTGACAAATCACGACTGCTTGGCAAGTCATCTCTACAGAATAGGTATCTCAGCCTCACCAATATGTGTCCTGTGTAACGATCCAGCAGAAATGAATGAAGAACACTTGAAGACCTGTGAAGCATTAAGATCAGAAGAAACTACGGTTCAAAAGTATTGGAAAGCACGAATGCTAATGGCTTCATTGCCAGATGCAAGGCACTAGAAAACAACAACAACAACAGGTTCTAAAAATATTGAATAAATACCACCACAAACTACACAATATTAGCTACATTTTGAATTTTATTTGATAATTTTATGTTGAATAGTTTGAGCTCTGACTCTCAGAATCATGTAATTTTATCAAATTACTGTAACTTTGACCCTGGAAAAAGTTCTGAATTATTTATTATTTTTGCAAAAGGCATTAACATAACATCTACTTTAGATGACATTAAATTGACCTCCCCCCTCCCCTTCCAAGATAAAAAGGACCGGGTTTCCTGCTGCCCAAAATGAAATGGAACAGCCCATATGTGCATACCTTACTCAACAGTCGACACAGAAATAACAAACTGACAACTCATTAAAATAGGATTTGAGTCAATTGATAACACTAAATGACACTCACTTTTAAAATTTCCCAGAACATGTTTCAGAGGCTAGCTTTCTTCCATTATCAACCAGACATTGACGGAACTTGTAGCGGCTGGTTTCTCCTGTAGGCTGCTCTAACACTGGTTTTAGGAACTAGTATAACATCGCTTTGTGTTATGTCAAAATTGAAAGCTTTCTGTTTTCCAGATGAAGATCTATTCCCACGTTGACAATTCTTGGTTTCCTGATGTGTTTTAATAATTTTGGACCCGGATTGTCTTGATTTTCTTTCCAAACATGGGTGGCAACTGCTGATTTTTCTAAGTGTTTGTATTTTACACATCTGAAATGTTCTTTAGATTTTAAATTTCTCTTAGTTTATTCCTATATAAACGTGGTTACAATTATTCCATTCTATTTGGTTGATTGTGAACTTTTTATTTGCTGCAATGCTGTCTTTAGGTTTGAGCCAAGTAAGTTTTTAACACTATATCTGGAGCTAGTTGTATGTTGTATTCTCTAAAAATCTTTTTGAATTTGTCAATGTCTTTGGGTTTTATGTGAATTTTTTTAATGACATTTCTTCTTTTGGTTTGCTTAGAGTGGTTGTTTCTTATATTAGCTTTTTTCTTTTTCACTTTTTCATGCATTTTTTTATGTATCTAAGATTTCCAGAAGACGTTGATTTCTGCAATTCTAATGATTTCTTTAAGTTCTGTTTAATATTCCTGTGTTGAAAGTGGTATGTTCTCTAGTCTGTGAATTAAACTGTTGAAAGCTGCTTATTTGTATGATCTTGGGTTGAAGCTATTGCATTTTATATAATTGTCTGTTTGCGTTGGCTTTCTGTAGATCCCAAAGGTTATGTTGTCAGTTTTTACGATTTTTAAATCTAAAAATGGAAGTTGCCCTTCTGTTTCTATGGTGAATTTTATGGTTTTTTCACCAGTTTTTGTGCATCATCGATGTGTTTCCTTGGTACTATTGCAAAGATGTCGTCTACATACCGTTGCCATGTTTTAAAAATCCAAGGGAAGTTCTTGACTGCTCTTGTTTCTAAGGAACTTGTGAAGAAATCTGCAAGTTCTGGGGCCAGTGGGTTACCCATTGATAGTCTTGATGTTTAAATGTCTGTAACATTTAAATTGCAATTCGGAAAAAACTTCGTTCTATGCATAATTTTGTGAGCTTGATGTATTCTGAAATTTCTTTTGCAGGTATCTCTATGGCTTTCAACCACTAATTAATTAATCTAGGAAGTTTTTCTATTGGGATACTAGAAAACAGTGATTTTTTGTCATCTTCTGTATGTCATCTTCTTTTAATTGTAAATCATTGGCGTTGTCAACAAATATAGGAGTTTCTGACAATGAAACTATTGAATATAGGAAAAGACTTGAATTTTCTGGTTAGCATTTTGCCAAATTGTATGTCTTGCTTTTGTTGGGTTTGTGAATTTTTGGTGGGTCATAGTGTCTAGGCAAAGTAGGATAGTTCGGTTTTACTGTGTGTTTATATGGTATTATCATGCTGTTATTTATTGTTTCTTCAACTTTTTGTACTAAGGTTTTCAATGGCTTTTTGTTAATTAGTTCAAATTCCTTGTATAATACCCCAGAAAAATACACCCTGTTCAGAAAGAGTGTAACTACTAAGAATCAAAGAAGTCAATCTTACACCAAAATCCTCAGATCAATATGGAAATATATTTAAATACAGACCAGCAAAAATGGATTCCAACATTGCGAATAATAACACAAAAATGTTTGATAATGTGGTAAATCTAAGTGAAAAAACGTTCCCCCAAAAGGAGTTGGAATTCTTAAATCAAGGCTTAAAAACGTGTGATATTTTTCAAAATTGAAGTATACATTGCCGACTTAAACATAACAATACGAAATTTAACCACAATGGAAAAAGCAATAGCAAAAAACCAGTGTGAAAAAATATAAGAATTCAATACTAAACCACATCAAATCAATTAGTTCAAATTCCTTCATGTTAAGTATTTCTTCCATTTTGCCTAAAAATTCGTATTTTTCATAATGACTATTTTGTTTCCTTTGTCGGCTTTTGTTTATATTACTTGTTTTTGTTCCAAAAACAAGTGCTTGTGCTTGTTTCTTTGTTGGGGTTTAGTATTGAATTCTTCTATTCTTTTCAACAATGATGTTTCAACATTTTCCGTTGAAATAAGTCTCTTGTTTATATCTTGTGTGAATGAATGAATATTTGAGAGGTAGAACTGGAACTTAAAATTCAATGCCACAACTGGGATTTGAACCACAGACCTTCCGCTTACCGGACGGATGCTCTAACCACTGAGCTATTGTGACAAACTGCCAGAATGGCATTAAATTCTCAAACCAGTTTGTACGTCTCCTGGTAAACCACAAAGGCAGTCTCACATCAGAGACAAATTACCCCAATGGTGACTTACTATTGTAAGTACTTTATATCCCAGGATTAAATAAACTTCAGATGGTAATTATTATTTATTTATGCCAACAAACTTACGTTGGTGTTTTTAAACACACAAGCCGTGTGTGGGCAAAGTTTGAGAGGTAGAACACCATGGTCTACCCCTGAGCTGGACCCTGGTCCCTTTGCTATTAGGGTAGCCCCTTCAATAAAACTGCCCTCTATATACACGTGTACATGTTTACTTTTCACTAATCTTATCCTGCTCCCACCCTTATACATTTCTTGTATATGTGATATGCAAGTAACCTAGAGATATTGTTTTTACACATTTTAGAGATGTACATACGTCGCAGCGCACCCAGGAGACCAGTCGAAGATAACAATTACAGTTATCTACAAGCGACAGAGGAGTATGGGAGAATGTGTGCATATGTACAATGTTCTGTTCAGACGGATAATGAACGTGTTGGAGTTGGCACGCATTGGAAGACAGCATTTTTATCCACATGGCAGCCACAAAATTCCACAGCATAAGTAAGTTTGTTCGGTATAAAGAAGGGTTTACAGTAGAATATAGTGAGAAACAGGCTTAGAAATGTTTTCTTGAAATGCTAGTTTTAAAAATCTGATGTGTTGCACTCATATGGCCTTCTCTACTCTTATACTAAGCATTCTTACAAACTTCTATTCCTTTATCTTCTTCGTGTCAGTTGAGATAAACATTTTCAGAAATTATCTTATAGCTTATTTTCTTGTAGGTACAAGAGGAATAGAATACAGTAGGCTTCGAGCGATATTCAAATCTAAAAAAAGCTTTGAGATTCCGTTCTCTTTGCACGACTAACAGATAAAAAAAATCACGATCTTCCATTTGATGAAAGTTTATTTTCCAAAACTCACACAAATAACAAGGAATAGTTCTGAAATGTTGTTGTTGTTGTTGTTGTTTTCTAGTGCCTTGCATCTGGCAATGAAGCCATTAGCATTCGTGCTTTCCAATACTTTTGAACTGTAGTTTCTTCTGATCTTAATGCTTCACAGGTCTTCAAGTGTTCTTCATTCATTTCTGCTGGATCGTTACACAGGACACATATTGGTGAGGCTGAGATACCTATTCTGTAGAGATGACTTGCTAAGCAGTCATGATTTGTCAATAGTCGGAAGGCTGCAACAGCTGTTTTCCTTGGTCTCTGGGGGATTATATCTGGATTGGAAAGTAGTGTAATCCATTTTTTATCTTTGGCATTTGTTTCTATTTCTTGTAGATATGAATGACGAAAATTTTTAATGATCAAGCGTTTTATTGAGGAATATGAGAAATTGAATTTAGACTTCTGTTTTATTGTTGTGCCTTTCTTTGCAAGTGAGTCTGCAGCTTCGTTCCCCATGACTCCACAGTGTGCTGAAATCCATTGGAGATGAACAGTCTTATTAACTTTTTGGAGTTGTGTTAACATTTTGTAGCATTCTCTAATTTTTGTTGACTTCTTTGTAGTATTTGAACATATTCCCTGAATTGCAGCTTTAGAATCTGAAAGAATTACTGCCTTGTTAAGTTTATTTAAGGGAAGATTTAATAATTGTCGGAGAGCAATGTATATAGCCTCTATTTCTCCATCATAATTTGTTGTGTCTCTGCCAACAGAATGATAAAAGGAAAAATGTGAACACGTAACTCCAGCTCCAGTAAGGTTTTCCTTCGAGGATCCATCAGTATATATGTGCAGCCATTCTTCTGTGGGATACCTAGTATTGATTGTTTCCAGAGCTAGAAGTTTTTGTATTTCTTTTGGTGTGTCTGATTTACTTATTTCCTCTATTAATTCCAAATTGAAGGTAGGTTGCAATAATTCCAATGGATTTTCTCTTATAAGTAGATTTTCTCTGGTGTTAGGAATGTTCAATTTGGATTTAATCTGTGTTACCTTTTCTAGGAAACTATTATGAGTTTTAAGGATTGAAGGGGGGAGGTTCTCTTCTGTCCATTTAGAGTTTGGCAGTCGTAACATTTTCTCGTGTTGGAGCAATGCTTGTTCTTCTATTTTTGTTGTTAATGATGGGGTCCGTGTTAAGGCAAGCATGGCATCAATAGGTGTGGATTTAACTGCTCCAGTGATTAGGCGAAGAGCCTGATTTTGTATTTGTTCAAGTTTATTGATGTTAGCATTTGCTGCTGTTATTAAAGCTTCAGAACAGTACAAGAGGTTTGGTTTAATATACATTTTGTATGTTGTGTTAAGGACTCTCCTTGAGCAGCCCCATTTAGCACCAGCTAACCTTTTCAGGATTTGCAATTTCTTTTCAACCTTTTCTGAGATGTTTGTTATATGTTTTTTCCAACTTAGCTTTCTGTCGAAAGTGATGCCGAAGTATTTGGGATCATCAACTGCTTTGAGTGGTTTACCATCATAATTTATGCTAATATTAACTGGTTTGTATTTTAGTATAAATAATTCATAATTTGTTTTTTCCACATTGATAGTCATGAGGTTTTTGGAGCTCCATTCATGTACTTTGTTTAGGGCTGTTTCTATTCTGTCTTTAATTAATTCAGGATTTTTTGAAGAGCCTGAAGTCCAAATGACTACATCGTCAGCAAATAAAGCAATTTTGGTTTCTAAAGTTTTTATTATTGATGGAAGGTCATTTATATATATGTTAAAGAGTGTTGTGCTCAGAACAGCACCTTGTGGAAGTCCTCGGTGTGTTTGTTTATATTTGGAAATGTATGTATTATATTTTGTGGCACAAAATCTTTGTGAAATAAACTGAGTTATCCACTTAAGCATGTTACTTTTCACACCTATTGATTGCAACTTCTCAACTAATTTATTTCTCCAGACTGAGTCATATGCTGATTTAAAATCAATTAATACTGCCAAGGTATCCTCCTTTCTATTGAAAGCTTCCTTGATGTCTTGGCTTAGTAGGAGTACATTTTCACTTGTACTATGATTCTGTCTGAAGGCGGTCTGTGAACTATTAAGTTGTAATATTCTAGAAACCAGTTAAGTCTAGATGCCACCATTCTTTCCATCACTTTTGCAATAACTCTGGTCAAAGATATTGGTCTGAAACTATTAATATTGTTTGAGGGTTTGTTTTTCTTTAAAATCGGGATGATAATGGCTTTTTTCCAGTCGGAAGGTACAGTCATTCTCCAACACGTGTTATACAGTTTAAGTAGGATTTCTTTTCCTTTCCTGCCAAGGTGTTTAATAAACTCTGGGTGGATCTTGTCAGGTCCAGGAGATTTTTTGTTCTGTAATTGTTCTATTGCTAAATCCAGTTCTGTTTCATTAAAATCCTGAATAAAAATATCATTTCGTATACCTTTTGGCTTACTAGTTTCTCTGATAGTTTTTTGGATAGCCTTATCTTGTTTTTTATATGCTTGGGGTATTCTTTGTGACTGAGCATAAAACTTGTTAAGGGATTCTGCTATTTCCCTATCTGTAGTTAAGCTTTTGTTATTATATTTTAATGGTTCAGTTGTATTTTTTGATAATTTTGTTTTATTAAGGAATTTGTATATTTTATTTCCATCTTTCCTATAGTCCATGTGTTCTACAAAATTTGTGAAACTGGCCCTTTTTGCTGTAATTAATTCTTTCTTAAAAATGGCTGCTTTTCTTCTCCAGTTTTGTACATCTTCTGGACACTTGGTTCTTTCGGCTTTGACTGTTGCTATATTTCTTTCGTGTTTTAACTTAGATAAAGATGGAGACCAAAAGTAGCTATATTTCTTTAACTTTCCTTTGGGGATATGTGTTTTGGCTGCTGTCAATAATATTTCACAAATTTTTTTATTCATTTCATCTGTTGACTTGAACTCTGATTCTAAAAGTATATTACACTTCCCTTCTATCTCATTTTGGAAACTGGACCAATCTGCTTTTTTAAAATTCCAAGAAGTTTTAACTTTTGGTTTGTTACTTTTATTTATTAGACCTCTTATGGAGTTTATGGTGATTCTGTGGCCTGAACCTGGGTCTTCTATTATTTCTCTTTCTGTATTGTCAATTATGTCAGATGACACCATCAGAAGGTCAGGATTTGTACCCGAACCATTATAATGAAGGTAAGTGGGTGGATCATTTGGATTAAATATTAATTCCATTGTTGACGAGTTTAATAGGTCTTCTATGACTCTTCCTGCTGAATTTATATCTCTGTAGCCCCACCTAGGGGAGTGTGCATTAAAATCACCTATTAAAATACTTTTGGGTTCTATGGGAATAGAATTTAGATCTAGTGTATTGTCTGGAGGATTGTAGATACTGTAAATTCTATAGTGGTAGTTACTTTTCCATACTTCAATTTTAACTATTTCTGATTTATCTTGTTTTTCCATTGTTTTTTGGATTTGGATAGTAGCTTTCATATTTCTTTTAATTCCTGTAAGAATACCACTTGCTATTTGACGAGCCTTTGGAAGTATATGTGTAGTGTACTGATCCATTTCAAAGTATATTTCCTGTTCTTGTGATATATTGGCTTCTTGTACTGTGAAGACATCTATATCTTGGTCTTTTAATATTTTCATTAGCTCTTGTTTTTTAGGCTGGGACATGCCTCCTGCATTCCATTGTAGAATTCTTAAAGTATTGGAATTGTTGTGATGAAATTTGCCTAAAGATGTCCCCACCCGGAGATCCGATTGGGGGACAGTTTTAACTCCGGAATGTTTATCTTTAGGACTCATTCATGTATGTGGCTTTCATGTAACTGTTTTCTTAACGGGCACCAGTTTTACCCCCACCCGGAGATCCGATTGGGGGACAGTTTTAACTCCGGAATGTTTATCTTTAGGACTCATTCATGTATGTGGCTTTCATGTAACTGTTTTCTTAACGGGCACCAGTTTTACAATGTGGCAGTTACATCACCCGACTTAAACCCCCATTTTGCAAGGGGGACCACACCTATCGTTGGTCAACGGGTCCATCGGACCTAGCCGGGAGGACTAAATAGATGATATTTAGATCCACCGACCTTCCCCTCATGTGCCTCTGAGGGACGCTGTTGTGCTGTGATAGGCCAGCACATATGTAAATGACATTTCCTCCATTTTAGATGAAACAGTTATACCGCTGTGATTCGGTCCAGTTCTGAAATGTTTCACTCTACAAAAAGATTATTTGGATATAAATTGTGTTTTACCAAGATCTACATTTTTTGTACAGTAAGATTTGGTCTATCTCTTACAGTTTACTAGTTATGCAAGAGTCAATCAGAGGAAATAGGACTACTTGGGCTAAAGCCAGAAAATTCAAACATATGGCATTTTAAGAGCCATACTCAAGAAAATCAAAATGTTCGAAAAAATGTTCCATGTAAACGGTAGTTCAGGGTGGAGGAATTTTCTTCAAACTCTTTGTGTCGCATCCTTGAAGGGCATTAAACTTAAATACCAATTCTAAAGTAAGAACAAATTAGAAACTAAAAACTTCACTTATTTTAGTAATGTTGCACATTCTTTTTGCACAAACTGACCCAGGGTTTCAAGTTGTCTCCCTGGGTCAGTTTGTGCAAAAAGAACATGCAACATTACTAAGATAAGTGAAGTTTTTAGTTTCTAATTTGTTCTTACTTTAGAATCTTGTTGCTTCACTGTTAATAGCTTCAATTTTCCTTATTTAACTTAAATACCAACTTTGGTTTTAACCGACTTTTCGCTTTTAAGATATACTGTTCACAGACTGACACACACACACACACACCACACCACACCCCACCGCACTGCAGCACACCACACACCGCACCCCACCACACACCACCGCACCCCACCACACCACACCCCACCCCACCCCACCGCACCCCACACCACCACCCCCCCAGCACCCCCCACACACCACACCACACCACACCACACCACACCCCACACATACCACTGCACCCCACCACACACCCCACACCACACACACTCCACCACACACCACACACCCCACACCAGACACCCCATACACCAAACCACCCCCCACACCACACACCACTGCTCCCCACCACACACCCCACACCACACACCCCACACCACACACACCCCACCACACACCCCACCACACACCCCACACCACTGCACCCCACCACACACCACACACCCCACACCACTGCACCCCACCACACTCCCCCACACTCCCCACACCACACACCCCACACCACTGCACCCCACCACACTCCCCACACCACTGCACCCCACCACACACCCCACACCACACACACCCCACACCACACACCCCACACCACACACACCCCACACACACCACTGCACCCCACCACACACCCCACACCACACACACTCCACCACACACCACACACCCCACACCAGACACCCCATACACCAAACCACCCCCCACACCACACACCACTGCACCCCACCCCACACCACACACCCCACACACCCCACCACACACCCCACCACACCACTGCACCACACACCACTGCACCCCACCACACACCACTGCACCCCACCACACACCCCACACCACACACACCCCACACCACACACCCCACACCACACACACCCCACACCACACACACCCCACACCACACACACCCCACACCACACACACCCCACACCACACACCACTGCACCCCACCACACCCCACCACACACCACTGCACCCCACCACACCACGCCCCACCACACACCCCATACCACACACCCCACACCACCCCCCCCCCCACACCCCGCACACACAAACACACACACATGGATCTCAGTCTAAAAATGCTTTTCTTGGATTCAGGGGACCTCAAATATATTTCTGCTGAAATCTTGGCATCAAATTTCTGGTGGAATACACTACTTCCTCTACTTACTATATTTAGTAGAGAAAGTAAAAGTAGGATGTAAATAACAATCACATGTTATGTACATGCATGAAGTTTAAGAGATCTTATTCAATTAAGGAAAATGAAGCTATTAACAGTGAAGCAACAAGATTCTAAAGTAAGAACAAATTGGAAACTAAATAACTTGCAGCATTACTAAGATAAGTGAAGTTTTTAGTTTCTAATTTGTTCTTACTTTAGGATCTTGTTCAACTTCCCTGTTCTATCACTATCGTGGCGCCAGGGTTTTCTTTGGGTCCCGAGATTCACATTTTCCTTTTGAATTCAACTTTCTTAAGGTGGAGGATTTGGCCTACGCTTAAGGTCCCTGTTTTATCCCCAGGGTAAATCTTCAGTTCTTGAGGTAAGGAGTCGATCTGGGTGGCTCAGTTGGTTAGGCGCTGGCCTACTGATCCCAAGGTCACGGGTTCAAATCTGGCCCAGACTGATGGTTTTTTAAGTGTGTTTAAAAACGACAGCTCCATGTCAGTAGATTTACGGGCATGTAAAAGAACTCCTGTATGACAAAATTACAGCACATCAACGACACTGTTCTGATCCTAGCAATTGGAGTGCATCATTAAACAACAAATTATTATTATTTTTATTATTATTATTATTATTATTATTATTATTATTATTATTATTATTATTATTATTATTATTATTTTGTTGTTGTTGAGGTAGGTATTGGGCATTTCCTCCCAACCCTGAAAAGTTTTGGTTTTCCCGCCAGTACTTGGGAGGCTGCTTGCAGTGGTTTCCCACTGGACGATGGGGTCGCCACTTCCCTATGCTGAAAAATGTAAAACATGAAATTAAATAAAACAAAGAAGTAATCATTTGTAACCACCACCAGATGTGCAGTTCCTGTGAGCACCCATGCATTGACACCATTGATTTTAACCTTTCAGTTAAGCTTAGCTTCGTATACATTAACATTCTCATTAGAAGACTGATTTTGTTATTAACTCCTGAGCATTAGACACACACATGCATGCACACGCACGCGCACACATACAGACACCTCTTCATTCCATTGTTGGTAAAACATGACTCACTGTTTTATTTAAGTATTCACCTAGGTCAAGATGTCAGTTACAGATCAACTTTAAGTAATTTTGCAGCATTTTGTGCAAACTTTGACATGAAGAAGGAAGTAAAGGCGCAGAATTCTTTGAAGTGAGGAATCTGATATGTTGACTTACACCAACATTGGTATAGATTGTATACCCTCCATAGCAGCATGTTGGAATGATACTTAACCACAAAAGATGTGCATTTACTTGTAAGATAGTACATACATTCATAGACATAACTTTTTGCTAGAGTTTCATTCATTCTTCATTATGTGTGTCCACCATCACTGACAATGTAAGTTCATTGCATGATTATACGCTACACTATGGAACATAGCTTTAAATGTTTATTATAGGTTTCCATTGCCTTATACCACAACTTCAGTGTGTATAAAATATATTGTAACACAGCTTCTTCAATTGATGGAATTGAGTTTATTTTTGTTTCTATTTTAGCCAGAGTGGACACATAGGCAATTCTGTTATGCGAAAACGATATAGGTACTTCCTTGTTATAATGTATACTGTTCTGGATCTTGAAGCGAAAACCTGGACACTCCTTGGAATGTTATTGTATATGTTTCATATCATTTTGTTGTTTCGGTAGCTGTTGCAATGTTTTTCCATTTTCTGATAATGTTAACCATGTGTTTGTCCAGTCTTTTGTGATAGAATTGTTAACCAGCCCTATTGCCGTTAATAGAGATATCTGTTTTGAAGGTGTTGGATGTAATGTTGCAGCGGTTTTGTCAGTTTTATCTGCTATCTCATTGCCTGATATACCAACGTGACCAGAGATCCATTGTTATATTTCTTTTCCCTTCAGTATTAACTCTAGCAACATCTTTTGTATTGGTGCTGTTTGATAATAGTATGTTGTTGGCTTATATTTACTTATACTATATGTTGCCACTAGAGAGTCAGTGAAAATGCAAACTTGGTTGCTGTCTGCTTGTGAGATGTATTGGAGAGCTCCATCAATAGCAAGTAATTCTGTGTCCAGGCTAGAGTGTGATGTGCTTGGTATGTAATATTTATCTTTGTTGTCTGGTATATAGTATCCTGCTCCTGTAGTCGGTCTGGGTGGCTCAGTTGGTTAGACGCTGGCCTACTGTTCCCAAGGTCGCGGGTTCAAATCCGGCCCAGACCGATGGTTTTTAAGTGTGCTTAAAAACGACAGCTCCATGTCAGTAGATTTACTGGCATGTAAAAGAACTCCTGTGGGACAAAATTCCGGCACACCGGCGACGCTGATGTGATCCTGGCAATTGACAGCGTCGTTAAACAACAAAATAAATTTAAACTGCTCCTGTAGTATTATTTTTGGGGTTAAGGGATCCATCAGTGCATTGTGCAAGTATCCATCATAATTGTTGGCACTTTGTTCCAGAGTACTTAACTGCAGCGTGTATTCTGGGTCTTTCTAAATGTAATATTAAATTTTGTAGTGGACTTTTTCCATGGAGGTATTTCATTCACAGTTTGTACAGCTGCTATTATATTGAGTTCCAGGGGAAGAGGTTTTTTTTTTGCTAGAGCTTAAAGCATATAAATCCAATATGACACAGCTGCCTTCGTTTTTCTTTAATTTCTATCTAATAGATTGCCTGCTAAATGCTGTTGGATCTTTTAATTGGCTACATTATTAATATGCAGAAGCCATAGTATTTTCAAGCCAATGTTCATTATAAAAAAAAAGAATATTTTGTTGTTTGACGACACTGTCAATTGCCAGGATCACATCAGTGTTGCCGGTGTGCCAGAATTTTGTCCTGTGGGTGTTCTTTTCCATACCAATAAATCTATTGACATGGAGCTGTTGTTTTTAAGCACACTTGAAAACCATTGGTCTTGGCCAGATTTGAACCTGCAACCTTGGGATCAGTAGACCAGTGTCTAACCAACTGAGCCACTCAGACCGACAAGCCAATGTTCAGATGAATGTGTAAATTGTAATTTTAAACTTTGCATTTATCCTATTTCATATTGCAGGACTTCTAATCTTCATAACTTAACTTGTAGGTGCCTCATTAGCTGGCTAGATAAGCCTTTATTAATGGTTTAATTAGCAAATTCTAAAGGCTGTGTTTGTATTGAGACAAAAGTTTAATGCCTTTTTAAAGACAAACCTTAAATTCATTAAGAAGTCTGTGTTAAAAGTTTTCCTTTGTTTTGAGGTCCACAGTGATATTTACAATTTCTAAAAGCATACTACCTACTAAGGAATGGTTTGAATGTTTTAGGTTGGAAGTGTGGCCGGGCTTTGTGACAGCTATTGATGAATACGAGGGAGGTATTCAGCTTTGCATTGATTCTTCACACAGGGTGCTCAGAACACAGACTGTACTGGATTTAATGTAAGTATTGCACAAGCATGTTTGTTATTATTATTATTTATTTAGGCCAACAAGCTTATTGCTGGTGTTTTTTAAACACACAAGCTGTGTGTGGGCAATGTTTTAGAGGCGGAATCAGAACTGAAAAATTCAATGCCATAGCCAGGATTTGAACCACGAATCTTCCACTTATGGAGCGACTGCTTTAACCACTAAGCTACCATGGCCAACTTGTCAGTACGACATTAACTTCCCCAGCTGATTTGTACTTTTTCCCACAAGGGAATTTCACATCAGAGATAAATACCCCAAGGGCGACTACTTTTTCCCACAAGGGAATTTCACATCAGAGATAAATACCCCAAGGGCGATTTAAAATTGTAAGTACTTTATGTCTCTGGTTATTGCTTTTTCGTAAACTGTTGCTGAAATAAGCAAGCCACTTGAAATACACTAACACTTGCAGCGGCTCAAAGCACATGAACCTTCTGATTAGTTCCTAATTGAAGTGTTCCGAGGAAGAAAACTAGATCCATGACCTTTTAATGTAACTGCTGTTTAAAGCCTGTTAGCAATTATGATTAATGTTCCCCTTGTAGCACCTACATTTTCAAGTGGTATACGAGAACAGGAAAACCTCTACAATCGCTTCTTTTTAAATTGTAAACATGGGAACAGTCTCTGCTAGTAAAGAATATGGCAGCTAACTTGTGACTTGCGATAACATAACCACGTAAAAAGTGCTAAGAGTTACAAAAACACCCTAAGGGAAAACTGATAAGTGGTTAAAAAAACTGTATTAAATGTATTTCACGAGCTAATGGAATACTATCCAGGTGTAGTTGTGAATGATTTAGTAAAATTAATTGCGGAATATAGCAGTGCATAGGAAACCAGCATTGTGCATGTTCACAAGGAGTTCAAAGAAACTGACTGTTAAAATGCATTTTTTATTTTATTATTTGACACTGTTCATTTGTAAACACAAATATGATTTTGAGATGATAATTGTTATACTAATTATGACCTAAAGGTTATTTAATTAAACCTTAGACATAAAGTACTTATGATTGTAAGTTCCCCTTGGGGTACTTATCTCAGATGTGAGATTCCCTTGTGGTCTACTAGGAAAATATGAATCGGTTGGGGAATTTAATGTCATACAGGCAAGCTGCCATGGTAGCTCAGTGGTTAGAACAGCCGTATGTGAAGCAAAGGATGCATGGTTCAAATCCCAGCTATAGCATTGCATTTTTCAGTCCTGATTCCATCTCTCAAACATTGCCCATACATGTCTTGGGTGTTTAAAAATCTAGCAATAAGCTGGTTGGCATAAAAAAAAGTAACTTGATTTGTTTTTCAGGCAAGATCTGTTGGAACGGAAACGAGGTGCAATGAGTGACTATCAGCGTGAAGTTCACAGGTTGGTGGGTAATAACTCTGTACTGACAAGGTACAACAACAAGGTGTATCGCATATGTGACATTGCTTGGAATATGAACCCATGTTCAACATTCACAATGCGCGATGGAAAAGAAGTAAGTAGATTATACTACTGTGCCTTACATTTTGAAAGATATCTGCTGCTGGCAGTATGCTGCATCACGGAATTCTGTGTTACAGGTTGCATTTAAGGATTATTACAGAGAACACTATCAGCTGAGTATAACGGACCAGGGCCAACCTCTTCTAATGAGTAAAGTCGACACAAGGATACGCGGCATAGAGGTAAGTTGCTGTTTACTTGCTTGCCAACTGTTATGGTTTGACTGTAAAATGTATGTTACAGATTTTCACCATGGACATGACTGAACATTAAATTATATTCCATTATACTGTAATTTAAAATTGACAATGTGCCATGTTAATTGGTATACATAGGCCATAGCTTATCTGTAAAAATGAAGCTGAGTTTTTATTTATGGATGCTCTTTCACTGCTATGATTCTTTGTGTCCCATTCTATAGTGGGCATGAAAGACCACTTAATTTTGCCTTTTCAGGATTAAGGTTGTTTTCTTCTTCTCTCCCTTATGCCCTTCCAAGTGTCAGGTTTCCTCAGCTGGTCATGATCCATGTCCTATATTTTGTCCTGTCCCTAGTTAAACATATAACTTTCCCCAAAGTCTTTCCTTTCTTATTCACTATTTTCTCTACACAAACACTATTCTATTCTTGGTCGCCCTGTTCCTCTTCTTCTCTAGCCTCTGGCGTCCCATACCTGTTCCAGTTTCCTCCTCTAATCCATCCTATTTATCCGTCCAAACCATCTTAAAACATTTATCTTTATCTTTTTTATTATTGGTTCTTCATTAAGGATATTCCTTATTTGACAGTGTCTTATCCTGTCCCTTCTGGTTTTCCCTATACATTTCTGTACTAATTCTACTTTCTGTTTCGACAATACTGTCCAGCTTTCCAAGCCATAAAGAAGTGTTGGGAGATAAACTGTTATATATTCACAGTATTTTATCATTTTTAATTTCCTTTTTTACTTTCTCTACTGGTAAGTAGGGGAAGTATTGTATTCTACTCAAAAATTCAATGTCAAGATTTTACCGGAAATATATGTTCTGAGACGCCCTGAATCCAAAAGAATCATTTTTAGAAAAAGTTCTGTGTGTGTGTTTGTGTCTGTCAGTCTGTGGACAGCATAACTCAAAAACGAGAAGTAGCTTAAAAACCCAAGTTGGTATATAAGTTTGTCTTTCGGGGATATGACACGAAGAGTATGAAAAAAATAGCCTCACCCTAAACTACCCTTTACATGGAAAATTTTGATTTTCTTGAAAATGGCTCTAACGATTTTGTTTGAGATATTTTTATGACAAATGAAACGTGTATCTTGAATTTTCTGGCTATAGCCCCTGTAGTCATATTTACTCTGAACAACTTTTGCATAGCTGGTAAACTGTTAGAGATAGACCAAATCATCTATACAAAAAATGTAGATCTTGCTAAAATATACAATTTATGTCTCAATAAATTTTCTTCTAGGGTGAATCATTTCGGAGATACTACTTGTTATGTGTGTGAGTTTCAGGAAACTTAAAACTATCGTGAAATGGAACATTGTTGTTCATTTTTTATATGTTAAGTGTGCAAAGAGAATGGAATCTCAAAGCTTTAAAAGATTTGACTATCGCTCAAAGCCTACTGTATTCTAATATTCCCCTTGCACCTACAAGCAAATAAGCAATAAGATAATATTTCCGGGGAAGGCTGCGTCTTGGTTATGTTGTTGTTGCCAACGTTTCACCCTACTGTGTAGAGCTTCTTCAGGGCTAATGCTTTCTTTGGCAGCACCGCAGGAACTGTGCTGTCTCTTCTACTTCTAGCTTGTTTATATCTTGGCCATAGAGGTTATAGCCGGCCCTCTCGTTCTCATTGGCTGATGGTCCGCCAATCCTCGCGTTCTTATCAATGTTTGCCAAATAGTGTGGAAATGTCTTCCATTATCCCTGTTGATACTTTCTTTTAATTTAAATATTTCTATGCTTTCTCTGGTCATTCTATATGTAAAATGGTCAGAGTTAACTAATAACTGTATTTGGTCGAAATCTATACTGTGCTTCATGGATATGGCATTGGCTGAACAGTTACATTTAAATTAACTTTTGTTGCACCTGAATATTTTTCTTTGATAATCTTTTCACGTTATCAGTTATTTTAGACTGGTTTTAGCGTCGGTATCTACGTGTGTCACAAAACGTGTCTTTCCTTTCCGGACTCCATGGCATTATTAAGAAAAAAGTTGGTGCCTCTTTACATAATGCTTTTGTATTCATACGAGTATGCACTCATTTTCTGCGAAGTACACTTTGAAACCCTCCTACACGCTAAATAGTTCCTGTAATGTTAGGGAAGCGATCTTTATCCATCCTCCCTACACTTTTAATATTAAATATACATGGTTCTTATATTTATACATATTGAATTTGAACATGTAACTTAACCTTTGACATTTTTAAACAATTACTTCTTTTTTAACAATTAAGACAATGGCAATACATTTTCAGTACTCAACAAATCCTTACCAACATAAAAATAAACCATATTTACAACAAATATTTACATAAATGCCTTCTTTTCGGGGTCTAACCATATGTTCTGTTTCATAGTATTGCTTCTTTCTGTCACAATGTTGGAATTTCATCTGCTATCAAAATAAATATGCAATGAAGCAAAGAATATCACTTCCTAATACATATTTCATGCTTCATAACATTAACTATAAACAAAAACTGCCACAACTGTTCGTAAAATATAACTATGGTAAAGCTACGGCCATAGTTGGTGTTATTGCATCCATTATGTTGCTACAAAAGCCCTTGTTTTTTAACCTGTTGCAGAAAAGCCAACGGATAGATTTTAAAACAAGATTCTGTTTAGACTGATTAACTAATTAATCTGTGGATGCCATTGTATTGCTCGTGTTTGTGTGATTTTGTCATGAATTGTTTTAGAGCAGTATATACAGTTATAGTACCTGTTTTTATTTTTCAATTGACAACACAGAGTATTAAATATATATTACAATATTTAGCGTTCTGAAGTGATTTTATCCAAAAGTGTTTGTTCAGAACAAGATATGCTGAAGATGAGTAGGTTCATCATGTGTTGTGTGGTAACGATGTTCAAGCAGTATTATCATTTGAAGGTATGTTACTTTAACCCTGTGATATTTGAGATTAGAAATAATACTTTTGTTATGTACGGTGGCAGTACTGCATTTTGGTGTGATGTCAGCCATATTGAATTCTTGGGAACTGCCGTACAAATAGCAATTGCTTTTTTTTTTTCTCTTTCTATCTAAAGGTTACTTAAACCTTAGACATAAAGTACTTATGATTGTAAGTCGCCCTTGGGGTACTTATTTCTGATGTGAGATTCCCTTGTGGTCTACTGGGAAAGTACGAATTGGTTGGGGAATTCATTGCCATACTGGCAAGTTGATCATGGTAGCTTAGTGGTTAGAGCAGCTGTGCATGAAGTGGTAGATCCATGGTTCATATCCCGGCTATGGCATTGAACATTTCAGTCCTGATTCCACCTCTCAAACATTGCCCACAAACATCTTGTGTGTTTAAAAATACCAGCAGTAAGTTGGTTGGCATTAAATAAATAGTGCTTTATCTTGCTTATGCTGGACAAGTGTGTGCCATGCGGAGTACCAGCCTGCACCCAAGGGATATCCACTTCCTGATGTTCCACTAAATTGACCGAACATTGTCCTTGTTAGAACTCTGGTTCTTTAAGTTGAACATAGCTGCTTATATATGGAGCATGAACTCCTTTTATGACCTAGATAATCCCTGAAAACTTTTGAGGTATTTGTGATGAGTATAGTGATTCCTTGTTAGAAGATACTTGTCCACATGCTATAAACATTTCAGTCTGCTATCTTAAATAGTTTGTGAGATAATTCATGACTTGAATTGAACATTGTGTGATGGAATGCTAACTTTGGTTTTTCTCTGCACAGCCTAAAGAGCAGCTGATATGTTTAATACCAGAGTTCTGTTACCTCACTGGTCTCACAGATGAAATGAGATCAGACTTTAAAGTAATGAAGGATATTGCTGAATACACAAGGATAACTCCCAACCAGCGTGTTGCTGCCCTTAAGCAGTTCATATCAAGTATACAAGGTAAAAATGTTTTCTCTAATTAGAATAATTATTTAGCTTGAAGCAGATATATATTTCAGGGAATCTTTAAACCAAACGATTATTAATGACAGCTAGATTTTATTAATTTAGTGGTTCTTGTTATTGTTATTTAATCTGTTATCAATTTGTGGAAATAATTATTTTTGACCTTGTTTCAGTATTTCAATCATACTTACATAACTTAGTTGTTTTGCATCGTACCATGTGAGGAGGAGTTTTGAAATATGTGGCATCTGTTATCTGTGGCATCAATGAATCAACCATCAAATCTTATAATTTAGATGACGTATGATATTGTGGTGGGAATCATAATAATACTTTTATTGCAGCTATGTAGCTACAGATTTGCATTAAAATACATTAGATACATATAAATCACACATTTGCATATTCTCTGATAGTATCTAAGTGGTAGCGTTCACAAATCTGTCCACATAGTTTACATACACTTGTTTCTGATTGTTCATGAAATGATTTGTTGTTTATCTTATGGTGAAAACCTTGTACTGCCATTCTTATTAGCACATGCCTCATATCAAAGTTGGCTGCTATCCACGTTCGGTCTATCATGGCCCCTGTCCCATAGAATCCCAGGGGCATTTCTTCCCTTTTTCTTTCCAGTGATTTAAGTAGTTTCTCTGAGACTGCTGTGTTTTGTAGAGGTAACAAGGTTCTGAGGTCCTTAATGAGGAATGTTTTTCTTCCGAGGAAGTAGACGAGTCTGAATCTGGTGGGTTTTGATACTCCAATAGCCCTTTTAATATAAAGAGCTTTTACTCTTTCAAGTACAAATAGATTTTTCTTGCTAAGGTGTGACGATATGACTTCTATCCCAAATGTTAGGATTGGCATGATGTTTGTTCTGAATAGTGTTATTGCTGTCTCTAAGTTGAGGGATCTAATGTATCTGATTTTGTGCATTGTCCTTATAGCTTGCCCTGCTTTCTCTGTCACATGCTTTGTAAAACATTTGGCACTTGTTTGCAATATGATTCCCAGGTATTTGAAATTCTTGCGATGGTTATCTTCCTTCCTTTGATAATGATTCCTGCCGAAGCAGGATATAGGATAAAGAAGAAAGACTTAAAGGAGGAAGAATTAAGAAGACTTCTTTTAAATCCAGAACCTCTTGGACTGAAGTCTATAACTGATGATAGACTAATCAACATCTGACCAGCGAATTTGGGGATTATGTCATTTGGAAGTTAAAGATCACACCACCTTGGTTAGAAGGTTATAGGAAATTGATCAATGATTAACATTTAACATTCATATTATAAATTTATAGGAATTTGCATCAATATTTAACATATCAAGTTGTCACATATCTGTAAATTTCGTATATAATGTAAATATAATGAATCTGACTGGTTCAAGCACCTTAGTGTTGGAATTACTAGATGAGACCAAGTGATAAGTAAATGGATGGCAAGAGATGTAAATCATTTGGTTAGCACGTGCCAAGTCAAACCATCTTATTCTTCAATTGTGTATGGCTGTTTATTTCTATAATTATTCTAATGAGTGCTTATGTATACTAAATGTTCACGCATATCTATTACAATGACCTTGACTTATTTGTGTAGTAACTTTTCCAGGCCAAGTTACAGACCTGTTCAGTAGTGTATCAGTTCAACGTAAAAATGCATACAATTCAACAGTGTTGCAATGCTTTGTAAATAATAGATAAATCTGTTCAATAAATCCAAAGTCAAATTGTTTTCTTTATTATTATTATTATTATTATTATTATTATTATTATTATTATTATTATTATTATTATTATTATTTGTTTACTGGAGTAAGCGTTTGCATGGCAGTGTCAGCATCGCTTTTATTTCCCCAGTTTCCCCTATCTGTGAACCTGTGAGCAGATAGACCTTCGCACTTGGTACGCTGAAGTAGATTTCGAAGTAGCTGGGGTAATTTTGAAGGAATATAAAATAGTAGTAGTTTCAATTTACAGATCCCCAAAAGGAGATCCAAGGGTTTTCCTTGAAAAGCTTGAGGATTTGTTGAATTCCTTTACTGGGTCAAAGTGGAAACGTTTGAAAATTGTAATTGGAGGGGATGTTAACTCACATTTTGATATAAGAGAGAAGAAACAGACTGTAGTTGATTTTCAAAATATTCTCCGGCAGTTCAATTTTAATTGTACAAATTACAAGTCCACCACACTGACAGCATGTCTGGACAACATATTCACAAACATCAATCAAACCTTAGTAACTTGTGACACTAATGTCTTTCCGTATTCTGACCATGACTCTGTTTGGCTTAAAATTAGTAGTATAAAAACTATTAACAATAAACCAACAAAGTCGAAGATTGTAGTTACTAGACCTATAACTAATGACAAAATTTCATTATCTTTGAAATGTACATTGCCATTCAACAAATGGATATATCCATATATGCTCCATACTTGGCTCTATAAGACAACTGATTGTACTAAAAGTAATATATAGTAGGTCATAGTGCATATTGGTAGCATTATTTTTATAACTGATATTTGTAAATATGTATGTATATATAATTTTGCTAGAATCTATTTGTTATATATAACATGTAAACTACACTGACATTGTCTATTGCTGTAACAGGCCTAACGACAATAAAATCTATTATCCTTTGTTTTTAACTATGAACAGCATAAAGAGGCTGTGCTTCAATTCACTCAGACTGACTCTTATTGCCGTTACCATGCACTAGTCACTGAAAGTTAACATGGTCAGCCTTAACTAATTTATTCTTTGCATAAGGTCATACTGTGTATTTTTACTTTATAAGAAAGCATAAAAAGTGTGACGATTATGCAATGAAATGCAGTAAAACTCTGGCCTACATGGACACAGCAATAAAGTGTATGTATACTTGCAACTAAATAGGTTTTAAGAGGTAGAACTGGAACTTAAAACTTTACTAGGTGGGTGCTGTAACCATTAAGCTACTGTGACAACCTGCCAGAATGACATAGAATTCTCAAACCAATTCGCATTTCTCCCAGTAAACCACTAAGTTCCAGTTCCATTGCCCACACACAGCTTGTGTGTTTAAAAACACCAACAGTAAGTTTGTTGGCGTAAATAATAAATAATGATTCTCCTTTATGTCCTTGTCCTGCATATACTTAATGTGATAGTAGTTGAACCAGAAGCTTATACCACTTCTGTGTACTTTCTTAACAGAATGTACAGCCGTGGAAAAAAATATTGAGCGCTGTAACTATGCTCCAAAGCAGGCTTGTGCAAAGCGAGATAAGACACAGTTTACTTTATAACATAAAATAACAACCAGGGTACAATCAAAGGAACTGTTTTTCACCAACATGCACAGAAACGCTCAGAAAATATGTAAGCCAAACCCGAAGGGTTGAACTGTCCGTTAGAGTTCTCAGTATACAAGAAGAAGTTGTTTGTGGTAGAAATGGCTCAGTGCCAACATTCTGCACTTGAAACTGTGTGCTCTGCAGGATGGAGGTTCGAGTCCCCAGACATAGGTAGTTTTTTATTTCTTCTTTATTTTTATTTCATGTTAACACCTTTTATATTGAAGTAGATTACGTTCTGCAAGTCAATATTGACTTACTGTATGTGAAATCTTTATCAGCTGTTCTCGCAAACTAAACTAAAGGAAAATAGAGTGGCCTCATCTCCAGTTGCTTTTAAATGTGTGATTGAGGACCTCTTTCGGTGCTGAATGGAACTAAACATAAGTGTGTGACTTGACACAGAAACACAATGATGGAAGAATCAATGTTCTTACGAGTAGTTGTAACAGTTGGCTTTCACATAGATACCTACATACATCTAATACTCAATTCATAACTAATATTGCGTAAAATCTATAAAATGCAATCACGATTCAAGAGATAGCCTATATATGTGTTTGACAGGTGATAACATAAGCTGCTGAGACTATTAGCTTGGTTTAACTGCACATTGCAAATACCAACCAGTGTAAACTGCACTGCGATACGAAGTGGGATTTAGAATTTTTTGTGCTCTCAGAGTGCGGTCAATCATTTTTTCCATGGCTGTACCACGAAGTTTTTTATATCTAGAGTAGTTCTCATTAACTAACAAGAGTTTTTAATTTGGTTTCTCATTTCAACTTGCAGGAAATGCTAAGGCACGTGAACTGTTAGGTGGTTGGGGTCTTTCAATTGATACCGACACAGTGCAAATGAGTGGCAGAAACCTGGACCAGGAAACCATCATGTTTAGGGGTGATAGAAAAGTGGTTCCTCAGCGTGCAGATTGGGGTGCAGCCGCCACTCAGAACCCAGTCTTGTATGGGGTAAGTCTGTTCTTTGGACATTTAGATATTTGTAGAGAAAAGTTAATGGCATTATTGAGGTTTTTTACTTACAAATGTTTCTTAGATTTTTATTTATATTCACTTATTATATGCACTCGGAAGTGATTTTATGTAAAATTATTATTTAATTATTGTAGCGTAGTTTGTTATTAACTAAATATATATGTCTTGTATCTTGGATAACATTGCTATATTTGAACAAAATATTTTGTTCCACCATAAGTATCATGTTTGTACATTTCACTTTTTTCTTCAACATCTTCCTTTTTATAACTTAAGTACGGGGCAGTATTTCATTCCCATTGTTACTCTTTTAATATTTACGTTTTAACATTTCTTTTGCTTTTTAAAATTATTTTGGAAATCGCTTGCTACAACTTGATGGTTGTCCACAAGTGTGCAAGACTGATCTTATACTGTGCTGCATTGCAGGTTAATCTCGTGGCTTGGATGGTGCTACACACAAACCGAGACAGGCAGAATGCTAACAATTTTGTTTCAATGATGCAGAAGGTGGCAAAACCAATGGGAATAGAAGTGCATGTGCCTGAGATGTATGGGTTACAAGACGACAGACCTGACACTTACTTGAGAGCACTTCGTGAGTGTATCAATGAATCATTGCAACTTGTTGTGATCATTTTCCCAACTGCTCGCACAGACAGATATAATGTTGTGAAGCAGCTGTGTTGTGTATCAAAACCTATACCCTCGCAGGTAAGTCTGTAACTTTGTTATTTCTAATCTCCAAAAAATGTTTTATCTGTAAACTGTGCTTCTGTGTGATATGTTAGAAATGGCTTGAATAGAGCTGATGAGTGTTGTGGGTTCTTCTTTTATGATTAACTGTAGGGGGCGGTCTCACAAGTTAGCTATTATGTGAATAAGTTTGTTATAATATCAACATTCTAAATTTTATTTCATTGTAATATGACGGTATATAGTTTGTAACTCTTGTTATTCCTGTTATTCTTTGTTATTCATTTATCATCCTGATGATGGGAGAGATGCACACTCCCGAAACATCAATGGCTCTGCATCACTACACCTGGCTAGAAGCCCAAGAGCATCTTGAATGTAGACCTATTCACTGTTATTTGGTGCAGGAACCATTCATAAACCTCAAACCTTTGGTCAGGATTGTCCTCCATTAAGATGATGTTGTTGTTAGCTAATGCTGGATTTCTGACAATGAAGTCATTAATCCTCTTGCTCTCCAATATTTTTCACTGATGATATTGAAGAGAGCAATAGCAGTAATAGTAACCGCTTTTTAGAGAGCACCATATTTTTATGTTTTGGCGGTCACATCGCTCTCTCACAACCCCCAGAATGTCTGGAGGACCACACCTGTCGTTGGTTTACGGGTCTCACCGACCTGACCAGGAGAGTTATCAAAATAAATTCACCGACCATATCCTCTGATTACCAATCAGAGGACGTATTACATGCCATGACAGGTCAGCATGTTAGGGGTTAAAATTTTATAGAGAAATTAGAGAAATGGAGAGGCTGGAAAAATAAAGACTCCCTAGCCCTCAGGAACCCTAACAGCATCGGGGTCGGAAGAGAACAAGAGATGACCAAGGTAAGGTCAGATAGAAAAGTTACAATGAGGAGCAAAACACCAGTAAGTGGAAGTAATGCTCTGCTCAGCTTGGGTACCTTGTGGTTGCCATTCACATATCCCCTAGACGGAGACCCCTGAGAGAATTAAGATGATGTATAGTCTGCTACTTGAAAGGATGGAATTTTGAACCTTTTAATATTGTTTATTGATCTTGTTTTATGGAATGTCTTCACCAGTTTTGCAACTGCACTTTTGCATTACTCGCTTCTCTGGATGCCTCCTCTTAAACTCAGCCTGCATGTCCATCTGTGTCCACTCCTCTGACCCACAAACAATTATCTCCCCTCTGTGCTATTTTGATAGTGACATGAACCTATGAACAAACAGAAAAATAGTAATTCTTCTGCGATTCCAGACTTTATGGACCTCCTGTATGGTTTGGTGTTAGGGTTGCATGATAATAGTTTTAATGTATGTTTTTAAAATTGTGATGCATCTGACCCTAATTTGCATTGTTCCACAAAAGGAAAAAAAAAAAAAAAAAGAAACGTAGCTTAGAACCATTTGCACTAAAAATATGAAGTTCAGTTTATTTTATAGTGGGATTTACGATGCAGTGATCGGCACCATTACTGCTAACATAGTCACTGCCTGTGCAAGGGAAAAATAGTAAACATTGGAATTTTATCTTCAAAAAGTGTGATTTTATAGTTTCTTGTGTGAGATTGTGGTTTTTATTAACGTGTTATATTTTATTTGTTTATAGTGATTATTGGACATGGGTAGGGCAAAAGTAGTCTTTGAAATATATAAAAACAAAGGTAATAGGTATTATTAACAATGAAAAAAAATATACGCGATATGCGAGGGTGGGTCAAAAGGTAACTGGAAAAAAGTTTTTTGTGCACACCATGAGTTCATTTTATTCAAATTTAATTACAAGCTTTCAAAATAATCTCCTGACATTACACACTGGTTCCAACATTCTATCCACTTTTCAAAACATTCAGAGAAGCCCTTGTATGACATCCTGTTCAGTATACCCAAAATAACACTGTTTAGTTCTGTATCGGTTTGAAAATGGCGCACACAAAGATATTTTTTCACTTGTGGAAACAGGTGGAAATCGCAAGCTGCTAGATCTGGCGAATATGGTGGGTGGTGCATGATTTCAATTCCTAGTTGAGTGATTGCCTCTTGTGTTGCTATGGCTTGATGAGCAGGGGCGTTGTCCTGATGGAGGATCCATCCATTGGCAGAAAGTTCTGGTCTCTTGACAGCCATTTTCCTCTTGAGTGGTCCTTTAAGGACATTACTGTAGTATTGAGCAGTTATTCTGATGTGTTTAGGAACCATGTGGTCATAAATTACCCCAATTTTGTTGAAAAGCACAAAATGCATGACTTTCCCTGCACTTGGTTTCACTTTCTTTTTTTGGTCTTGGGCTGCTGGGATGTTTCCATTGTGCACTTTGTTGCTTGGTTTCCGGATCATAGTGATGAAACCAACTCTCATCACAAGTTACAACCTGGTCCAGAAAGTTGGGTTCCCTCCGAAGCCTTGTGATCCACTGCTGGCAGGTCATGACCCAATGAAACATTTGTTTCTCATTAAGCACTCATGGAATCCATTTTGCTGTCATTTTTGTGCAGCCCAAATTGAATTATGTCTTCAACTGACCCACAGGAAATGTGCATAATGTCTACTATCTTCGCTATCATTAATTGTCTGTCTTCTTGCAACAGGACATCAATGGTGGTGTGGTTCACCTCAGTTTTTGAAGTGGAGGACTGTGCTGAACGTGGAGCCTCTTCAAGTCTTTTTACACCATCTTGAAATTTTTTGTGCCACTCAGAAACATGTGTTTTTGATAAAGCTTGGTCTCCATATGCTTCCTGTATCATTTGCAGCGTTTCTGTTCCAGATTTTTTCAGAACACAAAATCGAATTGCTGCTCGTTGTTCTAACTTGAAATCTATGTCGGGTCGCTGAAACGCATGCTTACACAATGGCTCTCAGACAAACTGTTCAGCACATAGACAGAGTGGCACCTATCCCAGCATCAGTCAAGGGCAGACCAATCTGTTACCGCAATTGGTGAATTTTGAGGAGCAGGTGTTTAAACAGAAAAAAATAATTCCCATTACTTTTTGATACACCCTCGTACTGTTGAAAAAGCAAGTCCTGAACCTGTTTATAACAATTCACCTTGAACATGAACCATTCCTAGTAATTCTGAAGTGTAACTACCAGGGTTTCAAGATAAAAATACACATGTAGTTAGTGTGTGTGACCAAATATTAACTTAAATTCAAAGGTACTTAAGTCAGTTAATAACGCTAAATAACACTTTAAGAATTTCCAGAACATGTGTTAATTAATTGACTTATCTTTGAATGTAGTTGATTACTATGCTATTTTCAACGCTTCCAAGAAAGAAAATGTTAATTTTCTTTAAGTATTATTATTATTATTATTATTATTATTATTATTATTATTATTATTATTATTATTATTATTATTATTATTATTATTATTATTATTATTATTATTATTATTGTTATTATTGTTATTATTATTATTATTGTTATTGTTATTATTATTATTATTGTTATTATTATTATTGTTGTTGTTGTTATTGACTGTACAGTTCAAATTACAAGTTGTGTACCGGAACATTGCAATTTATTATCTTTCCACATAGCATAGTACAAATTATAATGTATAGTGTAGTCATACTGTGTTTTATTTATCTTTGGTCTATCTACTAAGATAATGCTAATAAAAACTGTATATTTAAGCTAAATGAAGCTAAGCATGGGAATGAAGGAAAAATACAAATGCAAGCATATAAGCACAAAAACATAGTGAAGGCCTACTAGGTCCCACATGACTAATGGTGTCCTACCAGGGCACGCACCTAACGGAGGGTTAAGGAAGGCATATTTCAGGATTTGTCACTGTTAAACAGGAACTGATGATGTAAGTGATGATAGTTGCTGAAACATATCTTCCTTAATAAACCAGTTGAAGTAAGATCAACTAATTATACTGCTTGCAAAAGTTAAAGGCATGTGAACGCTGGCCAATGCTCAAGCAGATCGCTGTTGCCAAGCGTAGTGCATGTACCGGTAGTGGTTCTGTACATAGGAGCGTGTACCACAATCGGCAGTGCTGGTAGGAGGGGTAAGCTTAGGATTTGCTGGAGTCTGCAGTACGGCCCGCCTCCATATGCCTTTAACTTTTGTGAAGATTATAATAAACAGTGCACGCCACTGTCACAAACTCCAACAAGAAAATCAATGAGTTTACATATTTCTGTGTTTTAAACTGTAAACAATTTGAATACCTTTTCAGTCACTCATGCATCAAAATAATAGGATACATTTTTGCTGTAGAAGGAAACCAAAACATTCACTGAGCTAAATATGTAGTTTATGAGTAATGCAGAAGTTTGTTTATTGTAGGTGATCAACAGCCGGACAATATCTAGGCCTGATAAGTTGCGATCTATAGTTCAGAAAATAGCATTGCAAATCAACTGTAAACTTGGAGGATCCTTGTGGACCATAAGTATTCCTATGGTGAGTATTTTTCATATTCTAGCTGTTAGTATTTCATGATGTGCCAAGAAAGGGAGGAAATAATAATTAAAATCCAAGGTATGGCATGGCCAATGGATCTCTGGCTCTGATATTTCTCGATCATGTGGTGCGGTGTTATCAGTTCTTTAGCGGGAATTTCAAACAGGTTATCTAAACCATTTACACAACACATCGGTACTTCGTAAATTTATGTGGACAGTATGCATATAAATGATCACAGAATAGTAGAATATGGAGACAATTGTTATACAATTTACCTACCAGAAAAAACTAACAATATTGTATTATATTATACTAATTGAAATTGGTTGTTAAACAATTTGCATTTTAATCCAATGGAAAGATGCCGCAATCCTCGAAAATATTGACTTTGTCTTCATCACTGGAGCTGCTGCTGTTGTCACCTGGGCCGAATGAAATTGTCAGCTCTTCCACACAATTTTCCATTACGCCGTCAGCTTTCCTTGCTTTTCTTAAAAGTTTCCAGGTGTGATCCATGACATTCTTCCATTTGTCTGTTGTTAATGGTTCCATATCAGTAATTCAAAACGTTGTGTTTTATGTTTTGGAACATGACCCCTTACTTGTGCCCAAATCAATTCAATTGCATTGAATTGACAATGGTAGGGAGGGAGCCTGATGACGGTATGACCGTGAGCAGCAGTCTCATACGTTCAAAACCATGGCTTATGCAATTTTAAAACTTGAAAAAGTTCTGCTTTCGTCATTTCTGCACACACTTCAGGTATGTTCTCGAACCACTGCAGAATAACATTTTTTCTGTCGCTCATTGTCGGTGCTTTGTGTAACTGCACCAAGTGGTAAGGCGCATTGTCCATAACAATAATGGAGTTTGCACCAATGTTTGGCTGGAGGGATTCTTGGAACCAGCGCTTAAATGTGTTTCCATCCATTTCTTTGTGATAATCATGAGTGCTCTTTGATTTGAACAAGAACAAAACCACCTACATCACCAGCATAAAGCAGAGTCAATGTACTTCCTTTCTTAACTGGCACTTTCATTGTCCCTGCAAGAGTGTCATTAGTCAATGCCTTTGTATTTGTGTGTCCTGCATTTACCCACGCTTCACCAAGTCATACAACCTTTTTGGAATTGGTTTTAAGAATTTCCTGCAGAAATTTGCCATGCCAGCAACAATGTCACTTCTTTCCATCATAGCTTTCCTCCCAGAATACTTTTTAAATCGAAAACCAAGTTCTTTCAGCAATTTACTTAGGTTGCTTTTTCTGCCATCGAATAAGTCAGCTTCTTTCAGAGAACACAGCAGCTTCTCACGAGTAGGAAATTCCTTCCTCATGTGAACTGATACACATGCTGCCTAAATGCATCCTTTTGAAATGCATCAAGTGAAGTTTTAGGGTTGTTTTGGGGCTTTTGTTTTCTCGGAGTACTCAGAGCTGCAGATGGTGTATTAAAATCCACTGGGCACTTCTCCTTGGTTACACTCTTAAAGTAGTTTTTCCCACTTTCAAAGCGTCAGAAACTCTATCCAGCTCCATGGTAACAAGTAGAAGCATTGTCGTGTTCCTTCTCAAAGTACTCACATAGCTTGAATATAAATTCACGGCTGATTCTTTTTTCTTCGATTCTGACGAACCAGTAGCCATGTTATTACAATAACGATAGTAACATGAGAAACATTTAAATCTGAATTCACGCGTGCACATAAAAGCAAACAAACTTCAACTGCACAAAGATCAGAGGCAATTAAACCATGTGGTCCTTGTAAAACAGAGCTGGCAACATGGTGCTAGATTTGGAAGCCATGACTAGCAGTGAGGCCGCTGATCGGTGCTAGCAGAAAGTTTTAACACCCGGTGTGTTACTCGCTTACAGTATTGCCAATAGTAACAGCTACTGCCCGTACCAGATGTAACTGTAATATTCGAACATAATGGTGGTGTAACGAAGATATTGCATGAAAATAAAACCAAAACTTCAATTTCAATGTTTTAAACTTAATAAACATCATATACTTTCATTGTTAAGGTAATTTTGAAAATCTATTTTCTGAAGCTTATTACTATACATTGACAACATTAACCTCTCCCCTCCAACTCGTCAGAGCCAGAGATCCATTGGCCGTACAATAAGTCGATTAATAACACTAATCAACATTTACTGTAGAATTTCCCAGAACATGTTTTGGAGGCCCATTTTCCTCCATCATCAACCAGAGATGAACTGGTTCTCCCTGGTATGGCTGGTGATGTTTTTTGAGGTCTCCTCTGGTGGTGGTTCAAGGAACTTGAACATTATCTTTCTGGGAAATGTTGAAATTCAACATTGTTCCTATTTTGCAAAGTGAAGATTTGTTCCCACATGGATAGCTGTTGTTTTCCCCCTGGGTGTTTCAGAGGTTTTGGTTCTGGATTTACGTTGTGACTTTTTGCCCAAAAGTGGGTTGCAACTGCTGACTTGTCTTGTTTCTTTTTAATGCTTCTGAAATGTTCCTTGGATCTTGTTTCCAAATTTCTTTTGGTTTTTCCTATATAAACTGGATTACAGTCACTGCATTCAATTTGGTATTTACCAGATTTTTTATTAGGTGGGATGGTTGTGCTAGTAGATTTTTTATGTTGTAAGCGTGGTAGCTGAATGTTATGTTCTTTGAAAACTTGTTGAATTTATCAAAAGACCAAGGATGGTATGTGAATTTTTGAACATTTTTGTTTCTGTTGCCGTGTTGTAGCTTCTTTTAGTAACTTCTTTGTTTTTGCTAGTTTCATTTTTTTATCCACTAACAATTTGGGGAAGCCGTTTCTTTGTGCTATTTCAATGATTTTGTTATATTCTTCTTGGTATTCTTCTGTTGGAAGAGGGATTTTCACCTCTCTTTGTGTTAAACTATTGAGGGTTGCCTGCTTGTGACTTCTTGGGTTGTAAGCATTAGGTATTATGTAGATGTCTGTCTACGTTGGTTTTCTGTAAATGACAAAGTTTATTCTGTTCTTACTTTTGATTATTTTTAAATCCAAAAATGAAAGTTGTACATCCTTTTCTGCTTCCACAGTGAGCTTTTTTTCCTAGATATTCATGACTTTTAGTGTATCACTGATGTGTTTTTTTGGAACTATTGCAAAGATGTCGTCTACATATTGCTGTCAGAGTTTGAACATCCAAGGGAAACGTTTGGTGATCTTTATTTCTAATGCACTCATATAAATGTCTGCTAGGAAGGGTGAGAGGATTGCCCATTGCTAAAGCTGAAGTTTGTTCCAGTTCCAAACAAGATATTGTCAAACTAATTTTTTAAACTGCCTCGGTACAGAAAAATAGACATATTTGGTTACTCGACTGGTGAAGATCACTGAGCTAAAATTTAGTGGTGAGAGCTGAAAGAGAAGGGGGAAATTTTTATTTATACCAAACCATGAGTTTGATACTGTTTTTAATGGAACTAATGGAATGGGCTGTGCTATGAGACTCGTTTTCTATCTACAAGGTCGTGGTAACAGATGGAATGCATATATCAATGTTTCTTTATCACAATGTATTTATTTATTAACACTTCGATACTTTACACTCTCAGCACCATATTAAATACTTCAAAACCTTTACACTTTTTTAATTTAGTAGAATTTATGCTGGATGGAAGTTTGGTGAAAGTTCCATGTTCACATGCTACCAAAACACGTCTTATCACCTCGAACATATAGACGCTAGTAAACTATTTCTTGGCGTCGCTTTTGACACGACACATCGCCATTTTCGTCTTCATCCGCCATATTCATGTGCGCAAGTAGTTCTTTCTCGTTAGGGAAGTGATCCCAATTATCGTCTCCTGTTTTTATTATGGAACACAAGCAATTCTAATATTTATACACTTTTAACAAACATTTACATGAACGATTTTCTATTGGGCTCTTCTAATATTCTGTCTCAAGTTGATGGTTGATTCTGACTATGCTTGCAAGCATTAGCTAGTTTTTATTTATATCATCCATTATACAAATCAAATATTAAGAGAAAATGTTTGTTATAGTTTTATGATATACATAGATCTATTTTATGTAATTAGCATATACTCTTATTTTGATGTCTTTCTTTCTGCAGTCCAGGTTCATGATTTGTGGCATTGATGCATACCATGATCCATCAAAAAGGGGTAAAAGTGTTGCTGCTTTTGTGTGCTCCATGGATAAATCTTGCTCAAGGTGGTACAGTCGAGTAGCATACCAAGGGTCCAACCAAGAAATGATGGATGCTCTCAAACTGTGCTTCATGTCTGCCCTCCAGAAATTTTATGAGGTAACTAGAGTATTCATATTTCCATAAAAACCCTGATAACCTAGCATCTACAATGGGTGAGCCTTTTTTCAAATTGTCTCACTAGCCTGCCATGTCTGCTAATCTCCCTCCCTCCTTGTCTGCATTAAACTGTAGACATGAAAGACGGTGTATTTCCAGATCTGTATAGCGTTCCACTCTTAGAAGACAGTATGGAGTTAAATGGGACATCTCTGTCTCTATCTAGCACATACAAGTTGCCATTAACCGCATCCTTTTCTACCCTCGCGGTGTTGCCAGATTCCTAATAGCATGGTATAAATATTCATTTGTTATAAATTTCAGATTTGAACACATTATCCTATGCAGAATTTTTTTCTCTATCAGGTTATATCCTTTTTAGAGTCATTATACATTTCTATAGGCCCAAATTTCTTCAGAAAACGTTTTTTTCAATAGAAGTCCGATATTTCCTGTTTCTATACTCATCACGCACTAACAAACTGCTAGAATGCATCTATATTTTTTTCTTAGGTAGAGTATACCATAGTGCTACTACCTGCCCACTTTGAATTCTCTATGTTTACCCAGTTAAGTGTTATAATTTTTAAAATGAAATGTTTTCGGAAAATTTTATATCTGTGCACTGCAAAAGTTACGCAGTGTGAAACTTTTTTGTTATTGAGTTTACATCAGGGAACCAGCGAGAACAAATGTTGAGGAAGGTTGGAGAAAGTTTTTAAAATAAACCAAAAGGCAGTAACCTCTTTATTTTATCCAGTAAGGCAAACAAAAGGTATTCATCTATTCAGCGTCAGGCCTGACACAGAAGATAGTATAAGGAGCAGCACTAACATTAGTTCGAAAGAAGCCGTGTGTGTAACTGTGAGCTGTTATTGCGTTATTTGTTTAATATTTTTGTAAATATTTGTAGTTATGGAGGGGAAAGCTAGGAAGAGACGATATGTTGGTAAATTAAGTAAGGAACGCCAAATAATTATGAATGTTATTATTTATTTATGCCAACAAACTTACTGTTGGTGTTTTTAAACACACAAGCCGTGTGTGGGCAAAGTTTAAGAGGTAGAACTGGAACTTAAAAATTCAATGCCACAACTGGGATTTGAACCACAGACCTTCCGCTTGCCGGGCGGACGCTCTAACCACTGAGCTATTGTGACAAACTGCCAGAATAGAGCATCTGCCCGGCAAGTGGAAGGTCTGTGGTTCAAATCCCAGTTGTGGCATTGAATTTTTAAGTTCCAGTTCTACCTCTTAAACTTTGCCCACATACGGCTTGTGTGTTTAAAAACACCAACAGTAAGTTTGTTGGCATAAATAAATAATTACCATGTGAAGGTTATTTAATCCTGGGATATAAAGTACTTGCAATAGTAAGTCACCATTGGGGTAATTGTCTCTGATGTGAGACTGCCTTTGTGGTTTACCAGGAGAAATATGAACTGGCTTTAGAATTTAATGCCATTCTGGCAGTTTGTCACAATAGCTCAGTGGTTAGAGCGTCCGCCCGGCAAGCGGAGGGTCTGTGGTTCAAATCCCAGTTGTGGCATTGAATTTTTAAGTTCCAGTTCTACCTCTTAATTATGAATGTGTTATATTATTTTCGAAGCAAAATGCGTGTAAGGCAATAAAAGAAACAGCTAAGGCTATCGGGTGTTCAGAAGCAGTAGTGTGTATGATTAAAAAGGAACTAATGAAAGGACCTCTAAGAACGCCATCGAAAAAGAAAGCAAAAAGGGTGGGACTACACAAAACGATAGGTTAACGCAATATGATTGAATAGTGCAAGGTGGAGTGCGGCAAATTGTTCATTCTTTACAGTTTGCAAATATTCCACCCATGCTGAATATAATTTTGTCACGATTCAACAGTGATGAGACCGTACCAAATTTCTCAAGGGCCACTCTTAGTCGGTTCTTACATGATTTGGGGTTGGAATATGAAAGAAGGGGTAACAAGTGCATATTAATAGAAAGAGACGATATCGATATCATCAGATGGCGACATAAATATCTAAAAGACGTAAAAAGGTTTAGGGACCAGGGGGAATCAGTTGTTTATACAGACGAGTCATTTGTAAATTTAGGTCATACAGTAACAAAGGCATGGAGGGATAACAAAGTTAAAAGTGTCCGTCAAGCAGCAATTGAAGGACCAAGTGCAGGACTCCGGCCACCTCGAGTCGCTCGCGGAGAAAGATTCGCAACTAGTACATGTTGCAACACTGCGCTCCATTTAACGTGTACTGTCTTCTAAGGGTGAAACGCGCTTTAGATGAGTTAAGTTGGTTAACATGTGCTTTGTCCGGGAATACTAGTTATTAATACTTTATCACCACCACCACCAAACTATAAAAGGACAAGCTAGTGAAATAGTAGCAAATGTATTGAAATTTATGCGATATGAAGCCAGCAAAAATAATTTTGTAATTCCTGTGAATAAGGTTAATGAGTGTATTGCAACTGCAATGAGCATTTCCTGATCGACAGTTAAGAAAATAAAAAAGATAAGTGTACAAAGTGGCTCAGTTTCCTCGTTCAGTTCTCTAAAAGAAAACAAATACAGCCCCAAACAAACCTTTCTCTGATCTGGACAATTTTGATATTTGTAGTTTGTAAGGCTATAAATGAATTCTACCTCCATGAAAAGAGAGCTCCTATAGTGAAAGCTGTGTTGCATAAATTAGGAGAAACCATAGTTTATAAAGGCAAAGAACCAAGATTGCTCAAAGTGCTCAGGTGACATGCTAGATGGCATTGAGGAACTCACCCAATCACGTCGTGCTTAGTCCATGCCTATCAGTAGTGAGAATCGCTCCTAACGTAAGCATTGAATTAATGCCAGGGTTTTTACAGAAGGAATCTAACTCTAATAGTGTTTCAGTTCAAAGCAAGACCAAAAGTTTGTTTCATACTGTTGCAGCATTCGCTTTGAGATCAAAATGGGCAAAGACTTGGTTATAAAACCACCAGAAGACTGGTTCACAATAACCTGAGAATGAAAAGCAAAATATCCTACATTTTGGATGATAAGCATTTCTTACTATATTTATCAAGCTGGCGTATACACATTCCTGATCAGTTCCAATTTTACCTCTAAAACATTGCCCACACACGGCGTGTGTTTTCAAACACACCAACATTAAGTTTGTTGGCATAAATAAATAATAATTACCGTCTATTTAATCCTGGGACATAAAGTACTTACAATAGTAAGTCACCATTGGGGTAATTGTCTCTGATAGTAACTATAACTACAATATATATATATAGTAGCTATATAGTATGGTAACTACAAAACAAGAATGAACATGGTGCTAGCCAGTACAGTGATGTTGCTCTATTGGCACTGCCAGTTTTATGTGCAAGGCTGTTTCAGTAGACAAAGAAAGCCAAATCTTCAATCCTTGTCACCCTCTCGCTGGGCTACTAGCAACGTTGAGAGAGCAACATCAGTGCATTGGATAGGCCCATGTTCATTCTTGTTTTGTAGCTACTATAACCCCTCTATTCTTATTACATCCATCAGTATAACCCTTGCTCATACAGTAACAATAATATGACAAGGAATATTTCTCCATGGTTTGCTGTGTGTGACCAACAGAAGTCACAGCCTCTGCTCAGTTCAGTCAGTGAGCCACTAGCAGAAAGTTGTGGTTTTTTAGATCCATCCTCCTACTGGATTATCGTATTCCATTAATTAGACAAGTTGTTGTTTTGCAGGTGAATCATCAATTCCCAGAACGAGTAATTGTGTTCCGAGATGGTGTGGGAGATGGTCAACTGACAGTCTCGAGGGAGCATGAAGTACCTCAAATTTTAAGTTGTTTTGATCAGTTAGGAGGTAGTGTTAAACCATCACTAACTGTTATTGTGTGTCAAAAGAGAATAAACACACGCATTTTTGCACAGGTAAGATTTATTTTTTATTATATATTCGTGATAAAGCATTTGATAATTTCAAAGACGTAAATTAAACAAAAGAAAGATGAGTGAAGATAGCAGTAAAGCAAGTACCACAAATACCAAATTGATATTGAACTATTGCTCATATCTTGATGGCAAAACTTAGGTTGAAGCAAATAAGAGAAATAAAGGAATCAAATAACACTGATTTGGTATTTGTAACATTAACTTCATATGAATATCAGAATAGGTTTCTAGGAAAATTGCCGACTGGCAGACAGTGGTGGTTCGCAGTCAAAATTTTAGGGTAGGCAAAGTGTAACAGTAACAACAACAAACAACAACAATAATAGTAATAATAATAATAATAATAAACCCCGTTTATCCGAAATATAGGCGCATTGCGGATAACGCAAACATATTGTTTGGTTGTTTAATAAGAGCAGACTGAATGAGTGTGACTTACAGACGAATTACGGCCAAAACTAAAATCACGAGTGTCGGTAGACTTTTCCAGGGGGGGGGGGGGGGGGCACATGTTGGAAATTTGCAATCATATAATATTAAATCATTATTTTACTGTCAAAATTTATAGTATTTGTTGCAGATAACTGTATTAATTTGTGCTAAACAAAAATTTTTATTTACATCAAAATTAAAATAATGGTTTAAAAGTTAGTAACTGACTGCACATTAAGTTCACCAACTTCCAAGGGGGGACCGTGGCCCCCCTCGCCCTCGTTTTGCGACGCACATGACTAAAATAGATTAAGATATTGAAAAATTGTCTGACTGCAGATTTGTGTTAAATAGCTAAAACACTCCTCTTTTCATTATCAGTGCGCCGCGAAAGCGAAATTTGTAATAGTTCACTAATTAAGTCGGTCATACTGGTATTACACAGAGATAACGACAGATTCAGATCTCTGAGATCTTAGTTCGTGGAGTATGGCTGTTCGGAAAATGTCGCATAAATTCGGGTTTGGGCAGGCAAGTGATCGGACTGCTGGCAGACGCGTCTACGCATGCTCGGAGTGCATATACAGACCGAAAGTTTCCTTATCCCTGTTCAAGGGCCTTGTACTGAGGAAATGGGGCCGTGCAGCTCTCCACTACCCAGGTTCCATGCGTATCATTTCTGCCGCGCAGCACAGTTTTGATGAATCGGAATTGAGATTAAAGGATTTGACCATGCGCTGGTCATTATAACCGAGAAAACTTTTCTTGAACTGCAATTTAGGGGAAAATGACGGTTCAAATGATAAAATGCAGAATCATAGTTAAACATTATTTGTTGATGTATTACGATAGGGTAGGCAATGCCTACCCTGAGGAGCCGCGCCTGCTGGCAGAAACAACTGTAGCCCCTTCAGCGTATGCTTGTAAACATCCAATAGGATGATGAATTTGCTGAGATCACTTAATATCACAATGTAAAAGTTCACATTATAACAGAACTTTTACTTTCTCTACTACTTACCTATAATAAGTAGGGGAAGTATTGTATTCCACTCAAAATTTAACACCTAGATTTTCACAGTAAACATGTGTGCGTGCATGTATGTATGTAGTGTGACAAAGACGACAAAAGTCCAGTTCAATTACTTTTTTCTCACTTTATTTTCTTCCAGAATGTTTGCACAAATACACAGTTCTCTTTTACTGTCTCTTTCTCTCAAACACTGACAATGCAATCACTCAACACTCATAACTGCTTTGCTATCTTCCTTCATGATGCGACGAGATGCAGCTCACACACACATGCTCAAATTGAGAACTGACTGACTCATGTCTGTAACTTGCTCAATCTGCTTATTGCTCTGCCTCCTTATATAGTGAGAATGACGTAACATGACCTTTCTCGAACTTCTACAAATACGCCACCTACTAGACTTTTCTTAAATAATCTGGAAAACCCCTTTTGGTTCTGCCGTTGTGATTGTTGTCACGTGTTTGCTAGCTTGAGGCAGCCTGACCTTGAGCATCTGATACATGTACCGCCAGTGAGGTTGAGCAGTGCTGCCTTGACCATCCTTTGTTGTGCGCCCTGGCTGGTGTCATAGTACCATGAGAGAGTAAAAGAACATAAACACTGGTTCACAACCAGTTGAAATATTTGTATTCAAATGGGAGTGTTCACAACTATGGAAGACTTTCCCGGACCCCAGAAACTGGAAAAAAGACTTGGCCAAGTTTTAACTTTCTCTTTCTTGTTGCTGGGCATTGCATGTTAGATTCATGTTGTACATACTATTCAAGGTGGCCATGCCATGAAACAGCTGCTAGAGTTCTCTCTAGTCACAAGCTATAAAAAATATCATTGATCAGTTAGAAACAAATGAAAGTAATTGTTTACAAAATCGGCCACTCGAGAAAACGAATGAAATATAGTGCAATGGATGCAGTTTTTATTGCTGATTACAATTTTGAAAGTTTTATTTGGTGATCAAGGTTAGTTTTTGATTTATAAGCAAATTCCGTACGTGCAATGCAGCTGTTTTATTTTGCATATGCAGTGGATATTTAGCAAATAAATGTTTAAAAACGTGTATAATGAATGCTAGAATGATTGATTAATGTATTTACGTTGAAATTGTTATTGCTGATTATGATTCAGAAAGTTTTATTTGGTGGAATAGCTTCGTTTTCATTTTGCCTGTGTTAGGCTAGGTTTAGTGTGTGTATATGAGTGGGGTAACAGGGTCCTGTGTTATCGAAATTTTGCCCAGGTTAGGTTAGGTTAGGTTAGTGTATGTATATGATTGAGGTAACAGGGTCCTATGTTATCCAAATATTTACAACTTGGACAGTGTTTATGCAGATAGCCTGAGGAGACCACACAATTTATTTTCAATAACCTTTTGTGTAGCAAGATCCATTTCTGAATTACCTAGTGTTATTGTTTTGAATTTTTCAGTGCTATTGTCACTTTTGAAGTAGTCATATTATTCAATTGCCTCTGTGATGGAAAGAGTATGAAAGTTTAAGGCCATTGTGTAACAGGATAGTTTTAACATCTGGCCGTCACTTTCGGTTTCCTCTAATCCACCCTGTAATTATAGTAAAATTTGTAATGAAAGTACTTCTGCAAAGGTTTATTTCAATTAAAGAATTAGGTAGAAAAATAAACTTTCATAGAAATAGTCTGTGGCAGTTATGTAAAAAAGTAAAAAGTGACAATTGCAATACATTTTTGGTCATAAAACTATCTAAATACAACAATTTTTGTCTAAGTGGAAAAAAATTGTATTTTAGATAGTTTTATGGCCAAAAATGTATTGTAATTGCCACTTTTTACTTTCTCTATACATATAGAAAGAGGGGGGGAATATTGTGTTCGAACCAAAATTCTTATTTTGTGATTCCACCAGAAATATATGTTTCAAGAGCCCCTAAATCCAAAAAAAGATTTTTAAAAAAAAGTTCTTCAAAATTCTAAGGCTTTCACGGCCGGTGTCAATACTAGATGCAATAATATTAACCGGGCTTGTGGGCCGTGGTCTATTGGGTTCCTTCTTCCCAAACGTTTCGTCTGCGACTACGGCAGACATCTTCAGTGGCGGCGAGGTCGAAGTTTCCTAGTGGAGATCTCAGCACCGACTGTGCTGGTCACCACCAGAGGTGCGGTATTTATGTCGGTGGCTGGAGGGGAAGTACGTTGTGATAGGTCCGGGTGGCCAGTGGGCTGGACTTGTACCAGTGGAGTACTACAAGGGGCTGGCGTCTGATTGGCTGGAGAGGGGTTCTGGATTTTTGTTTTTGTTAACGCTGTTTGCCATATTCTGTTGAGTTTAAGTCCTTCTTCTTTGCGATTGATATTATTTTTGTGCTTGTGTATTTCAATGGCTTCACGGAATAAGCGAGAATAGTAGTGGGATGTAGATGCCAGAATATCTGTGTTACCATATTGGATGATGTGTTCCCCTTCTTCGAGTATGGCATGTTCAGCAATTGCTGATTTTTCAGTTTGACCCAAGCGACAATTTCTTCTGTGTTCTTCAATGCGGGTTTTTATACTACGTTGTGTGGTTCCGATGTATACCTTGCCACATGAACAAGGTATTCTATATACTCCTGCGGTGGATAGAGGATCCCTGGGGTCTTTGGCGGAACGGAGTATGTTACAAATCTGTTTAGTGGGCTTGTAGACGGTGTCAATGTTGTGGCGTTTAAGTAGTTTGCCTATGCGGTCTGTGACTGATCTGATGTACGGTAAAAAGGCCTTGCCCTTCCTATTGTTTGCGGCTGTTTCTGTGATGTTGGGACCTTTACTAGGAACATCACAGAAACAGCCGCAAACAATAGGAAGGGCAAGGCCTTTTTACCGTACATCAGATCAGTCACAGACCGCATAGGCAAACTACTTAAACGCCACAACATTGACACCGTCTACAAGCCCACTAAACAGATTTGTAACATACTCCGTTCCGCCAAAGACCCCAGGGATCCTCTATCCACCGCAGGAGTATATAGAATACCTTGTTCATGTGGCAAGGTATACATCGGAACCACACAACGTAGTATAAAAACCCGCATTGAAGAACACAGAAGAATTTGTCGCTTGGGTCAAACTGAAAAATCAGCAATTGCTGAACATGCCATACTCGAAGAAGGGGAACACATCATCCAATATGGTAACACAGATATTCTGGCATCTACATCCCACTACTATTCTCGCTTATTCCGTGAAGCCATTGAAATACACAAGCACAAAAATAATATCAATCGCAAAGAAGAAGGACTTAAACTCAACAGAATATGGCAAACAGCGTTAACAAAAACAAAAATCCAGAACCCCTCTCCAGCCAATCAGACGCCAGCCCCTTGTAGTACTCCACTGGTACAAGTCCAGCCCACTGGCCACCCGGACCTATCACAACGTACTTCCCCTCCAGCCACCGACATAAATACCGCACCTCTGGTGGTGACCAGCACAGTCGGTGCTGAGATCTCCACTAGGAAACTTCGACCTCGCCGCCACTGAAGATGTCTGCCGTAGTCGCAGACGAAACGTTTGGGAAGAAGGAACCCAATAGACCACGGCCCACAAGCCCGGTTAATATTATTGCATCTAGTAAAAAAAGTTCTGTGTGTACGCATGGGCATGCACATGGTGCATCAGCATAACTCCAAAATAAACAGTTGTATTTAATTTAATTTAAAAGGTGAGTTAATTAATAACACTGAACAACACTTACAACATATTTTAAGAGGTAGAACTGGAACTTAAAAATTCAATGCCACAACTGGGATTTGAACCACAGACCTTCCGCTTGCCGGGCGGACGCTCTAACCACTGAGCTATTGTGACAAACTGCCAGAATGGCATTAAATTCTCAAGCCAGTTCGTAGAAAAATAAACTGGCTTGAGAATTTAATGCCATTCTGGCAGTTTGTCACAATAGCTCAGTGGTTAGAGCGTCCGCCCGACAAGCGGAAGGTCTGTGGTTCAAATCCCAGTTGTGGCATTGAATTTTTAAGTTCCAGTTCTACCTCTTAAAACTTTGCCCACACACGGCTTGTGTGTTTAAAAACACCAACAGTAAGTTTGTTGGCATAAATAAATAATAATTACCATGTGAAGGTTATTTAATCCTGGGATATAAAGTACTTGCAATAGTAAGTCACCATTGGGGTAATTGTCTCTGATGTGAGACTGCCTTTGTGGTTTACCAGGAGAAATACGAACTGGCTTGAGAATTTAATGCCATTCTGGCAGTTTGTCACAATAGCTCAGTGGTTAGAGCGTCCGCCCGGCAAGCGGAAGGTCTGTGGTTCAAATCCCAGTTGTGGCATTGAATTTTTAAGTTCCAGTTCTACCTCTTAAAACTTTGCCCACACACGGCTTGTGTGTTTAAAAACACCAACAGTAAGTTTGTTGGCATAAATAAATAATACTTACAACATATTTTTCCGGGACGCATTTCGAAGGCTAACTTTCCTCCATTATCAACCGGACAATAACAGGTTTCCATGGTGTTTCATGGTGCAGATGGTGATGCTTCTTCTGGTGTTTCTTCTGGTGGCGGTTCAATGAACTTACTGAAAATGTCTCTTTGAGGAATGTCGAAATTAAATACTCGGTTTCTATTTTTTAAAATAAAGATTTGTTCCCATGTGGACAGTTCTTGTTTTCCGGTTATGTGTTTGAGAAGTTTCGGTTCTAGCTTTATGTCATGATTTTTTGTCCAAAAGTGAAATGCAACCGCTGATTTTTCTAATTGTTTACTCTTAATGTTTCTAACGTGTTCCTTGGATCTAATTTCTAAATTTCTTTTGGTTTTTCCTATGTATATTTCATTACAATCACTGCATTCAATTTGGTATGTGCCAAATTTTTTGTTAGGTGGAATAACATCTTTGATGTTTGAAAGTAGTAGGTTTTTTATGGATTAATGGTTTACTGCTGCTAGCTCAATGTTGTATTCCTTGAACACTTTTTTAAATTTATCAAAGGCCCATGGGATTTGCTCCTGCACAGCATTGGCAGTCTTCTTGTGTTGCAAACCGCCTATCATGTACTGGTTTGTTTACCTTTTGTTGGTGACAAAACCTACAGGGTGAAAGGTTAGGAGAGTATGGTGGGTGCTCTAATTCTTCATATCCCCAGCATTGCATATCACATCCACCATTGAACTTCCATCACTGCACACTGATAGGTCGTCCCTAGCGTTGCTGTAAACAGTTGCCACATGTGCTCACTGAAACTTACCTGCCCACCATGCTACTGTGTGGTATGGGAGAGCATTATACTAGGATTACAATAAGCTTAATTTAACGTGACTTAACACGACGAAATGTAATGGGAAAGTGTAACACATACTGTAAATGGAGCTATTTAGGGTAAACTTAAGTGACTTAACTTAATGTGGCGTAACATAAGAGTTTGGCAGTGCCAAACTTTTCATACATGTTACATCAAGTTCGGAGGTCACATGATTAGTTTGAACCAGTCAGCAAGTAGTGCCATGTAGGAATAAATTGTACTTCTCTGTTCCTTTGTTTAGCTCCATAAGTAGCTTATGGCATTTCCATACTACTTTATACATTGTTTAAAACTACTTTTACTTCACATTTTTATATTCTCTTTTCATTTTTGGAAAATAGCACGTCTGATTAGAAAAAGAGCTGCTTCCAATACCTGCCATGTCTGCCAAGTAGCAGATTAACCAGTCAGAACCATTCCAGTTAAGTGCATCCTAATAACCCTTCTAGTTTCTTACTTTATGTTATGTCCCATCTTCTTAAGTCACATTACATTAAGTTCACCCTAATTGTGGCATTATTCCCAAGGGCTTCTGCCAATTCACTATGGTATTCTCTCACATTTCTATCTCGGAGAACAGCTATTTTGAAGTATGTGCACTGTTCAACACAAGTTACTTCAATCTCGCACAATGCTCGCCACACAGCTAATCTCACAGCGCTCTCTGCTGCTACCAGCAATCACAGAGCCATCTATTATTTTCTCTACTGAGTAGGGAAAGTATTGTATTCCACCCAAAAATTTGATGTCAAGATTTCACCGAGAATATATGTTTTGAGATCCCCTGAATCCAAAGAAAGCATTTTTAGAAAACGTCCGTCCGTCCGTCCGTGCGTGCGTGCGTGCGGGTGTGGGTGTGGGTGTGGGTGGGTGGGTGTGCGCGCGCGCGCCTGTCTGTCTGTGGACAGCATAACTCAAAAACGAAAAGTAGGTTAAAAACCAAAGTTGGTATTTAAGTTTAATGTCTTTCAGGGATGCGACACGAAGGTTTTCAAGAAAATAGCCCCACCCTAAACTACCCTTTATGTGGAAAATTTTTATTTTCTTGAAAATGACTGACGCTTTTGATTAAAATGTCATATGTTTGAGATATTTTTATGACAAATGAATAGTATAATTTGAATTTTCTGGCTTTAGCCCCTGCAGTTGTATTTACTCTGGATGACTTTTGCATAACTGGTAAACCATTTCGGAGATATTCCTTGTTATGTGTGTGAATTTCGGAAAACAAAACTTTCGTGAAATGGATCATCGTTCATCTTTTATATGTTAAGCATGCAAAGAGAAAGGAATCTCAAAGCTTTAAAAGATTTGACTATCGCTCAAAGCCTACGGTATTCTAATATTCCTGTTGCACCTACAAGGAAATAAGCAATAAGATAATTTGATCAAATGTTTATCTCAACTAACATGAAGACATAGGAATAAGAGTTTGTAAGAATGGTTAGTACAAGAGTAGAGAAAGTCATGTGCATGCAACAAATCAGATTTTTTTAATACATACTATGTCTGCATGGCTTCCACACGACAGTTTGTGGTTCATTCACAGGTCTGCAAGAAAAAGAATTCTTATAGTGACTTTTGCCTCAACCCTTGTATATGCTATGCTATATGTTACATGCAATAAAGCCAGGCATAATTGACTAACTTGTCATGTTATCTTATCCCTAGTGACTGGTGATGAATAATTGTATTCTTGATATCTACAGTAACGAATGTGCTCACTTTGAATTGGCAAATATATGCTGTGCTTATTGTAACATGTTCCTGTAGTAAGCAATTCTGCAGTTTCATATTCCTTGTGATAAGTCTCATCAGTATGTCACACACAGCATTGCTCTCTTGCCATAGGTTGTCATTGCTCTGTTCTTCACTGGGCACCACTTCGACACACTAACTTGCTTGCTTGCTGATCCCTGTATTACACCATAAAAATGTAACCCTGTGGCACAACAACCATTCGGGCCAAGGCCTACCACCTGACCGTGGTGTCTCCCACCTCTGCCCACCACAGGCGTCATGAGTGGGGTGCAGTACTGGAGCTGGGATGTGGTCAGCATCCCAGTCCCTCCCAGCCGTTATGTGGTTCTCAAACAGGGCCCACTGCTTTTCAATCAAGTAGCTTCTCAATTTGCCCCTCTGAGGCTGAGTGCACCCCTGACCAGACCTCCCAACGGGGAAAAATCCCATTCCGGTACCGGGGATCAAACATGGCTCCCCATGCCAGAGTGAGGCATGTTACCACTGCACTAGGGGTAGTGCACCATAAAGACATTAATTTCCAGGCCTAATTTTTTTCACCTTTCGTTTTGTACAAGCAGAAGTTTTACATTTGTTAATCTGAGAGAATAACTGCTTGATGAAAATGTGAAATTCCATACAAAAGATTTTGTAGGGCCATTCAAATTGCTTCAATTTCTCGATCAAAGTTTGTAGTTCCATTACTTAAAGATTTGTAATAGGAAAAGAGGTGACACGTGACTGCAGCACCTGCTCCATCTCGGTTTGATATCAATGATCCATCAGTATAAATATGGAGCCATTCGTGTTCTGGAAATCTAGTATGGATTGTCTCTAATGCCAATAATTTTAGAACACTAGTTGGAGTATCACTTTTCTTAACTTCTTCTGTCAGGTGTAAATAATATGTGATGTCTAATGTTTGTGTCAGATTGACTTTATTTATGAAGTTTTCCTTTGAATTAGGAAGGTATACATTCTGAGTCTTAAGTGTATGTGTAAAATTTCTCTTGTTCCATGTATTGATTGGGAGTCTGATCAATAAGGCCCGGATTCTTAGTTTTTTAACTATTTTACTCCTTGATAGTTAACTGCAGAGGTTTAATTTTATTATCTGTTTCATGATCATCGGAGCCAAATACTTGAATCTTATGAAACCTAAAAATGGCTAAATGAGACTTTAAAACCTAAAAGAGGCTAAATCTCCTATTTATTTTAAAATGAAAAAAAAAAAAAAAATACAACTATTTTAAAATGGGGAAAATGAAATGTTTATGAAATTATGAATAGACTTTGACTGTTACATCTTTGCTACGTCTTTTCACTTATGTATGCTTAGAGGAGTATTGAAAACAATGCAAGAGGCAAGTGACTTGCATTTTGCTGTGTGGGACCAAGCTCTGTATTGTTGCAAGCAAGCAGTGTGGGGATTGTTGTCGAGGGGAAAGGGGCATTAGCAGAACCCGCCATAAACTCAAACCAATCAGTTTAAAAACAGTATCCGTTGTGTTCAGTCTACTATCGTGTTATGTTAATGCATACAATTACTACATCGTTAGAAGTCAATTTTCCTTAGATTAAGCAAGTAATTTAAGGAGCCAGTGTCATGCCTAAAGTCAGCTCATCTCGAAGGTGGTTGATTCGTCAGTGGCTAGGTAATGATCCGAACTTCACCACAAATGGCAAAGTAATATTTTGCCAAATCTGCCAAAAGCGAAAGAAACAATGCCCACAGACACAAAAGCTTGAACAAATATGAACACCTTCTATACTGCACAGATAAAGTCGCATTAAGCGGCTAGGTGCTGTGCAGATAAACATACCGTATGGGATAACCTGTGCAACCTGTTTTCGAATGCTGGAATGCAGGTAAGGATTAAGCACCTGTTATAATGCACATAGCGTATAAACTATAATTTTATTTACATATTTTCCAGGTGCCCTCTAGCCAAAAATGGCATTTTGAGCAGCACAAAGGATCTACAGGACATATCAGCAACACTGCTATAAAAAAGAGGACAATTAATAATAAAATTAATAAAAAATAATATAAAAACTATTTCAGGAGGTTAAAGAACTAAAAAAAACTTTTTCAAGATACAAAAATAACTAAAACGTTAATTTTAAGAACCTAAAAATCCGGGCCCTACTGATCAACTTCTCATGTTGAATAAGAGCTGCTTTTTCTATTTCATATTCAATGAGGTATTGGTTGGTTAGTATTTCCACAGGTAGTATTAGTATGGTTTTGATAGCACCTGTAATTAGTCTCAGACTTTGGTTTTGAAAGATTTGAAATTTTTTTGTCTTTGCTGTTACAAGCACTTCGCTGCAGTAAGTAAATAATGGCTTTATATATACCGTGTATGTCATGTTAAGAGTTGCTCTGGAATATCCCCACTTCATTCCTGTTACACGTTTTAACAGTGACAGGCACCTTTCTGCTCTTTGTATTACATTTTCTATTTGTTGGAGCCATGTAAGTTTGGTATCAAATATAACTCCCAAATATTTTGCTTCCTTTGTTTCTGGTAATTGTTGGCCCAAAAATTTTATTTTTATTTATAGTGGCTTTTTTCCTTAGAGAAAAGATTTGATAGTTTGATTTTGTTGTATTATCAGTGATTAAATTTTCTTTGGTCCACTTTTGTAGGTTGGTTAAGGGTTGTTGATTTCTGCAAATGTTTATCTAACCTAACATGAATATAGAGGAATAAGAGTTTGTAAGAATGCTTAGCCCAAGAATAGAGAAAGTCATGTGAATGCAACCCATCAAATTTTTTCTTCTAACAATGCCCATAAGGTCTATCTTTTGACTGGCATCTAATTCTCAGAATCCTGTGAACATCTCTCTCTTCCTGGGAACACGTATCACCTACACCATTTACTGTAAGTTTGTGCCTAATTTCACCTAGCCAATTGTTTGAGTGAATACATTTTGCTTGTACTTTAAGCAGTCTGGTAATTGATGAAGTTTAACCCAATGTTGGAGCACTCTTTCCTTAACCATCCGTTGTATTCTCACTGATAATTCTATATAGCTCCTTCCACCACAAAGTTACATGGAACTCTTAAAATCAATGCAGAACATTTTCAGTAATAACATGCCCATGTTTTCCCAACGTTCCTCTGCACTCCAGCCATCTAGACTCCTCTAAAGCCCTCGCTTCAAGTTATCCATTGTGTCAATTCCTGTGTAATACTGTTTTTTCTTATTGGCAGAGTAAGGTTTAAGAGGAATTATTGTAATTTTTTAATTTTGTTATATCTCACACTTGCTTGCATAAACCCTTGTTTTCTGAAAATTATTTCAGATTTAGTAGACTTCAAAGTGTTTTTTTGTGATTGAAATAATGATATTTTTATTTGATACAGGTGTTGTTCTAACTTGGGCAACTGTTACAAAATGTAAAATGATAAATGAAACTTATACATTATTAATGAAATAATTGAACACATGCTTTAGTGAGCCTATAGTGGATTTACAACTAACAGCTCTGATTGGTTGCAGTTAAATTCAACGGATCTCCAGAATCCAAGCCCAGGAACTGTTGTTGACCACACGATAACCCGCAGGACAATGTATGATTACTTCTTAGTATCACAGAATGTTCGTCAGGTAAGAGTAATATTAAACCACCTTATTTTGAGTTATTCACAGAAAGCTTACTGTCATCTGGTAACATTTGTTGTGTTTAATCTTTTTTGTATTGCAGGACTTCAGTCACTACAATTGTTCTGTCATCATACTTTCAGTATTTACGAAAACCTATTCTCAGGGAAGCGCCATGTTCTTTAAGTGGGTTGAAACCTAACTTTTTTTTTCTTTTAGTAATGCAGATTTATTTTGATATATTTCTCTCATGTTGGTCAATTATTAGCAGTAAGAAAAGTTTTGATAATGTTACATTGTACTCCATTTGAATGCTGGTATATCTCCTCCCTCTTGCATACACAACTAATGCTTAAGCTTACTGAAGTTGTTTTGCTTCTTGCATTGTTTGTGCACTTATGAAAATGTTATGATACGCACCTGTCAGATGGTTACTTATTGTACAGTTTGGCAACATTGCACTATAATTCCGAATTTATTGCTTGTTGTCAAACACTATAACCAGAGCTCTAATTTTGATAATATGATGCTTCATACTGGGCAGTAGGATTATAGTTGCATTGATGAGCTGTCTTAAGAAGTAGTTATTACTGCTGTGACAAGTTACAGTCGGTGGGCACGTTATTGAGATAGAAAATTTCCCGCAAAGATGGTGCATCTGGGAAGTTGCCCGTGATACTTTCAGCATTTCTTCCTTGTATGGTATAGTCTGAGATTTAACTTGTCAGATCCAAAAAAGAAAGAGACAAAACACTTCCCTCTGGTTTTCTCTCTCTTTACGGTGATGGGTATTTGCAAAGTACATGTAGCCATTTAACAGACTGATCTACCAAAATTATAGACACAAAAATTAATCATTTAAAAGGAATTTAAAACTAATAATAATTAGAGCAATAATTTTCAATAAAAAAATGAATAGAGAAAACAAATGCAAAAAGGGGATAACCATATGAGTTTAAAAAGCTGAATAGTTTTAACAGTTTTGGTAGCGTCGTTTTAGTTTAGTGCAAGCACACACTCTTAGTAATCTGCTAGTCGACATGAAAGCATTGTGTTCCTTGGAGACGTCTGAGTACATGAAATATAAAAAATAAACAGCCACAAATTTGAAATACCAGAGTCTAGCATATATTAAAGTGCGTAAATGTCAGCACAGTTTCATTTGGCTGGCAAATTATTTTATAATCGACATACATTGGTTGGTAACGTGCCAGTGCAAATAGTAAAAAGATTGAAACTTTTATTAAAAGGCATTATAGAATTAGTGTCACCATTTCTAAACAAAATCCACACATATCCAGGGAGACAAATCTCACAGCTTTATCGGCAGAAAAATACTAAATCTAAGGACTTTGAGGCATTATTAGGCAGCATAAAGCATTATTACTTCAAACTGTGTTATCAGTGTGTGACCTACACAAAAAAACTAATTCATCATATCATCACATCTCATCTAAATAGTGTAACGGTGTTGAAGCCACTTGTAACAACGTTGGGTGCCACTTTTGTGACGTTCCTTTTCTGTCACATGAAATGCCGTGCTAGCTCATCCGGTGCAGTAGCTGCCTCTCCGCTGTGCGCCGCTGCGTTGATCTTGATTGGGATTAGGTAGGCATGAGTGGGATATTTCTCAGGCGCGAGGTTAGATGACAAACACAACACAGACGTTTACTAATTTTATTCTTCACCACTTCTTTGCCTCGAAGTTCCTGCGCAGTTCCTGTGGTGCTGCCGGGGAAGCCATTGGCTCTGGGGGGGGGGGGCTCTGCATAGTGGGGTGCGATGTTGGTTGCAGCACGGCCGGGGCGTGGCCTTCCCCGGAAAATATTATTACAATTGTTTGGTTTTTTGGTGACAACTTGGAAGTAATTGCTATAATTGCCACCCTGGAATCTGAGAGAATAACTGCTTGATGAGAATGTGAAATTCTATACAAAAGATTTTGTAGGGCCATTCGAATTGCTTCAATTTCTCCATCAAAGTTGGTGTTACCCAGGGAACACCACGTGGAGGTGGACTACATTGTTCTCCTGTTATATTAAAAGTTGCTTAGTTTATTGTGGGGAACCAGAATGACAAGCAACAGAAAGTGGAACCCTCTTAGGCTGGAAATTGCATTTAGACTTCAAATCAACAACTACGGGTGGCGGTATTGGCACAATTTATATTGTAATCACTCGAAGGCAATTATTAGATGGACTTGTTCTGCACATGCAAAGACTTTCAAGACACTGGTAGGAATGCATCAATTCATCAAATAGAAAAAAATTAACATGGTTTCATTTAAAGTTCTTAAGTTGGGCCTCGTGGGCCCCATGAAAGTATTTTCCATATCACAATTTGGAAGGCCCTGCTCCTATAAGATTTGGAATTCTTGGTGTTTGGTTTTTTCTACTCATTTAATTCACCTGTGAGACTTTATATGGACCTCTCTGTATATTACCATGTCATGTATCCAGGTATGCCGGGAGTGTCTGGAGACCACCTAGGATATGTTCTTGAATTACATAGTGCTATCATTAAAAATAAACTGCTGTGGAATAGATTTACAATTGTATCAAACAATGCAGAAGTTAAACTGTCACACAGATGCACTTACAGCATCTAAAATACACACAGATAAATAGATTCATTGAATCCTTTTAATTTGGGTTACCCTACAAGATCAGATTTAAATCTTGGTTGGCAGCCTTCTTGGCTGCATGCATGCACACTTTTGTTTAGTGATACGTATTGTCTGATTGGCACTCAGTTTGTTTATATTTATGGTATGTAAATTATTCACAGCTAATGCAGTTTGGTTTAATTAGAAAGTCTGTGGCAATAAATATTTGCTGGAAAGGGCAAAAAATAGTTTGTGAAATGTTATAATATATAACCTCATATACTTATGTTAAAACCAAACATTCAAACAGTGGTTCCTGAGTGTCCTCGGGGCGTGGCGGTTGCGGCCTTCGGGTTGATTGCAGGACGTGGTTGTCTGGTAGAGCATTTGAGCAGAGTTGGGGTGTGTTCTTCACCACTCTGTCCTCTGTGTGATCTGCGGGAGGAGATGGACCGAGACCGCCTTCAAGTGTGCCCGACCGCTTCTGGTGCCCCGTCCATTGGTGGGGGGTGTTGGAGAGCGGGAGGATTGATGACTTCATTGTCAGAGGTCCGGCATTGGCTGACAATATACTTATGTTAAATTAAAAATCATTAAAAATCAAATTTAAATTAAAAAGCATAGCATTCAATATACAACTCATACAATTTTCTGTGACTGAAATGGAAATGCCACATATTGCATTCACACGATTTTGTCAACTCGGTTTTCTTTTTGGAAACATAATCACATTTCTTTCTTTACTTGCCCTTCAAAATACAATTCATACGATTTTCTATGACTTAAATAGAAATGCAACAAATTTCACTCACGCTATTTCTTTACACACTTTTGTTTTAGAAAACACAGTCACATGTATCTGTCCATTTTATTATACAGTGTAACATTTACATGGTTTTCTCTACTTGCTTTTCTTTTAGGTAATAAATTCACTTACCTTTCCTTACTCACCCTTCAGCATACAATTCATACCATTTTCTATGACAAATAGAAATGCAATGCCACATATTAAATTCATATGTAGAATTTTCAGATGGATGCAATACTTTCCTTTCTATACAGTAATGTATGTGTGTGTATATATATATTGACTCAGGGGTCTCTGTCTAGGGGATATGTGAATGGCGACCACAAGGTACCCAAGCTGAGCAGAACATTACTTCCACTTACTGGTGTTTTGCTCCTCACTGTAACTTTTCTGTCTGACCTTACCTTGATCATCTCTTGTTCTCTTCCAACCCCGATGCTATTAGGGTTCCCAAGGGCTAGGGAGTCTTTATTTTTCCAACCTCTCCATTTCTCTATAAAACCTTAACCCCTAACATGCTGACCTGTCATGGCATGTAATACGTCCTGTGATTGGTGATCAGAGGATGTGGTCGGTGAATTTCTTTTGATAACTCTCCCGGTCAGGTCGGTGAGACCCGTAAACGAACGACAGGTGTGGTCCTCCAGACATTCTGGGGGTTGTGAGAGAGCGATGTGACCACCAAAACACAAAAATATGGTGCTCTCTAAAAAGCAGTTACTATTACTGCTATTGCTCTCTTCAATATCATCAGTGAAAAATATTGGAGAGCAAGAGGATTAATGACTTGATTGTCAGAAATCCAGCATTAGCTAATAATAATCATAATAATCATAATAATAATCATAATAATAATAATAATAATCATAATAATAATAATAATAATAATAATAATAATAATAATAATAATAATAATAATAATGATAATAATAATAATAATAATAATAATAATAATAATAATAATAATAATAATAATAATAATAATAATAATAATAATAATAATAATAATAATAATAATAATAATAACAACTTCTTTGCCTCGAAGTGCCGACCTGAGCGAGTTTCTGGTATTGCGTTTTAATATCGCTATCTACTTCTCCTTACGCGAATCACTGGCGCCTTTCACACATCGACGTTTTTGGCGCTAAATTATCTATCATATTCGCGATACCGGTTCACCCTCCTAGCGACCTTGCAACAAACAGTCAGTCTCGTTTTCTTCCAAGTTTTCCTATTTATATCTCACCCCCGCACTTTCTCTCTAGTCCCGTTATGGAGGAGGGGTGTATGTTCCCCAGCTGTGTCCTTGGACTTTAGGCAAAACATGCCTGGGCGCGAGATGACAAAAGACGTTTTTTGTCCTCTGGCCTTCAGAAATGTGCTCAGGTCAACATATTTTCAAGAGGCAGCTTCTTTACACAGTTTATAATACAAATCATACTTATACCTAAAAGTCTTATATTTACATTCTAATTCTAAGATTACAAATATATATACATATAAGTTCCCGTCTCAATAGTACACTTTCCGCCTTTTACAGAGTTCTTTTATTTTACACAGAAAATCTCTCCGCCATAAAATATCTCTGTCCACAGTAACAGTTTTACATTTTCTGCTCAAAAACTAAACCAATCTCTAGAAGCAGTTTATGGAGGGAGGTTTGTTTTAAATCTGTAAAGCTGGGATCAGAGTTAACGGCCAACAGCAGTTTAAAGTTGATTGTTAACAAAGAACTGCTGGACTTTTCGACGAATTGCAGATTTCACAAATTTGTCACAAACAACATCTAGCACTTCCATCAGTGAAAAATATTGGAGAGCAAGAGGATTAATGACTTCATTGTCAGAAATCCAGCATTAGCTAACAACATCTAGCACTTGTCTGGTGTGTCTCTTCTTGATGGGAGAACTGAGAAGGTTAATTTCATCACTTCATCTATAGCAAGTTTGGGATATTTCTCGCAGAACTTCAACACATTTAGTATTCTATTCTTTTTAGCACTTTGCAATGGTTTTCCATGCTTATGTTTCACAACAGTCACTTGCTTCATTGTGTTACTTTCATACTGGATGATGTGTGCACCTTATGCATTAGGCTGGTTACACATTCACTTAACTGTGTAATCTTACAGTTCAACTATGCTTAGTACTCAGTAGTTCATAGATACAGTGAACATTAAATGAGATTTCATACTTTAGTAGTGGTGGTTTTTTACGGGACTATTTAGACAGCAAAAGTGCCAAGAAGGCATGCTGCGGTGAAAACTCATGTTTTTGTTTATGTCCACTTTTTTCACTTGGTGTACTAGGTGTATATATTCATATATACAGTGTGTAAATGAATAACACTGCACAAATTTTACTAGTGATAGACGGTTCATAGGCAATCAATTTGAGATAGGAAACTTAAGGTCTAGGATTACAAATTACAGAACTGTGCCTTAAAATTGTTTGAGGGTATGCACGCCACTGATCATGACCACTGCAGCTATAACGCATGATGAGAAAACAAGCGGGCGGTTTCGTAGCCTGTCTATTTAGCGTAATGCTTATAGTGCTAGGACACGAAAGTATACACGTATTAAAAGCACAGGTTCAAATACCCATAACTCTATATTTTTTTATGTTCTTTTTTCTTTCTTTCTTCCTAAGCGCATGCTTAATCTAATTTTATTTACACAAAACATTTTTCATGTTAAAATTTTTCGTTTAACTAATGTTTAAACTTTTTGTTCTAAGTTTAACTATTATTTACACTTGCATGACCTAAATAGTAGGTATACGTTGAGAATTTCGTTTTCACTTAAATGAGATGGTTCAAGCCTAATTAGCAGCTTAGAAACAAGTAAATAATTTGAGAGGTAGAACTGGAACTTTGCCCACACACGGCTTATGTGTTTAAAAACATCAACAGTAAGTTTGTTGGCATAAATAAATGATAAACACTTGAAAGAGCTACATGCGATTGAATTATTATAAACATAAGTTGAATTAATATTAACATTACAATACAATAGTAGATGCAAGCAGAACAAAGGTAAGGAAATAATGTGTAAGTGCAGGTTTCATATCTTGGTACTTTAATCAAATCTGATAATAAATTGAGTGATGCAGTATGAGAAGGAATACAGGCAGGGAATGAGCTTATTATGCAAATAAAAGGATTTTCTCTAATTGAATAATAACCAGAAATACTAAACTCAACGTTTATAAAAAATTAATAAGGCCAGCAGTAACCTATAGGTCTGAGGCTTGGTCTACCACAATGAACGATGAAAAGGCTTTGCGATCTTTCGAGAGAAGAATACTCAGACAAATGTTTGTACCTGTACATTGTGGTGCACAGAATTGGAGAGTGAGAAACAATCAGGAAAAAAGTTATTTAGTAGAAGGTTAAGATACTGTTAGATTTGTGAAATTCCAGAGACTTAAATGGTTGACACTTGGAGAGTATGGAGGATGAGCGGAATCGAAAGAAAATGTGAAAGGGGAAAATATTTTTACAAAGAAGGAAAGGCAGAACAAGGTGGATGGATTGTGTCTAGGAAGATCTTGCTGCAGTAGAATCAGAGGTTGGAGAAGAAAGGAGCATGATAGAGGAGAATGGTAGAAAATAGTAGGAAAGGTTAAGACTCAATCAGGCTGTAGATCCATAATAGAGAATGTGCAGATTTCAAAGGAATTGCTCAAAATGTTGACATCAATGCATAAGCGACATCGGCGCAGAAATAATTTGCGAATCCTGTTGAGTGTTCTTTGTGGGTTGCACATCTCATCACTGGCTATAACAATGCGGGCCACCAGCATCTACTCAGGATGAATTAATGATGAATATGCCATAGTTTGAAGATATACCTAGATAAAAAGTCATTAGATGTGAGAAGAAGCAAAAGTAAACAGTACTCTGTGAATTCCATATGATGGTCGTATTTTGCTATTTTAAAGCAAACATATAACATTGCTCTGAAAATGGAAAAGAAAGGGGGGAAAAAAGTGTATCCCCTCTTTGGGGTTTGAACTCGGTCTTATTAGCTCTACAGTCAGTCGACATAACCGTACGACCAAAGCACATGGTTTGGAACTGCCTTGTATTTCTGTAGCCGCTCTCCACAACCTGTTATCCATTGCAGTGGCGTGCAGCCCCATGTTAGATCTCCAATTTAAACGCTTTTGGTAACACTACGATTTAGAAATGCTTCTTCAGTGAGGCAGCAGATAGGCTTTACTAAGTTCCTAATAAGCACTATTTATGATTCCAGTGTATAATATTGACATATATCTTTCTGGTTATTTATTGGTCACAATCTCTAATTACTTTGAATACATATAACTTATTACCTTGACGTTGTAGACCATTGTTCCTATCTCAAATTTATTGTCTATGAACCGTCTATTATCAGTAAATTTCATGCGGTGTTATTCATGTACCACCTGTGTGTATGTGTATGTGTGTGTGTGTGTGCGTGCGTGCGTGCGTGCGTGTTTGTGTGTGTGTGTGTGTGTGTGTGTGTGTGTGTGTGTGTGTGTGTGTGTGTGTGTGTGTGTGTGTGTAAATAAATATAAATTTTAAAAAAATTTAAAAAATGTGAGATTCAAACTTGGGAGCTCCTGAATGTGAGATAGACATGTTACCCCTGCTGACCCTGGTATCTACTTAAAACTGATACGCATCTGCTAACGATTGTTGCAGGGTACAGTATCACCGACACATTATGTGGTCGTACATGACAGTTCAAACTTCAGTCCAGACATCGTTCAGAGACTGACCTACAAACTGTGCCATCTGTATTACAACTGGCCAGGCACAGTGCGTGTTCCTGCACCATGTCAGGTGAGTATAGTAATTGTTTGTTATGTAAACCATCTATTTTTATGAGAACCAGCACTTTGGGTCTGTAATACAATTGTCAAATAAATCCAACAGTTCAAACATTCTTCTGAAAGTTACATTGAAAACTACAACTTGCATATATTCAGAATCAGGAGGACTATCTGCTACATTCGGTAATTGAGAGATTGAGCAGCATAACAGTCAAACCTGCCGATGGATGGCAAAGAAAAAGATGATTATTAAATTGGATTTATAACCTACAAGCTGTATCAAAAATGTATTGTTAATCAATGGTTGTTCCAAAAGATTTTGAACTGGCTGCACTGTATTTTGCCGGTATCATCCTTGGTGCTTGTCGCCAACTGCCACTGTCATCGAGCAGCATGGATGAAACCATACAACATTTTTAAAACTACTTTTAAAGGCTTTACTTACCAAAGTTATTAAAGGAGATGCTGAAACTTGCCACCATCGTTGTCCATATATTTTTGGCACCTCTTTAGGAAACTATCACTTGCCGTAGTTGACATTGAGAAATGCTGGCAACTTGCTAGCAGATATTTTGTTTTAATTCTTCCAGAGTGTGTGGGTTTGTCTTGAACACTTCATGCTTTAGGTTACCCCAGAGATAGAAATCGCAGATCACCTGGAAAATTTTTCTGCAAATCACACTCGCTTGGTGAGCTGACTGAGTTAACACATACGAATCATAAATAAATACACACTGTGCAGTAGAAAACAAATGCTGAGTCATAATACACTCAGACAATAATAAAGTGCACTGGTAATGACAACTTTGAACCTATCTGGGTCGAGATAAGTAAATTTGATCATGGCCCCACATCTACTACAGAGTACACATTATTCAGCAGGGACCAGTACATCCTTCTCATTGTGATGGGAATAATCTTCCCATAGAATTTTTATGCCTATTTTTGGATGATGAAATTATGCAAATAATTACTAAGACGACCTACATTTTCAAGCCTCTCCTTCATCCAGATGTCTGTTACAAAGTATATCTAACAAAAGAATATTTTTAGGAAAAGAACATTGTTATTCATTTGCTTCAATATTTACTAATATTGAGCTAAAAGAGTAAGTTTCAAAATACATATTCTAAATACCCAGCTCTAGCTAGATGTAAACTCACCTATGTATAAAATTATCATTACCGTTTTTATTACAAAGAAAGCGTTGCATATCATTATGTGATTATTATGTAGTTCTTGAACAGTTTCTGGTTTATTTGTGAACATATGTAAGAACTGTGCAATACAAAATAGAAAATTATGCCATTTTTTGAGCAACAGTTCTATGCAAATTAACCTTTAAGTACATGTGCTGGTGTGCAAGATACATCATATTCACTAAATATGTTATTTCTATTATTTAAATTCTTCCTGCAGCATTTTAGAACCACCTCACCCATTTTGAAGTGTGTAGAATAACTGTTAGCAGAGACATTGTCTGCACTGTTATATTTGAACTGCATGTGTTATGTAAGTATATCTGATTGTTTTGTATTTGCTTAATTTAGTACTTCATTAGAATTTAAGACTCACAGTCTAAATTACTTTTGAAGGGATTGTGTTCAAGTTAAAGAATCCCAGTCATCTGACTGAAGAAGAAATTCAACTTTTTGCCAAAGCTATAGCTGCTGAAGAACCTGTAGTAAACTGCAAAAACAACTACTGTTTGGGAGAGTAGTTAACAATAGGTATAACAATAACAATAGCTACATCCCCAATAAATCATCAAAATATGGGTTGAAAGTATTTGTGTCATGTGATTCCAAAATCTTTTGTCACTAATTTAGAAATTATTGTGGTCAGTAATGAGAAGGACAATATAAAATGTCCAACAAACCAGTAGACAATACACTGCTTGCTTGAACCGTGGAAAGGAAAAAACAAAAAGGTAATTTGTGATAATTGGTACACAAGTTACCCTCTGGCAATGGTTTGTATGAAAGACAAAATAAGAATGATTGGAACCTTGAAGAAAAAAAAAACCCAAGCTGGTTAACAAAACTTCACTCCTGGAAGACAACAATGGTGCAGTTCAACAAAAACTATGCTATATTATCTTTTTTAATACATTTGAGTTTGATTATGTACTTTTAGTTGTATTTTACAGAAGGGTTAAGCACAGGAGTAATTTCTATTGGAATAAGCACATGTGCATTGAGGAACCAATAAGAGAACACCAGATGCACATGCTTTTGTTGACATATGGCGTAAAGTAAGGGCAAACTTGGCACATGTCATGGATAGGAACACAATTTTTTGGTGGATTACAATGACACAAAATATGTTGATACTCAGTAAAAAGGTTTCAAAGTCAATTCTGTTGCGATTGTCCACATAATTATTAATGTTTACTCTCATGATTAAACGTGAATTTTAATGTAACACAAAATGATTTATTAATGATTTACCATGTAATTAATAATTTATTTCGATATTTGCTCATGAAATGAACGTTTATTTACGATTTAACATGAAATTAACATTTGGTTGCAATGTTTCTATGAAACTGATGTTAAAAATTTATTTCAGAAATAAAACACGATCTGTTTCACTTTTTGCAACATAGAAAGCCAGATGCGAGGTCAAGGTTAAGAGTTCAAGCTTCATGTTTACAATAAGCAGGAAAGGTATATGAGAGCAGCAGGGAGGATAGGTTGTTAGATAACCAGTGGCATACGTGTGTGTTCAATGAATGCATAGAATGACACACCTTACATGCTACAGCACCACCACTGGAGCAAAGTGCCGAGGACACCCCCTCCCCCCTGCACTCTGCAAACACACATAGCTTAGACTCAAACGATAAATTCACTGTATTTTACAGAAGGCTGGGATAGACAGCAGGGAGCATGAGTTTAATGCCAAAAATGGCGGGAGTTTAACACAGTTTGTTTCCTGTGGAGCTAAGGCACATGATTGTGCAGTTATATTAAAACAAGTCCATTCTGACAGCTAGGTACACAAATGCTTGAAAGAGTTTAATTGCAAATGTCGTCCTCCATGGTCTAGGGTTAACATGATAGCCTCTGGCTCCCAAGTTCACAAGTTCAAACCCAGGGAAGGGCAATGAATTATTACAGGCATAAAACTCCCTATAGGCTGTACGGAATAAGAAGGTACATGAGGCGGAGCTAGAAGAAGGTGTTCGAGGGCAAGTAGCCAATCCTAGAGAGGCGACGTTGCCCAGTTCAGTAACACGCTGTCTAGCGCAATATTTGCTTTTATATTTTTTCTTTGCACTCACCAAATCCAGCAACGGCTCATTATTACAAAGAATTCCATTGCAAAGAGCTAGAAATGTTGAAGCTGACTGTCCAAGAAGCAAAATTTTAGGTGGCCTGTAGCCCAAGATATGAGTGATTGAAGAAACGCTGCGTTCAGCGATAGCAAACGACACTTGCTTTGCATCATGATTGTGTATGATTGTGTATTTATCGTCTCAAGGAGTGAGATGTCTGCAGGAAAGGAAAAGGAATCTAGTTTATTCTTATGTGTGTTCCATGTCTGACATAGTGTCACAGTGTTACCTGTGTCTTATAACTACTGTAACTTGTTTTGTTGCTAAGAAATATGGCATTAACAAAATCTGGTACAAGCGGCTTACAGACAAGTAAATCAGAAGGAAAAGTATTGCATTCAGGTGTGTGGGCTATTATTTTCAGCGTTTACACTTTTTTAAAAGAATTGTCCTCAGTAGAAGTGCGTGCGAACATTGTATTTAAACAGAGCCAGGCGCTAAGACCTAAAGCATGCAATGTAAGTGAACATTCATTGTCGCGCGTAGTGCAACAAGGTAAAATAACCACTTCTGAATCCGGGCGGCCCTTGTTTATATCCCCCAGAAAACACCATAAGACAGAAAAACGGATTTCGAATCTGGACGACTTTCAGAAAGATTTACTGCTGAATCTGTATAAAGAAGTGGGCTTCAAAACTTGGTGCATATACCGTATTTTATTGTGTAATTCCCCTCCCCCCATGCACTTTTTTCTCGAATAATTTGCTTGAAAACACTAGGGAGGGAATTATGCAAGCGGTGCTTCTAGCAATTCAGAAAGGAAGGGAAACCATGTAGTATTATGTAAAAGTTATATAGGTATACAGTAATTTGTGAATGAACTGGATACATACCAGGGTTTCATTGGGCCTACAATGTATTGTTTCATTGTTTCTTTTCTCTGACTATTTTGCGGTCTCACTTTCGTCACTGTCATCACTATTTTCATTTATATCTGGCTCAGATAACACATCTTCATTTTCACTATTCCACTTCTCGTCAGAACCATTAATGGCACAAGAAATACCAGTTTTTTTTAAAACTCTTTTTAACAAAATGACGACTTGTAAGAAATTGACTTAGAAACAAACACGTGTATAACTTCACATTTCAGTTTTACAATACATTATGACAATGGCTATACAAGTACTTTTGTGGCAAGCACTGCGTCGATTGTTGTCCATTATCAAGTCATTTGAAGGCCACTCCAATAAGAATGAACCAGGAGAGTGAATTATGCGATGTTTACTAGGTAAATATTTTTTAGCGATGAAAAATCATAGGAGAGGGAAATATGCGAGGGGGGGGGGGGGGGGGGGCTTATGCGATAAAATACGGTATGTTAAGTCATTCCTGGATTACGTGTTTTAACCTCTTGAGCGATGGCCATTTAAAACGTCCGCGAGCCGAGAACTGCTAGCATTTAAATTGTTAAATGCTTCGTATATACACAGCTGTATTTTGTGTAAAAATTAAGTTATTTTAATGAAACAAAAACTGGTATAAAACTCGTTATATGCAGTATAAATGTACGTCATCAGCAAAGTTGAGTTGTATTTACAAAATGTTGAAATGGCACAATTTTGTTTCACTGTGGTGAAAAGTCAACTTTGCTCTGTCGAACGCATCTAATATAAGTTCTCGGAAGGAAACAGTAAAGAAACACCCATTGTATGTGTGGCTTATGCGTCAGCATACTGTGTAATAAAGCCCTACTGTATGCGTGGTCTCTTGAGTCATCAGAATAGATCAACATTGCAACTTTTGCTTACGCGAGTTTCGTAACTGAGTAGAGTCCGTGTCTTTCTTTGTTGAAATACATACGTATTCTTTCCTGCTTGTAGCTGAAGGGAGAAGTGGTATAAAAAGATATTTTTGCACCAACTGGATATAACCATATACAATTGTTTGGGGATTTGGACAGCTCTCTAAACCCACACAGGACAATGACCGACCTTGACTACCAACTATAAATAGCTCACAGCCTAATTGAACAATACCACGTTGGGGGTTGAAAATCCAAAACCCATATCGCTCATCTGTCATTTTAAATGGACGTGATTTCACGTCGATATCCCTCAAGAGGTTAAACAAAAAATGTAAGCTATTTTATGGCAAATTCTCTTTGCAATACAATGTTCACAATTTTTAATCAACACTGCATATTGATGTTTCTTACTGAGCTATAAAATAAATTTGCCAAAAATAGTCTTCACACAGCTGGTTTAAAAAAAAATATTTTGTTCAATGGCGAGTTTCCACTTTTGCTATATATAATATAATGTAAACTTTGATGAGATGTTAGCCTAACATACTTGCCTTATATTAATAACCGCATTGCAAATTCTGGTTGGCAGATATTGGGGAAACTATTTCCGGAGCTTCGCTTTGTTAACTTACAAATTGGATCGTAAGGAACATTTTAAGTGCTGAAATGCCTAAAATACACAACCGAGAAGGCCTCATTGGAATATTACTTGTAAAATGTGGCTTGAAATTGTGCTTAGGCATTTGTTGCTTAATTATGTAGATTTTCACTTAGAATACCTAATATAGAAACTGATTAACATATGTGCAGAAACTCTGTATAGACACTTAGAAAAATTGAGAAAAATATGAGAAATACCTGTCAGAAAATGCCTCAAATTGTACAACTATGACATCTGTTTAGATTTATTTAAATCTTCACGTAACTCTCTCATTTTCACTCTGATAACAAAAATATTTACACGAAAACGTTCCTAGAGAATCGGATATAACAAAAAATTTTAAAACTCAACATTGTAATGTTTTATCAGCTATTTGTTGAAAGATATGAACTCCGTTGAAACATTAGATTGCAAATGAAAATTATCTGCTTAGATGAGGAATTTATATTTGAAGCAAATTACACGATTAGAGCCTATTGTCTCATTTTAAAGAGATTGAAATTGTTCTGACAGGTTTTAATTGTGCACCTTGCAATCCTTCACCGTCCTCGCTGCTGTCTACCGGTAACGCTCACATGCATATCTCCCCTCTCTTTCTTTCGCACAGTGGAGCCAGTAACAGCGCTCCATAGCTGAGTAGGGATTGGAGCTACTCATGTGCCTTCTTATTTCGTGCTCCCTATAGCATGTCTTCCTTCAGAAGGAAAGCCAGTCATCCAGTGTCATAGATTTATGGCATATAAAAGAACCTCAAGCTTGATATGATAGACCTATGAGCAAAATCAAGTGGTCTTTCATACCCAATGTATAAGATGTGCTCAAAAAGAAACGAGCCGGAGACATAATTACAGAATCCAGTACCTGTATGTTAGAAGTATTGGCCCTGGCTGTTGAGACACTTGTCCCACTGTGACACCAGACGGTGAATGGCTGTCTCATACAAGTCCCAGGGCTGCAATGTGAGCCAGTTCCGCACGTACAGCTGGACGTCATCATCCGAGGTGAATTGTTTGCACCTCAGAGCCTTTATAAGGTGACCAAAAATAAACGCCCCTTATAGAATGGGATGCTGAGAACCGCAGTCTGTGTACCTATATTTCAATTTCTGATGTCGATTGTGAAAGAGCTCTTTCAGTGCACAATATTTTTTCAGATAAAAGAACCAGTATTACAGCAGGGAACTTTGAAACTATGCTGGCTTCTTATTTCAATGAACATGCTACATATATTAGTTTAAATGTGAATTAGAACGGCCATATTTGATATTTTATTTCAACATTTTTATTCTGCTTTGAGTCTTCTTTTTATACCGATGTTTACAATTTGTATTCACCATAAAATTGTGTCCCTAGTCATGGGTAGTTTCCTAGTAATAACTGTGGGGACTGTTGGTTTAGGGACATGGCCTATACCTGAAGACCAAGATAATAGCGTTCTTCATTTGAAGTGCCTGTAATGCTGCAATGAGTATAAACTTTGTAATGTTTTGTTTTGTTTCCAGTATGCACACAAACTGGCACAGTTGGTAGGTCTCAATCTGGGGAAGGAACCATCTGCAAAACTGTCGGACCGTCTCTACTTCTTATAAGCTAAGAATCTGGAACATGTATAAGATCGTATCATGGTTACTTTAAGTTTTTATATCCGTAACAAGAAGAAATTTGTTTTTTATATTTGTAGTGTTTATACTTCAAGTTGAATGTATGAATGTACAGTATTGTGTGGTTATTTTAGTCATCACTTTTAAGACATTTCATTGTACCATTAGTTTTGCCGTTGAGCAAAATGGTCACTTGATGAAGTGGCAATTTAAAATACAGGGTGTTTGGAAAGTAACTGTGCAGTTACAAATGTTGAAAGTGTCATCCATGGGCAGAAATGCAAGCCTGATCCCACTTAATTTTCTTCGAAGACACTTTCTGCAGATGTGTTTGTGATATGTTTCTCATGCATGCATTTATTTCAGCTTTTAAGACACAATACTGGTATGAATGACTGATATGTTATCAAGAAAAAGATTGGCGGAATAAAATGTGGCAGGCAAGGGTGCCATAAGAATTTAGGCAGGATATGTTCCCCAGAAATCCAATATTGTTGTTAGATGCGTGTGCATTGGCGCCATCTTGTAGAAACTATGAGCAATTCATTTTATCTTACAATTAAATCTTGGACCATTAAACAACCATGTTCACTGTTTCTTCAAAGAATAGAGTAAATAATGCATCATCTGGATATTGCTATCCAAACTCTAATGTTCTGATTATGCAAGGGCGTTTTATGTCTACCATGAGGATTCTTTGTTAACCATAATCAAGCGTGGGTTTTGTGTGTTAACAACCAGAGAGATGCAATCAGGCTTCATCTGTATAGAAGGGGACATCAAGAATATCAGTGGTATTCCTTTCAATAAAATATGTAAACCATTCGCACTAACAGATTAGTTTTTCCTGATCCCCATCTGTGCATCCTTAGTCTACTGCCACTTTATATGGGAACAAATTCAATGTTTTCTTAACTATGTTATGTGCAGTTGCAAGCTGAATATCTGTTCCATGTGCCAACTTGCGCAATGACTAACAGGCTCCACGACATAGAGCAGAAATGTGTTACAATTTTTCTTTGTTTAGTTTAGACAGTCTTAAAGTTCATTCAGTATCTATCACTTAGCCTTTCTTTCTAAATCTTTCAATAAGTCAAACTGCATTACGATGAAGTAAAGCTGTTTCTGGGAATTATTCAGCTAATTCTCCTGTGCTATTTATCGCCCTGTTGAAAGTCATTTTCAATAACAAAAAATACTTTCCACAACTGAGAGCACCATAATTTAAAACTAACTTGAACATGTAAACATCACACATCACTTTCAATAGCTTTTATCAACTAATAAACTAAACAGTTAAATGTTATGCAACAATGAAAAAGCAATCAAGAATGTATGATAAATCATGCCAACTTGTGTCAAAGAAAATCTAAATTTGGTTCGAACTCGCAGTATAATCTTCATTCATAGTCTGGTGCACAGCAACTTTCTGAACACACTGTATAATCATATTGTTTGTTGTATTTTTGTGGGATGCTTGAGATGCAGTTTCATTTAATAACTCTTACATCCTCTGTAACTTCTGACACAAGACTGATCTCAGTTTTAGTAAGTAAGTAAATGTACCATCCTGTATTTGGTGAATAGAATGCAGAGAACATGACATTTAACAATAGGATTTAAATTTAATTTGTTGGGAAACAAACTACTGATAATTATAGTTAAGAGCACCATCTCATTCAGCTTCAGGCAAAATATAAGTATAAATGCCTGGGAATATCATTATTTTGCTAATATTTCATTAAACTTGTTGCAGACAAGATGTATTAGTATTGCTAACAGAGATACTAGGTGTTTCTTTAGTCACTCTCCTTGAAATTATATCAGAAATTGGCTTGAAGAATGATTTGACCAGAATGAAGAAAGTATAAAGTTTTATACTTTTGGCACAAAAATGCTCACTACTTTTCTCTCTTGTCAACAAATTGAAATGTCTGGTCGTTAACAAAGAGAGTTGTGCACTTGCTGTTTAGACTTCTCAGGTATTAGCTATTTTCTTTCTTTTGTAAATATTTTGTCAGTAGGATGACATGCCTCTACTGAGAATGTTTATTGGATATTATACCCTGCGCTGGTTTTACTGTTACTGTGAAGTAATGCATGTCCGCACGCGCGCGGGTATTGCCATTTAAAACTTTGCATTGTCACTTAACTGCTAATGATGCAGATAAATCCCCTTGAGAATGTTCCTGTTTTAAAAACTTATACTCCATCCAGCGTTTGATCCAAACCTTGTACCCCTCCATGATAACCTGGTGTTTGTATCAGTTGCGACTAACACAAACACCATGTGGACTCATGCCTCGGGTTTATGATGCAACAGAAGACATTTACTTGGGAGTTTTAGGAATAGTGCTGCTATCGCATTACATTTGAGTTGTCTTTACCAGAGTTATCATGTATCTTGAAAACTCACAGATAATTGTCAATATTTAAAGTACTATATTTTATGGTGTGCTTCAGTTTCAGCTTATCACAGTTTGTTGATGGCTTGTGTTTACATCAAGCTGAGACCTAAGAGTGAAGCAATTATAATAAGTGAAGTTTTGTGGAAAAATGTGAGTCAATCCAAATTCAATATGAAGAAATTTTTATTGTATGTAATGCTTCTCTTTTTAATAGCTATCATAAAGCTACTTATGGAGTTTCATTAACCAGGTTCCACTCCCCCAAGATCTGAGTGCACACTGTATTATGCTCGTCTTATACACCCCAATGACATCTGAGATTGTCACCTATGAATAATGAATGCTTTTCACAATACTTGCCGAACATATTTACAATAATTGTTTTCTCTTCAGTGTTTATCTTGTGTGTTTCGCCGTACATAAGATGCACATTGCTTGTCACACATGTTAACAACGGCCTGCTTTGAGTATAAAATTGGCCATACTTTAGTAAGATAGACAATTGCCAACCTTTTTCTGTTAATGTCAATTTCCTTCAATCTTTAGTAGTGTGTTATGCTAATATGTGTTACCATTTCTAATTGCTACAAATTACATGTATGCATGCAAATCGCACACATCTATTGAGACCTTTGATGGCTGATGCACTTAAATTTGTTTTACTCATTTGAATGAACTGGTGTGCAAACACTTCAAGTTTTCTTACCTTGTGGCAGTTCCCCATGTTCAAGCATGATGCAAAGTAAAGGAATTTGCTAAACTTAAGGTTTACTAAGGATGATTTTAACTTAATATAACAACTGTATGTAGCTCTGATTACTCAATTCTTATGTTCAGTAAACGTATGCACATGAGATGAAAGAGCTAAACACAGTGAAATCTAATATACTAATAGAAGATAGATGAGACAATTTAACCTAGGGCACTAATGACCGAGTAGTTGAACTCCCTTATATTTACATTATAATATCCCACTCTTACTGCTTTACTAGGGCCGATTTCACCAACTGATGTAAAGAATATTCTAACAAAGAGTTTACTAACATTTAATTGAAGGTTTATCTAAGTGTTAAGACTTTTGCATCACAGTGCTCTCTGTACCAATAATAAATGACTGTTAGGTCCATGCCATGTGGTTCTCTTGATTGAGGTTATAATCGTAATGCCAATTAAAAAATCTACATGCAGAGGAATTATTGGTTCACCGCTCGAAAATTGTTGATTATAGAACACATTAATAAGTATGAAATATGTTTGTATGCAATAAAGCTGGCAAATGTAAAATTATAAAAATAATTAGAATGACAGTTAAAAAATATAGAAATAACTGTATTAAGAAGTTCTTGTATTTGTGCTGAAACTGCAATATCCAAAGGTTACATTTGTAAAACAGATGTATAAACAAATATGTGAAGTAAAATGGTTTTATTCAATAAACTTAACTTTAGCAGTTGGCTAACCTAGAAAAAAACAAAGTTTAGAAACTGCAGCTCAGGCTTTTTTTATGTTATAATTTAAAAATTAGAAATTGAATTTTTATTTATGGGAAACAATAATAAAGCTGATGGACTTGAATTAAAGGATAATAATGCAGCGTGGAGGAAAATCTTCAAATTTAATCGAAATGCTCTTTTTCTCAGTCCCAATAAGCAACTGTGACAATTTTAAGGCAACACAAAATGCAGTACCAAAATAGTCAGATGCAAAGCGCCGGGAATGGTGGAAACTAGATTGAAATCAAAGTGTGGAAAAATGTTATCAATGGTTAAGGATCAAGCAGACCCCAGCAAAAATACTGTTTACTGCATGAAGCAATTGTTTTGGAAACTTTACAAATAAACCCACAGTTGGTGACTGGAAATTCATTTTCCGCCAAATGAAAAGAGCCAGTGACAAAATCTCATTCTAACGTAATGTAGGTATTTGCTGGAAAATTATTCTCATGGCCGCTTTAAAAGTTGCTCCTTTTGCACGTTCTCATGTTTATTATGATGCACTTCCCAATTCATAAATAGCAGATACAGCAAACGTGCATTAACAGCTTGGTTTGCTGCAACCATTTTCTGACTTCTAACATGTGTTAAACACCTTAACTCAGTGGTGCACCAATGTTAAGTTAACATCACTTTTAACTTTGTTCAGTGAAACAATTTGCATTAATGTCAGTATTAAATAAATTTAATATCTAGTTAAAACTTAACATTGGTTGGTGAAACCAGCCCTGCTCATGTTTTGCAGACCATTGAAATTTGGTAAATAAGGCCATGGATACCAGCACATGGCACCAGATCTTTATATCCAACAGTCGACAAGCTGATGGTGCAGACAACAGTCTGTGAAACATGCCTTCAAAAATATTGAGTAAGTAAAGCAATAAGTGTGTGTTAAGTCATCTCATCTATTTTCTATTAATAGCTGATATTCTCTACCAGACCCACAAATTTTAACTGAAAAGCTAACATTTTATTGTTCATGTCCTACAAGACATCCACAAAGCAAAAAAAAAAAAAAAAGAATGCATAAAATTGCAAGTAATCTAAACAAGCGTTATATTCTTGTTGATTGGCTTGAATTTATTCACATTTAAGTGAACGGACAAGATTGGCATTGATAAGTGTAAAGTTATGTTATGTTAATGGTAATCACAGTTTTATGCTATAGCAATGTTATTTACACTTTGTATCACGATTGTTTTCTTTGCATGGTATTTGCAGTTCCATTCAATGTGCTTGCCCTGGCTAGATGTCTAAGTAGTGACTAGGAACCCTGGAAAGTGTCAATAGTAATTCTCAACAGGATAAAAACCAGTAACTTTTCTCATAATGCCAAACAAAAATGTTTAAATTTTAAGGCAAGATTAACCACCGTATACTGCCAATGTAAAATTAGCCTATTTAAAAATCTTATCTCAAGAACTACTGGAGAAATAATTTTGACATTTTTACAGGACAAACATGCAATATGTACAAGTAAAATGACCCACTTTTATGAAAAAAATTTTTACCAGAAAAGTATATATTTTGTTAAAATGATTTTGATTTTTAAAGTTGCTTAAGTGAAATAATTTCTTGTGACTAAATTATTTCACATATGTGGTTTAAAGTAGATTGGTTTCAGATCTATATGTCATGTGTTTAAAATGTTATCCTTCCATCAGTTATAGTTCCATAGAAAATGGGACATTTATTATAACTAATGTAGTTTTGGGAAAACATTATTTAAAGGAGAAAATGTAAAACTATTTTGTTGTTTATTACAAAGGAACTAAAGTCCACCTGCACAATATCAGCCTCTTGCTGCAAGTTGCTTAATATGTTCACTGTGTTGTTCATAATGCTGCAGTAGTTTCTGCCCATATTAATGTAATAGCATCATCAATCCATCACACTCAGAATGAAGCTTAAATTAAGCTAAATACCAACTTTGTAGTACCAGCAGTTCCAAAGATATGAACTAACTTCTAAAATGGTGCATAGAACTCGCTTATACTTACTCTTAAATACACTAACATCTTGAAAACATATTAAAACTACTTTATAATTACTCTTAAATGCACTAGCATTTTGAAAACGTATTAAAACTACATTAAATTGCAGTTAATCGGAATACTACCAATGATTTTTTTTGTGGGCGATCAGGCATGTATTTCTCATCTTTAAGGACAATATTCCATTTTTTATCTGCTGCACTTGCAGTTTTAAATTCTTGCTGAAATTATATGATGTTATTAATTTGTAATTTGCAGAGTGGAAAGATAATTATCAATTTCTGACTATTTGTTTTTGTCTTTTTTTTTTTTTTTAACATATCAGTCTGCCCATTTCCAGCTAATGCCACATGTGCTGGTATCCACTGCCACTGTAGGACTTAATTGTTCTTTTAAATTTTGTAGCAGCTTTAACGAGAGGATTATTTCATTTATTGTACTATCACTTGAGTAATGATTTGTCATTGCTTGTAAGACAGGTTTTGAATCACAGAATATGGTTGCTTTGTTGAATGTATTAATTTAGTTAAAAAGTTATTTTAGGCTGGTATTAATGACTGCTATATCTCTATCAAAATTTATTGTATTTGGGCATACTGATAAATATAAATTGAACAGAAATGATCAAAGTCATTTTAGAAATCATGGGGAAGGAGATTTGGGCATACTGATAAATATAAATTGAACAGAAATGATCAAAATCATTTTGGAAATCGCAGGGAAGGAGAGGGCTAACACCTCCCATCCAAACGTGTTTGGCTGAGTGATAATTGTGCAGCAAGACAGTGGCTCTAAGCATCCTGTGTCACTTGTTCTGAATGGCCCATTGCAATCTCTGGAATGTTTTGCAGTGATGCTCATCATTCACCATCTCACCTTTGGTCAGAAATTTGACAAGGAGGATACTCCATCTGTTCCAGAACTCTATACACAGACTCTTGCAGAGAGATCCACTGTGATGCCAGTGCATTGACTGCTGCTTGGTTTTTGGGGTACTGTGTGCAACACACGTTTGATCACCTAGGATCCCATCCAGAAACTCACTGTGGTCATCATGGCGCTGTTACAGAAATATCAATGCTGGCTCCATGCACTTTGCTTTGTGTTCTGTTGTCAGTTCCTTTAGACCCACTTGGATAACAGGTACTCCATGACAATTTCATGCAACAAGGCGTGGCAAATCTGCAGGGAATTACTGCTGAGTTCCATAATTGTGAAGCAACATTTCTCCATAATATGCTCACACGTAAGTTCCATAATGCTATCTGTAATAATGGAGGATAAAATGGGTATTATTGATGCTGGGTACATTACTGGTCATGATGCATGTTTCATAATTATATGACATGTTCAGTGTCCCAGAGCTTTGCTCACGATTGGACCAAACACACAAACTGTGCTTTTCGTGCACATTTGGATGAAAAATGTCTGCACCAGGAATGCAGCATCTGCTTGTTTAGGACATTAGGCCCATAGATCTGGGCAAGCTGATAATGGATTTCAATGAGTGCACTCTGAGCACTCAAAAAGTTTATACAAATCACACTTCATAATTGACAGGAGCTGGAATAAGAGCATAACTAGGAGCCTAGTGTTCACTGGTGCAGCCCGCTCAGTCTTGCAGTGATAACTATATGTTTAGCAGGTTAAAAAAAAAAAAAAAAACTGGGATTGCTCAAGCTATTCTGTGAATTGTCCAGGAATATTAGAATGCTAAATTAGAAATCATTCCTATTACAGCTCGCACTTTGCTGATGATGGCAAAGTGTGAGCAACAGCTAGAAATCCTCAAATAAAGCAATGACATCAAGAGACATTGACATTTTTACAGACCATCTTTTCTATTTGACCAAAACTTGTTCTTAATTCATTTGGCTCCTTTGCGTTGTACCCAGACAAGTAACAGTGATTACAGTGAGTTTATCTCTGCATTCATTTAGAGCAAAACTACACTGTAAACATGCGAAAATTATGGATTTGTTCTCAAACCATTTCAACTTGAATAGATATGGGAGCTCTGATGACTCCTGGTAATTGGTCATCACCAGCACCTCCTCTCTGCATCGCAAAGTTTGTGGTGTCATTAATTTCAAAACAGTTATTCTAACCTGCAATCTCCAAATAGAGAATATCGCACAGAATGTGATCAAAGTTCACACTTGTGTTTATTTTACATTTTGATTTATGTTTTTTTTTTTTTACTTTATCAAGTGACTAATCCATTGTGTTTTGTCATAACTTAACCTCACTGTTTACATCAGCAAGTGAGTGAGTAGGGTTTAAGGGCCTGTTGACAACTATGTCATTAGAGCCCCACATCAGCCAGTGTCTCGAGTAGTAAGTCACTGCACTGTATTTTGTGTTTAACTTGTACAATATTTAACTTTCTCTTTTCATAAAACTAGATTATTTCCTGACAGTATTCTGGATATGCTACACTGTTTCAAATAGTGACTTTATTTTATCTACCTGCCTGGCATATGTACTAAATAACCAATTTATCTCAGCATGATATCCTTTTTCATCTTGAGTCTCATTAAGTCAGGTTCATTTATTAGATCTCTACAATATATTGTGATAAATTTTCTGATTCCCAAAAACATTAAACAAATTCATTGTTTATATCAGACAAAATTGTGTTATGTACCTAAGCAGCCATTTTCTTTTTTGCTCTATTCTTGAAATAATGTCATAAGCCCTGCAGCAGTTATTCTTCACTCTGGGTATGGATGTACCTAATAATCACTGTATCTGTTTTGAAGTCCTGTGGACGATACTCCTTTGTCAGTTTCCTTTGGCATCTCGATGTTTGTTGTGGCGATGCTCAGCTAGAATATGGACTCTGTTTATATTTTCTTTAATAGGCAGTCGATCTCTGGGCATGAAAAGTGGAGAATTGAGGAGTGAAAAAAAGCACTGATGCTAAACTTTAAACTGAATTTACTTCATATTTTAACACTTTGTTTTGGCGCTCTGGTCAAGTACCTTTACAGCTCAGTACTCTGAGCAACATTTTTTTTATGATACTTTTTCATGGCTAGTACAGTCTTTTGGAACTACACACAATCTGCAGCAACTTTATAATCTGAGCAATGCAGTTATTGCCCCTGCATTCTTTGAATTGACTGACTTTGATCACAAATTTTGTGGTACGAGGTACATCCAGAAAGTAAGTCCCGATGACTGATAAAGAGAACAAAAACATCACTAAGTAAGAAATGTTTATTGGAATAATTACATAGACTGACTGGCTACTTTTCAACATAGTCACCACCACTCTTGCATTTATCGCAACGGTGCACCATTAATTGTATGCCCAAGTCCGAGGATTCTGCCGCCAATGTCCGCAGCCACAAAGTCACTTCATTCTGCACCTCAGCGTCCTGTGAAAAAGTTTTCCTGCCAGAAAATGCTTCATGAGACGGAAGAGATGAAAGTAACTTGGAGCGTGGATGTTCGAAGACCACCCATCCAAACTTATTCAACACATTTCGTGTGATGTTGGCTGTATGAGGTCTTGCATTGCTATGCCCAAGCGTAATGCCTCTTGTCAACATTTCACGTTTCTTGTTCCGGATTGCCCACCTGAGTTTATGCAACATCTGGCAATATCAATCAGCATTTACAGTCTCCCCTCGCGGTAAAAGCCACACAAGAGGGCACCACGTCGATCCCAGAAGACAGTGCACATGATTTTTTGACAGAGATTGCTTGAATGTGGTCTTTGCAGGTGAACCACTATGCCGCCAATGCATTGATTGTTGTTTTGTCTCTGGTGTGGTTTTCACCACCAATGTTTCATCCCCAGTGACAATATTGCCGAGAAACTGGTCACCGTCCACTGCGTATCGCTGTAGGAATGTCAATGCTGCTGCCAGAAGTTTGGTTTTGTGTTCATCTGTCAGTTGTCCAGGCACTCATCTTGCACACACTTTGTGAAAACCAAGCCACCAGGAGACAATTTTGTGCAAAAGTGAGCGAGACATCTGGGGAACCTGACAAGAGAGTTCTGAAATTGCGAAGCGCCAGTTCTGCACAATTGCTTGCCGCACACTTTCCAACACTTCTGGCGTCACCAGGGACGGTCGGCCATTATGGTCTTCATCGTGAATATTGGTTCTTCCTTCCATGAATTGCCTGCACCATCGTCTTATCTTACTGTCACACATGTCTTGTCCATACATGTGACACAATTGTCGATGGATCTCTGCCGGAGATTGCTTTTGATCATGCAAAAATCGGATGACTGCACGAACCTCGCATTTGGCAGGAGACAATATTGGAGCAGCCATTTTCTCCTAGCACAGAGCAGCAACTACTGCCGTCACAAAACTGAAACTTTGCTGCAATGTTACCATATACTTCCTCTCTTCTCCTGCACACGCGCATTCCCATCAGACTGGTGGTGCCATCTCTGGACACGATCGGGACTTCCTTTCTGGATGCACCTCGTATTTATATGCTCTGCCCCTATGCTTGTTTCCACTTCATTGGTTACTGCTTCGCGAGTTCCAACATGAACGTCTGTTTTGCAGTTTCCAACAATGCAAAAGGTGGATCATGGCCCCACAATGTCTCAATGATTCCCTCTAAAACTGTGCATTTGTTTCTCAGTCCCCGAATTCCACATGACCAGAGAACATATATACAAATAAAATATTACATCATGAATACATCATTTACACATATGTGATTAACATTTCCAAGGACACATTAAATTTATTTATTTATTAGTACTAAGCTTCTTTACATATATAGATACAAGCAGTATTGTAAAGTGTCTAGCCCAGGCTATTAACTTACCATAATCCTTATACAACTTCTACTAGCTTCATATGTTTCACTTAAAATTATAATTCATATTAAATTAAAATTGCATGAAGAAAATGTATGGAATGTAATTTTGTAAGTAAACATTTAATTAATCTGAATCATCAGATAGAGGTGGATACCTTGCTCAGGTTCAAAAGTAATGTATCATGGAGTTAGCCAGATTTATAGTTTATAGAAACTATACACAAATGGCACTTATAACTAAAACATCAACTTGCCCTGAAACACTAAATGGCTTTTCATTTTTCTTCTTTGGGTTGCTTCTGACCTCCATTTGGTTACCTCTTTCACAGCCAAGATGTCATAACTGGAAGAAAAAGTTAAGCACAATTAATACAATATTGTGTTTTCACCATTTTTTAGAGGCTTGCTACTTCTATGTTTGTCTACATTACTCTTGAGGAACTGAATGCTTTGCCATTATGACTGCATGTGCATACACACATGCATAACTGAGAGCCTGGGCTCCAGAACATTGTTTTGCTGCAATAAATAGTGCAGTTGGGAAAGTATCAACTGCTATAAGTTGCAGGTTAGTTCTTGATGAATGTGACTTATAAGAGAGGTTAGATGCAAGTCACTATTCACCTTTCCCAGGAACACTGGCAACAAGAGGCAGGTACAGTGTGCAGTCAGATGTGATGTACATTGACAAGCATAATTCTGAGCTTAAGTAGTACAGTACCACAAAGCAAATTGTCACACTTCCAGTAGTATCAGCCACACTATCAACCTTAATAACTGTACTTAATTTTTTTGTATTTCTTCTATTCCCGGCATATCTGCCTCATAGGTGCCCACAAAACTTTTGCTGTCAACTGTATACACAAACACAACACAGGGAAGCAGAACTAAAACTATTTTGCTGACATGTTGTGGAGACTAGGCTGGCTCACTGCTCCTTTGCAGAGGGTCATTCGTTGAGAAGAAATGTGCGATCTGTACATGATTACTAAATAGAAGTAAAATATTTAAGTTCATACATAAATGCTTTGAAAGTTGAATTATTGTGCTTAAATCACCCCATTTATTATTTGAGTGTATCAAATAAGTGATAATGTAGTGTCGAACTATATTCACTTGCACTATGAGTTGTGCTGAGGTGTAATGTTGACATCTTCATTCATTCTAAGGCAAGATCGAGTATAAGTTATATTGTTTAATTGAAGCAATTATTAGGCTATATATATAACTTATACTCTTATGACTGTAATGCTGTCTCTGTTATTATTTGTACTCATGATATTGTTTAAACCAATATTAATTATTTGCATTCCCTATTTAAAAATTGACGAAGCCATGAATTTGTAAAAAAAAAAAAAAAATTCTTACGGTGAATAAAGACATACATACATACATTAAAATATATGCTTATTCCCATCTTTATTATTTGAGGTACAGAAAGGGTGGTAACACCGCAGTGCAATAAACTATTTTCATTGGTTTGAAAGATGTGCTGTGGCAAAGACACATGAATTTGCTGAGACCAGGACCTTTTCTTGGTCTGAATCGAGTGTAACAATAATTCATACTTGTTACAAGTATTGCTCCTTAACTCGCGTCTATCTTCTTGGTAGTGATCATCTATCACTTTTCGATGATAATAATTATATGCTTCAAAGTGCCATCTTATATAATTGCCCTTCATATGTGTGTTGCAAAAGCTCAGCAGCAAAATTAAATCTGATTGGCTGGAGGCTCTTACCTTTTGGCCAGTTATGAAAATACTTGAATGATCATGCAGGTGCAAAGTTGGAAGACTTATTTTGGAATTGCACTACTGGACCTATGTCTTTTTTGCTGTATCAAGTTTAAATTAAAAATTAAATGAAATTCATTGCTGAGTGAGATGGTGCAAACTGTTATAGCTCGTGTATATTTTAGAAAATTCAGAATGTATATTTACCTAAGTTTCACTGCCATTTAAAACAGTATTCTTTATCTACCCATTTGGCTGTTGATAATGATATGCAATTAAGTTTGATGAGTAACAGCAAAGTAATATTGTGAAGTACAAAGTTATGTTAAGTGCTGGCTAACGTTATAATTGACATTCATTGACATTTGCTGACTTAATGTTTGTATTTACTCTAAAGCTTATTATAAATAAAGAGTAAATTTGTATATCTTTACTCTTTGGTAAATCCCGACCTTCCTTGTGTAATAATAAATTTGTTCCTTGAGATTGGAAGCTGTGAATACTTATTGTGATCTTGCTCTATTTAGGTTGTACCTTAATATGTCTAGTGGAATAAATGCAGCATGTTGAATACCCCTTCTATATTTAATGCCCTTGTCATTTTATGGTTTGTTATATATAATTTTTCTGCATGCTTATAATATTGGCCTACTTTAACTGATTTAGTGCAAAGGTAAGCTGTTCCCAAATAATAAATCAGTATCGTTACATCTCTAGTCCACAAATTTGCTGGAAATCTGGACTGGAAGAGGCAAAATATTTAAACATTTATTTGCAAATGTAAGTGTGCACAATTAATGGCAAGCTCTCTGGAGCCAGTAACATCACTGGGAAGGTTTTGTGTTTCTCAGCATACTAAATGTTTATTATGTGCATCTGCCTTTCATTGGCAATGATCGAGGACAATTGCTAGAGCTCTTTGTAGTAGCAGGCTTATATAAACAAAACCAGGACAGCCCACCCCTGTGGCCTTGCATTCAAGAGATCCTGAGTTTGAATCTCAGTAAGGACAAGTTAAGATAAGGCTTTTTGCAGGGTTTTCTCTTATCCTGGAAAGACTGTACAGTAACTTGTAAGCTCTATGGACCCTGTGCTCCTTTGAGCATTACTTTACCAAATTCATTCATCAACCAATATGACCAATTTGGATAAAGAACATTAAGTTTACTCAAAACATTGTCACAAACACTCAGCATTGTCTTGTGTAAACTCGCTGCAACATGATGTGAGACTTAGAAATATTCTGCTCTCCAAATGTGCTCAATAATTTTTTCCTATATACATTTTCTTTCACTCAAATATCTTGAAAAATAACATTATGAATGAAGAACACTTGAAGACCTGTGAAGCATTAAGATCAGAAGAAACTACAGTTCAAAAGTATTGGAAAGCACAAATGCTAATGGCTTCATTGCCAGATGCAAGGCACTAGAAAACAACAACAACAACATTATTAAGCAAGTTTTCTTGACCATCCCTTCACTTAATGTGATTTAAAGTAATATTAACTGACATGGGCATTTAAATGATGCAAAGGAGCCATTCATTTCTGTTGTTAAAAATATTTATTTTGTAGAAATGGTGAACATTTTGCATTTCAGACAGCCTGGTGACCAGGTTTACTTAAATGATGGTCTTGTACCTAACAAATTTCTACAAAGCTTCATAATACCTTAAAATAGTGTCACTGAATGTCAATATGCTTTACTTGTTTTGCTTTATAATGTAAAGGAAGGTGAGAAGTCGTGTGACATATATAAATAAGGAATGTAAGAATTACGTCTTAATATAAGGTAAATGGCATATAGTTTGACATTATGCATGATAAAACTGACCTTGTTCAATGGAGGATCTTTGTGACATTCCTCAGGGTTAACAGAATTATTTTGCTCCTAATATTCATATTATTAATGTATAAGTAATAAAAGTAACTACTGGATGAATGTTCCTAAGTATTCGCTTTTAAACCATTGAATTTTTTTATGAGGTTTGCCAACTTTTTCTTTAAAATAAAACAATGGTGGCATAATTTCTACTTTATTGAAAATCTCTTACTGAATTATAGTGCAGTGTTTTAAAGTTATTACTTCTGTACTTGGTTAAGCAAAATTATAACTGCTTTTCAATGCAGAAATAAGACTTATGACTTGTACACTTTAGATGCTGGTATACATGGACCAAAAGGAACTTCTCTAGTTTGTATTGTTGAGTGCAAGTTTATGTGAATTGTTTCAGAGCATTACCACCAGTTGAGGTATTCATTCTCGAGTTTTCACTATTTCCTGCAAAGAGTAGCAGTCAGCATTAGTGCTTTAGGTTTCCAAATATCATTCTGTCATTGATGGTCCAATATGACGTATGACTTGAGCAGGTAGGAAAAACGTAAGTTTTACGCCTACTGTGAAAGCCAAATTATGGTCATTCCCTCTCTGGAGAGTGAGTGAGTAATGGTGTTTTAAGGGCCCGTCGACAACTAGGTCATTAGGGCCCACCCTCTCTGGATGCTGCAGAGGGAAGTATAATTCAGAATTTGTGATTTGTCACTCGCTTTTTCACAAGATAAAACTGTAGAAGTCTGCCTTTGTGTCTTGAACCTAAGCTCCAAAATATCTTCACAGTGCTGCAGATTTAAACAATTTAATGAATGATTCGATGCATTCCTTGTTAAAAAAGAATAGCAAAATATTAAAGTTAAGGTTGGCAATCTTATATGTATCCTTTACTCTTAATACTTTATCTCAATGAAATGTAAATTCCTTAAAGTTGGATATTTTATAATGTTCATTGATTTATTATTTTGTAAAAGAAGTATCATTCCGTGTTGGAAAAATTGTGTTATATTTACCAGAATAAGAAATCTAGTTTGCCAGAATGATAACTCTAATAGCGTTTGTTTATTGAGTTGATTGGAATATGGGGCAGCTAGTGTCACGTGAAGAATGTTATCTATAGGCGTGTGTCTTGCATTATGGCCTGTTGAATTATTGTGTACAAACTAAAGTTGAGGTTTTAATCTCAGTTTGCAATGAAGGGGGGACCTAGGTTGGTAGAAAAACCATGTGTGCATAATGTTACCTGGGAAGAGTTATAGCTGTATTGTCAGTACTGTTGATATACATACACAGTGTAAATAATGTGATGTTATTTAATATTATATTTTTGTATGCTGTTTTATGCATTGTCATTAGTTTATTCCTTTGTTTAGCAAATCATTTGTGTTTGACAGATTAGAGGACAAATTTCATTTTAGAGATTTTAACATAGGATGGAATACCTAAACAGTTTAAGAGATAGAAAGCCATTTCTCATCAGTGTTAAATTTTTCCAAATACTGATGCAGAATAAGAAATTTCCAAGATCATTTTGATACATGCTTTTTTTATGCACTGAAGCAGAGTTACTGCATTTCTGGTATACTTGTTGCAGACTATGAGTGGTACAAAGCTAAAGTAGAAGTTGTGGTTAAGGGGATGAGTGTGGCCAAAAGAACTGTTCTGAAATCCACATCATTTAGAAGCTTGAATATTCTTTACTTTTTCACATAATTGCTATTTTGATTGATGTATTTTTGTAAGCGCTGCCATGCTATTAAGGAAGTATTGGACCTCATCTTTCATTTTGTCACCATTGCCACCGAACCGCCTTCTGATCAAGTAAGTCAGAAATAGGTATTAGCCTCTGGATACTAAGCTTGGACTATAGAATTGATGGGTGGTGTTTGTCATGGAGAAGGCTTATGCCCTTGTTCATCATTCCACTTCTTTGGTTCTGAATAACCTGTCTGAGCTTTTTTAGTGTCTCACAATACATGTTGGCATTTATTGTTGTCCTAGAAGCCAATGAAGTCAACCAACAATATGCATTCGATCCCAAGATACATTTTCCTTTATTTTACTGACACTATTGTGTTGAAGTTTCGCAGCTTGTGTGAATCAGAATGCCACCCCTCACATTGTTGTTTGGTCTCTACACCACTTGCAAACGTTTATGATATCCATACACTTCTGAAAACTGTCAATGAATTTTGATTGGTTTAATGTTTTTTACATTAAAAAACTGTAAAACAGTGCAAACTTCACACAGCTAGTAAATGGAAGCTCCATTACTACTGGCTGGCAAGAACAAGACTGAATGTTCCAACGGCTGTGTGATGATTTCGGCGGAGAGTGGAGGAAGCAACAAACACAACATTCTCGCAATTTCCCTGCTGCCCCAATGCTTTGGAGACCTAACTTTTGGGGTAACCCTTGTATTTAAACTTATTCATGCAAAGTGATCGTATCTACGCTGATTTTGAAAAATTCACAAAGATTATGAAAGCAAAAATAGTCTGTGCTGAAACCAATATAAATGTTGGTTTTACACACTCAAAACTAGGAAAACTTGTCAAAGAATTGCTATTGATAATGGCGTGTAACATCTGCATACTCACCACCTCAAGTCTGTTGCACTGAGCTTGCTGCTGTACGATTCTAAATAACTTGAAATAAGAATTGTCACTGAATTCATTGAACATGACAATTTCACTATCTGTTATTTTTCATTTGAATCCATATCATGCAGAAACCTGTAAAAAAACCGGAACTTTGCACATGCTTAACATATCTACAACCTCATAAACTTGCGACTGGAAATCCCCTTAAACATGTTTCAACTGACTACAAATGGCATCTTGCATACTGCTGACATGTGATGGTAACTGTGTAAAGCCTTAAACAGATCCAGTAGCAAATGCTCAGTTAACAACTAAGTTTACCTCACTTCTGGATGCTTGTAGTTACGCACACATTTTAACCATGAAAGCGTAAAATTTTATAAAAAAAAGTTAACAATTCACAGTTTAGGAAAAATTCTGCAACAATTTTGTTTTAAAAGCATTATTTCAATGGTCTTTTCCCTGAGATACATGAGGAAAATATAATCTTCAGAAAACAAGCTACTTAACATTGACCAGCAAGAAAACAATTTTTTCTATCAAATGATGACATTAAACTCTAGTAGACCACATAGTCTCAAAGTTAAACCCATATTGTAGTTTATAATTAAAACCATTTTAAAGATTACATATTTATTTTAAGGTATTAAAATACACTTTGTGAAAACCTTTGTGCAGTAAGCTAAGTAGATGGTACCTATTTGTGACAGAAACATTGCATATTTCCATGGCCAGTGTTCACTGATTCTCTAATCCTTCCATATGTTTCAGAGTAACTCTTTCTGGAAACAAATGTGCCAAATCATCAAATATAATAACTTAGAGACTAAACTTCACTTATCTTTAGTAAGTTGCAAGTCTTTCAAATAATGGCCACTCACTCACTCTTTCAAATGACTATACTCCATCCAGCCTTAGATCCATACTGTCACCGCGCCCGCCGCATCTAATTGCCGACAACAGCAGTGTCACCCATCGCATTATTGTCGGCACTACAGCAAAGGAGCCGAAGGAAAGAGACAGAGAATGGCCGCATTGTTGGGGCGCTTGCCGAAAGAGAGAAAAGGATAGAGGCTTCTGGAGTCTTCTACTTTGTATCTCGCCGCAATAACTGAACGTTCCTGAAGCTTCCAGAATAGTGCCTGGGAGATATAAATAGCGGTAAAGTGCGACAGAAGGGAGTGAGAGTATGTGAAGCGTTGAGTAGTCGTGCCGACGGAGACGGACAGACGATGTGAAGCGTTGTGCCGACGGAGAAGAGTTAGTTCTTTGTGTTACGAGTTCGGAGCCGTGCTGTTGGAGAATCGAAAAAGACTTTCTTGTTGTTGCAACGAGTGTACAAAGTTACTGTTTACGGAAATAAAAGTGTTTCTTTATCTCGACTACATCTGTCTTCTTTACTTTTCAACCCACCAAAAAAAGTTACAATACCTTGTATCCCTCTGCAATAACTATATCAACTGCGACTAATAGAAACACCACGTGCACTCATGCCTTGTGTTTATGATGCAACAGTATGATATTTACTCTGCAGTTTCAGGAATATTGCTGCTATCGCGTTACATTCAAGTAGTCTTCACCAGAGTTCTCATACACCTTGAAAACTTCTAGATAATCACCCATATTTAAGGTACTATATTTTGTGATGTGATTTGGTTTCTGCGTATCGTGGGTTAGTTGTTGACAACTTGTGTTTACATCAAGTACGGATCTAAGGGTGGAGCAATTATAGACCAGTTTGTGGTCGCCATTGTTACAGAAGCTATTGAACTATTTCTAATACATTTTTTTAATTTAGAATAAATTTGTTTTGTGCCTCTTTTTCTAGTAAAGGAGTTAAATTAAATTATATACTTTTTTTAATGATTCTGTTACCAGAGACAGAAAATCCTCAGTGTCACTGACTGATCAGAATAGGAAAAAGGAATCTATTAGAATTTGTTGGCCCATGAAGAACTGTTGCACTAAGGGGATACATTTCTCTACACCCGTAGCATGGTAAAAACTACTGAATAATGTTACCACAATTATAAAGAGAAATAAACTCTTATAATTTCCCATTCTCAGAACTTAAGTACACAAATGTGCATTATTCATGCTAATGTGTTGGCAATCTGTTCTCTTTCCTTTTGATAAAGTTACCAAGTGCATTAGGACACTGAATTTTTTCCTCTCTTTCTTTTTCATTTTTTCTAAGTGTGTATTGTTTTTATTTTCTAATGAAAATTACAGGAGAGCCATCTCATCCTCTTATTCAGTTATAATCATTTTTATTTTATTGGTGTTGGAATTGCCAAACATGCGAGAGTGAGCATAGTGTTAGTGATAAATAGACAGAACTGTATTGTTGCTGTGAAAGCACTCTAAACTTAATTTAGATGTAATTTTTTGAATCTTGTAAATATTCTTATGTAGAATATAATTTCATGGACATCAACATGTTGGAAATTGTTGGAAATTTTATTAAAAACCTTCAATGTTTGGGGTGTTTTCTACATTGAAGTATTGTATTGCAAAGCTGATTAGCAAGTAATTTTAATTTCACGTACTTCTGGCAGTTACTCTTTCCAACAATTAAAAGATAACTTTTGTAAATTTGTGAAATTAATTAAAGCCGTTACATTGTGGATTAATGAGTATTGTGGCATGTCTTCAGCATTCGTAACAAAAGTGCACTTCAGGTATATGTAATAAATGAAACAGTGTATCAAACAGTATAATCTTCGCAAAAGTTAAAGGCATATGGAGGTGGGCCGTACTGCAGACTCCAGCGAATCCTAAGCTTGCCCCTCCTACCAGCATTGCCGAATGTGGTGCACGTGCTCTTATGTACAGAACTTCTGCCGGTACACGCATTACACTTGGCAACATTGCTCCGCTTGAGCATTGGCCAGCGTTCACATGCCTTTAACTTTAGCAAGCAGTATAGAAATTTATTTTTGTAAGAGAAATAATAAACGAACATAATATTTTGCTTTTTACATTGTGTTAAGAGTTACATAATTTTATTGATCTACTTAAGATTTATTTCTTCATTTCTCTATGTCTTGTTTAATTTTGTCTTTTATACTATGTATTTTCTTATGTAAGTTAAACTTAGATAATAAAAGACAAATAATTGAATAAGTGATGTATAATGGATATATCAACTTACGATTTTAATCAGGTAAGCAGCAATTTTGCTAACATTAACCTTTAAATCTTTGCATTTGTGGTTCATAGTTATGACTGAAAGCTGCATACGTTTGTGTTGATATATTACTATGATATGAGGTACTGTGAACAAGGTAGAAATGCAGCGAATGGAAAATATTTTTACAAGTAAAGCTTTGTAAGTATTCAGTCTAAAATCAACACACTATCTCCAGTATTATGACATTCCTGCACCTAGACCCAAACCAGCAGCCTATCCGAAAACATGGATTTCAGAGCAGTTGGGGAATTGGTTACAGTAGAATGCTGATGTGTTCTTAGTCAGCATCATAAAGCAGTATAAGATAGTCTCTTCCAGATATACTGCTGCCAGTCATTTAATGACTTAGGCAGTAACACTTGGGACTTGCATTCCAGAGGTCTCAGGTTCAATTCCTGCTGAACGATCAATCTGACCAACAGCTTTTTCATTATTTTCTTTCATCACAGCGAATGCCAGTTTGGTTACTTTACTTTCTGCAACTTCATCTCCCTCCAGTTCATTTCATCATTTCAATCTGGTCCTTTCAGTGTTCAAAGTGTCAGCAAAGGACGAGTGTGGCACTGCTGTTATCGGCATAAGTGCAGTGTTGTAGCCTGCCTTGATGGGGGGTGGTGTCAAAACCTATGTGGCTGGGTTGATTGTTGAATTTGTGAACATCAAGACCAGTGACGACCCTAACAGTTGAAGTGGCTAGTGTAGGACCGTAAGCTCAATGGCAACTAGAATAAACCATTTGGGCCTAATGTCAGGCAGCTTCAGCATTAGTCATTCTGTTCTTATATCTTGTCCTTCAGCCTTCAGTAAATTACTACACTCTGAGCTATCTCCTGTGTAGAAGCAGATTTAAACAACTAAGGTCGTTACAATCGCAAGTTCTAGCTGACATACCAGACATTCCATGGGTGACTTTTCACACCCCTAATAACACTGTTCTACACTCAAAATCTATCAGTTAAAAGTAGTTCATTCCTATTCATTTTGATGTGAAATAAATGAACATGACCTTTAAAATGTTTGCTTAGCTCTCATTCCCTTGAAAAACAGGAATTTTATGATAAACGGAAATTTTAACAATGTTGTTAATTTTTTATTGTTACAAATAAATGGGTGGCAACACGAGTATGCCATATTTTGCTCCTAGAAAAACCAATTTGTTTACATAAAATCTTATTGCCACCTTTACATGTCAAGCTAGGTCTTAGGATGAATTTATTGAAGGCAATGAATAAAGAAGAAGAAGCCTTGAAGTATTTAAAGATGAAATTTTCACATCTCAGTGATGCAAAGATCAAAGAGGGAATCTTCACTGGAGATTTGAGAACTGTTTAATGATGGAAGATTTAATATGGTCATCAAAGGGAAAGAAAGCATGTGGTCAGTCGGGACATCTAATGAGGGACTTGGCAAGGGATCTACCAAGAGAGCGAGAGCTCTCCCCCCTATAACCAGGGAAGGTGGCAGCCCAGTGCCACTCCCACAAGGGGCTTTCCATTAGGCCAATACCTGGTTTCCTAAACAGCCCCCCCACCACCCCATTCTGTTACACGGGATGGAGTGGAAACGCCATTTACATGAGTGATAGGTGTATGCAGCACTCACACTACAGCAGTTGAAGGGGTCAGAACCCCTCCCATATGGTCATCTGATGAGGGACTGTCCACACCTCACTGTTGGAAAACCAGTGAGTACTACCGTGATGAGGGGCTAAGGTTTTGGGGGCCCTACTTACTAATAAAGCTTGAAACTGGAGAGTTTAAAATATTACATATTTACTCACATAGAATAAGTGGTAAAATAACACTGATTATCAAAACTACCTAATGGTTGTTTTGCTAAATAAACAATATACACTCGCTAAATGCATAATGCACGTAGGTGGAACAAAATCGTTACCGGTCAATATTCTGGATAACTCAGGTATTAACCCAAACTTCTATTTGTGGTACCTCAGATATCGTTCAAAGCAATAACACTGAACAACTGTTTAGAAAAGCACATATTGATCAATGTTCATACCTGACCAAATTCTAAAATAATACAATTTATTGGCTAATCAAGTACATTTTCAGACAGGTAATACTAACATACTATGTAGTTTGTTCGACTTTTATAACAACCATATTGAATAAAATACTGTGCTTTAATGAATTTCTCTATGATTGTGAACGCTTTTAAGAGCATACACACTTGGAGGTAGGCTTGTTTCACACTTTTAAGCAAGAAAGAGTAGTAAATGTTTACATGGTACACATCTGTTGTCAGTATGTCATCAGTGAACGGCATGTGTTCCAGCACCTCTTGCTAGCAAATTTCCATGATTAAACTGAATATAAAATGTATGTCCTTTTTGAGAAAACTATTAAAGGCAGTCTGAGGGCTCCCCACACTGCGGGACCATTATTTGCACCACTGCCTCGAATGACACTGCATGCCTTGTGCAGGAAGATGGACAACATCCTCATGTGGATGGATGGTTAAGAGCGAAGGAGTACCAGATATGTGTGTAGCTGTGACCGTGATCCTACCTGACATAGTGAAGGGCTTGCTATCAAGGAGATTAGATCGGTCTACCAGATAGTGATGGCATTGGGTGATACCTTGCCTATGGAGACGTAGGTCTGACTGGAGTTGACTATAGGGTGGAGTGTTATAAGTCTGTGGCTGTCCATCGCAAAGGGACTGAGGAAGTGACACATGGACCTCAGGAACCACAACATGACGGCCGACATTGGCAGTGGGTCTTTTGACTTGGCCGAGACAAGGTGACACTTCAGAGCCCAAACGAGCATCCAGGGATACACATAGTGACCGTGATGGAGTACGTGGTAGTGCCTGTGAGAAGTGAAGTGGTTATACAGCTCTATGTGTTCATGTATGGGCATAAGACACATTGCACTTTTGTAGAAAAGTTGAGCAAATGGCCAACTAAGAGTAAAACGAAGTGCTTTATACTCTTTGGATCCAACTTGAGTTGCTTTTAAAGCTAACAGTTAAGGTAGCAAAAATAGGCTTTATCAGTCCTGAGTGTGGTGCTGCTTAAGTTTAAAGTTTACATACATGCACCAAGTGCATAGAGAGCCTTAAGATATGTGTTGTTTATGACATGCAACATACGAAGATATTAAATTGCTCTGCCAAAATATTGTGATGGCCATACCAGGTTTTTCAAACACCATCAGTAGGGTTGCATCAGTGAATGTAAAATGACAAGACATGATTCATTTCAAATATCCAGAACATTGGAATGTGACAAAGCAGGGTTTGTTCACATCTTGCCTGTGACATGCATCAAGTCATGATGTAGACGCTGCTACATCAAGCTGTCTTTCATTGTCAAGATGCACATCTCCCAGAACTACAGGTTGCGCGTTACGAATTAAAATTTTATATGAAAGGTTGGATGCGAGTCACTACTCACCTTTTGCGGGAATGCTGGTATTTGGCATCGAGAGAGAGAGAGAGGAGGTAGTCTGCAGTGAGATGACGCACCTGCTTCTGAGCTGAAGTAGTACAACACTACAAATCAATTTATCACACTTCCAGTAATATCAGCCACACGTATTATACACTATACCTCTATAACTGCTTCCACTCAACTTTCTTGCATTTCTTCTATTCCCGACATTTCTCTCTCGTCTGAAATGCTGTTATTTTCGTTGCATGCATACATCCGTACTGCACAAAATTTTTGCAGTCTACTGTATACACAAACGCGACAGAGGAAAACAGAGGTGTCTGTTATTGTAGAATAAACATTTGCTGACCTTCAGATGGTAATTATTATTTATTTATGCCAACAAACTTACTGTTGGTGTTTTTAAACACACAAGCCGTGTGTGGGCATAAATAAATAATAATTACCATCTGAAGGTTATTTAATTCTGGTATATAAAGTACTTACAATAGTAAGTCACCATTGGGGTAATCTGTCTGATGTGAGACTGCCTTTGTGGTTTACTAGGAGAAATACGAACTGGTTTGAGAATTTAATGCCATTCTGGCAGTTTGTCACGATAGCTCAGTGGTAGAGCATCCGCCCGGTAAGCGGAAGGTCTGTGGTTCAAATCCCGGTTGTGGCATTGAATTTTTAAGTTCCGGTTCTACCTTTCAAAATTTGCTGACCTGTTTATTAAGGGTAGGCCAGCTCACTGGATTTCTGCTGAAGGTCATTCGTCAAGAACTAACGCGCAAGGTAAGTGTGTGTGCATTATAAGACTCTGACTTGGGTTGGTCTCCCAGACCTGCGGGCTATAATAAATGGCTAGTTCACCAACTAAGAGCTAACATTATTCTCTGCCCTACATGGTGGCCAAGCCTTTCTTGAACCTCTTCCCCTCTGAGCCTACATCCCACTGTTTCCTGGCCTCTCCATGAGAGGTTCATTGCAATATATAGTCAGAAGGACAGTTCTAAGTTGTTACAATGTTCCAAGAGAAACCTTAGATGAACTGGCGAAAGATGAAATATTAGAAAATGATGCAAAAGCTATGTCAAAGGGACACTTGAAAGCTATATCTGATATCAGTAGAATAATTGAATAGCCCCATTAGGTTTAAACCCTCATTTTCTTCAAAGTTGAAGAAGGTTGTTGATGGTGCTTGGTATAAGGTAGATATTGGAAGTATTCTACTCTCTAAAATTTTCAATATATTTATTTGAAACATATTACAATTTTTTTAATTATAATGAAACTGTGGGCTTTGTTGCTATAGAACAAACTCTTCATACTTAAAAGTTATTTTCTATCTTTTAGCTTGGTTTGTTATTAAAGTGTGTGTGTGTGTTTTTTTTTTTTTTTTTAATTCTTGAAACTATAATTCTGTTTAATCTTATAGTCTCAAATTTTACTGTTCAAGCTTTTTCAAAATGTTTAATTTGAAATCTTAAAATTATTGGATTCGAACATTTTTCCATTTTTTTGGGCAGTAGTAGATTAAAATTACAATCAGCTGTTGTGGATTTGCTGGTCCTGGGTAAACTTTGATTTGCAACCTTTCCCTGATATCTAGTGTCCCTCTCAGGTCCTCTCTCCGGACATCTCCATCTTTCTCTATTTTCAAGTGCTTTAATTCCTTTGCCCTCAGATTGCAGTTGTTAGGGCATGTTTAGAGGAGTGAAGAGGACTCATTATTAAAAGAGATTTATAAAGGAAAATCTGGTGGGAGAATATGCATAGGAAAACCAAGGAAGAGATGGTTGGAGGTGGCAGAGGAGCATGTGAGAGAATTGGGGGTCAGGTGTTGGAGTAGACAGATTCAAGATTGAAAGTTGTGGGCTTCTATAGTTCAACAGGCACTGGTCCTAGAAGGGTCATAAAGCTAGGGAGTGATTCCTTTAAGAGATGGAATCAGTGGAATTCAATGCCATAGCCAGGATTTGAACCATGGATCTTCTGCTTATTGAGCGGCTGCTGTAATCACTGAGCTACTATGGCCAACTTGCCAGTATGACATTAAACTCCCCAACCAATTCATACTTTCCCGGTTAACCACAAGGGAATCTCACACCAGAGATAAATACCCAAGGGCGACTTACAATAGTAGGTACTTTATATCCCGGGATTAAGTAACCTTTAGATGGTAATTATTATTTACTTATGCCAACAAACAAAGAAGTTGGGGAATTTAATGTCATACTGGTAAGTTGGCCATGGTAGCTTAATGGTTAGAGCAGTCTCTGGATAAGTGGAAGATCCATGGTTCAAATCCCAGCTATGGCATTGAATTTTTCAGTCCTGATTCCACCTGTTAAACATTGTCCACACACACCTTGTGTTTAAGAACACCAGTATTAAGTTTGTTGGCATAAATAAATAATAATTACCAAATAATTCCTTTGTCCAATGTAACTTATGTTGATTCCTAAACTACCAGCTGTTGTCTTGGCCCTGGTGAACTCCAGTCCGTAACCCTTATCCTGGGTCTCACATTCCTCTCAGGTCCTCTCTCTGGGCATCTACATCATCTAATGTATATGTTTAATTAAACCAATTTTCAAGGTGCATGTAGAAAAGTGCCTTAGCAACATTTAAGATATCATAATTGTACTCTTTTCTACAAATTTAACTTAATTTTTATCCTGATGATCCAGATCAAAACATTCGGACAAAGTCAAGATAGTATTGTATTGCCATTGGCCCTTGACACATGTGCAAATTTTCAAGTCTGATGATTCTCAAGTTGGTGAAAATTATGCCAAAAGATTACATTACATTGATAAATTTAGCTTAGTCATTTTTATCCTGATGATCGTGATCAGGAAATTAGAACAAAGTTATATTACTGTATTACCTTCAGTTCTTGGCACCTGTGCAAATTTTCAAGTCTAATTTGACAAAAATTATGTTAAAGGCTTCCATTTACATTGATAAGTGTCAGGAACCTGACACCTAACAGCAGCAGGGAAAGTGAAAGAAGTTACATTGATACATTTAGCTAACTAGTTTTTACTTTCTCTACTGGTAAGTAGGGGAAGTATTGTATTCTACCCAAAAATTCGATGTAGAGATTTCACCTGAATGCAAAAAATCAGATTTTTTTTATCCTAATGATTCTGGTCAGGATATCAGGACAAAGTCATGACATTATTGTATTGTCAGTCCTTCACATGTGTACAAAGTTTCAATCAGACAACTCTAAGTTGGTGAAAATTATGTTGAAAGATTCCATTAGGTACATACGAGGGAAGCTAATGAAAGTGTGTTGATAATGAATGATAAGAACAAATTCAGTTTAAAATCTTTATTGCCACAGTTACATTTAACAACACTTATATATATTCTTTTTAAACATTAAGTACCCAACAATTCAAAGATTCTGCAGAGCACCAACATATACCTACAAATTTCCAACATTAATATCAGATTTAATATAAATGCATTTCATTTAATTGCAACAAATATATCAAAATATGCAATTTTCAACAATTAAATCCACAATAAAGTTTCAAAAAAATACAAATACTCATGTATACAGTGTTATCCTTTACCGCACCTAAGGCACGACAAAATTACTGCAGTATTGTTTATCCCTTATACATATATAAAGTGCAGCAAAACAAACAGTTCTGTGCTGAATATGGAATAAAGACAACCTTGCAACAGCTAAGTAATTTTGGGTTGTGCATTGCTTGACAAACAGCACAAATTCTTTTTATGCCAACAAACTTGCTGCTGTGTGTGGGCAATGTTTGAGAGGTAGAATTGGAACTGAAAAACCCGCCACCACAGCCAGGATTTGAACCACGGAACTTCGCTTCATGCATGGCTGTTCTAACCACTGAGCTACCGTGGCAATCTGCCAGTATTACATTGAATTCTCGAACAGGTTCATATTTTTCCCCGTAGACCAAAAAGGTAATCTCACATCAGAGATAAGATTGCAAGTTGCCCTTTAGGTATTTAAGTACTTTATGTCCTGGGATTAAATTACTGTAACTTACTTCCTCTTACAAACCATTGCTGCACAGGCCAGATATTACATAAAGTTGCCTTTATTCAATTAAAATTTGATGCAGGAACTGAACTTGTGTAGGCACTTGTAATGTGATCAACTGCAACACTAATGAAGTATTACTTCAAGACCAACTTTCTGTATCAGTATTAACATTTTGAACCAATGTTAACACGCTGAGTATTATAATTTAAATTACAAATATCAAATGTGAATATAAATGCAGTCATGATTTCAAAATGCACCTAGATATAGTACTACAAAATATAGAACACCAATAAACCACATTTTCAATATACAGAACTCCATTTTAAGTGCAGTTAAGATACACTAGATTCTCTGTGCTTCTGTGTCATTATGAGCAGTGATAACTATTGCACAATTACAGTGCAAAAAATTGTAAAGCCACTCTGGAATATTTATTGCAACACACATGCACTACCAACATAAATTCAAGAAGGCGATTCAATATTTAGCATCTTCATTACAACTGACAACTCAGGACAACTGCTCCATAGTAAACAATATTTTAATGAATTTAGTAGTAATAGTTTTGATCCTATAAATCCTACAATCTACAGGTAGTGCCAACAATAAGGTGTCCAACATTCAATATATACAATAAATATTTTATATATACAGTTTTAAAATTTAAACGTGGAATGGCTGGATCAGCGAGAATCTAGTGCATTATGTAAATGCTTTGATCACAATATTAAGCAAAGCACCTAAAAGAGGTTTTTTGCTATGTTCGCAATTCATCTACGAAGTGATGTGACCTGATAAATTTGCTCCAAGTAGTGCAGTGTACATAGAAATCCCCATTCTAGCAACCCGCTTCCTTTGCTTTGGCCTGGAACTGTTGCTATGGCATTGCATTTCATCATGAAAAAAGATTCCCAACATTTTAATAAGGTCAGTGAAATTGACATTTTGCTGCATTTGTAATTTTAATGCATTGTAATGCATTTTAAATTCTGCAGAAATGTGCATCATTTTCAATATAAGGAAGATATTTCAACTTTGACTGGCACCTTTTGGAGGACGTAATCAAACTTTGAACTAGCATCTTTGATTTCCTCCCTTTTGTACACATTTAGATCCAGTGGTTTATTTAAAGATAATTATTTTGAACAAGAACCTCGTGGGTGTCAGCACATGCTGGAAGTTTGCAACTAAACAATAGTAATTCATTGTTTCGTTAACCTATTAATTTGTGCTAAATAAAAATTGTTCTTTACATCAAAATTAAAACATTAATAGTAATTGATTGCACATTAAGTGCATTAGCTTCCAAGAGGATGCAACACCCATGAAGAATCAAATATTTCCTTTGTAAAACAAATTACTGGTTACTTAAACCTCTCAAATTGAAATTGATACTCTTGGTTGCACCACCCCAGGTATCCTTATGAATTAAATTCTTCCCTCTTAACTTCTGTTTTCCTGAAAATGAATGGAAGCCTCACAGGATCCATAAGCAAAATTCTTCCCCCGTAACCTCAATTTTCCTGAAAATTAATATAAGGGAAGCCTTCCAGGATCCTTTTAAATGAGTGAAATTCATCCCTCCTAACTTCAGTTTTTCTGAAAATGAATATAATGGGAGCCTTTGAAATAATGAAATTACTACAGCTGATTACCCCAAGAGCAATTAGATAATTATTCATCAGGATAACATTTTAATTCAATGGAGATGCAGTTCAAGATGCAATACCTCATACTTTATGACAGTCCTATGTTGAAAAAGAATGCAAGTCCAAAGCTTGAACACAGTATTTTGCACATGAAGGTAATAGGAAGCCTTTTCTTTTTGGTACACAAAACAGTAGTAGTGGTTTGTAACTTTTATAAAAAATAACATTTAATATCATACAATTATTAACAGTTTTGTGGCAGTTGTATAATACATGTATATTCAGCAAACACACATGACAATTCTCACATTCATACATCATTCAAATAACAAGGGGGAATGTAAAGGAGTCTTCTTTATACAACAATAGAGATTCTAACTTTGGTTTTACAATGTAATACATTTGCATTATGCCAGGCCAAAGCAAAGTGACAGTAAATATGGAAGCTGCAGAAGATCCTACTCTAGCTGTAAGCTGCCAAGTAACCTCACATGTGCTTATCCCAGAAGTGCTATCAACAGTCTCTTGAAATCTCCGCCACAGTCCTCCTGGAAACATTAAAACAACACCATTAAATTTGGTGCTTTTAGCCTAAGTAAAATTATTGTGTAGAACCTGGCTTGGTTAAGGGGAATCTTCAATTATGCACCTTGCTTTAGTACAGAGTTAACCTCTTCAGATTTGACTTATTTTTAATGGTGACGGTTAACATATTGCCTTCAAGCAAAAATAGGCTTTATCAGTCCTGAGTTCAGTACTGCTAAAGGTGAAAGTTCACATATACGTCTCTAGCACATGAAGAACCTTAAGACATGTGTTGCATATGACACGTGGGATCCAAAGAGGTTAAACGATTAACACATAGCTTAAAGAAAGCCTTGCCAAGTCAATGTGAAATTTGCCTCCATGGCCCATTATCTTACAAACTGCAGGGTTATTCAATGCAATTGTTGGGGTTGTACACGTCTTTTATAGATACAGTGGCAAACATTAAAGAACCCTTTGCAGACCAAGGCTTACTGTCTAGGTGCCCACTACAGGCACCATGAGTGGGGTACAGAACTGATGGGTGGGGAATGGTCAGTGCCTGAGGCCTGCCAGCAGGTTATACAGCCTTCATGGCGTGGGGTTGCTATTTCTTTATCAGGTAGCTCCTCAATTAGCCCCTCCAGGACTTGAGACTGAGTGCACCCCGTGTCAGGCCTCCCAGCAAGGGAAAAAGCACCATGCCAGTACTCAGGATCAAACTGGAGTCCTCTGTGCCAGAGGCAGGCACGCTACCACTGCACTATGGAGGTAGTCATCATTGCTGCAACTGTGGTTAGGGACACTCAGTTTTCTTCTGCATCAATTACAGTGACACCAGTTACCACCAGATGGCAGTTGCAGCACTGTTTACAAAATGACAGTCAGCAGTAAGGAGAAAGTGTTGTAGTGCTCTCACAAACTGCCACAGCTAGAAACTGCGGTATCAAGTGCTCAATGGATTTCAGTTCCTATGCTCTCATTCAGAGAGAATGCACATTACTGCACATGCTGTTGAGCTTTCCTCTTTGGCAGCACAGAAACTGTGTAACTTCCAACATATGCCATTGCATGATAAGATTGGTGCATCATTTGCATGCCCCATTATTGGTCCCATGTTCTCTCATTAGTCTGAATTTGGAGTGTTACATTTCCAACATTTCCAATCCATTTGTGGCAGCATTAACTGAGGAAAAGACCTACTTTTACTTCCAACAGGGCAGTGCAACTGCCCACGCATCCTGCTGAACCATGGATGACGTTCACACTATCTGCACTCCTGACAGTGGTTAGAGGTTAGTCTGATCTTGACCCTAGTTTGCCACCCAGGTCAACAGGTCTGTCAGTGTACGATTACTTCTTGTGGGGAACCCTCAAGGCTAAGGTGTATCGCAACAGTCCTCTGTCTTCAAGAACTGCAGCAGGATATTTCTGATGAGATTGCAGCAATTCCAACAGTCCAGCTTCAATTTGCCTTCTGCTACTTGCCGGCCAGGGCTCAAAAGTGCCAAGAGATGAATGGTGGTCATTTTCAACATCTGCTGTTAGCAGTTATGTGAACCATCTCCTTTCCTTTGAAACCTGGAACTGTTCCCTGGGCTACTTTTGTTTGCTCCATCCTATACAAAAGTCTTTGCTAATGAAGCAACTTCACATACTGTTCCCAGAAAATTCAATATTTGCACTTTATCTGTAATTTCTTAAATACAAGTTATTTTATTTATCATTAGGGCCATTTTTGAGAAAATAACATTCATTTTATGGTCAAAAGTGAAAATACTTGAAAGATTGAGCTAGATTTGTGATATTAACTTTAAAATAAGAACACATTTCAGAAGCTATTCCTTCCATTTTTAGCCTGGGTTTGATTTGAGGATGGAACAAAGGGTTCCAAAATACATTCTGCCTTTAAAGTTAGTTAATTTGGCTCAGCAATCTCAACAAAAATAAAGCATATCAAACTTTTTTCTTTACTTGGGGTAGGAGATTCCTGAAACTATTGAATCTTTGGATTGTATTAAGCTCATTTGGCATTAGATTTTTCATTTTGGAGTAATTCTGTTCAGAAAAATGGACCTTTCTTAATGTACATGTAAAATAGCATATCTGTTTGGGAAGAAATGTGGAATATCTCACCTCAATTCGAGCGGCAAGAGGCTTCTCGTACATGTTCTCATATTCCTGCTTGATGTCTCCAAGATCAATCTCTGATCGTGTGACAATGATACGGACCAGGGTTCGGTCCTTTGTGCCCATTCCAGCCATGGCATCATGAAGTCTCTCAGCAAAATATGCAGTCTTATTTCTCACACACTTGACTGTAAAACAATTCAGAAAAATTAGTTACCATGTTTAGACAAAAGTTCTACACCTTTGGTTACTTGGGGCATAGCTTACCTATAGATAGGTAGCCATCCTCCAGACTTCCAGCAAACTCGCGCTTGATGGCATGGGTTATGTCATGATCGGCAAGCTTCTCATACTCATCAAACACACAACGTAGGTGTGCATAGCTTCGGGACACCAGGACCATATTGAATGTTGACTCATCTGTGCCCCACTGCATCTCGCCTGACAAATCCAAAAGGCAAATTTTTAAGTGCAAGTTTGTGCTTTTAGTTTTTTTAAACTAAAAACTATATTACTATCACATATGCAAACGACACTTCTGTACTATTTTGGAATAAATCAGAAGATCAAAACAAATGCCAATAATACTGAATTATATAAAAGAATATAAATGTTAATATAAAAAGAGTAAATTATTTTTGAATACCAAACAGGCTTAAAATTAGATAATACACTACTAGATGGCATAGAAATTGGATAGGATGAATCTACAAATTTTTGGGGTATTGAACTGGATAAAAAACTTTCAAACAGATTAAATGTGTGGGCAACAAAATTAATAGATGTTTATATCTACTAAAAAATTTGTCTAAGTGCTTGAATACTGATGCATTGAAAACGGTAATTGTGCCATAATACATAGCCAACTTAGCTATGCGGTAGTAGTGGTATTAAAGTATGAATAGAGTATTAAAACTACAAAAGGTGTGTAAGAACTATGTTCAAGCTAGGAAACAATGTAGATTAATTTTTAGAAAGGAAAGAATTTTGACTATTCCCATTGTACATATATAAATTAATATTGCTTTTACATAAAAATGAATATATTGTACCTAGATATAAAAAATACTATGACTACAATACTAGAGAATGCAACAGCTTTCATAGAAATGCAATTAGAAGTCAACTGAAAAAGATCTATTAAAAGGAATTGTATACTATAATAAATTGCCAGAATATTCAAAAGTATTGCATGGTAAGACTTAAAAATGAATTAAAATGTTTTCACTAGATGTACACATATAGAACAGACGAGTTTTAAAAAGTTTGATAAAATTATGGATAATTATTTCTAGTATGTAAAAAATTTAGATTGTATGCTTGAAATATATGTGTCTATAGGCACAAATTATTACTGCTATTTATAATTAGAAAAAGGACTAAAATGGAGACGCACCTGCTGACAATAGAGATTCAGCATCAGCCTTAGCCTGGGCACGATCAACTTCTAGGTTCTCATCCCTGTTAGCCTGTAATACATCAAACATGTCAATATGTCATTCACAACAACCATTTCCTCAAAAAGTTATCTATCATTTGAGACATTGTCATGGTTAAAATAAGCCAACAATCCAGCTAAAAGTACCAATATTCACTATTGTGTTCTGTTACCCTGCTGATGCAAATCACATAAAGATACTTATATTTGCATTCTTAAGCCACCATTGCTATCCAAAACTTTCCTACAATTCTTTGCATATTATTTACATTAAGTCAATTTTATCCATCCTGCAAGATACTATCCTGACGTAAAAATGTGTGTACAAGATTACAATATTATTACATTTGTTCTCCTCCATGTTATAATATGCATTCTCAGCCGAGTATTTGATTGTTTTAATAGTAGCTTTAGTGTTAAGGATTTATTTAATTTCTTTTGGTAATCTGCAATAGTTATTTTTCTCATACTTTCCAAAACTTTGTTCAGTAATAATCTTCATTGTTTCTCAAAATATATGTACATATATTATAAATGATACATTTTATTCTTGTAGAGCATGTTTACATCCAGATATTGAAGTTAAAATACTTAAACTTTTAAAAATATTCCTGCCAGTGTTTTCTATCCTTATTACCTTTTTGCTAATTCAGTCTTTTTCAATTGCAGGGCATGAAATCACAAAAAGGGAGAACGCAAATACCTTCTCAGGTGGAGAACATGAGGGGAGGGGCTGCTATTATAGGTATGTTATATTCACACGACTGGAGGAGTCATCCAAAATGAAGAGCAATTCAATGTTATTCCCAGAAAATTAAGATACGTTTCATTTGTTACGAAACTATAATTAAAATTGTTCCAAGCCATTTGAGAAAATCAAAACTTCAAAAAAAATTTTCCATGTAAAGTCCAATTAGGGGTGGGGAACTTTAGAATCCTTGTCATATCCTTAGAAGATGGAGATCTTAACCGTAGCAATACCAACTTTATGTCCACCTACTCTAATTTTTAAAATTCTGTCTTAATTGTTTGATTAAAGGCATGCAGTCAAGTTATTGCTATTCACCCTTTCTATTACTGAATTGTGTAGTTCTTTCAACATTTTCATTCTTGGTCTTTTTGAGAAACAACGAAATGTCAAGGTGGTCATAATGTATCCCCATGTCTGTGTAATCTGAGTCATGTAGATAATAGATTTATTTTAAGCATTGCTCAGACATTTTGTTACCAGTGAGTTCTGCAATAATTATTAATTTTTATAATTGGTATATCTAATGTGATTCATTTAAAAATGTAAAGAAAAGAAAGTTAAACAATGTTAAATATTTCCTTTATAAACATGGTAAGATACCCAATTTTAAAATAAAAATTGCTCAGACGTTTTGTTAGGGGTGGTCATAAAATACACCCCCTTCCCTGTTGGTACTTTAAGTTCTGTAGTAAGGGTTGCCATTGCTAGGGTTAAATACAAAATTTGATACATTTAACCAACTTCTCATTTGAGTTACGCTGTTCGGACAGGTACCTCCTTTCTACTTTTGTTTATTTAGGGAGTCCCAACATTTTTGGTAAAATCTATCAAGTTTGTGAGTAGAATACAATACCTCCCCTGCTTGCGAAGTAGAGAATGTAACAAGATTTGTCTCATGTTACTAATTTAATAAAGAACATTCCTTTCATTGGGATTTATTAGTTTGTTTTAAAAGACTAGAAGTCTGATAGAAATGTTAGTTTTCATAAGTGAATTCAACAGCATTTCAACTACAAACTTCAAGATGCCTCAAGTTTAGCTCACAAAGCTAGGTTAGCTAAGAGTCTCAGGAAAGTATGTGTATGATGTAACATGTTCTACTTTCCTTCCTTCTGCTTGTTAAGCAGATATCTGTGAGCTCATCAGGAAGCAACAAACAATGGCTGGGAATTCCAGCAAGTGTGTCAGGGCCTTTACTTGCCAGCAAACCTTTGAAGGTCAGGTGATGGCTGCACTGACATTTAGTGACATTTTGAAAATTAACTCACCATGAGCAGAGAGACAAGCAACCTCTTGAAATGTCCAGAAGTGTCACCCTTCAAGTCACTCTCCAAGGAACTTTCATACACTGCAACAGATAAGATACATATATCAACTGTGCAGACATTTCACAGTATAGCTGAGTCACATGTGCATAATTAATTATATCGGTCTCACACACATAATAGCACACTGAGTCACTATACTTACATTTCTCATACATGGCAGAGATAGTGCGCAGGCCATAGTTACTGAGTGTGCACAGAATTTCGACAATGGCTTCCTCATCAGTTCCCACACCACTGATAGCATGATGCAATTCCTTGGCATATAGATCTGGCAAAGGAGTCATAAGGGCCACCACTGCATCCTCAAAATGTCCTCCCAGTTCACCCTTCAGCTCATCCACAAGGTCCTGCAGCACACAGGGGCAGAACAAAGGATATTATACACTAATTTAAAGGTTTTTTTATTACTGCACATTCTTAATAATACAAGTAAACTAGTATACTTAAAATTAAATTATAATTGGCAAAGGAAATACACTCTGAAAACTTTTTTGGACCAGTACATTGTGAGCAGAATTGGAGAGAGAAACTATCAGGAAGTAAATGATTTAGGAGGTCAAGATTTTGTTAGATTAACGAAACCCCAGATGGTTGGGACATCTGGAAAGAATTGAGGATGAGCAAAATCCAAAGAAAATGTGGAAGGGGAGAATACTCACAAAGAAGGAAAGACAGACCAAGAACAAGGTGGATGGATGTGTGGAGGAAGATCTTGCTGCAATGGGAGTCAAAGGCTGGAGAGGGAAAGCACATGGTAGAGAATGGAGGAAAATGGTAGAAGGCCAAGGTCCACATTGGGCTGTACAACCATAAAAGAAAGGAAATATATTCAGAATATTATTTTTATATTTTATACAGAAAGATTTTGCTGGACATGAATTAACATACTGGAAAGTGTTCAAGTCGGAGGATATAAAGGGAATGTGGTCTTAAAGAATGTAGCAGGGTATTTGGGATGATGCTATTATAACAAATCTGGGAGTGGAGAAAGATGTCAGTATTTTGGAGGAAAGTGTTAAAAAATCATACAGGTCTGACATTAAGCACTCAAAACAATGAGTTTTGAATATAGTGGACTAATATTTTTAATAAAAAAGAGACTATGGGCATAAAAATTGTCAATTTAAGAGTCCTCAAATTTCATTATTTCAATCCTTACCTTTCCATAAAGGGTCTTGAAGGTTTCAGCAATTTCCATACGCTGCACAACACCACGCTTTGCAATAATATCAATAATTGACTGCTCATCTGTCCCCAAACCTTTCATAGCAGCTCTAAGGGTCTGTGCATCAGCCTCTGGATCAAAAGGATCTGCAGGGTGCACAGTGGGGATGCACTGCAAAGTCATAGAATACTAATATAGATATACAGTATTTGATTGATCATTAGCTACTATTTATATTTATAATGCTAAGAAAGTACTTTCATTACCTGTAACAACCAAAATTACTCAGGAGAATCCATTGAGGTAGGTATCTACAAGTACTTTCCATTTACTTTTATAATAATGAATTAAGTTTTCACAAATCCCTGTTTCTACTGTGCAAATTAATATAATTGCACAGCTAATGTATACTTTTCAGTTCCAATAAAAATTAATATGACTATATTTTAACTTTCAAACTTCTATAAAATTCACCAAAATATAAACTGCAAGAAAATACTAAATAGTTATCAACTTTATCTCTAAGTATACGAGCTTATTTATTAACAATTTCCAAAACTATTATTTTTGAACTATTAATATCTGGAATTTACCTTCACTGGGTAGTACTTGCGAGAACTCATTCTGGAATCCTGAGATGTTCTTGCTGAAAGAATACAAATAGATCAGTTCTCTTCAGCTCACACAGCCAAACTGCTCAAATGCAGAGGACCAGTGCCTATATATATGTAGATATTGAATCAGCGGGGCAACTATGACCTAATAATGACCTCAGCTATGTATGATTGTACAGTTACACAGGATGTTCATGACTCATACCACTTTACAAGGAGAAGGGATAGGTGATTGTATCTTAAGAAATAGGTACTACAAAGATTTACTTTCCAGTGTGTACTTATAAATGTGCAAATTTACGATTTAAATTCTTCTCAGATTTAAAATATGAAATTGCGAAATTTTTTAATAAAAAAATTCGGTCTCGTTCATCCGGCATTCCATTGCAATGATGTCATGAGCAACCTGACTAAGGCACCGCCTGTGGATGAGTGAATACAGCCTTGAAAAACTGATGACGTTATATCGACCGCATTTACTACCTAAACTCATGCAAACCATCTTTTAATCCCAAAATTCTGTCTTGCGAGTTTGGAACACAATACTGGCTTACCGGCATATTTAGTAACACTTAATACATATTCCTTCTTTACCGGTATATTTACCGGCACTTTCTCGATTCTTCATTAAATAGAACATAATTTTACTACAAAAAAACACCCTCGGTTAAGTAATTAAAGATGTATATGATATTTCAAACTGTAGAAACATGGTTTTTCCCACAATTAATATTTTTATGCAATTCGCTTCCTTACTCACCCTCCACAAATAGTGACAGCGACCACACCTACTTTGACAGCGCTGGAGACTGGCTGGACAATATTTGACAGTTCGTAGAATGCGAACAATGACGTAGGACTACTGTATTGCAGAGTATGCGTAAAAGTTCCACGTCCCACCCACCGCCGAGATGACGTATTACCAAGGCTGAATTGCGATTGGGCCATCTGATGTAAATTGTAACCAATAGCTTGTCGACTTTCCTCTAGCACTGCCAACATTAAGAGTTTACTAAGGGTTGTAAAATCAAATAATAAAAGAGTAAAATTGAAAAAAGCATTAGGATTAACCTAAATATATCTATTATATTTTATGGAAACTTCAAATTCTTTTTCAATAAATCAATCATTATTCCTTTTATTAAAATTAAATACTAATTGCAAAGTTTAATGTTGGTGCTATGAAACATCCACAGGTGGCGCACAGGATTGCAAATGTCATTCGTTTTGAAAAGAGCGCTAACTGGCAAATTGGCACAGGAAAGCAAGCACAATAGATAAAATGTTAAACGACCTTTAATAGTAAAGCGGTTTTGTTCCACTATGTAACAGTTAGGAATAGAACACTTCAAGTGGACCTTCTGAAACGTAGAGTGTTGTAAGCATGAATATTTGGATCGTGTCTAAGAGTTGAAACTTGGGGAAAAGGACATGATTGATAACGTCACATTGCTTGTATCTTTAATGTAGCACGTAATTTCTGTTTTTAATTTTCTGTTAAATTGATACATTGATGTCTTATTAATTGGTGCGTAACGTAACATTTCAGTTCCTAACCTGTTGAAACAAGCAGTGCATAGATAGCTTTCTTTGGTTAGGCACAGTGACGATCATTCAGTAAACAGGCAACTTAATATATTTTCTTTACTACTTTCACGTTTTTGTACCAGTATATGTAAAAGCCGCTGTTCTTAGCTATGTTTTTATACTAATTACTGCTCTTGATAGGAGCAACTTGTACAATGAACGAACAAGTTTAACTTCGACAAAATCCAATATTAAATATAAAAAGTTATTTCACAGATTAGTAACAAAATGGAAGACAAGAAAATCAGTGGGGTGGAACCTCCAAAATCTATTGCTGGAACTCCACCAAGCACTCCAATTCCTCAGGCAGCATCTACAGCAGTACACAGACCTGAGGAAAGGTACTTGTATTCATTTGCCATATATATTTATTTCCAATGTGAACAGTATACTTGACAATGAAACAAAATCTCAACACTTGTTCATCAGAAAATTAGTTACATTGCAGAATAGATGCATAAAATATATTGTAGTTTCAAACAAAATTATTTGGTGACATGCATGTAATTGAAAGTGGTTATCAGTTGCTAGGAAAGGTCATGATCCATTACTTGATTATCTGGTATATAAGGTGGTGGAAACATATTTAAATGTTTTATTGAACAGTCTCAAGACAAATCACTACAGCCAGCAGCTCTGCTGAAACAAGGTTATTTAATTTGTGTATCATCTTGGGTTAGGATTGAACTTGTAACCTTGAGCACAGAAAATAAGCACACAATCAACTGTTCTAATTAGTTCTATAATATTTTCATAAAGTCAGTGACTTCATTGCTATTGTAATATAATTTAATAAAGGCCACTGAGGAATATTTTATTGCATAATATGGTTATAGTTAGGGTTGCCAGATTATTTTATGGAGATGTAGGATACAATGGTAAAAAAGTAGAAAATTGTCGGTCAATGCAAAGACAATGTAAAATCATAATTTAAATGCTATTTATATATATATATATATATATATATACACATAGTCATATACATTTATATTGCCTTGTGTTAAATGTGCTCATGAACAGTTGGTTATACTTCCCTGAAGAAGTAATCTTGTGCAAAACGTCTAGCTTATTTGAAATACAATCAATAAGTTCCACACAACTAAAATTTTTAAAATTGTACTTCACTAAATCAATACCTCTAACTGAATCAGTAGATAATCTGTTGCTTTCGTCTGTCCAATGTGCTCTTTTTAATGAAAATACTTTTAACATTAGCATTGTGTTGCTTTGCCTCTACACAATGCCAACCTTTTGCCTCTGAGTATACATGTTGCATTGCCAATCTCACGTTCAATGTTACTATGCACGAGTACATTGACTGTAGTCTGTATAGCTTTGCTGCCATAGTGAGCTACAGTTGCAACTAATAACCAATTAATTCCTATTTTTGCTATCGCCAGTTCATTTTCTGACAATCACTGCTTGCTTCTGAAAATGTAGGACATTAAAGACTTTCCAAAAATTCCCTCTGGACACTGGACAAATGATTAAAATGTAGGGCATATCCAGGAATTTCTAGACTTTATGTAACCCTAGTTATAGCATCAAGTTCAACATCTCTTAGATGGGCACTTCAACTCAACCTATCCTGGGATAAAAAGTTCTTTTAGGATGAAGACCCAAATTTTTAAATCAAAACCTTTGCTTGACAAAACTTCCAACTATCTTTTATTCTAAATGCAGTGTATAGGAAGTAAGTTAACCCAGGGAAAATGAATATTATACTAATGGATCTAACATATTCGGGACTGGGGCTGGTCTGTGGCTGTGGAACCAAGATTTCATTTAGCTTGAGCAAATAGTTTAGTCTTTTGGGAAGAGATATAAGCTAGTTTAACCAGTACTTGGGAGTGTATATGATGCTATAAGAATAAACAGGCCCAAATGACCTTGTCAATGGACCCTTAAACTCTATTCTCACTGTAGGAATAAATGGGGACAATTCATTCTTGCTTTGCTTCAAATAATCCAGTATTTGCTCTGTCTCCTGTCTATTCTGTTTATGGTACATTCTGATATCTCAGAAGCAAAGCTGAGACTAACAAACACTGCCATCCTTATGCAATTGGTTGTTTTTTGACCTGAACATTAAAGAGTAGCCTAGAGCTTAAGAACCCTAAGTCACCACAAAGCGTAACAGTGAAGCAGGGCTGCAATTGCAAAGCAGTAAGTATAACCAAAGCATCAGTACAGCTAAACTCCATTATCCAGGATAATGGAGAAAAAATATAAAACGAAATAGTGGGTAATACACATTTAACTGTATAACTACAGAAAATCATGCCAAACCAGGGGATTCCACACTCTCCCTTAAGTCAGCATTCTTATTTCTGCATGTGCAGTATCTACCATGTTTTCTGCTGCCATCGTGTCTAGTTCTGCTGTAAAGGAAAACTTGAATGGGGAGGGGGGTAGTTATAGGGTTATGCACTGGTGACATCTCCCTGTGCAATTACAATGTTATTCTTACTTGTTTTGCTCGCTTCATTTGTTACTATTTTGAAGTTAAGTAGGAAAAAATTAGACAGGTTGTTATACTGATGTATTTGAGGGTTCTTGGTAAGGAGTTGAAGTCCAAGTTGGTCTTAGAACGGCACAAGTCTCTTGGTATGAGCTACCCGCAATTTAGTTGAGCTGAGATGGGTGCTGGGTCGTGTAGGGATTCTGGGCAATGAAAAAGCAGATGGAAAAGCTGCTAAGAAGGGAAGTGAGCAACATTTTATTGCACCTGAAAGAGCAGTTGGACTGCTTAAGCTGTCTTCAGAACATGAGAAATACTGCAACTTATCCGTAGGTGCCAGGCACTCCAGAAATGATAGAGGCAGATCTGCTAGAGCTAGTTGAGCTTAGAACTGCCAATGTGGTCATTTTAACTACTGCTGATATCCTGTAGGTAGAAAATCTATCACTAGCACTATTTTCAATACAGATTACAGCACTAAATAACTTGCTTCTAAATATGACTAAGGGAATTTGTTAAAAAATAAATATTTATGTACAGTAATATCCAATATTTTTATTGGTATTTTCATATATTTGCATGTTTCTACATTTCCTTTTATGGGTTTGTATTAATCAAGGATGTCGGTTGTTTATCCAGAACCCACCTAATTCTATTGTTAGGATTCCTAAATCACTTTATAAAGTAACATAAAAATGAATGTTAATATCTAAAAATTGCTATTTTCATGGAGAAACATGTTGCACTTTACTTTCCTCCTAGATCTTTCTCTTGTCTTTCAGATCTTACTTTGGAAACATTCTGTTTACATAGTGGGGTAGTTTGTTTCTTTGTATGTGCAAGGTCCACAGACAGGATATTTGTATTTGTTACAATCTTCATATATAGGGCTCAGATCTTTATGTAAATATGTATTTTGTTTGCATCCAAATACGAACTTGGAACTGAGTTTAATGTTCTGTATATTCACACCAGAGCAAATATTTTAAGTTTTATTGCACATAAAAATGCATATATTTTTTTTCTGTATAAATGTCTATTCACATAAATTACGTAAAGAAACCTCTTTTTAAAATTGTCTCATATTTACATAGTAACATTAAAGCAACATCAGAATTACGTTTAATAAGTCACCATCCGAATACTTTAATGTTCAATTGCATAGGCTAGATGTTGCAATGTTATTCATTATTGGAAGAATTGATAGGTCAGAGTATTGCTTCAGTTGGAAGAACATATAACTGCTATCTCAAGCTACATAAGCCTGCAAGATAAGAACAGGCAATTTCTCTGCTGCCATATGCTTGATTAAGAATTTATCACTTTTACAGCCCGCTAGTCTATACACTATACTTGTAGGTGGCCATCAAACTGTATAATTAGTCCTCGTTTGTAAATCTGCAAAATTATATAATCTTTTAGTTGTGTTGTGGTGTTGAAAAGTAACATCTACAATTTGGAGTTCTCAGTGAATTAAATATGCCCAGAGTGAAGAGTAGTGCAAGTTACCCTGTGCAACAATATGCTGTGCAATTTAAGGGTATTTTCAGTTGTGACAGTAAAATCCTGTATCAGCCATGTGGTAAACCTTTAAGGCAGACCAATGTTCATAAGTAACACCTAAGTGGTAACATTCAAAATTCAATGTCAATTCTTTGTGACAGTCATCAATCTTTTGGGATGGGAAATTTGAGAAAGCATATGGTAATATACTGAAGCTCGGTACTTAGTGATACCTTCCACAAATGTCTGAGCACCACATGCTTTATATTCGCTTGGCCATTGAGATTAAAAAAGTTATGTTTTGGCACACATTTTGGACATTTTCAGCATATAAAAAAACTATTTCCCAAGTTTTTAGCACCTAAAAATCCAAGGGCTATTCATATATCTTCTGTTTCTTCATTTGACACTGTAGTCTATTTTTATCTCTCTGTGGGGTCCTAATGACCAAGTTGTCGACGGGTCCTTAAACCTGACACTCACTCACTTTATCTCTCTGTGGTGTTTTTCCCTGTTCATTTGTGCTACTTACGTTTTCTGGACTTCATATACTTGTTGCATATCTCTTCTGAAAAACCAAATTATGTAAGAATATAGCATGGTTCTGAGTAAATTACGTAACTTATTGAATGGCAATTCCCAGTAATGATGATACCTTCAGTCTGCAGATTTTTAGATAGCTTGTCATTGCTATTGAAACTCGGGGTGGCCCACTGGACAATATTCTTGCTGCATACGATCCTCTGTAACAGGATCTCTTCTAATTCTGATAAGTAACATAGAGCTTTAGGTATATTATAAACTGCTAACATTTCTTCATCTGTGGGAAAGCGCTGCTGAACAAATGCTTTGGCTGAGACTTATCCTCTTTTACTGGACACCACTCAAACTGATAGTCATGCACCATAGCTATCAAGTTACTGTTGCATAGTTAGCTCAACTGCACACACAATAGCTACCTCCAAACAGAATGCATCGACATTGTAATGATCAAGTAGATCATTTCAAAACAATACTAGAAATATGATTATGCTGACATATATGTTAGCGATCAAAATGGCTGCTTGACAGTCTTAAGTATAAGCAATGACAAAAATAAAACCACTGATTCAAATTTAGTATAATTTTGTATATATGATCTATGCAATAAGTACTTGTAATAATATGCAGTAACAATTGTGGAAGAAACTGGACTAAAGTGATCAAAATGACTGCTCAATGGTTCTAGTGTTAAAGCAGGGGATAGATCTTGTGGACAACAGCCTGTTTTACACAGCACTGTTGCCACATTGAATCCCGCCTGCAGATGAGAGGCTGTCCATCTATTCTTTGAGTGCCCAACACTTGCTCTCCAAAGAGCCCATGTTTACAAGAGTCAATTTCCAAAATTACAGGAGCTTTCATTCACTACAGTCCAGAGCTTGACTCTGTTCATTATGAATGATGAATTTCTGGATCAATAAGATCTTCAAAGATCTAGGGCAGGTTTGTCCCTCTCAAACTAAACTAATTCATACTGTAAATCTATTTTAAATTCTGTTTAACACTAAGGTAGCACTTCTCAAACTATTGCACCTCTCCCTCGCCCTTGTATAAATAAGAGGAAGGCAACTCGGTACTCGATACAGATGAATGTATATTCAGGGTAAATGTTTACAAAATCGGTCGCTCAAGAAAACAAATGAAACATAGTGCAATGGATGCAGTTTTTATTGTTGATTACGGTTTTGAAAGTTTTATATGGCGCTCAAGCTTCGTTTTTGATTTATGAGCAAATTTTGTACGTGCAATGCAGCAGCTTTCACTTATGCAGCAGATATTTAGCAAATGTGTATAAACGAGTATAATATATGCTAGAATGGTTGATTAATGCATTTATGTTGAAATTGTTGCATAAACACTGCCCAAGTTGTACTTTGATAACACAGGGCCCTGTTACCACACTCGTATACACACACTAAACCTAACCTAACACAGGCAAAATGAAAAAAAAAAAACTTGACCACCACTGGTTGTCAATGTCGCTAGTGAATATTACCCCACATTTTGAGAACTGCACAAGGTGAGCCACGATAGAATGTGATGAGCAGAATGCTTCTTTTCTGATACAGATATCCATCAGTCCTTCAATGCACTTCAGTCTTGGGCTTATTGTACCACCTCTATTGTTTTAAAGCCAAATCATTATGTCTGCACCCTTTGCCAAGGAGTATAGTCTCATAACACATGGTTTCACATTCTTCTGGTTCTCCTGTAAGCTATTCTTGCACAATCTAAGTTATACTAACACGGTCTCATAGTGTTAAGATAGGAGCATGTCCTGTGAGAAATACAGGGGAAGTGTTACATTTAAGTAAATTTTCAGCTCTTTTCTTACGATATGATCATCTAAAAAATAGTTTACCATGTTTGTTTTCTGGAATTTAAAGTCAGGTTTTGTGATGTTCTACTTTGGACCAATTTTTAATAGCCCTTTACTAAACATTGAGATATTCTTATAGCAGGCTGTGGTCCAACAAATTGTGAAGCTGCTCTTCGTCTTGCAAGTTCATTTCCCTCAGTGCCAACTGCCAGAGGAGCTGAACTTTGTTGTTATCCCTAGTCATGAGCATACTTAGGCAATCTAAAACCAGTCCTGATGCTACCTTAAGACTGTGTACGAGGTACATCCAGAAAGTAAGTCCCAATTGCATCCAGAGATGGCACCACCAGTCGGATAGGAATGCGCATGTGCTAAAGTAGAGAGGAAGTATGTGGGAATAATGCTGTAAAGTTTCTTGTGATGGCAGTGGTTACTGCACTGTGCTAGGAGAAAATGACTGCTCTGATAGTCACCCAACAACTGCAAGGTTCGTGCTGTCATCCAATTTTTACATGCTCAGAAACAATCTCCAGCAGAGTTCCATTGCCAATTGTCACGAGTATGGACATGACATTGTGTGACAGTATGGTAAAATGATGGTACAGTCAATATGCTGAAGGACGAACCAATATTCACAACAAACACCATAGTGGCCGATTGTCCCTGGTGATGCCAGAAGTGTTGGAAAGTTATTAGCTAATGCTGGATTTCTGACAATGAAGTCATTAATCCTCTTGCTCCAATATTTTTCACTTGTGGATGGGCTGCTAGAAGTGGCCAGGCATATTTGAAGGTGGTCTTGGTCCATTTCCTCTTGCAGATCACATAGGACAGTGATGGAAAGTGTGTGGCAAGCAATTGTGCAGAACTGGCTCTTCATAATTTCAGAATTCTTGTCAATTCCCCCAGATGTCTCACTTGCTTGTGCACGAAATTGTCTCTGGTAGGAAAACGTTTCCAAAGTGATGCTGAGGTGCAGAATGAAGGGACTTCATGGCTCTGGACATTGGTGGCAGACTCCTATTTGGGCATATAATTGATGGTGCACCTTTATGATAAATGCCTCAACAATGGTGAGAACTATGTTGAAAAGCAGCCAGTAAATCTATGCAATTATTCCAATAAATATTTCTTACCTAGTGATGTTTTTGTTCTGTTTATTGGTAATCGGGACTTACTTTCTGGATGCACCTTGTAGACTTTAAGTGCAGCCTGGTTGTGGGCAGAAGGCAGTATTGAAAGTTTACATGACTAGAACCACGACCATGTTCAGGCATTGGTTGCCATGGACCTCATAACAGATTGAAAGTTATAGCCTAGATTGCAACTAGGGTGCTTGTATATGTTTTTGATTGAGAGAGAAATTGCGTAAATATGGAAAGTCATATCACAAATCTCATCTTTGCCTTCTTCTGTGTTCATTACCATGCAAGTGTTGGTGTAGGAACAGTTGCATTGTCGTGGAAATCTAATGATTTCTGTTTCAACACTTGTCACAAGGTGAAGAGAGTACAAGGATCTATAAATGCATTACTGTACAATTCTCTTATATTAGTTTGTTTCAAATATGTTGCAGCCTGAGTGAGGTAACGATGGATGTTGAAGAGGAAAACTTTGAAACTCGTCTCAGTGATATCATTGGAGGACTGCGTTTTCTGGGCAGCAAGTTGCAAGATAGAGAATCACAGATGGCCGAGGAAAGAGCAGTAGTGACAACTGAATCGTCATCGCTTGGTATCCTCAAATCTGATGAAATGCAGAGTATGTAGCCTTTCCTAAACATGTCTTATGTTGCTTGTACAACTTGAACTAGCTTCCAAAAGTGCTTAGTTTTTGGTGCTAACTGTATTCATAACTTGTTACCTATGTAAGTAAAGGAAGTACTGTAGTCCACCCAAAAATTAGATACGGAGATTTCACCAAAGATACAATATAATCTGTTGTACATTTTGAAAGGCAGACTGCCAAAATAATGAATAAATTAGAAAACGTAAAGGTGAGGTTTGTCTTTTTTTTTTTTTTTATGAAACTAAGGTTGTTTTATTATAGGGGAAACAGCTTATTGGCACTTCCCAAGAATTCAATATGGCCGACATTACACTAAACTGTAGTCAACATTATACTAGAAAGCAGTACTGCCAACTTCATAATAAAAGCCTTATTTCTAACCTCAAATACTGGTACTGGTTCAAGTACCATGCTTTCAAACGATAATAATGCTTGAACATTGTTAAAGTTGAATTAATGTAACTTGGGTATCCTGACAGTTGCTTTGCTTACATGTGCGTTCCCGGTACGCCATGTGCAAAACATGCAGTGTTGCCGATCCGTTGGTGGATTGTCGTTCCCCAGCTGAACATGAGGAGACACAGATTAAACTTTCCGCCTCAATTTACCAGGGATAGCTATAAACATTAAAACTGTGCCTTGACCAATGAAGTAAATTATATGTAATATACATACATGTAGGTATACGCTAAACTCTCCACTTCTCAAAAAACCTACGGCGTAAAGTGTGCCAGTAAACTTTTGAATGGTGTTAATTTTTCGTGCTGTGTAAGAATAAGCACATGTTCCATTCTATTTAACACCTTCATAAATGATGCCACGTAATTCTCTGTGCCAGTATTATACGTATTATACTACACCTAATAGACTACAGGTCATTTTTCTTACTTTTACAATTTTGAATGCAATCCAAAAGAGCCAGTACTGAATCCATGTTAGCTTAAATTCCTGGCTTGGGTGCATTAAACATTACATATATAATAATAGTAGTAGTAGTAATAATAATGATATTACAATAATAATGGTGATAATAACACAGGAATTACAGCAGAAGCTTAGAAATCTAAAATTGTCGCACAGTTTACAGTTCAGGACTTTATGTTCAACTTTATATCAGGCCATAGTGCAGCAATACAAAACTCCTAAAGCACAAAGAAATCAAAACTATTTACCACAATACTTGTTCACTACAGTAAAACTGCATGTTTAATAATTGGAAAATTACTCTTTCCCTGGTAATTATTTTATGCTGACCAATTTACTGCTGTTTTTTTAAACACACAAGCCGTGTGTGGGCAATGTTTGAGAGGTAGTCAGGACCTTTCACACACTTTACAGTTCGATTTTATGCTTTCACTTTATAATATCACACCAGAACCAAAGCAAACAAAACATTGTCACGCATCCACCTAAGATGTGGCAATGCACAGGCATAGGATATGGAGGGGGATGAAAAAGTGGTTGTATAACAGTGAAAACTATTGGCTATTTCAAGGTCAAACTTGGTTATGGCAATAGGCTCATACACCACTGATACGCCACACCAAGAACACATGCCGAGCGAGCTGTCAGAATCACCAACTTACGTTAATTCAAGCATACCACACAACACACAATGAAACTACTCAACTTCGGCAAATCTTGTTCTGCAATAACACTTTTGGACTGAGTCACAGTGGTATAACTGTTTCATCTAAAGTGAAGGAAATGCTGTTCACTTATGTGCTGGCCTATCACAGCACAAGTGTCCCTCAGAGGCACATGAGGGGAAGGTTGGTGGATCTAAATACCACCTATTTAGTCCTTCCGCTAGGTCCAATGGACCCGTTGACCGACGATAGGTGTAGTCCCCCTTGCAAAATGGGTGTTTGAGTCGGGTGATTAACTGCCACATTGTAAAACTGGTGCCCGTTAAGAAAATGGTTACATGAAAGCCACATACAATTTTCTCATTCATACCTACAAGAAATAGAAACAAATGCCAAAGATAAAAAGTGGATTGCACTACTTTCCAACCCAGATATAATCCCCCAGAGACTAAGGAAAACAGCAGTTGCAGCCTTCCGACTATTGACAAATCACGACTGCTTAGCAAGTCCTCTCTACAGAATAGGTATCTCAGCTTCACCAATATGTGTCCTGTGTGACAATCCAGCAGAAATGAACGAAGACCACTTGAAGACCTGTGAAGCATTAAGATCAGAAGAAACTACAGTTCAAAAGTATTGGAAAGCACGAATGCTAATGGCTTCATTGCCAGATGCAAGGCACTAGAAAACAACATAATATTAATTGTTTAATAAGTGCAGAGTGAAAGGTGACTCCCGGACAAATTACATACAACAGTGTATCTGGAGGGATTGTAGTTTTACTATTTCATATACTTTATATAGTTTACCGCTGCATATTTCAGTGTTTTGTTGCATTTGTAATAAATTTTAGTGGTCTTGGTTATGCTGAAATTTGTTAAAAATGGCTTATAGTCCTGGTAAAGCCCAAAAGCGTAGGTTGTGTACAGGAATAACCCTAAGAAGTGAGGCCGGGAAGATGGTATGTGTAGTAAGAGTATTTTGAAAAAAAAAAAGAAAAAATTAGATTCATTTCAAAAGGAAGCCATTGTATGATGTCACGTATGATTATTACAAGAGAAAGGAATATCCAACGATTACAAAGCTGTTATTGTCACTTAGAAAGTCTGATCTCTTCAGTGGATCCTCTTTTTCTTTAAGGGGAATACTGAACAATATGGGATTCTACTGGAAAAAGTATTGTAATAGGAAAAATCCTATTGGAACGAACAGATATAGTAGCACAAGGATGTAGATTTTTGAGGAATATAAGAGAAGTGTACCTAAAAAATGTAGTATGGCTTGATGAAACTTGGGTGAATACAGGACATTCTCTTTCAGAGGGTTGGACAGACGGGACTACTGCAGGTACAATGCCAAAAAAATTGGGCAAGGGAGGGAGGCTTATTACCCACGCTGGGCCTTCTGCTGGATTTATTCTGAATGCTCTTCTGGTCTTCAAATCAAAATGGACCGTAGATTACCACGAGGAGATGGATGCTAATCATTTTCGAAAGTGGTTTGAAGAACAGCTGCTGCCTAATTTAAACAGCTCTTCAATCATTGAATGGATAATGCACCCTATCACTCAGCAATTGTTGAGAAGGCACCTACAATGCGAACTCTAATAGCACAAATGATTGGTTATGTAGGCACAACGTTCAGGTTCCTTCAGTCTGGCCGGAAAGAACTAGAGAACTTGAAACAAATTGAGCTGATGGAACTTGTTCAATACCATAAGCCTTAGTTTCCAAAGTTTGTAATAGATGAGCTTGCTAAAAGCAATGCTCATCAGATACTTCTACCTCCCTGTCACTGTCATTTCAACCCAATTTGAATTGATATGGGGATAGGTAAAGAGCTATGTCAGCCGCAACAATAAAACCTTCACTTTCACTGAGGTTCAGGAATTGATGCTTAAAGGTATAAATGAAGTTACATGTGAAAAACTGGGAAAAGGTAATTCAGCATACGGGAGGTGTTACAGACATTGCGTGGAAAGAAGGAATTTTAGAGGAAGCTATTGAGTCACTATAAACATAAGTAACTCAAGTGATAGTGACAGTATAGTGAAAATAGGAGAACCAGCAAAGTGGAAGACGATAGCTTAGGAGTGAAGCCACTGGCCACGGACAGCAAGTGAAAAGCGGCAATGCTGCAACAGAGCGGCTGGCAGACAGCTGAAACGCAAGTGCCAGGTTATTTTTCCCAGGGTACAGCCTCGTGCATTTTAATATGTATGGATACTCTTAATCCCATCACTGTTGCCCTTCCTTTTGCTAATGCTATTAAACTATCCTTTATTGCTGCACAATCTTACTCCAAAATAGTCGGATTCTTTCACTACCTCTAATCTCTTCTCATCTTTGCTCAACTTGTTTGTTTTGAGTACCATTGTTGTTTTTCTCCGTATTCTTAGACAATGTGAAAATGTGCATCTTGAAGTTTCTGCCATGAAAGTTTACTTGTATTAAGTAGATGGAAAATAAAGTTTGTAGATGAGTTGGAAAAGTTACATGAATGCAACATCAAATTTTTTTGTTTACAGGTTTTTCTGGTATTACATTAGATGAAGACATTCATAATCTTATGCAGAATTTTGAAGCAGCATTAGCATCAGCAAAAGTAAACCAACCATCTGGAGATAACTGTGAAGATAACCCCGCTGACATAAAACTTGTTTCTGAAAACCAAGAAGATAAATCAGATCTGGCCATTGATTTGCGATTTCGGCTTCAGAAAGAACTAGCACAGAGGACCATGGAAAGATTTTCATTACCTGATACCCCAAAGCCCAAAAGTATGAGCAGCTCCTTTGGCAACAAGTCTTTCCAAGAAGGCTGTACAACGTCTAGAGAAACTTTTACAATAAGTAAATGGCCTAAAGAAGAATCACTTAACAGTGCACAAGATGTAGTTAAAACTAAAGAGGATGTAAATGATCCTTATTCTTTCCTAAATGAGGGGATATGCAGTTCTTCATTTGCCACTGGTGATAAAATGGGGCAGCTTGCAGAGTATTCTAATGAAAATTTTATTCCTGGGGAGCAGTGTGAAGAATTACTGGTGTGTGACGAGGAAGAATGGAGTGAACAAAATGTTCCTCCAGTGGTTGGCCCTCCCTTCAACCCCTCAACATCACTTTTGGAGTTCTCGGGCGTTACAGCAACTGCCGAGATTACCCTGCCAAATGTCAGCAAGTATCTTGGTAACTTGAACTCAAAGGTATCGATTGGTCAGTACTTCAGGCTTAAATCTGAGGATCCTGACACTTTAACAGACAGATGCAGTGTAATTTTTGCTACAAATCAGCAACGGCAGAAAGACAATAAGGATCGAGAATCTATCAATAGCACATTGAGTTTGACTCAAATTGCTGGCATACTTGATAAGTTGGACAGTGCCATGTCCCCAAAAACTCTTGTTGCAGGTTTTCTGAAACAAGCTTCTAGCGGTAAGAGTTATTCCTCTTCAGTGAATCAAACACCAAAGATCACATACTACAACAGTGATAAAGATAATCCAAATAATCATCTAGAGAGTGAAGAGACTGGATGGATGTTTGATGTACCAAGAAAAAGCGAAGGCCTTGGTTCCAGAGCATACAGTGTAGTGGCAAACACCCCACAGGAAGAAAGTGTTCCAATAGCACAGAAAACAATAACAATTGAAGATAGTTTGGCTGCGGGTGACTTGAGTGTGGTGAAACTAGATGAAACTGTAGATGAGTCGGTGGTTTGTTTAACAAAAGAACTGATAAGCAAGCCAAGGGAATCCATAGATTGTTCTGCACTGCTGCCAACTCTGAAGAAACATTGTCCTGGTATCTGGTCAGATAACCAGCCATCACAATTCATAGGTGCAGAGGTTTTTTCTTACCCCAGAAGCCCTTCACCCAGGAGCATAGTATTATCAGAAGGTAAGCGTTGGTTTCTCTATAGTTTATTGGGTCCACAATGCTTTATTATGTAGACTATACAAGAAGCATTTGTCAGTAGCATATGAGGAGGGGATCCAAAAATAACCGGAACCAAACTGTAGCACGTGCATACTTTGTAGTTAGTTGTGCTTCTAGGTGGTGTTAGTTTGGAGTCTACCACATTCATTAGTAAGCTGGCATCAGTGTGAGTTAAGGGGTTTGTTTGTGGTGCTTTGTTTGCATTCCTGTTAAAATCCTTTGGCAATTAATGAGAAGGCTGATCACAAGGAACAAAGTGTGTGTGAAAGTTTTGTTAGGGAAAACTGCAACCAAGACCCTTGGGATGCTTTGGCAAAACTTTGATAATGATGCTTTGTGGACAACACAGGTCCATGAGTGGATTACCCATTTCAAACATGGCAACAAGTCAACTGAAGACATGCCATGCCCCAGGCAACCTTTAACTTGAAGAACTGATGAAAACATTGTGAAAATCAAACATGCAATTGATAATCGTAGAAAGACTGTTGACTTTGTCTCTGAGCAAACGAACGTGTCATGGAGCCTGGTCCAGTGCATTTTGACCAAAGCTTTGCACATGAGACAGGTGTCTGCAGAATTTGTTCATTTGCTCACAGATGACCAAAGAGAAAATCTTGTGAATGTTTGCCGGGACTTGAACGGTGAAATACAGAACAATCCAAATTTTCTTAAAAGAATTGTGACTGGGGATGGGCGTTGGTTCAGTTTTTTCTAACAGAAAACATTTCACACACTGTTCCTTGTGATTGGCTATCTCATTAACCGTTTGAGCGATAGCCATTTAAATGCTGCATAGCCGGTAATGGATACCCAATACACAATTCAAGGCATTTAAATTGTTAAATGTAAGTAAATGTGCTTCGTACATAAGCATTCGTATCTTTGGTATTAAGTTATTTTAATGAAACAAAAACTGGCTTAAAGTTCCTTAAAGGCACTATACATCTATCATGAAAACAAAGAAAGACTGTATTAACAAAACGTTTAAATATCACTAATTTTTTCTCTGTAGCGAAAGTCATTCTGTATGTCGATCTAACCATGGCTTCGACTAGCAATGTAGCTAACAAATTAACTTGTGTAGGCAGTGTCCAGGCTTCAGAAATTACTTCAGATGATGTGGAGGACTTTTTGCTTTATGACAGTGACTTTGATATTGACGACGAGTTTTCAGATTTTGAGGAGCGTGTCGAGGATATAGGTAACTGAGGAAGAAAATGACTCTTCCTTCAGGTGTTCGTGAAGAAGCAACATTGTGGGGTAGTCAAAATGACTCCGAAACAACTAAACATATCTTCACGAGCACAGCCTCTGGTGTAACAACCTCAGGCTCAGCTGACTTCTGACATTGCCAACCAATTGACATTTTCACAAAATTTTTTTACTGCTGACTTAGTGCCTCTTTGTTACAGAAACAAATGCATATGCAAGTGAGGTGAAGGAAGACCTGACTTCTAAAGGCAATTTAGGGCCTAAGAGTAGAATTCAGAAGTGGACAGAAGTAACACTGAGATTTACAGGCTTATTGGTCTAATTACGCTCATGGGTGTTACTTGTAAACCACTTTAGACTTGTACTGGTCTACAGATGACATGCTACCTACTCCATTTTTTGGGAAATGCATGTCAAATAACAGGTTTACCTCCATTTTGTGGTTCCTTCATTTCACCAGCGCAGAAAATGTAATGACAAACTATACAAAATTAGGTCAGTTTTGGAATATATTATTTCAAAATTGAAAGAAAATTACGTGTCTGCTGATAAGGTCACTGTTGACGAAAGCTTGATGCTTTAGGAGGACTGCTTAGGTTGGAAGCAATACATCAAAACAGAGGGCCAGATTTGGCATAAAGAGTTTTGATATTTGTGAAATTAAAACAGGATATCTTTACAATAGCCGCATTTACACTGGTCAAGGAACTGATAATACTGGAAACAAAGATTTGGCATTATCTGGCACCATAGTAATGCACCTTATGGAACCTATACTTGACCAGGGTCGGAATTGGTACAGCTCCCCTAAATTATACATGGCCTTATACAAAAGGAAAACAAATGCAATTGGAACAGTATGTTCAAATCGTATTGGTTTGCCAAAGAATGTGAATACAAAGCTCTAAGGAGAGGAGAAATGCAGATGCGTCAGCTCCTATCCTTGACCTAATTACTTGGCAAGGTTATAGGGTGGTTATGGCACTGTCCAATTGCAGGCCTAAGATTTTGATGATTGACACTGGAAAAATAGATGCTCACACCAAAATGTCAATTTTCAAGCCTGATGTTATCCAGTAATACAATATGCTTATGGGTGGTGTGGATCTAGAAGATCGGGAATTGCAATTGTATCTCTTTACAAAACACAGTTAAATGGTATAAAAAGGTATGTTTGCACCAGCTGGGTATCACCATATACAGTTGTTTAGTAATTTGGAGAACTCTAAACCCATGCAAGATGACCTACCTGGATTTCCGCATATCAATAGCTCATAGCCTAATTGAGCGCTATAACATTCAGAGGCCTCTTCATACAGGGGATAAGAACTCTACAACCCCTGTACCCCTCAGACTTGAAGAAAAACATTTTTCTGAAAGGATACCATCGACAGTAAAAAAGTCGCATCCATTTTGAAGGTGCCTGGTGTGCTGCAAAAAAAGGAGTTCACAAAGACTAACATGATATGCCATGAATGTGGAGATGTGCCCTTATGTGTCTATTTATGTTTTGAGATGTACCATTCAAAAAGGAACCTTTAAAGGTAAGATTTTTCTAGAATTTATTTAAACTTATAAAAGACAAAAATTAAAATAATTAGGGTTAAATAAGCATTAAATGCATGCATGCACAGGACATCATGTGACGTCCATATTGGTTTTCATGCATTTTAAAATGGACGTCGTATGACATGTATATCTGTGAAGAGGTTAATTGCTGAAAGGTTTAAACAGGAATGCAAACGAAGCACCACAAGCAAACCCCTTAACTCAGACTGATGACAGCTTACTAATTGATGTGGAAGAACTCAAACTAACAGCACCTAGCAGCACAACTCGTAATTATAAAATATGCATGTGCAACAGTTAGGTTCTGGTTATTTTTGGGTCCTCCATGTTTATCCTGCGAATGTTGGGTAACTTTAAGCTCTATACACATCGGGCTCATTTGAGTTTCATTTCACCTGTCACATTCATTCACCATCCAATATGACATTACGTTGGAGGACGTTAATTTTTTTAAAAAAAAATTATCCTATACATTACTTTCCTAGTACAGCGGAATCCCAATAACTCAATGTGATGTGGACTGAGAGGCTGTTGAGTTACTGAAATATCCGGTGTTACGGAATCATGTGTCTGTTATTCATAACTCATAATGCTGCAAATTACATAAATACATATTCTAGCACAATATAGGAAACAAAAGTATAACATATTCTAAAAGTTGTGTATTAATGTTCCCCTTTGTCCTGTCTAACACATCCCATTTAATTTCCATTGTGTTAACTTGTCTGTTCTTCTCATTTGACATTTTCGCTGGCACAAACACTCGACACAATACTAACAATAAGCCTGAAATCTTGGAAGCTGCACTATAACTAGACATATGCAATTGAAAGTTTAGCTTACCATTTACAGGGCATGGCAAATGACCTTGCTAGGATCTGCACGAGTAACATCATACAAATTGATGGATTGTAATGCCTCATTTCCTTCCTTGAAATAAACAACACTGCTGATAATTCAACATGGCAGTGTACTTAATCATGCATGGTCCATGATGTTTATGTACTACATGGAAGTTGGGAAGATAACGTAACACCCCTATGCTCTTATAAATATGAAAGTAAACTCAATCGTAAACCACTGTGCAATTTGTCATGTCTAAAAAATACCTTTGTACTAGGCAAAACAATAAACCTTCAAAGCTCCCAAACAAGTATTTGTACCATGTATTCACACTATTAGCGGCAAGCTTTCGATTTTGTGGTCTGCTAGCTGCTTATGTTCTGACTAGATATCGAAGGTCAATACATGGTCAGCCCTTTTATTACTGTGAGAATGCGATAGGATGTATACTAATTAAAAGTTACCTATATTATTCATACCATATATTAGATAATAGAAATTGGTGAAGTTTAAGGATAAAAAAAAATAAAATAAAAAAGGTTGTCAAGTTAAACAGAATGTTATCGAGAGTAGAGTTATTGGAATTCTACTGTACATGGACTCCAGGTATTTTAATTCCAATGAGTAAAAATTCTGCATATCTGTAGCAGTACTGTACAGATATTGAAAAACTGAATGCCATTGCCAGGATTGGAACTATGATCTTATGCTTTATGCACGACTGCTCTTAACCAGAGCTACTATGGCAACATGTCAGTATGGCCTGGCCTTAAATTCTCCAATTGATTGGTATTTTCCACAAGGGAATCTCGTATTCGAGACATTTACCCCAATGACAAATTATTATTCCAAGTACTTAAGTCCTGGGCTTTAAGGTTTTTATGCAATAGTTCCCATATATCAGACCAATCAATAATTGTTCTAGGTGTAGGTTAAATGCTAGAAAGATAGAATCAGAAATGAAAAATATACCATAGCTAGGATTTGAACTATGGATCTTCCACTCTAACATGGGTGTTCTTAATATCTGAGCTACCATGGCAACATACCAGTGCAGCCTTAATTCTCCAACTGATTCACAAGGACTTAAGGTTGTAAGTTGCCTTTGGCATAGTTTATTGAATAAGATTCCCTTGTAGTTTACTGGGAAAATTTGAATCAGTTATAGAATTTAGGATCATACCTGGATGTTGCCATGGTAACTTGGTTAAGAGAGCGGAAGGTTCATGGTTCAAATCTTGGCTGGCATTGAATTTTTGATTTCTGGTTCTACCTTTCAAAGTTAACCTAATTTCAAATTATAAATTACTGAAAGACAAAAGGATTTGCAAACCCTAGTTTATAATCCAGAAGTAGAAAATAGTTGACTGTACTTCACAGAGAATGCATGTACAAACAAAAGCTGTACAGTTACAATCATAAGGGGTACATGGGAAAATTGACCACAATGATCTTCTGGATAATTGAACAAGTTGGCCATAATTAAAGGTGGGGTGTTTGAGGGGTAATAAGTAAACAATGAGGCCAAATAAATTGAAGTTGGGTGTACAAAGACTTCAGACAATGGGAATTCGACTCTGAGAAGAAAAAAGTAGTTCCAAAACATCCCAACTGAGGATGCAATAGTGCTTTATGGGGAATGAAAGATAGCAAAATATTACAGATGACTTTAATCCAACACAATTAGTATGTATTCCATATATACTGTTCCTACAGCTTCAGATGGCATTTTACCAAACTTTTCAGAGGGGTGTAGATACCAGGTACAGGGGTGTGTGGAGGAGTTGTGGTTTTGTTTGAGCCAGCAGTGGTGTATTAAACACCCTGGGACATGTTTTTAGATGAAAATGACAAACCTTTTGGTTTTTGCATTGTGATAGATATTCTAGACACCCATAAATTGTTTTGGGCAAAGCTTCTCTTGATGTGCCATTTTTAAAAGCCTAGCGACATGTTTAAATCCACCTGCACTACCATTTACCCACACTCGGCCACGACACTTCCCCTTTATGTATTTTTTTCTGTTTTGCATATTTAGGTATGAAATGTATTCTTTATATTTCAGTTTTCCCCTGATTTGTAAAATTTGCATACATGATCTTGAACATCATCTAATGCTTCAAATATGCATTTTATGATTACTTTAATTGCTCACCAAAACAAAAAAAGAAATTAACACAACTCCATAAAAACATTTATTTCTGTGCAAGTAATATCAAATACTTTCATTTACTTTTACTTAAGTGTAAGAAAATGTCCCTATCATGTTTCTCTGAAAAATAAATGCACAAAGTAGTTTTAAAAAATTAATTTTCTTTTTTTCCTAAAAAAAATTTACAGTAGAGCCTTGATTATCCGAGATAAGGAGGACCAACAGTACCTCAAATGATCAAATTTGGAACACAGTCAAAAATTGAGAGGGAAACGGTGTGTATGTATGTAGTTACTGCTCTGAAGTCAACATTATAGTCACCCTCCTTTTTGCTTCCCAGTACTTAGATATATCTTGATGTTGTAAAGCTGCAGTTTTGTAGATGTTCTATATCCATTTCTATATCTTGAGAGCACAATACACAATTTGGAGAAGTTAACATACCAATTTTGTGGAGATGTTTTCCCGGGCAATCATGTCCAGTAGTAAGCCTCATCATGGCAACAGCAGATTTGTGGCAATTCCGGAATTACAGAGGGATTTTCATATTTCAGTCCAGATTTATAATTATTCTTTTTGTTATGATCCTTTTGATTCATATGAAAAGGCTTTTATTTCTTTAATTTTACATCCTTTCTTTGCTTATATTATCCTTTTCATTCCCCTGAATTCCACAATGTGCTGGAATCCATTGTAAAACTAAGTTTTCCAAGTTTTTGAATGGTTTGGATTATATTTTGAATTTCTAGAATTTCTCCATCTTTGGATAGAAAGTTGATGCTGCAGTTTGAATTACTGCTTTGGAATCTGACAAAATAACATTCTTGCATCGTTGCAGCCAGATAAGAATGTTTTGGAGCAAAAGATAAATAGCTAAAACTTTACCAAAATGTGTAGTATTTCTTCCAGCATGTTGGCAGAAAGAGAAGAATTTGCATGTTCCACCAGCTCAGCTCCATTCTCATCCATCTGTATAAATGTGTCCAGTTTACAGAAGGGTAATTTGTGTGTACAGCTTCTAAAGCTAAAGCCTTAGCCATGCCCGGAGAAGTTTCTCTTTTATTAATGAAATTTTTTAAATTTAGATTATAATCAATGCTGAAATTATCAATTGGGCTGATACCATATTACGAGGGGCGTCTCAAAAGTAACTTGCACTATTTTTTTTAGAAAATAAGAAAACGTTTAAATATTTTAAAAAGGGTATATTTTGAAAGCTACATTCAGTACCTATTTTTCCACATAATTTCCTTGAACCTAAATACATTTTTGATACCTTGGTAAGTTTTTTTAACCCAATGTCAAACCACTCTCCCGCCAAACTGGATAGCCATCTTTCCACTTCTTGTTTCAGTTCCTCGTCATTTACGAAGCGCCTTCCCCCAAGATGTTGCTGCAGCTCCGGAAAAAGATGGTAATCACTCGGTCAGGTGCACTAGATGGATGACCGAAAACATCCCATCGAAACTGCTCAAAAGGGTTTGAGTTTCACGAGCAGCATGCGGGCGAGTGTTTTCGTGGACCAGAAAAACTGTTTTGCTCAACTTTCCCTTCCCTTTGTTTTGTATGGCTCTTTTGAGTTTTCCCAGCACCTCACAATAGCGAGCAGCTGTCATCATGGTCCTATGGGGCAGGTAATCGATTAACAGTACTCCTTTTGAATCCCAGAATATCGTTGTGATGACCTTGACAGCTGATGCAACAACTTTTGCCTGTTTTTGGAGTTACCTCATCCATTCGTTTCCGCAGCTTGCACACACTTTCGATAGACACAGATCCTTAGAAATAATCCTGTGAAGCAATGCACTGCTTATTTCAATATACGGAGGAAGTTGAAACAAACCTGCATCAAGTGTAAGGTGCTGATCGGTGTTCGCGCTGCTCAAACCTCGTCAACAATATCCGGAGCGAGGGAAGTGGAGGGTTGGCCGCTTCATTGCTCATTGTGTAATGTTATTCTCCCTTCAATGAACGATTGGGGGCAACGAGAAACCATTTGTCTTGACAAAACGTCTTTTCCATAAACACTACACAACTCGCAATGAATTTCAGTCGCACATTTATTTTTTTCCCGTCAGAAAACGGATTACAGCACGAACTTCGCAATCAGCGGTAGGAACGAGTGGAGTCTCCATTGTTACTACCGTTTTAATGTCCAAGCAATAAACTTAGGGGCCTAGGAATTTTACGGCGCTGCTACTACGCCCATACCTATATTCCCTGTGACTTTTAGACTTTTCCCGCCTACCGCGCAGATTTAAAAAAATAGTGCAAGTTACTTTTGAGACGGCCCTCGTATGTTCTCTCTGTTGGTATTTCTAATTTTTCTATTAATTTTGCTACTTGTATAAATCTAACTTTCTAACACATCAGCATAATGATCACATCTTGATTTTATAGACAAGCAATCAGGACATATGCATTACACCACGATCATTGCATTAAGGATACCCATCTGTGAAATTTTGAAAATCTACAGTTTTCATTGGATTGATTTGAAATTTTAACACAACAATCACTGTATAGTGAGGACTAACTGTGCTAAATTTCATACATTTAGTCAGATTAGTTGCTAACATATTAATATTTTATTATATTTTTTTAAATATTTGTGTAAATGGTTCCCCATGATGTAATTTTGATTTGAAAAACTTAATAATTTTCAGTTATGTCCTGTAATAGAATGTTAGCAAATTTGAGATAATTTTTTAATCTTGTTATTAGTTTGGATAAAAATAAATTTTAAAGTTTAAATTCATAATTTTTTTCATTTAAATTTCGAAATGTAAACTTTAATATTTAATTACTCAGCAGTTATTCACGTTATGAAAAAATTATCTCATCATTTCTTTTTAATGTTATTTCTAAGCAGATACACCAAATTTCATGTATAAGTACTGAAAATTGCATCGTGTGGAGCATTTTAAAGAGCAAATAGTGTTAAAGATAAAAACATGGAAAAACTAAGTTTGAAGTCATAGCAAGGATAATGGAACTGTATGGATTTAAATGGACATGACCACTTACAAGCAATCAGTTAGGCGGCCACGTGACATAGCTAAAAAGGCTGTATGGCTATAAAAAGCATATCAAAATAAAGCAGAAGATTTTTAACTATTTGATAAAACAAAAATCCATTTTTGACAATTTTTGAAATTTTTAGCCTTTTTACACAGATGGGTATCCTTAATATTCCAGGTGCTCACTATTGAAAAATATCACTACAACCTGCTGGGTTCATGAGAAGAGTATGCTGTGTATTGTAGTCCTCATTGTCAATACCATCAGTTTTCTGACTACCGAGATTGAGGCTGGCACATCAATGAATATGATTGGTTCAAGTACCTAAAGTGCAGGAATTAGCAGACATGATTAAGCAATAAGCGAATGAAGCAGCAAGGGATGTGAACCATTTGATCAGCATGCACAAAGTCAGTAACTCCCTTATCAGTTGTGTACAGTTCTTTTCTCTATAGTTATTCTAACACTTGCTAATTTGTGAAACACTGCTATAGGGAAATGCATAATTTATACAGCAGGTTTTACGCTAAGAGTAATTCCATTCTTGGAACAGAATGGTAATAGAGCTGCAGAAAGGGAATTAGCCAAATTACGGACATGTCAGTAGCCCAATATTGACTTGGTCAAAAAGTACACGCGATCCAGCAGTTTAATAAATTACGTAAGCTTTTATGACTGTTGTCATAAAATACAAAATGATTATCTGGGTTGTGGGCCATGGTCTAGTGGAAAATCTCCTTCCAGACGTTTACGGTCATACTAATGACGATGTTCAATGTAGCTTCGAAGGAAACATCTGGAAGGAGATTTTCCACTAGACCACAGCCCACAAGCCCAAATAATCATTTTGTATTTTAGTATAGTAAATGTTTTGTAAAAACGAATGAGTCTTAATTCAATAAATCCAAGTCACATTTTTTCGTTTTATTTTTCTTTACTTTTGGTTTACTGGAGTAGGTATTTGCATTGCAATGTTAGCGTCACTTTTGTTTCCCCTCCTTCCTTTCATTTCTTTTCAACTTTGAACAGTGTAACATGGCCATGCTTCAACATGCTCACTCTTACTCATGTTATTGCACACTAAACACTGAAAGTTAAGTCAGTCTTAAATAATTTATTCTTTGCATAATGGTTGCACTGCGTATCTTTACTTTATGAAGAAAGCATAAAAAGTGATTGTAATGAATTACGGTTTATCCCTACCTGTAAAATTTATTCCCTAAAATGGTTCAAAAGCTTGAAGTAATTTGCTGTTCTCTTAATTCACGATGCAAAACAAGTGCCAGAGAATACTGTAAAAGTGTGATGTATTTTATTTTCAGAAGAGGATAAAGAAATGACCTGGGCAAATGCTATCTGTCCTCCAACTCCATATGTTTGTGTGGGTGTACCACATGATATTGTGCTTCCAATTCAAAACCTGACGGCACGCTGGTTAATCTGTGGGCTCACTCTGGTTCATATAAAGTTGCCTGAAGGAGAACCTGATAACGAGAACCTTGCAATTGTCAAAACACCACCCAAAACAGTACTTATGGATCCAAATAACATGAAGGAAGCAAAGGTAAGTGCAGTGCATATAGAAAATATAATTCTATTGAACATGATACAAATGTTGCAATTGTCAAAGTAACAGTGAGTGCTTCTAGATCTAGATCAGGAATCGGCAAATTGGTCATTGCAATTGCACAAATGGTGTCATGGTACGCAACCTGGCATGCACATGACTACACTGCAGATTTTTAGGTCCTAAAAACTTAAATTTTAGGCACCTAAATTAGGTTCTTACAACCTTGTTTAGGCCCTATAGGTTGTAAAATGACTAAAACTACTTTGAAAGTCAATGTCAAAGCAATTCAAACTTTTTTTTGCACTAGCTTTCTCTTCTCCCCTACGAAAAGTATGTCCACTTTCATCGCCTTTGTGGTGTACAGCCTCTTTCTGATCATTTGACACCCCAGGGGCCTACTTCAGTAGATACGGGTTAGGTGCACCCCATGGTCCTGAGCTGCCTACCCCCATTTCACCCCTTCCACCACCATTAACTGTTGTCAGGTATAGCTGCTTTGACTGCTACTTTTCATCATCCTCTTCCCCTTCTTGACAAGGATTATTAGGTTATAAGGTCTTAGGTTTAACTCCTGTCTCACCAGCAGGGATCTTTCCTATCTCCATGGTCCTGACCCACAGTTTCATTGTAGCCCCCAACTTGTGTGCTCTTCAGAGGTCTCAGGTGCGAAGGTTGGGCAGACCCTTCACACTGCCCCCATGTGTAGGCTTAGGTGCAGAGCCCTTTCACACCGTCATGTACACCCACGTAGTTCTCTGAGGGCCCGGCCTGTGTTATTTCCCCGATGGCCATGCACCGTCGGGTTAGTATCACTGGCTGGTTGTGTTACTGCCGACAGGACCCCGGAGTAATCAACCACAAGTCCCTTGAATCCACATTGACTCCGTTGAGGCAGCGTGGCCTAAAGTAGCACCAGTAGCTTTGGTAACGAATTTGTTTGTATAGCTTTTAGAATGAGTTGGAGTCAACTCGAAACATTGTCAGCTTTGCACCAAAGAACTTGCAATATTACTAAGATAAGTGAAGTTTTTAGTTTCTAATTTGTTCTTACTTTAGAATCTTGTTGCTTCATTGTTAATAGCTTCAATTTTCTTAATTAACAGTGTATACACATTTGACTGCACAGTGTACACTCTTCCCCTGATCTCCATTGCGTGGCACACCTCTGCCATTTGTTTCTCACCTCAAGTTTTTGGAACACCATATGGAACTTCCTGTGATCGTTCGCTTGGAGTGCTCAGAGTTTTATCTGGAGTATCTTGGGGCGGCAATCGTACTGTCATGTTGAGGTTATATCATTCCCTGGTGCTGTCCAAGCTGGACTATGGCAGTTTTATCTATGATGCAGCATCCACCTCTAAACTCCATTTTTTTAAACACAATCCATTGTGCTGGTATCTGTCTAGCTGCTGGAACTTTCCACACTAGTCATTGAGTGTCTGTATGTTGAATTTGGTGAACCTCCACTGTCTCTTCGGTGCTCGTTTTTATTATGTTCTTACATGGCCAGGTTAGCAGCTCACCCCGGTCACCCTTCTTTTAAATCTGTATTGCACCTGGAACTCGCTCAACGTTATCTGCGAAATAGCACATCATCTCATCCAAGCGGTATTTGGTTTCACAAATTGCTCACAGCTCATGACCTCCAATTGCCTGCTGTAGAGTGGTATACCCTTCCCCACTATCCTCCTTGGCAGCTCCAACGTGCCCGGTTTGATCTTGCATTTCCGGCTATGCTAAGGAGGCCACCCCTCAGTCGGTGTTTCAACTTTTCACCAAACTTCTGGGCCGCAACTGGACTTAACTCCGGTATTTACTGATGGTTCCCAGTTAGGGGAGCTACGGGATGTAGCTTCGTATATAATGATAAGGCACACAAGTTCCGTCTGCCAGACTTCACTTCTGTTTTTACTGCCGAGCTTTTTGCCATATTTTATTTCTTATTTTTTCTCTCTAGCTCAGTTCCTGGAAATGTTATAATTTGCTCCAGTTCTCTGTGCAATATCCAGGCTCTGCAGCAGTTTCTGGGCACCCCTGTTTTAATTGCAAAGATTCACTCGTTTCTCAATTACACTCGCGCAGATACCAGTTTTTTACATGGACCCCAGGCCATATGGTAATTACCGGTAATGAGCAGGCAGATGCAGCTGCCAAATCTGCATGTCATTTGCCGGAGTTATCCACAGAAACACTGGCTCTTAGGAATGTGCAGCAGTACTTTACTTGCCATCTTTTTTCGGTTTGGGAGCAATCTTGGGAGGCATTCACTGGCACACATCTGCAGATGATTAAAGACACTGTAGATCCCTGGTTGACATCTTGCAGGGACTCTCGGAGGTCGGAAGTTTTCTTAACATGCCTAAGAATAGGCCACACTTGTGCCACTCGTGGATATCTCTTCTGTGGCAAACCGGCCCCAATTTGTCCGTGTGACGTTCAACTCTGTGTCGCACATCTTCCTAGATTGTTTGCGTTACACTCGAGAGCACCAGTCCCTTGGTCTGGGTGTTACCCTGCATTCTGTTTTGGGCGACGACCCAGTTGCTGTGGATAATGCACTACGGTTCCTCAGTCAAAGGGTTTGTGCAGCAAGTTTAACTTGTTTTAGCTTTTGGATATTTTACTCTCCGGTTATGTGGTTTACCATTATCCTGATTTTACAATTTTAGCATTTTCCATTTTAATTGTTTTAAATTTCATGTTTTTATGTTTTACATTTTTAACTTTCATTTTTTAATGTTTTACACTTTTTAATTTTCATCTTTTTAACCTTCCATTTTATCCTTGAAGTTTTAAACTTGTGAGCCAGTGCTACTTTTACGTTCTGACTTGGGGCCCAAATGACCAAGTTGTCAATGGGCCCTTAAACATCACTCATTCACTCATTTGAGCGGCACAATGCCCTTTGTTCCGTACCTTAGGTTCCTGGGCCTTCACCTCAACAGTAAGCTCACCGGGGACCACCATATTTGTCAATGTTGTGCTTCTTGCAATCGATTGCTTTGAGTGCTCTTGGTTTTATCTGGAATATCTTGGTAGTAATTGCACTGTTGTTGTGGTTTTATTGCTCACTAGTCTGGTCCCAACTAGACCAATGCAGTTTTATCTTTAGCACATCTGCCTCTAAACTTTGCCTTTTAGACACTTGTGCTGATATCCACTGTCTATTTGATGCTCATTTTTACTGAGTTGTTACATTGCAAGATTGGCAGCTCACATGTCACCCTTTTAAATTTGTATTGTGCCTGGTTCTTGTTCACCGTTATGTTGAATAGCACTATATCCTGCCCAAGCTGTATTGGGTCTTAGAAACTAATTGTGCATGACCTGCCTGCTATAGAGTGGTCTTCTCTTGGCTGTCATCCTCCGTGGCAACTCCAGTGTACCCAGTTCGACCTCAAGCTTTCAGATTATGCTGAGATAGGTGCCCCTCAGTCAGGCTTTCATCAACTTTTAACTGCACTTCTGGACCATTACCGGAACTTCACTCCGGTATACAACAATGGTTCCCAGGTGGGCAGTGCTACAGGTTGTGCTTTAATGTACAATGACGAGGCTCACAAGTACTGCCTTCCAGATGCCAGTTCAGTTTTCACCCCTGAGCATGTGGCATATCTTATTTCTTACTTTTATCTTCAGCTTAGTTCTTGGAAGTTTTATCGTATACTCTGACTCTGAGTGCTATTTTGGCCCTGGATTGTGGAACTGTGAGGTAACTGGCGGGTTATAAACTATACCCACACCTATGTTCCCGTCATCTATCTGTTTATCTTGGATTATGACCCATAATACTTCCTTTGACCTGGACCACGTTTCTTTAACAGTTACTTTCAAGGAGCAGGGACTCTCGGTAGTCAAGGTTATTCTAATCCACTTACGAATACAATGTTGTAAGGTTTTAGCTTTTGAGGTTTTAAACTTTTTACTCGTATCTTTCACTTTACCTTTTAACAGTTAATTTTTGCTTTTGAATTTTTAACATGAAGCCTAATTGATAGTTTTACCCATCTTTATCTTTGAACCTTGTCAACAGATGCTTAAACTCCTCACTCACAATGGTTATGAACAGAGACTGGAACTTAGAATGCCTTTTTAAATGTGTCAAATCTGTCTTCAATTTGAAAGTGAATCTGTTTGAATTATATCTTTTTGACTGAAATGCCGCAGTTTTATGCTGTCTTTTACTGCCTTTTTAAATATAAATGCCTGTTTTATGGTTTTTGAAGTATATAACCAATCTGTACCTAGCGAGTCAAGCTTGTGAAAATGTTATTTAACCGAATGTTACAATTAAAATCATTAAAGATTAAATGAAAAAAGATCCAGATTTCTATCGACAGGTCAACTGATACCATGGGTCGTTTCATTGCCAATGTTAATGGACCATTAGATCCTACAGAAGATGAAGCAATGAACCATTCCTGCTTATAACAGAATGCCTGGAGAAAGTTAACAATTCAACTATTGCACAGTTATTCAACAGTTCATTAAAGTTGCTGTGGCCTGAAGAGATCCAGTATAACGTCTTACTTTTCATCAGTGATGCTTCACATATACAAAAATCTGATGTGTTGCACTCACATGACTTTCTCTACTCTTGTGCTAACCATTCTTACAAACTCTTATTCCTCTATCTTCTTCGTGTTAGTTGAGATAAACATTTGTAAAAATTATCTTATTGCTTATTTCCTTGTAGGTGCAACGGGAATATTGGAACACAGTAGGCTTTGTGCGATAGTCAAATCTTTTAAAGCTTTGAGATTCCATTCTCTTTGCACACGTAACATATAAAAAAATGAATAACAACCCATTTCACGAAAGTTCTAAGTTTTCTGAAACTCACACACATAACAAGGAATATCTCCGAAATGGTTCACCCTACAAGAAAATTTATTGAGACATAAATTGTGTATTTTAGCAAGATCTACATTTTTTGTATAGTAGGATTTGGTCTATCTCTAACGGTTTACCAGTTATGCAAAAGTCGTCCAGAGTAAATACGACTACAGGGGCTATAGCCAGAAAATTCAAGATATACATTTCATTTGTCATCACAATATCTCAAACATGACGATTTTAATAAAAATCTGAACATTTTTTGAAAATTTCCATTTTCTTGAAAATGGCTCTATGTAAAGGGTAGTTTAGGGTGGGGCTATTTTCTTCAAAATCTTCGTGTCACATCCTTGAAAGACATTAAACTTAAATACCAACTTATGTTTTTAACCGACTTTTCGTTTTTGAGTTATGCTGTCCAGACTAACACACACATGAACCTTTTTCTAAAAATGCTTTTTTTGGATTCCGGGGGCCTCAAAACATGTATTTCCGGTGAAATCTCGACATCAAATTTTTGGGTGGAATACAATACTTCCCCTACTTACCAGTAGAGAAAGTAAAAAAAGGTTGGAATAGCATTAAAAGTGCTGTTTCCAAATATGTTTCACCTGTCCCCCCACCCCCAAACCTATCATAACAAGATGGGGGGAATGGATCTCAGTATTTTGTTTAAAACTTTGAAGTTTTAAAATATGACAATCGAGTTATTGAACAGTGTAATGTATTAAATAAATGGGTTTTTCTAATTGCCGTTTAATGCCTATTTTAGCTATTTATGCATTTTTGCCTACTTATTTTAATGATTTATAATGCCTAAACTTCTGGTCTCTGGTTATGAGCATAAGTAGCAATGTAAATGTTTGTTTGCAAGTTATGAACAGGAGCACCAAGGTAATGTAAGTGTCTTCATATGGTTATGAGCATGAGTGCCAAGGTAAATGCCTCAGTTTGCAATGGGTATGAGTAAGCTTAGTAGGTGAGCTACCAAAAGAATGAAGTTGTGCATGTTTTGTCTGTAGAGCAAACAGGCAGAACCGGTTCCCCACTCTGTGCCGTCATATGCGCTACAAATGTGGATAACTTGATTCCATTTTAATGTAGCTGGACTACTAAACCTAGTTATGAACATGGGTGCCAAGATCCATGCCTTGCTGAGCATGTCAGGTTTTGGCCAGATCTCTGCAAAGTATGATTCATTATTTTATATTATTTGTTCACAGATAGAAGTTGTGCCAGTATGTGCAGAATTGGTGGAGATTGTTCTGCAGATTAATTTGGAAGATGTAGTTACAAAAGCAACACAGGAATTGTGGATAACCGTTCAAATTATTGGAGAAGAACCAAACCTATCTGCTGTGTGTGACTGGGAGCTACAGGTATGGTGCAAGTATAAAGCCTGGATGTGCTTAATGGGATCAAAACAGTTTGTTGGAGCCAATATGCGTTTTGCATTACATGTCCAAATTTCAACATGTAATTTGTATATACTGCCATACACCATACTGTTGGTGCCTCCTGCCACTTTTTCCAAACCACATTGTGACTTCTGTGGAACTATTGGTGCTAGGGAGTATTTAATTAGAATATGTGCGTTTTTGTGAAAAATTATAAACTGTTACTCAAAATCTGATATTTTCACATGACTTTCTCTACCCATTTTATAAACTATTCTTAAAAAGGCTTATTTTCTATCTACTTAATGTTAATCCAGATAAATGTTTGTAGAAATGGTTTTATTACATATCTCCTAGAAAGTTCAATGGAAATAGTGGAATACAATAGGCTTAAGCGATAGTTAAAATCTTTTAATGGTTGTTGTGCGATGACTTTGAAATTCCATTCTTTTTGCATGATCAGGAGAGGTAAGATGGAAAGGGGAAAAAGACAAACTTCACACTTGAGAAAGTATTGGAAAATTCAAACTAATAAGGAATATCCCAGAAATGGTGAACTCCACAAAAGTTTGACAAAAAGTACTTCAACCCTTTCATGCCTGGTGTGTATTGTAAGGTACATAGGCTTTTTTTCCTATTTCTGCTATATTCTTGTTATACTGTCTGTCACCAATTAAAAATACGTATATGAGACGTTTTGAATTGTAAAAAATTATTTTTTTTACAATTTATATTGTATTGTTTTTTTTTTATATAAGAAAAGAAGCAAAATCCATGCAACCACAGTCAAATGATACCCCATCATCCATGTGTGCCATCACACCGATTATTTTACGTGGGCCCTCCCCATTCTTTACCACAGGCACATTTGGCTGCTGTTGCCGAGACTCGAATTCACGACCTCAGGCTTTGAGTGCATGGCCAGTGCACTACGTGTTGCCTCAACAATCATGGCTATTCAAGCCAGCAGGCTGAAGGTGTCCCAGACCTCCTAATCTAAACCGGTTTCGAATTAGAGGAAGAACAGCATAAGTAGCAAAATAATTCAGGCATGAAAGGGTTAATAAGATCTACATTTTTTGTGTAGTAAGATGTTTTACAGTTTACCAGTTATGCAAAATTAATCCATAATGAAAAGAACTGAGGACATGCTCAGAAAATTTAGGATATATATTTCATTTCCATTAAAATATCTTAAATGGTATTTTTATGAACATCATTATACATGAATATTACAAATAGAAGCCCTATTTAGTGAAGTATTCATCTTTGAGGTCATTTTGAGCCACTTTTTTACACTCACCTTCACTTAAATTGTTTTAAAAACAGGAAACGTTTTTCAAGACCGTTCGCTCCCATCAGCTGTTGGATGACTGATGCTATCATCTTGTTCCCCCTCTCTGCTATTATCGTTCTGCTGTCATCTTGTGTTAGGGATGCAGAGCTTTAACATTTCATTTAAATCTGGGATTTCAAAGTTAATCACTTTATTGTTTTTGATTATTTAAATTTTTTCCCAAATGTGCAGTTCTATTGGTGAATTTAGAGATTTTAACAATTTTATATTGAGGCCAATTCCAAAATTCCAAAAGTGGTGTGCCACAGCAGACTTTTCTGTTTGTTTTAATTTTATGTTCCTCTGATGTTCCTTTAGTCTGATATCCAAATTTCTTTTTGTTTTTCCTATATAGCTTTTTTGTAACTATTGCAGTTGATTTGGTAAATTCCAGATTTTAGATTGTAAGGGATGGTATTAAGTGCTTGTTCAGCAGGTTTTTTAAATTGTATTTGTTTTGTGGTGCCAGTTTTATGTTTAGCTTTTTGAAGATTCTTTCAAACTTCCTGATGGCCCAAGGATAGTTGGTGAATTTTTTAAATTTCCAGTTATTTGTGAGTGGTAACGTAATGGTTTGCAAAATTATCTTGAGTGTTTCTGCATTTTTTTGACTTGTTCCTAATGGTTGCTGGGTTGAATCCATTTACTACTGCTGTTTCTTGTATATGATGTTGCTCTTTCAGAAATTCCTCTTTGCTTAAAGGGACATTATATAATTGGTGAATTAAGCTTCTAAATACTGCTAGTTGGTGTGAAACTGTGGTGCAACTATTTTGCTTTATGTAATTATCCACATGTGTGGGCTTTCTGTATATTCCAAATTTTATATTATTTATATCTCAAGTAACTGTGGAGTCATGGGGAACGGAGCTGCAGACTCACTTCCAAAGAAAGGCACAACAATAAAACAAAAGTCTAAATTCAATTTCTCATATTCCTCAATAAAACGCTTGATCATTAAAAAATTTTCTCATTCATACCTTCAAGAAATAGAAACAAATGCCAAAGATAAAAAATGGATTACACTACTTTCCAACCCAGATATAATCCCCCAGAGACCAAGGAAAACAGCGGTTGCAGCCTTCCGACTATTGACAAATCACGACTGCTTAGCAAGTCATCTCTACAGAATAGGTATCTCAGCCTCACCAATATGTGTCCTGTGTAACGATCCAGCAGAAATGAATGAAGACCACTTGAAGACCTGTGAAGCATTAAGATCAGAAGAAACTACAGTTCAAAAGTATTGGAAAGCACAAATGCTAATGGCTTCATTGCCAGATGCAAGGCACTAGAAAACAACAACATATCTCAAGCAATTTTGAGATCCAGGAAAGGCAATGTGTTATCTATTTCATTTGTAAACTTTATATGGTTGTCCTGTAGGTTTAGTAATTTCAGATTTCAGTAATTTTCATAATCAAAAACAATAAAGTGATTAACTTCGAAATCCCAGCTTTAAATGAAATGTTAAAGCTCTGCACCCCTAACACCAGATGGCAGCAGGATGATAGTAGCAGAGAGGGGAAACAAAATGATAGTGTCATCCAATGGCTGATGATGGGACTGAACGTTCTTGAAAACGTTTCCTGTTTTTAAAACAATTTAAGTGAAGGTGACAAAAAAAGTGACTCAAAATGACCTCAAAAATGATTATACATGTTTCAGAAAATAAGTGACATTTTTTCATGTAAAGGGTATTTGAGTTGAAGATTTTCTTGGAAATGTTGCATTCATAGATGATGCAGAATGTAAGTACCAAAGTTGGTGTTTAACTATTTGTTTTGGAGTAATCCTGTTTGCAGATATGTGCATGTGCATTTTGGATTGAGGTTGTCAAATGTTTGATGTAAAATCTCTATCAGATTATAGTAGAATGTAAATGGTAGAGAAAGTGTTTGTATAAACTGAAGTAAATATGAAAATTCTTTTACTTTCATTGGGAGCTAACAATATTTCACAATGTTATAACAAAAGGTATTTAAGAGCATTTAAACATTGAGTTATACTTTCCATGACTTTGCAGAAAATGAACCTTTAATGGTTGGGTCGGTAGAAAATGTGCTGTTGAAAATCAATCTACACACATTCTATTGTAATGTTCATGTAAAAGATCAAATTTACAAACAGCAGTGAGAGAATTATGAGAAAAGATTATAGCTTTTATTAATTTGTAATAACATGGTTAAAATAGTTTTCTGTCCATTTTCATTGTTACTGTTCATCTTGTGGAATAACACATTGTTCTTATTACAAAGGACTATTGTGCCTGAAGCAATATAAATAACAAATATATTCAATTTATTTTTTGATGCCAACAAACTTACTGCTGGGATTTTTAAACACCTTGGGTGGACAATGTTTGAGAGGTAGAAGTGGAAGATCTATTCAACACACAAATAGGCTGTGTCTTGAGTGTCCGGTAGGCAACAACATATGGATCAGAGACTATAAATAAACTCAGCTATGTGTTGGAATATCGACTTGTGTAAACCACACTGCCACACAATATGGAACTTAAAAATATTCTGCTCATTTTTTTCTGTGACTGTACATCTGAAGGCATCAGAACAATCTCTTAATAAGAATACATGTTCATTCTGTGTTAAATTTCTAACATTGTTGTGCTCAATGTGGCATAGTTTTGTTTCATTGTTTTCCAAGGGTTTGTGAGGATTTTGGAAATACCAAAGTCATCTGATGTTCAGTGTGTTTGTAGATTGGCCAGACCGTCCTGTGCCAGCACTGAACCAAGTGAGGACCATCACACCCTCTGCCCAACTTAACCATAAATGACTGGCAAGTCTTGGGTATGGAACATTAACTACTGTACTAACTTACATTAGACGCACCTGCATCACAATATATGTTGAAATTGATACCTTCAATGTGAGCACATTCCCTATAGCTCTGAAAACAATTCTGATTTACCGAAAATTCCCATATTATTCATGAAGTTCTTCACCACACTGCAAAAGTGAGTGTTTGATGCTCAGCGAGTGTGCGTAGGATTATCGATCCCATATTTACAACACAAAAGTTGATTCACATGTTTATATAAATTCTATTTTAAAAACTTTTTTCTACAATTAACAAGAAATGGATTGTGTGGCTGGTTTCAGCAGGATTCAGCTACAGTGCACATTGCTGGTAATTCTATGCATGAATTGGGAAGTATGTATGACAGAATAATTAGTTGAGGATTGGGGCCACCTTGTTCCCTGACCTATCTCCATGCAATTTGTATTCATGGGGAACGTTAAAGAATAGTGTATACATCATCTGCACATGTTACAAGAACTGAAGGGCAATATCAGGAGAGGAATACAGGCAATCAGTCAACATGAACTTTTGTGAGTAAACCAAAATTGTTTTCTGAGCTGTAGAGAATGTGTGTTGAAGGTAATAAATTTCAACATCTGTTGTGATGCAGGTAACCTAATGTAAGTTAGTACAGTAGTTAGTGTTCTGTAATTTTTTTAGTCAGAAATTCAGGAAGTCTGGTACCTATTCTATGAACCAGACTGTGTTCCCATCTTTATTGTACTTGTACATACAATTTATTCATTTTACATTTAATTAATATTTTGGATAGAATACCTATTTAGATTACAATTTAAATGCAATTATTTACAGTATACAATTCACAGTATAGTTTTCCTTTTCCTTTTTTCCCCTTTTCTTTCAGTTCAATGTCATCTCTTCACATAGACTGGCTCTGGTGGAGCAGGTGTCTGCCATCTTGTTGACCCATGGCCAGTTTCCTGTGCCTTATTTGGTAGATGCTCTGATTTTGTAGGTAGTGTTTCGTACTCATGACTTGTCTTGTCATTTACGTGTAACTCTAGCAGAGGGTGTGCTAATCCTTGCCCGGTCTGGTGCCACCACAGGGCAGTCTGGATTATCTAAAAATACACGGTACAAGCTCAAATCATATGCATACACATCCATTATAGATATTGGTTTCCTTAATAACTCAAGTTTATACATAAGTTTGGGCCTACACTTCACATGATTACAAATTACTGATGATTCACTCTAAAGAAGTCTTAACTTTCTTGAGAAAATTAATTGCACTTAATTTTTTGTTTAATATTTCACCACTACAGAGTGACGATATGTTGTCATCCTACTGCTTCAATTACAGCTAATGTTGCTGCGTAAGGAATTTTTCATTCCAGGACACTAAACAAGCAAAACAAAATAGATGACAGTTAATTAGCCAATCAATGAACCAATTGAAGATAAAAGTTTCACTGTAATTGTTCTTTCACACAAGGCATGTGTAGACTAAACTTGGAAAGGTCCAATGCTGTAGCTGGGATTTGATCCATAGAGCTTTGGCTTCCCTTGCTGTTGCTCTAACCAACTAGCTCTGATATTGTTTTTTGTTTTGATTTTAACTTACCAACATGTGTGTTAATGTACAGTGTAAATTAGAAACAGGGTGTAGATATTAGACAGTAAAAGGAAAGCTGTATGATTTGTTGTAGGCTAAAACAACTGATCCTGTTAAGCCAGTGCTTGACTTTGGTACAATACCAGAAGAATGTATGAAACCCATAACACTAACAATGTGCAACAAAGGGAAGGCACCAGTACCATTGCGACTTAGAACACATACCAAGGTAAGATGCAGAATTACAGTACATTACTTCACTGTCAATAGATTGTTTTTTCAGTGTGTTGTCCATTACTGCAGTTCTTGGATTGGACACAATGTGTTATGGGTAGGGAGTTTTTTGGTGGATCACAATGTCATGAAACATATTCAAGTTGTTCTCGGGCTTCGAGCCAGGTGTAGTAATGAAGAGTCATCAACGTTTCGGGAGTGTACATCTCTCCCATCATCAGGATGACGAATGACTAGCAAGAGTGAAGGGGCCAGTATATGTACTGTCCGCTAGTATGTACCGATTAGAAAACACCCAGTGTAATATGGAGGTGGTTCAACGCTCCGTTGGAATCTGTGTTTTCTGAGCCGGTCGATCTCCAACTTTAAGGTTGGTTTCCAGGAGGGACTAAACTGCAATCCAGCTTCCCATTTCAGTGTGCTCTTCTCAGAGGAGATGGACAGAGCCTCCTTAACCCTACGTTCCCAGAAACTGCTACATTTTGTCACAATGGTCATTTCTTTGAAGTTAGCTCTGTGATCTTTTTCAAAGCAGTGCTCCGCCAGCCCCGACTTGTCAGGCTGCATTAAGCATATGGGTCGTTCGTGCTCTTTGACTTTGGTGGAAATGGTTCTGCCGATTTGCCTTATGTACGGCGTCCCACATTCACAGGGGATATGGTATACCCTTGGTACATTAAGGTCCAGTTTGTCTTTTACCGGTCTCACTAGGTGTTAGATCTTCAAAGGCGGTTTGTGGATGGTTCTGATGTGTTTTGTGAGAATTCTACTGATTCTGCCGGATAGATTACCAGTATATGGGATGCAGGCAGTGGCGGTCGGCTGGTCTGGTGTTTGCTGAGGTTGTGGTTTTCCTCTCTTGGCCTTGGAGATTGAGGCTTCAATATCGTCTACGGAGTAGCCAAAACGTTTCTATTGGTTCTTTTATCTCAAAATATTGTACACATTGGGATGGAAGATCACTTAATTTTGTTCATAGGCCTCTCTATCAAGCTTGAGGTTCTTTTACAAACTGTAAATCTATGACACAGGACCACTGGCTTTACTGCCCTTCCAAAGGAAGCCATTTTAAGGATTTTTATGCCTGTAAAAATCCATTGCCCTCCGCTGGGTTTGAACCCGTGACTTATGAAACCAAACGCTAGCATGTCACCCTAGACCATGGAAGACGTTTGTTCCATGGAAACTCTTTCAAGCGCACATGTGCACCAGCTGTTACAATGGGCTTGTTTTAATGTAATTGTACAATCACGCACCTTGGCTCTACAGTACATCAATACACGAAACAAACTCAGCATTAAACTCTCGCAGCCTTCAATAAAGTATGCGCGAAGTTATCATTTGAGTAAGCTATGTGTGTTTGCGGAGTGTGGGAACGCCAGTAGAGGGGAGAGGGGGTGTTGTCTCCGGCACTTCGCTCCAGTGGTGGTGCTGTAGCATGGAAGGAATATTATTCTGTGTTCATTGAACACTCCTGTATGCCATGGTTATCTGTCAACCCACCTTCCCTGCCACTCTCATGCCTTTCCTGCTTATTGTAAACATAGTTGCATTTCTTCGAGCCATGCAGAGCTTGAACTCTTGACGTTGACCTTGCATCTGGCTTTCTATGTTGCGAAAACTGAAACAAATCTTGTTTTATTCCTGAAATAAATCTTTTGTCATTTCGTGAGTAAACATCACAATACATAATTTCATGGTAAATCGTAAATGAACACTAATTTGGCGAGTTGCATTGAAATTTGCATTTAATTGCGAGAGCAAATGTTGGTAATCATGCAGACAATCGCAATAGAATTGATTCCGAAACTTTTTTATTGTATATTAATATTTCATGTCATCACTATCCACCAGAAAATTGTCCCTAATCATAATATATGTTTATGAAACAGATACAAAGCTTTACGAGTTAAATGTGGTAGATTGACAAACTTCAGTTTTAGATTGCACTTTTGTTCTATTACCCATATTCCTCTCTGATTTGTAGTTGCCAACCTCTTTGTCCAGTAGTGTGCTGCCGTTTCTCTTTCATGTCTTATCTCTCAGAATTCCTTGCTGAATGTGGTCGTGTAGTGCAGCTTCCCTGATGAACACTGGATACCATATTTGTGCGTTATTGTTTTGGAGATAAAGGTTTTGTCTTGAAATAACTTTACAATTATAAGTCTCGGCAACTTTTACGTAAAGCATGGGTTCTTAAGGGTCATAGGAAATAACACACACAAAATTAACTCCACTGCAGAAATATATTGAACATATCAACACATTAATTAATAAAACATGTTAGAGCTCTACATGCACTTTTAGATAATTACTTTGACCTCCTCCAGCTTGTTGCACACAACATGCATCGTGTCTACTAAGGTGACTCATACTGTACTGCCTCTTAGTTCAACTGGCCACACACATAGCGTCCACTCTGGCTGTTTTGATTGGCTCAGAGCGAACACCACTCTGCTTGGCCAATCACCCTTTTGCATCTCTTTTTCTTTTTAAATTATTTTCATTGGAAGCTTCATAACTTCTAAATTTCAGACTTTTTCCTTTTCAAAATATATAAATTTTTTAAAAAACTTTTTAAATACAATGCAAACACGTTATGGCAAATAACCCAACATGAATATTTAACAGAATATTCCAATTAACATAAAATGTCCTAGCCAAGACAGCATTTATATTTAATATTAAATATGGTTATTGCCGTCTCAAGTGTATTTCTTCATGCCAATTTGGCATGGTTTAGTGACGTGAATCAAGAAGCCTGTATTTGACATTACCCAATTGGCAATGGATCTCTGCTGGAGACTGCTGATTGTGATAACTGCCTGAACCTTGCAGTTGCAGGAGACAATATCAGAGCAGCCATTTTCTCCTGGTACTGCAGTAATCATTGCCATCACAAGACTGAAGCTGCACTGCATTATCTCCACATACCTACTCGATTCTGCTGCCCATGTGCATTCCTATCCAATTAGTGTAGTCCTACTGATCTCTGGATGCGTTCGGAACTTAGTTTCTGGAGCATCTCGTGCATAAAGCTTTCAACCAAAACTATTGTAATTATAATTGCCATATTTTAAAAGGTTTTTGATCTAAATTTACCATTGAAGTGAAATTGCAAATATGCAGAACACAGTAACAATTAATGATTAATTATGAAATATCTGTTACAGGAACCATCTGGATTTGAATTCTTTTTTCTGCTATCAGAAGAAGCATTTGATTGTAATAATAAAGAATGGCATAAAGACATAATAAATGGTAGAACACTGATTCAGCACATTGAAATTCCACCACAAACGGACTACAAGTTGATACTGTTATGTGCAACACCGGCATTGAGCCTTTTAACAGGTATCTTAGCCCTATGCTCTTCTTTTATAAATATTAAATTATCTTCTAAAGTAAGAACAAATTAGAAACTAAAAACTTCACTTATCTTAGGTAATGTTGCAAGTTTTTTTCAGCTGCAGTTTTTCAGTGGTTTGCACCTACAGGGTCTTAAGGTTTAAAAAAGGGGCTTTCTGAACAAATGAGAATTCCAAAATGAATAACTTTGTTTTGATTATAAAAACACTAATTTTAATGGTGGCTGTCACAAAAATATTAAATTTCCACTTCACATTAACACTCTTAACATGAATTACGTCTTTACAAGGCTACGGTAGTTCTAGAACATAATTTTCTTCTACGTTTTGCAATTGATTCCTGAATTTATGTACTTCTTGTACTAGTATTTTAATTCCTACTACATTATAGTTCATTTTCTGATTCTTTCATATTTTGACTCATTTTCTGTAAAAGTTTTTTACTTTATTTTCTGTGTTAGGCTTAAGCTTTTGTCCTTTCATTATTGCATTCTGTTGTCCCCATTTTTAATTCTTTTCTACCCTGTTCTAAATCACCATGTACATCCATTTTCTGGTCCAAATTGTTATTGCTTTGTTCTCTTCTTAATCTAAGATTTTGTTCTATTACCTGCCCTAATCTTTATTCTATGGTTTCTCTCCTCTGTTCTAAGCAAGCCATTTCCTTTCTCCTATGTTCTGCATCTTCCTTTCTAGTATGAGGAAGGCTGCATCATAGTTAAGACTTATGTCAATGTTTTGCCCCCCCCCCTCCCCCCTCCCCTCCCTGCCTGCCCTATGTTGAGTTTTTCAGGCTACACCTCACAACAGCACCTACAAGATTGCTGACCAAGTGGACACATTCTTATTTATACTCTGGCTGTGGTGGGCATGTGTCAACAGCTTTTGTGCTGATTCATGGTTTGCTATTTTGTCAATCTGATGTTCGCTAATGCTGGATTTCTTACGATGAAGTCATTAGTCCTCTTGCTCTCCAATATTTTTCTCTGATGTATGGGGCACTAGTAGTGGCTGGGCATATTGGAAGGTGGTCTCGGTCCATTTCCTCTTGCAGATCACATTGAAGATGGTGAATATATCCCAATTCTATTCAAATGTTTTGCCAGACAATCATGCCCCATAATCAACCTGCAGGTTGCAACTGTGGTTTTTCGAGGATACTCAGGAATTACTGTTTGAATGTTTGATAGTTCTCATCCTTTATTTTATTTTTCATAGTAATATTTTGCAATGATTTTTTTGAATTCGAAGTTAATCTTTTAGCTGCATAAAATGTTAGATTAACTACATTGTTGGTGCCCTCCCCCCAACTTTTTTTTTTTTTTTTTTTTTTTTTTTTTGCAAGAAAATCAGCTGTTATTACCACTCAGTCCATAGTGAGCTGGTATCCCTTGGAAGACTAGGTGTTTTTGAAGTGCTATTAGTGGGTAAGAATTTTGCAAAATTCTATAATTGTTTGGTTTTTTGGTGACAACTTGGAAGTAATTGCTGTAATTGCCACCCTGGAATCTGAGAGAATAACTGCTTGATGAAAATGTGAGATTCAATACAAAAGATTTTGTAGGGCTATTCAAATTGCTTCAGTTTCTCTATCGAAGTTTGGAGTTCCATAACATAGAGATTTGTAATAGGAAAAGTGGCACATGACTCCAGGACTCTAGCCCCTGCTCCATCTTGGTTTGATATTAGTGTCAATCTATATGGTGTCTCATGGTTATGGCATGTTCTGCAAATTTTTCTGGTTGGTTCAGTTTCAAGCTTGTAATATGCTCTTGTCTGACTTTCACTAATCTACCTCTTAGATTGTGAGTGTGGAGCCTCGTGTATCAGGCAAACACAAAAAAGGCATTTTTACAAAAAGAATCTTGTCAACATTGTATCTAAAAAATTAGTCAAAAAAAATACCAAAGTTGGCTGAGAGGTAAAATTGGAACCAAAAAAATCAGTGCCACAGCCAGAATTTGCACAGATCTGCTTTACGTATGGCTCCTCTAAAAGCTATTATGACAATCTGCCGTTATGACATCGTATTCTCCAACCGATTCATATTTTTCATGGCAGACCATAAAAGGAATCTCATCAAAGATAAATACCCCAAGGGTGACTTACAATCGTAAGTACTTTGTCCCAGGATTAAATAACCTTTAGATGGAATTTAAACACACAAGCTGTGTGTGGGCAGTGTTTGAGAGATAGAATTGAAGTGAACCGGAAGGTCTGCAGTTCAAATTCTGGCTGTGGCATTGAGTTTTTCAGTTCAGATTATACTTGTCAGACATCGCCCACACAAGGCTTGTGTGTTTAAAACACCAAGAAGTTTATTGGCATAAAATAATTACCAAAGTTGGTGTTTTAAGTTCAGTATCTCTCAAATATGCAACATAAACATTTTCAAAATAGTCCCCTCCCCCTCCATTGTGTATTCGTGGTGGACGAAGCGGCGTCAGGGTGGGTTTTCTCCGGGTACTCCGGTTTCCCCCGCCATCTCATTCCACCGGTGCTCCATCTTCATGTATCATCAGTGTCACCGCCTGCGGTGCCGTAGTAGTAAAAGCGGGCGTTAAACACTACAACAACCCCTCCATTGTGAATTATCCTTCACCTGGGAAAATTTATTTTTGATTTTCCCAGAAATGACTAACAGTTTTGATTAAAGTAGCCTACATTTAACATCTTCTCATTGCAGATATGATATATTATCTTGAATTTTCTGGGAATAGTCTGCGAAGACCTCTGCATTCTAAATGGCTTTTGTATAATTGGTAAACCATAAGAGAAGTGAAATTTCATGGCACAAGAATGTTGATCTCATTAAAGTGTAAAATTTATGCCAAATAACGTTTTGTAGCAATAGCCATTTTAAGATACCTTGTTATGGGTTTGAATTTTGAGATACTTATACTTTTCTGAAGCATAAAATTACCATTCCTTTTTCTTTACTTTGTCTTTTATTTTTCCCCACTCATGGTCATGCAATGAGAACAGAATTTTAGGGCTATCATATGGTGACTAGCATTTAAGATTTGACTATCTCTTAAGCCTACTGTATTCACCTATTTCCATTGTACCTACAAACAAATATGTAATAAAAAAATTTCTGCAAATGTTAATCTCGATTAACATGTAGATGGAAGATTAAGCTTCTGTAATAATTTTGTTGAAAAAGGGATAGAAAAAATCATGTGAATGTACATGGGTCACTATGAAAGTTCTGTGATGTAAGAATAAGTTGATGCACTCAAATTGGAGTAATTGTCAGTAAACTGGTGTCAGGTAGTGACTCCCACTCCAGGAGTTCCAGCAGCACAAGGATGAACAACCTGGGAAGAGAGCATTTTTGCTCAACAATTTTCTACGATCTTAACAATGGGTTAAACCAGTGCCAAAGTCTTGAATTTTTGTCACAGGCTTTTGAGGACATTGTCCCTTCCCATGCCATGGTTTTCCGGCAGTTTCAAGAATTTAAAAGGTGCCAAATATCTTTGAAAGATGAGAGAAGCAGCATCCAGCTAGAACATTGACTGAGAAACATCACAGCGTTGAGAAAAATGCTTCACGAAAATAATCACGCAACATTCAAAGAAAGTGAGGCAGCATTGTTATGTTTATTCACCACTTAGATCATGTTACATGATATGGGCTTCATCAAAAAAACAATTTCTATACGATTTACAGAACTAATTTTACAATATTACAAATAAAATGTCAAATATTCACTTATTAGATAAAGATTTACAGAATGATATGTTTATAAGTTACAATGTCAAATATTCACTTACTAAATAAAAGGTATGTTGTAGTAGAAAGGATTTGACTTCTTTGTTAAATTTTTTTATATTAGTTATTTCTTTGATATTTGCTGGTAGTTTATTATATAATTTAATGCCTAAGTTTGTCAGGTTATTTTTTTGAATATTTGTTCTGCATAACTGAACATGAAGGTAATTTTTCCCTCTAGTGTTATGAGAATGGATATCCATATTTGTGTCTAGTTCTCCTTGATTTCTCTTAATATGATTTGAAACTTCAGCTATAAAGATACAAGCTAGAGGTAAGATGTTTTCTAAAATAAGATCTACAGGATGTACTATTTTCTATTCCACTTAAAATTCTTATAGCTCTCTTTTGGATTATAAATATTCTTTCACATTTTTCCCCCCAAAATTTTATCCCATATTTTAGTCGACTATGAAACTGGGCAAAATATACATTTTTCAGTCCAGCAAGATTTATTGTACATTTTAGACATTTGAGCATATAGCACACAGAACTAAGTTTACTTACTAATTTGTGAATGTGGCCATCCCATTTTAGGTTTTCATTCACACATATACCTAAGAATTGTTTCTTGTAATCGATATTATTTCCTTCAAAAGAAATTTGAGGTCTGATACTGTTTTTACATTGCCATGTATGAAATGACATTGCAATAGTTTTCTCTTTGTTTATAATTAGTGCATTTATCTTAAACCAGTTGCTAAGGTTAGTCATTACTGTGTTAACTTTGTTTTGCAATATAGTTTCATTTTCGCCTTGTACAAGAATGTTTGTATCATCTGCGAACAGGACTACCTCAGCTTGATGAATATTGCTTGGTAAATCATTTATGTACATTAGAAACAGCAGAGGCCCCAGCACTGAGCCCTGAGGAACCCCTCTCGTAATTTCCTTTTTTCTGTCCTCTGTGATCTGCAAGAGGAAATGGACCACCTTCAAATGTGCCCGCCCACTTTTAGTGCCCCATCCATTGGAGAGCAAGAGGAGTAATGACTTCGTTGTCTGATATCCAGCATTAGCCAACATTTTCCTTTGTCACACTGGCAAGTCAGGGAAAGCATGGATTGGACGAAAGGGATTTGTCAGACATTTGAAACTACAAATGTCAATATAGGTGCTGGATTTGGCAGATATTGATACTCAGCCTCATATTTGACTGTGTTTTAATAAGATGTCGGGTTTTGCTGTCATATGACTGTGTTGAATTCCTAGGTAAAATCTATCAGAAGTGAGGCATAACTCAATTTGGTCAAAAAATGGATTTGGCTGCTTTTGATACTAGGCAACACACACACACATACATTTTTAAGAAAAAAATTTTAGAGGAAGGGGGTGTTTAGGGAACCTCAAAATTAGGTTTCTCTTGAAATCGTTAATACTAAAGTATTTGATTGAATGCAATATTTCCTACAGCTATTCTAGTTAGGCTATAGAGAAAGTAGACATTTAACAGTATTTTTTAAATACAGGGTAGGCCACAGGAACTTGACCATTTTTAAAATAAAATAAATAGTATAAGATTTTGATTAAAATTTTAATTTTGTAATATTACAGTAGGGTACTGAATGCCATTTGAGGACGTGACCTTATTTTCTAACTAGAACATCTCTTAAATGGCTTCCATTACTTAATATACAAGAATCACTTCAAAAGTAATGCACACTATTTTTTAAAAAATAGCATTTTCATTCTACATGTTTGAAAGTTTTACAGTGTGTAAATATGTTCTTCCTGCTTGTGTTCAATTTATTTCAACCTGTTCCCGTGAGTGGCCCTGTCACAGCATGCCTTCAAGATGACTGCTGCACTTGACATGCGTCAGAAGCATCCATCTTAGAATTCTTGTGCTGTGAAAACGAGACACTGGGAAGCATCCACAAGAGGTTGATGCTGCTGTTGATCACAGTATAGTTAGTGGGCAAGCAGATTACATGATGAAAGAAGGCATGGCAATATTCAGGATTCTCCTAGCAGCAGCAGGCCTCACACTGCACAAACTCCTGGCAATGTGTAGAGAGTTAACGAACTGGTTTCTGCTGACAGACGTATCACAGTGAATGAATTGTCACTACGTTGGAGTAGGGGAAGCAAGTGTATGCAGAGTACTGAAAGTGGGTTCCCGGGATGTTGACAGAGGCTCATGAAGAAACACGAAAGTATGCAGCGAACCTTTGGAACAGTACAGGAATGGTGGAGATAACTTTCTTGGAAGAATTGTGACAGGCAATGAAATATGGCTCCATTTTCACCGAGGCAAGAGGTAATCAATGGAGTGGCATCATGCAAATTCATCCAAGAAAAAACAATTCAAAACTACACCTTTGGGGAAAGGTTATGGCTACAGTGTTTTTTGATTCTGAAGGACTCTTGCTAGTGGACATCATGCCATGTAGAACCACCATTAATTCTGATGCATATGTGGCGACTCTGAAGAAACTTCAAGCTAGCCGAGTCGTGTTTGATCACATCAGCAAAAGCAGCTATTTTCCGGCTGCATGACAATGCATGGCCGCATGTCAGTCAAAAAAAAACATGGAAGCTATCACAAAACTTGGATGGACAACATTGAAACACCTGCCTTAGTCCTGACCTGACTCTGTGTGACTATCATCTCTTTGGAAAACTGAAAGAATATTTGAGAGGTAGAACTGGAACTTAAAAATTCAATGCCCACACACGGCTTGTGTGTTTAAAAACACCAACATTAAGTTTGTTGGCATAAATAAATAATTACCATCTGAAAGAATATCTTCGTGGAATAAAGTTTGAAGATGACGCCCTCATGAGCACTCCCAAACAGTGGCTCAAACATGCTGGTCCAGACTTTTGCTGTGTGGGTATACAGGTGCTGGTTCCAAGATGGCATAAGACAGTTCAGAAGGATGGAGGTCATGTGGAGAAACGAAATGTTGTTCCTAAAGGATGTATCTTCACACATTGAAAACTGTGAATATTAAAAATAGAAGCACTATTGACAGTGAAGTATTCTTCATGTTTGAGGTTATTTTGAGTCCCTTATTTAACCTCAAACATTGAAAACTGTATTTAAAAAAATAGTGACCCTCATACATTGTCTGTAATGCAGATTCCGTTATACAGATTGCAACATGCTTGGCATGGCTGTAATTTCCTCCTGCATGGCCTTGTTTTGAGCTCAATGTTCCTTGGTTTCCCAATGAACTCTTGAAATTGAGGTAGCCTCAAAGGAAATAGTTATCATTAAGTTTATTGTGTGTGTTTCAACTGGATGGTTTTTTTATCTTATGTGTTTGGGAGTGTAATTCAGTGTTCAAGTTTAAAATGACATCAAAGTGAAAGGTTGTGGATAAGAAATTGGATGTTATTAATCGAATTGATAAAGGAGAAACATTAAACAAAATAGTTGCTGAATTGGGAGTTGCTGACAAACATTATGGCGTACTTGGAGCATCAGCCCGACACCACTCCAGCTGAACTACTAATGATAAAGCGTTTGTGTCACTGTACTTCATTCAAATGCCATGTGTGTTCAAAACAAGGACTGTGGATCAATTCTTAGTTAAGAAATTTGATTTTATGTAATTAAGATTATCTTTTTAATTCTTGTAAACAATACATACTATGTACTGTACATAATTTTGTTACAAGACAGCTTTTTACTGTCATAAATGGCAAGTCTGCTTATTTAAGGATTTAAGAATTTTGTTCTGCTTACTATCCATATAATCTGAATTATCCAAATTTTAGGTTTTCTGGATTGCCTTTGGTCCCAGTTCGGATAAACGAGGGTTTACTGTACTACAAACTGGATTTAGTGTGTCAATTACATAATATGCTTTACAAATATGCTAATTGTTTTTGCTATTTCTTTCCTTTTTTTTTTTTTTTTTTTTTTCCTTTGCAAACAGATGACAAAGTTGTACATGAAATCTACGGTTGTCTGACTGTTACACTTATGTCAATCACGCCATTGGACCTGCAAGAGGTTCAGTTTTTGGGAGTGTATGGTACAACAAGGTTTGCAATACAGGTAGCCAACCAGCCGCTGAGACTTACATCTACAAGCCTGGGTAGAAGTGTCAATCACCATTTTCCTCTGAAAAACTGTGGTCTAGTGCCATTTTCCCTCACATTTTCCCTAATAGATGCAGAAGACAGAATTCTGCGTAATGACGACTTCATTGTGAGACCTTCAAAGTTGATGTTACAACCTGGTGACATAAGTGAGGTGCTTATTACATACACTCCCAGCAGTTCACAGCAAGCCCCATTATACAGGTACAGTCCTAATTACATAAGCAAAGCAAAGATTTATTTATTTAATTTAATCTAATGGTTAGGCTATTGAAAAATTGTCATTAGTCTCCTGGCTTCCCAATACAGGTGTCCATTTGATTTGTCTCAAAATTGTTCAAGAGCAGTCTTTTAAATCAAGTGTACGATGGGACGACAATGGATCCTTGCTATGAGTAGTCGGAAGCTTTCACGGCCAGTGTTAGAATTAAGGCTAGAGATTTCTTCCACACTTAAAAGCTGTGGTCTGCTGGAGTTTTGAGGTCCAGACGTTTCGTCCACAAATGCAGTGGACATCATCAGTGGTGTGGTCTGAGTCTTCTCTGTGAAGGTTCAGGTACAACAGTCGTTTATGACTGGAGGTGCCGTATTTATATCTGGGCCACTCACATGGGATTGGCTGGGCTTGAGCAGGAGGTGTGTGTTAGATGGGTGGGGCAATTGTTTTTGTGTTTCTGTATTTCAATGGTTTTGTGGAATAAGCGAGAATAATGGGATGTAGATGCCAGAATGTTTTTATACTGGTTGATGTGTTCCCCTTCTTCGAGACATTGTCGTCTACATCCCATTATTATTCTCGCTTATTCCATGAAGCAAAATACAGAATCCTAAAAACATCAGTCGCAAAGAGCCTTAAACTGAACAGAATGTAGCAAGCAGCACTGACAACTCAATATCAAGAACTCCACCCAAGCCAATCAGACGCCAGCAGACAGTAGCACACCACCAACACAAGTAGAGTCCACTGCACACCCACACCAATCACAAGAGACCTCCCCTCCATCCAGTGATATAAATACTGCAGCCCACGGAGCAACCAGCACAGTTGCTGTTGAAATCTCCACCAGGATACTTGTACCTTACTGCCATTGAAGGTCTGCTGCAATCACAGACGAAACGTCTGGGGAAAAAAAGCCCAGTAGACCACAGCCCACAAGCCCAGATTACATTGTATCTAGTATTGACACCGGCTGTGAAAGCCTTAGAACTCTGACGAATCTTTCAAATATTGTTTTACTTCACTGTTTCCAACTTTTAACTATAAAATCAATCAATTGGCAGCCTACTGTAAAAGATTGCAAAAGGTTTACCTTGTAATATCAGTCTGGTAATAAATAGTTTAAAGCTACAAGTTGGACAGCTAATAGGAATGGAGGAGGCAGTTAAAGTGTGCAAATACATAATTATCAGGGAAATACAATATTTTGATCAGGGAAAAGTCAGAAGTTAGGTTAATTTTGCTGGGATTCGTATACATATAAATAAAGTAATCAGTTCTATGTTTTCAGATATTTATTGCCCTAAAGTAAAAATCTAGCTTTAAAGATAATAAGTGTGACATGCATTTTGACAACATGTTATGTTCTGTTTTAGAACGCTGTTCATTCAGATGCTACCCCTTGGGCCACAATATTACATTGAACTCCTCGGAACAATAGTCAAGCCTGCCACAGAAAGAAAAGCAATTTCACCTGTTCAGTTACACAATAAGATACAGAGCCTAAATGATTCGCTGAACAGTGCATCAGAAAAAAACCAGGAGTTGAAACCAATAGCCAAGCAGTCACAGAAAGGTAAGAACAAAACTGTAAAAGACATAAGGATTCTTTCTAAGTCTTATGTATTGGAATATGTTTTGTAATTTGATAAATATTTTATCATTGTAGGCACTGTGCTTGTATTTTGAATATACAGGGGTATTCAAAGCCATAAGTTTTTATTCATCGCTGGAAAGACATGCATAAACAAGTGGTATGAACTAATGCAACATAATGTGACTTTGTCTAGTTTTCGCGTCACTGCACTGTGATCTAGTTGAACTTTCACTGAAACTTCACTATTCACACTATTACTTCACTATTATCTAGCTCAATTTTCACTGCCACTTCACTTAGTTCAGGCTGTCACTTCACTATGATCTTATTCAATTTCACTTATTTCACACAGTCACTCCACTAATGTGATCTAGTTCAACTTTTTGTCACTTCACTTTTGTTCATAATGTAACCACATAATGAAATATGTGCAAAGCAGTCTCTTCTTCAGTCCACTTGACTAGAATTGAACATACGACATTTCTAATGTCCTTATGTCACAAACGTCCTGTAGAACAACACTTGATGTATCAGAAATGCTTTAACTTGCTGATTATATAGTTGCTAGAATTTTCCACAGAACATTCTAGAATGTTCTGATAGCAGGGACAGAAAACATGCAGAAGATTCTGATTGTCAAGAGTGCTTCTGGTGTTTGCAGTGAATGATAGTGCTACTGTGTCTGCTTATCTTTCTCTCCAACTGCCTGGCACCAACCTCCCACTCACAGGTGCTGCAGCAGCATCATAGTGCTCATATTTTTACATTGTAAAAATATCTGCAAAGGACCACTAGATGGTACTAGTTGTTGATTTATAGAATGGCAGCCTATAAGCAAGAGCATACATTTGGTATGATAGAATTTGAACAAACAGGCTGTGCTAACCCAGCAGAGATGCCTTCAAACCATTTCAATTGCCACTCCTGGCATACAAACCCATTTTAGCTTGGGTGAATGTTTAAAACTGCTGGAAGTCCTTGAATACATGAATGATATAAACATTAGGAAGTGTCCAGAAGAGGTTATGGGCGAGATATACAATGTTATAAAATGTGTCAAAAACAAATACCCTAAATCTAGAGTGGTAGTAAATGGAATCTTAAACAGAAACGATGTAAGCCCCAGGTACATCAAACTTGTAAATGAAAATATACGTTGGGCCTGTGATGTTTTAAAAAGTGTGTTTGTAGATGTAAATAAGCAGATAGGCAGTGACTGTTTAGGAAGAGACGGCTTACATCTAAATAGGAAGGGAACTTACAAACTGGGAAATATAATAAATAGTGTAATAAAATTGTGTATGGGGCAGGGAAACTAGTGACCAGGGGAGGTACAGCTACAGTTAAACAGGAAATAAAAGGCTGCAAAAGACATGAAGGACAGACACAAATAGGTAAGGTGAGTGACTATGTAAATCCTTGCTTACAGGTAGCTAAAAATAACATTATAGATGCAAAAAAGAGTTCAAAAGTAAATGTAGATAAAGAAAATTCAAATAACACAAAACATTTTAAAATATTTCACCAAAATATACAGTATATCACAAATAAACGAGCAAGGGTGGAACAAATAATTATGGAAGTTCAACCGAAAATACTGGTCTTCTCTGAACATGGGCTAAAACATGAGGAAATTAAGGTAAATTGCTATGAAAACTATGTGTTGGCAAGTAGCTATTGTAGAGAAAACCATAAAAGTGGGGGAGTATCAATTTATGTAATAAAGGGTACTAAATATAAGGAAATTGACTGCAAAGAATATTCTGAGGAAATGAGTAGTGAAATGTGCGGTATTGAAATAAATTTTAAAAAAGGAAAGCTAGTAGTTTTGGGAGTTTACAGCCCCCCAATATCAGACAAAACTAATTTTCTAGCAAAACTAGATACATGCCTTACCAATACAATAAAAAACAACAAAATTATAGTTATAGGTGACGTGAATATAGATATCTTAACAGAGGGAATTAAGAAACGATTGTTGCTGGAACTTTTGCAAAGAAATAATCTAGTTCAAATAAAAACGTGTGCAACTAGAGTGACGAAAACATCAACATGCATAGATCACATATACACAAACCTAAAAAGGGAATCAGTAGAGGTAAAAATAATCATGGGTGGGCTTAGCGATCATTATGGGCAATTAGTAGAATGTAGTGATATTAATATACAAGGAGGGACAACTAAATCGCTAGTAGAAATCAAAAGAATCATAAATAATACCACATTAAATTCTCTAAGAGCCTATATTAAACAGGCAACCTGGACAAACATATATAATACAACAGAAATACATGATAAGTTTGAGCACTTTATGAATATATTAAAATCATGTTTAGAGGAGTCAGTACCATTACGAAAGGTGTTCTGTAATAAACATAAATCTGACAACTGGCTGACAAAAGGCATAAATAGGTCCTTAGCGAGAATGCAGTTTTTAAATAGTCTAAAGTGTAATGCGCTAGGGGAGAAGTCTCTCACGTACATATTAAATTATAAAAACACACTAAATAAAGTAATAAATGAAGCAAAGAAATTACATAACAGAAGAATCATTCAAAAGGCTGAAAACAAATCAAAAAAGACATGGGATATAATAAAAGCCATTCATAAAGAAAGTGATTCAAAATGGGCAGAAAATCTTAAAATTCAAACAAATAATGAGCTAATATTAAATCCAAAAGATATAACCAGATCACTAAATGAATATTATATAAATATTGTAACAAATTTGGGAATAAAGAAAATGAAAATGCAATCAACAAATGAAACAGTAATCTGCAATTCTTTAGTAATAAGAGAAACTACAAAGGAAGAAGTCATCAAACAAATAAACTCATTAAAGTGTAAAAAATCCTATACCTTAGATCAGTACTCAAATGAGATGGTCAAATATTGCAAACATGAGATAGCAGAGATTCTAACACACCTAATAAACGAAAGTTTTTACAGTGGAACATTTCCAAATATATTAAAGTATACAATAGTTAGACCAATTTATAAAAGAAAGGGTTCCAAACTAATGATGGAAAACTACCGGCCAATATCTTTATGTTCTGGATTCTCAAAAATTATGGAAGGCATATTTCTAGAACAGCTGCAAAAATTCTGTAACAAATTCAACATTGTATCTGAGTATCAGTTCGGCTTTCAAAAAAAGAAATCGACCATACATGCAATTAGCAAGGGAAACGACATAATTATTAAGGCATTAGACAGAAAAGAATATGTGCTTGCAATCTTTCTTGACCTTTCGAAGGCATTCGACTGTGTAGATATTGAAAAATTGATAGAAATATTAGAAAATTATGGTGTTAGAGGTGTACCACTAGAATGGATAAAATCTTACTTGACAAATAGAGAGCAATGTGTAGAGATAGTACACAATACAAATGGAAATCTTAAAAAAGTTCGATCTCCATTTAAACGCATAACACATGGCGTACCACAGGGTTCAAAATTGGGACCATACCTATTCATCCTGTATATAAATAGTCTGTTTAAAAAAAATACACAAAGCAGGAGGTCTAGCTATAGGATATGCTGACGATACTACCATAGTTGTAACTGCCAACACTACAGTTGATGTGCAGATCAAAGCAAATAAAATATTAAAAATCATAGATACACATTTTGCAGAACTGGGGATGGCACTAAATATAAACAAAACACAATGGATGCAAATTAGTATAAGCAACAAAACACAATCAAATATTACCTTGGTAATACAAGATAAACAAATCAAACAGATAAATCAAACTAACTTTTTGGGATTAATTATTGATAATAATTTAAAATGGAATAAACATACAGAAAGGATTTCAAAGAAAATAAATAGTGGTATCTACATATTAAAACAGGTAGCACAAATTATGGCAGAGGATAGTGTAATACAGGTATATTATGCTTTTGTACATTCGCATCTCAAATATGGGCTGATACTATGGGGATCAGCAAATATGAAACATTTACTGAAAATATTCAGGCTACAAAAAAGAGCAATAAGGGTAATAAAAAAAATACAGACTAGAATCTCATGTAGAGACGCTTTCAAAGAATTAAATTTACTAACACTACCTTGCTTGTACATTTATGAATGTCTCAGGCATGTAATAAAGGCACATAGACGATAAAAACATGAATGTACACAGTCATGACACTAGAACTAGGCAAAACTATTTTAGAAGTAGATTAAGAGGCTCCCTTGGAAAGAAATGTATTGAGAGTAATGCAAAGGATTTATATAATCACTTACCTGGTGAAATTAAGGAAATAAAGAATGAGGTGAAAATGAAAATGGAAATAAAGTCCTCTCTCATCAAAAATGTATTTTATTCTGTAGAAGAGTATAAGGCAGGAAGAAATGTACGCTGTTAGTTTACCTCTCCTTTAAGAGTAGCTCTGAAGTTAAAATCTGATACTTGTGTATACTTAACTAAAATTGTAATCTCATGAAACTCTTAAAATTATAAAAATTGTAAATGTATTCACTTGTCTTATGTACAAAATTCTTCAAATTGTAAAATGTATGTTCTTTTATTTTTTTATCTGACGAACCTTGTAAATTTTATTACATTGGTGAATAAACTGATACTGATACTGATACTTCAGGCTTTGTCAAAAAGAAAATACATACTGTAACAAATTCCTTACAATTCTATGTTCACCATGTTTTACAAGGTGATCAAAATATTTTATACAACTGACACTGAGTATAATCTTTGTCTCGAAGGCAGTCTGCAAGCAGTGTTGCTAGGTTTTTGGTAGAGAAAATTCTTGTTTAGACTTTCAAAATCCCTCAAACAATTTCTTTTCTGCTCATAAAACCCAACTTTTGGATTTAATCTGATGAAAATCCCTGCAAAATTCATGCTGGATCTTATCAGCACAGAATCCTTAGCAGAAATTTGCAATGATATAATGCATACCCAAATTGACATTCAAAATCCATTGATACATCCCATGACCATTTCTCACTTCATCAGTAAGATTATGAGTGGTTTGATGTTCCTCATGAGTGAACTATTTATCTTTCACACATCCTGCAGCTGATGGGCTTTCTTTGTTGTTATAGTCTTCAATTAATGTACTGCTGACCCTGAGCCAAACATGCTGCTTAAACACATGTGTATGGCTCATAGTTTGTTCTGCAAGCACTTATTTAATCATGGTTGTAGCGGTTTCACTGCCCCTTTTCTGGTTGACCTCTTGGCTTGAAGTCGTCTTGTCAATGCAGCTGAGGAGGTGCCAATTTCTCAGGGTCTCAGCCTCGACGAGAGATGTTGGTCTTTGGGAGAGGAGCGGTGTGTTGGATGGTGATGAGAAGGAATGGGTTTTATACGGGGTTCCTCGGAAGAAAAACACGAGATGCACTTTCCCTATTGGCACTTCGGGTTATAGGAAACTCTGCAAGTTCTATCTTCCACCCATTAACTATATTATGATCACCTACTGTGCCAAATGAATCCCAATTCCAATATAAAAAATATGCAATCACTGGACGTGTAGCAACTCAGTGGCACTTGACAAAACACTTCCTAATAACGTGGCATTTATTCCGCGACCCGTAGACACAACCTTTCCTTACACCTGGTAGCACTGAACTGTCGAGTTTCTCACCAACGCTTTTCTCCTGATTGACTATTATTGGGCTTTGATGTTCATTTGTTTTCTCTTTAAACCTTTAAATTTTAGCAACGGTTTGAGAGTTCGTTTAGAGACCCGCGGTACTTTAGGAAGGCAACAACAATAATAGAATGCCAACGTTTTATTGCCTCACGCCAAAATTGTACCAATGGCCACATAAATATCTTGTTTTCTTGGCAGGAAACTTGCAGATTTCCCTGCGTAATTGTGCCTGTGTTTATTTAGTAACCTTTATGAAACTTAGAACATAAATATAATTTTACAAGGACTTTTGTTTGGTATAATTTTCAAAGAAATGGTGCGGCTTTTGCAGTTATTAATGTCGTCGTGTCTTTGAGCTATTGAGATCTTTGTGATCTCAGGGTGTGGAAACGGATGGAATGAAAAATCACACGATGTTTCTTCACCACAATGTATTATTTTATTAACACTTCATCGATACTTTACATTAAATAATTTCTCTCAGCACCATTCTAAATTATTTAAAACGCTTCCACCTTCTCATTTAGTGGAACTAATGTTTAATGAGTCTGGTAATGTTCCACGATGTTCACACTACCTAAATATGTCCTTTCACTTCGATTACACACACGCGAGTGGACAGTTTATGGAGTCACCTCACGTGACACTGCCTTTTTCGTATACATCCGTGTATGCGTCCATCAAATAGTTCTTTCTTGTTAGGGAAGCGATCCCTAACCATCCTCCCTTACTTTTATTATCGAACACATATAATTCTAATATTTACACATATATATTAAAATCAAATATGGAAATATTTATGACGTCTTTAAACTAACTTAGTTGTTTATAACAATGAACATTTGCAACACGTTTTCGTCATTTGATCAGTTCATACCAACATCAAAAAACAAATTACACTTTTAACAAATATTCACATAAACGATTTTCTTTTGGGGTCTTCTAATATTCTGTCTCAGAAATTACTACAAAAAACATGGATAGTTAATAAACTATTTCCTTAATTATGACAGACTAAAGTTCCATTTCTGGACACCCATTGTTAAGCAGAAATACCGCTACATGGTTAGTCCTTGTAGCACTTTTCATGAGATTTACATAGAATTCTGTACACACTCGCTGTCCCATTCTTGCATCTGTAGTGGAAATGCCACAGATTATGGCAAAGCAATTTTAAAATCTCAGCACATTTACCCATTTGCATGAAATTAGCACATTGACACATCAGATAGGCTGGTGCAACTGTTGTAAAGATGGCAGCACCAATACCGAATATTTTGGATACCAGCTCATATGTTTGTCAGTTAACAAAACTGTGGAGGGATACAATATGATTTTACATAAATTAATTTGGTTCTAGGTTCGGATCGACACATCTTGACATGGCTTCAGTAGCTAAAAATGCACAAATGACAAGTAAAGCCATGAGACTTATAAGCCCAGAACATTTAATTTAGAAAAAATATGAATATATTATTCATATATGCCAACAGTAAGTTTGTTGGCATAGATAAATGATTCATGTTGGTATTTGTTTTATGTTCACCTTCAATATTTTGTTATATAAATATTACGTTTTATTTTGTAAATTTTGCTATTGCATCTGAAACTAGTTAATCTTTCCTAAGAGTTACAATATAAGTGCCATCTAGAAAAGATGTGCAATTGTCAGAATTAAGATGTGTGTCGTGATAAAGCAGAAAAGTGTTAATTCATTTAAATAACAATCTACTGATAGATACAGAGAAGAAATAATATGAAATATATTTCTGGATCTAAACATATGCGTTACAGAAAATAAAACTCAGATTGTCATGGAAAACGCCACCATTGGGTCAGAAGCAATTATAGGAAAAACTGCTGCGGTAATGACCCAAATAGTTTAGGATGGTGGTTTGAGGAACATGTTAATTCATGAATGGATTCTATTTGAATACAAAATAAAGTTAATATTGGTAAAACCTGGACATCATATGGAGAGAATCCTTGACCATCACCATTTTGTTCTTTATCTGTTGCCCATTACAAACAACCCAGTAATAAAGACCTCATCGCTTAAACAAGCCTTGCAATAAAACTACCGCACTCCATTGGTTTTCTGTCCAGTCATATTGCTACCTCATTGATCATATAACCCACACACCCTCTGCATATTTCAGGTGTTTCATGACATCTATTTCACACTGTGTACCTATGTATCATTACATAGCATTTCCAGCAGGTGGTTGTTTTTGTGTACAGAAAAGGAGAAAATACTCTCTGGCTCTCCATTGCTGTCGAGAAGTCACATCTCGCAGAACACCAGGAGAAGCAGCGGCAGCAATTCAGACTCAGCAGGGTGTGAGAAACTGCGCATTCAATCTACTCGGCGTGAACTTGTCTGGGGGAGTGTGGATGTTGGTAAAACTGTAATGAGATCATGTTCAATCCGAAGCATGTCTGAACATCGCTGCAGGATGCAGATCTCGATTCATGATAGAAACAATGTATATAAGGTAAGCTAATATCTAGCCCTAATTACCATTTTGAACAAAAATCTGTCTGAATTGGAAAAATGCATTAGTGTTAAAAATATTTTTAATGAAAAATTCATTCTCAAATGTACAGAAATTATATTACATTGTAACGTATTTGGGCAATTTTAAGTCCCATTTTACAAGGCTCTTGAAAACACTCTTCACCCGCTTGAGGATAGGCTGTACATGAGCCATCCATGGGCACCTTTGGCATGGCGACCTGGCACCTCTGCTACTTGCTCCATTCAGCTCTCTGTAGCACATGTCCTTGATTGTCGTGATTGACTCGTGACTGCCAGTCCCATGGCCTGGGTTTTACTCTGCTGTCAATTTTGGGTAACGATTCAGTGGTTGTCAATACAGTGCTGCAGTTCTGTTGCCCAAATTGGTTTTGGTCAACAAGTTTAACTTGCATTTTATTTTGTATTTTGTTTGGACTTCAAGGACATTTTCTTTTTTATTTTTAACGTTTTAACAGCTCACGCTTTTATGATCAGTTTCAAGTTTTAACTGTTACCTTTTGGTGTTTTAACTTCATCTTTTTAACATTTTAATGATGGATTGTAATGGGTGGCGAGTTTCCCAGTTTTTATTTTTTGACCTGGGGCCCTTAGTTGACAGGCCCTTAAACATCACTCACTCACTCCTGATGTAATTGCCCAAGTTATGTCTTCTAGTGCTGCATTTGTCATGGTGCAGTTTTTTTAATTAAAGCTAAGGTGATGATGCTGAGCTTTTGACTTTTTCGTTATCTCAGGTCGTGGTACAGGGTGAAATAATGTGGACACAGGGTAAAACTTTTTCACAATCTTATATTCGCACATTTTTCACCAGGAATTACACACGTGTTATTTAGGTGAACTTTCTATGCATGCAGACAGACTTCCTCAACTGTTTCTTTGTACTGCTTGTCATTTTAAATTATACTTTTAACGTCTTAACTCGCACATCTCAAAAACACGTCTTGACTCTTCAGTTAATAGGACACTAATATGCTGAATCTAGCACATTCCTTAACGTGTCTGTATTCATACACGTATGCATATACTTTTTACGGCATCCCCTATGACGTCATCTTACATGTTAAATAGTTCCCGGGAATGTTGAGGAAGCAATCTCAATTCATGCTCCCAACACTCCTAATATTAAATCTAAAATAATTCTTATAATTATACATATTAAATTTGAACATATTACTAAACATTGATGTTATTAAATAATATTCTTAGCAATGAAACAATGATATTACACTCTCTATACTTAACAAATCCTTACCAACATGAGAAATAAACTATATTTACAATAAATATTTACATAAATACTTCCTTTTGTGGGGTCTGACCACATATTCTGTGTCATATGCTTGAGTGGATGGTAGAGGTACATATATTGTTGATTAGAGCTTTATTTTCATACATTTTCAAAATGATGCATGAAGATTTTAAAGGTGTAATTCTTTATCTGCCGTTCATGAATGAATTAATGTAGCATCATTGATCACAATTTTAGTATAATAGATAAATCTAAATTAGACTATCTGAGGTGCAGATTAACTCTTAACACAAATACATACAGTATACAACGTAAGTCTAAAAGTTGTAGGGATAAAATCACCAAACCATGGGCAACGCTGGGTATTTCAGCTAGTTGGGTTGTCTCTAAAAGCATGTGTTCACAGCTGTCTAATAAATAACCATTTTATTTAGTTGATGAATTTGTGAACATTACTCTAACTACCGTAGAGTCCTGCTGATACCAACTAAGTGGGACCGAATCCTATTCGGATTAATGAAAATTTGCATTAGGTGAATTTTCAACAAACTCAACATATTGAGTTTAAGCATTTATGCGTTAAGTATTAAAACGATTGAAAGTAGGAAATTATTGCAGTATGCTGAAATTTATTTTATAACCCCATTCTGAGGTTTGAAAACCAATTACTGTAATGTTTTTATAAGCACTGTTGGCGTGTACCTAGTGCAAGTAGCCTGGCGAAAGTCGGAAAGAATTCAAAAGATCACCAAATTGACTTAAGTGTAGATTTGCTCTTTTGTTCTGCATTTAAACTTGTTATGCACATTGTTAGGTCAAGACCTTCCATTTTTGCATGTAAGATAGAGGACAGATTCATTATTTACTCCTTTAGCATTTATTTCATGTTTTTCTGTTGTAATAAGTTTACATTTTTTGCTTGGGAAAACTAGTTTACTAATCTTAGTCTTTTTTTCCTGTTTTAAAATTTAAAACAAATTTGGTAAATATTTTTTCCTAGCTCTGTTCAGATTGGGTGGCTTTTGGATTAGTGGGATTCAGATTGGCAGGACTCTACTGTATATGTAACTTACTTTGTACTGTCATTTGTCAATTGTTTCAAATTTATACCTTGTTTTGATTATTGTATTATCCCATTGTTTAAAATCCAATATTTCTGTATCAAAATCAAATGGTAAATTGCAAAGCTTACCATTAAGAGGTGTTTGTTTTCAGCTGATGAATGAGAAAGGAGAGTTGGTGACACAGCGCAAGACAATGTTGCATTCTAATGAGATGTTGCTCGTGAATGTGATGTTCAATCCATCTAAAACTGGTCCACTTCCTGCCAAGTTAACGTTCACACATCTGCATGGCAACAGCGAGGACGCTTCAAGTGTGCATGTAAGTGTATTTGTGTGTGCAGATGGCTTGTAAGAACTCTCCGAGCATGTGGCACATTTAATAACCTAGAAAATAACATTAAGAAAGATTTGTTGTATTGCAATTGTGTCCTTTCTTAGGCCCACAAAAAGGTAGTTCCTTTTTTGCTTGAGTTTATCTCTGATTTTGCTCATAATGAATCATGTTTAATTGTACCAAATACTCTTGACCTGCTGCTTGTACGCCATTATTTCCAATGAATTGTCAAACATCTAGCTCAAAACTTATAGTGCAATCTGGTAACATATGCCTCCAATCCACCACCAGGGAGGCTCTGCAATGTCAGCTAATTCTGATAGTCGAAATAAAGTTAATGATAATGAAAGCAACATGCTTTCAAAACATGCTCTTCGACAGTCAATAAGTAAACATTATAATATTGTAATTATTGACTCAAAATTATTTAGCATAAATTTCTAAACCCTCCTTCAGGAAATAACTGTTGGTTGCACTTGAATATGTATAGATTGTATTGTTATTTAGAACACTAGCAAGAGCGTTAGTTTTGTGGTCTAAGTCATGGATTAGCCCTGATGTCTTATGTGTCCAGATCCCTCTGTATGGTTGTGGAGGACATGCAAGACTGATTGTGAAGGGAATACCACGTGATGGCGCTGCAAGATTGTGGCTCACATTGCAACAACAGGATTCTGAGGAGGAATTGTTCTGGGAGTCTAGGTTCTCTGTGAGAAACATAGGGGACCTTCCAGCATTCTTCAAAGTGGGAGTAGTATCTAAAGGTGAGAAAAGTTGGTAATCAGACCCTCACTGGCAACAGAACAAATAATTGTGCTTAATTACTACCCTAAATTTGTATTTAGATAGCTGGAAGGTTGAACCACACTTGAAAAACTCAATGCCACAGCTTGGACTTGAACTACAGATCTTAAGACAAAGATTCATGGTTCAAGTCTCAACAATTGCATTTAGTTGTTTCAGGTCTGATTCAAAACCTGTGCTAGAGTGAAAGAACAATAACCAAATATAAAGTCAGTTATGTTTGGGGGCAGCATATCTGCTTCACATTCAAGAGTTCCTGAATCTTGGTTATGGTGAGTTACGTGAATGTTTCTTTAAGAGTTTTCACTTATTCTGAGAAGACAAGTCAGATGGATCCATGGCTCATTTGAGCATTTCACCCATTTCTTTCCTTGATCTATATCAGCTATGTCCAAATGCCAAGCCAGTCTTTGATACTTCCCACATGATGTTGTCATGGCGTGTAGCACTCTGGAAATCCTGGAATATCCTAGAAATCACCTTGAATTTAAAATTGCACATTGAAAACCCAGAATTTACCTTGGTTTTCAGAAACTGTCCTTGAATTTTTCCTAAAATTTATATTGCACTATCTGTTTCTTTTCAAGCACCCCAGTTTTTACCAGAATGGAATGGCAGATTGACGAATAGAGGTATAGAGGTTCTACAGTTTGTTCACCAGGTGAAGGTCCCTGGCAGAAATGCAGCAGCCACTACATCAGTAAACAATTCCCAATAAACAATATTGCGAGCAGTAGTTCTGCTTCTAATTGCGTTTACAATAATGTTGCCAAACTTGGAATGCGTATTCATGCCAGATTAAACTAAACAAATTGCTCAAAATAGCAGTTCAATGTTATTTTCAGTTCAAGCAGTATATTTAGCTTATGAAGTGTAAACAATGTTTTCAGCTACTCCGTCTTTTTTCCATCAATCATTTTCTGCCTTTTCTATATTTTTAAAAAACTCTGCCAGTCTGTTTCGGTCTTACGTGATATATCCTCGAGCATTATATTGTGCAATTCCTCTAAGGATAAGTCAGCTATTGCATTTAAGCATTCATTTTACCTTGGCCCAAACTAGTCCTATGGGATTGAGATCACACATGTAAGGGGGCAAGAAAACGACAGTGTGGCCCAATAAAACCAAAATAGCCAATAATAATGTTATAACAATTGAGGAAGAATTAAGTCTAACAACTTCCATTCCCTCCTGCAGGATCAAATAATGAAGCATTCAAATTTCGGTGAGTTAATAGTATAGTAATTGTAATTAGTAATTGTAATAATAGTAATTCCTCAAATTTTCCATCCTAAATGATTGATTGTCACCAAGAAGTGTCTTGAATTTAAAAAATGATTGTCACAAGAGGTAAGTCTAGCATAATTAGAACATGGAATGTCACCTCTCATATCAATAGTTTCTTCATATTGCCCATCCAACACATTTGAAATTTTACACATTCTATTAAGTGCATTATTTTCAAACACTTCCTTTCATTCTTTTTAAATTTTGTGGGTGGGACCAGAAAGAACATTATTTTCCACATTTTGACCTGCTTCTCTCAAAGGCATTCCTACTGATTTCAGTATTTGCTATGGAATCGCAGAGAAAACAGATTTGTGGAAATGTATGCCAAGTCATTCCTTAGCACTGTCAAAAGTTCTTGAATTTTAATTTTAATATAACTGGCATCTTTACAATTTAGTTCATTTGATAATAGCAAAACCATCCAGGTTTTCTGCGTAGTACTGAACTGTGGCAAATCACGTTCCTCAGTGAGTCACCAGAGGCACTGGAGGCAGCAGAGTGTTTGGATTTCTGTTCTGAAACAAAGTTAATCCTTTCAGATGGCTTAATGAATACTTTTTCCCCATTAGAAATCAGTTTGTCAATATCTAGAAACATTACTCTAATTTCCTCGCATATTCTACAATCCAGCACATGTGACACGAATAATTTTAGTCAGCAAGAAATAACCTGGCACTTGGCAGCTAAATGATTCACTTACTTGTGAACAAGGCTAGCGCTATCTAATCCAATCGTATTACAAACACATCGTGCAGAGGTTAGTGGATTGGACGAGATAGGACTAGCCTCGTTCACAGGTGAGTGAATCAGCTAGCTGTCAAGTGCCAGGTTAGCTCTCACCAACTGTAGAATAACTGCAAGTCCTGCTGCTGCTACCTTTTTCATATATGGTGCAGCATCAGTCAAAAATAACAAAACATTGTCCTATCATACACCATTTGGCCATGATATTTGCATTGTTTCATTAACCTGGCAGCAGTTACATGGTTTGCAGCAAGCATGTCTTGGCTGCTCAGTAGAAAAGATGACTGACATTTCAGAATCATTCAACATCCCTACAACGTCTCCAATTCTTTTGCTAGGAGAATCTGGAGTTTCATCTCTGTTCATCCATATTGTTTCATTAGCACAAATTTTGCACATATGCTTCAGTTTCTTAATAGCCCTTGGGAAGGTAATGTTTTCATAAAGTTGATTCATCAGGTGTGTCACTATTTGTATATTTCGTCAGGAGTGTATGAAACTGATAGTGAGGTTAGTTCACTTTCAAAATGGGTAGATCCGCTGAAACTAATACTCTACACAAATCTTCAATACCCTGAAAATTTTGGAAGATCCTGCTGAAGTACTTGACACTGGATCATAAATAAGTTTTTCACTTTCTCTGCTTGAAAGTAGGGGAAGTATTGTATTCCACCCAAAAATTCAATGTCGAGATTTCACCAGAAATATGTTTTGAAGCCCCCTGAATCCAAAAAAAGCATTTTTAGAAAAAGGTCTGTGTGTGTCTGTCTGTGTCTGCAAGTCTTTGGATAGCATAACTCAAACGAAAAGTCGGTTAAGTTTGATGTCTTTCAAGGATACAACACAAAGATTTTGAAGAAAATATTCCCACCCTAAACTACCCTTTACATGGAAAATTTTTCAAAAATATTGATTTTCTTGAAAATGGCTAACGATTTTGATTAAAATGTCATAGGTTTGAGATTTTTATGACAAATGAAATGTATATCTTGAATTTTCTGGCTATAGCTCCTGTAGTCGTATTTACTCTGGACTGTTTTTGTATAACTGGTAAACTATTAGAGATAGACCAAAATACTATACAGAAAATGTAGATCTTGCTAAAATACACAATTTATGTCTGAATAAATTTTCTTGTAGAGTGAACCATTTTGGAAATATTCCTTGTTATGTATATGAGTTTCAGAAAACTTAAAACTTTCATAAAATGGAACATTGTTGTTCATTTTTTTATGTTAAGTGTGCAAAGAGAACGGAATCTCAAACCTTTAAAATACTTCAATGTCGCGCAATGCCTACTGCATTCTAATATTCCCCTTGCACCTACAAGGAAATAAGCAACACACTAATTTGTACAAATGTTTGTCTTAACATGAAGAAGATATAGGAATAAGAGTTTGTAAGAATGGTTATACTCGGCGCCAAATAAGAAGGGGATTGACAGATGTGAAGCACGTGGCGGAAACGCATAAATGAACGGGAGGGGATGGATGCGTCTTAGCTGTTGCCATAGCAACGAAAAGAATAACCAATTAGAGCTAAGGCGTTATAATGGCGTTCCCATAGAAACGGTACACACAAGGACCTTGTTGCCGATATGTAACATGCACGTAACACGTGATTAGCAGGTGGCTGATGAACCCAGCAGTAACATGAAGTGCTTCTGTTATATTCTGTTATCGCTGCATATAAACAAATAGTGCTGCAGGCTGCAGTCCGAGCTTGCAATGCTTGCATCACTTAAGAGATTGCCTTTATGTTGAGAAGTTTGTTTGCATTATTCTAATATACGGTTATTTGTCTTGTGTTTACGTGTGTCTGAGTCTGTGCATCTATGCGTGTGTTGCGAGCTTTTGCATTTGTGCTAACACTTTTAATTATTGTTTAACAGTGTCAAAAAATAGTGACAAAGATAGTGCTGCCAAACGAAAAATTGAACGTACTCGCGAACCGAATAAAACTGTGTTTGGTAAAGGTATCCCAATTAAAGGACAAGCGCGGGAAATAATATGCTCTGTTAGAGAATACTTCGAACAGGAGAAATTGAACGGAGGATCTCTTATTCCAGTCTCTAAGGTAATTGATAGAACCTCACGGGCTGTAGGAATTGGTAGGAATACTATAGTTAAAATTGGGAAAGAGAAGTACGACAAAGAGGGAAATCGGGGGTCAGGGTCTAAATTGCAGTAGCAGCAAATACAACAGTGATGCAAGTAATTCCGATATTAGCGGAATTTTCCTATTAGAATAAGCATCAATATTTCACAGGTATGTTTCTTTTGTTAACGCAAATATTTAGACATATGAAATTGCAATTCTGTCATTCGAATGCAGATTCAATATTTTATTGTTGTCTTTGCATACGAGTATAAATAATATGCGCTCAACATTTCAGCCGCAGTGCAATCTTCTTCGTACACATAATCATATCGTGGTCTCCACGTGGTCATGGTCGCAATAAGCGGCAACGTCGCTTCTGCCTCACTGCAAACTGTCAATTCCTTTCTTGGTTGGCGCCGACCTTAGTAGAGAAAGTCATGTGAGTGCAACACATCAGATTCTTTTTGTAAAGCGTGAAATAGCTGCCTTATATTTGTTACTACTTAAATGTATTACTTGCAAAGGCTAGTGTGCCTTTATAGCTTTACCACATGGCAACGATACAGGATTTTACGTCAACTAAAAATACCCTTAAATTCTGCAGCATATTGTTGCACATGGTAACTTGCACTTTTCATTCTGGGGATGTGTAATTCACTGTGAACTCAAAACTGTCAATATGTAATTTCCCAACACAAGACAACTAGAATATTGTGTAAACTATGCAGATTCACAAATGACTGACTATAGTTTAACAAGTATCAGTGTATAAATTAGTTGGGCTGTGAGGCGATAACAGGTGCACATGGCAGTAGAGGAATTCCCCGTTCTTGTCCTGCGGGCTCATGCAGCTTGAGAAAGCAGGATGTTCATATTTTCTTCCAACTGAAGGGATACTATAACTGATATATCAGTTCTTACAATAATGAATAAATTGTGACATTGAGCATTAAAGAAGTGGATGGTGACTTGTTTAAAATAATTCTGCTGCTTTCATATGATTTTATGTAAATATGTGCAAATTTTAGAAAGGTTTCCTTTATGCAGTTCTTGTTTAATGTATGTGAATATCCAAAAATATTTTACATAAAGAAAATATACAGTTTTATGTGCAACAAAACTTAAAATATTTTGTCCGGTGTAAGCATCCAGAACATTAAACTTAGTTTCAAGTTCATATTAGGTCGCAAACAAAATATGCATTTACCTAAAAATCCAAGCCCTACTCATGATTCATGCCTTTGTTTAGGAAAAGTTTTCATTTTAATCAAATGTGCCTTATTAGTAATAAAGTCAATGCTGCACTGCTTATGTTGAGATGTTGACACGGAATGAAGGATGAAAGACTACCTTAAGCAGATCTGTTTGCAGTATGCTCCATGTTATGTCTGTAGATTAAGGTAATTTTTAATGTTTGTTCAGGTTTCCATCATGTAAGCGAAGGCAGTTTCATTGTGGAACCTTCAGAGTTGGTGATACCAAGAGGCAGCACAGAAGACATCAGTGTGTACTGCAGACCACGTCCTCAGGATCTTAAACTGCTTCTTTCTGGGCACTACCAGGATGTAATTGAGATTGCCACCATAAACTTGCTGTCTGGTGATGAGCCTACTCGTCACAGGCTCAGAAGGTGAGCTGTCCTCGTTAATTTTATCCAAAATGGCCATAAAATAATGCAGGAAATGTGTAGTGAACAAGTATAACTTAAAATGTAAAAGTTAATGGTTATAGACCTTTATTTTCTGTATTTGCAATATGTAAATTTGTTGCATGGACACTAACATTCCCACTGCTATTACAAGGGTTGCCCAATAAATAGTGCCCCATATTTTTTTTCAGTGTTTATTCCACCATATTGAACTTTACATATATGAAAGAATGTTTTGTTTGGTCACTGTATTTTTTACATAATTGCCTTAAAGTTCAACGGCCTTTCTCCAGCAAGACACAAGGACATATATTCTGCCTAATATCTTTACTCTTCCTGTGAATCGTCTTGGGAATATCTTAATGACATTCTTCAGTGGCCCAAACAAGTGTAAATTTGAGGGAGCCAAATTGGAACTACAGTTGGATGGGTTAACACTGTCCAACCCTGTTTGGCTCAAAGTGTCTGCAAGACGGGTTCCTCTGTGTCTTTTTGTCGATCACAAATCCCAAAGAAAAGACTACTGATTTGTTGCAGTGCTTTGAAGCCGATGGGGAGACCTTGTCCCAGATTGTGACAGGTAATGAAATACTTCATGTAAACATTTCTATTTTCAGGCTACACAAGAAGATGGTGAAGCAAAATGCTGTATACGAGAACAATTATGATATTGATCTCGCTTCCATTACTGCCCCATTTCCTGGTGAGAGAGGCATACCCAAGTTGGACTCCTTAAAGGAATCTTGGGTACGTTATGAACTGTCTTCATTAAAAAAGCTACTGATGGTAATGTTGGCTAGATATCACTATAGCAATAAATGTATTACCGTAAATCTACAAAGGTGGAGAAGGTAGTGAAGAGTCCATGGCAATCAATTGCCAAACCGCTAAGAAAGGAAATGTTACTTCTATTCCACTCTTTAAAACAAGCTTTTGTGTCAAATAGTGCTTAAAATTTACAAGGCTTGCTACAAAATTACTATATATAGCAACACAAAATGTTGTTGTTTTCTAGTGCTTTGCATCTGGCAATGAAGCCATTAGCATTCGTGCTTTCCAATACTTTTGAACTGTAGTTTCTTCTGATCTTAATGCTTCACAGGTCTTCAAGTGGTATTCGTTCATTTCTGCTGGATCGTTACACAGGACACATATTGGTGAGGCTGAGATACCTATTTAGCAACACAAAATAAAATGAAGAAATCTATGCTGTTGGGGAAATTGTAAGCCCAGAACATTTAATTTAGGAAAAACAGCAATAGATGAGTCATGTTAGTATTTCTGTGTATTTTATGTTCACCAATGTTGTCAATTTTTTGTTATAGAATTGGTATTGTCGGAAGCTATTCAGTACAATAACATAGGGCATAGATGGGGAGAAATGACTCAATGGGTCACTTCCTTTACATTGCAGTTTTAACCCCATCCGCTACCTCATAGTGGTTAGCTACCGGGCCATGCCACCTGCTACTGTCTGTCTACCTCAGAACTGGCCAGTCCTTCAAATGTTGTCAGGAAGTGGAGAGGGTAAACACTCGACTGCATCCTTCTCACCCCTCTTCCCCATGCTTGATATAGGGCATGGCCAGCATTGATCACGAGTATAAACTGAGGGCAAAACAAAAGAAATCTTTGCTAGGCTCTGTAACCAATTCAAATAACTATACCCTATCCGACCTTTGGGTACAGATCAGGGTTGCCAATGTTTAAAAGTAAAATTATTGTACCGGCCACTCAAAATTATAGATTTGGATTCAAAATTATCGTATATCATAAACCAAATGCTACAACAATAAATATATCAGCATAACACTTATGAAAATGTAATAGTATTGATGTTTATGGTATCCACTTACAAGACGACCTCAAGCAGTATTACAACTTTAGTACTTATGTTTCTTGCACTATTTATTTGAAGGTTCATCTTCCTCAACTGTTGCAGCATTATACAAATTTGTTGAGATAAACTAACATCTCGGTGGCTTGCATTCTTTCATAAGCTGAGGCAACTGAATAAGTCCATTTACCGTATCTAGCACCAATCTGTTTCTAATTTTGGTTTTTATTAAACCTAGTTTGGAAAAAACTCTTTCACAAGAGGTGTTTCTGTGGGGTAATGGAATTACTAATAATGCAAACTCCACCAGTTCTTTGAAATCAGTATTTCCACCAAGGTGACATGTGCTAAACAGTCCAGAAACTGCCAGGTTCAGGCATGTTCTTTATTTCACACGGAATGTCAGTTATTCAGAGTTTTCTCCATTGATGAATTTTCTGTACAGTGCCTTCTTCATTGAGATTACCAGATCTGGGCACACTGACAAGAGGTTAAAGGGTAGAAGGATTAGTAGGATATGAAATGCTTGCCTTAGAGGGGTGGAGATAGGCCATGAGGGAAAAGTGGTGTTGCTATTTGTAATTAATTTCATTTCGCTGATGTGACAAACCAGTGAAAATGATATTTTGCCAGTATCAAAATTACCGTACACCCCCATAATTATCATACGGGTTGACAACCCTGGTATAGATGTCAACATTACGCCGTAGCACAACCTTCAGCACGAGTAAAATGGTGAAGTGCGATTGGAAATAGTTCCTTACTACATTGTGTATATTATCGCTTATTTAATACTTTCAAGTAATGAACTGAGTGAATAAATACCGTAATTCAACTTACAAAACATTTAAACATGACTATAAATATTTTACTTCCATTTATTATCATGTAATACTCTGTAATTCTCTGATTGTGTTACTGTAGTGAAGTGATGCTCTGACACTTCTATTACTAGTATAGCACGCGCAGTTAGTGTGGCCGAGTGTTTTGTTTCTCAGACTAGTTAAGGAAACAAAAGCGGAAAGCCTCTAAGAAGTGGTGAAAAGACTATTATATTATGGGTTTGTATTATCTGTTACTCTCCTTTGTTGATCATTGTATGAAATTTTATACTGTACTTGTTATGAGGATTCTGTTAATTGTTGATGAATTATTGTTAATCATTGATCATTTTATATTTGTTAACATTGTTAAAATTATTACCCTTATAGTGCACAGTGATTGACTTGTGAATTGTATAGCCACCATTTAATTTACCCAATTGTGACCTACATTTATGGTGCACTGTTTGTGTTCTAATTGCAAATCAAGGACTAATTATTTAGCTCAACTGTTATGTTCTTTATGTACATGTTGTACCTTATGTTTTAATGTTTATTTATATATTGAAATTGTATAATTGTAACAGATTTGTAAACTGTAAATGAGAATAAGCCTGTCATATAAAATAGGTGCCAGGCCAAATAAACAGGCACCCCCCTAGTATGTGGCAGCACAGGCTAGGAAGCCACTTTACTCCCATACATACTTCGACTCTAGGGAGGATGGAAATAAACATAGTGATAAAAAAAATTCCCACCCTCCCAGCCAGGAATTGAACCTGGGACCCCTTCTACAGCAGGCAGGTGCTCTACCAACTGAGCTATGGTGTCAGCCTTGAATGTTTTGATTCCCTTTGTGAGGATGAGATACCCTGATGGAGTTGTTGACATTCATAGCTGATTAAGCATAGCCTTGTGCGAGTCATTCACCGCTAGTGAGCTACCAGAACATTCTGAGGTTACTGCAATGCAAAGAAATTACACATACACACGATTGTGGCTGGGTTACCAAATGACTGCTTGCTATTTAAAGAAATGTAGTAATTTAATTTTGCATCCCCAATGCTTTGCTGTCTGTTTTAAAGCTTTACAAACTGATTTATTTCAGGAATTTATCTACGAGTTGTATCACTGTGTCAGCCTGCAAGAGGTGATAGTACTTTTGGAGAACAACAATGATAGAACAATACAGGAAGGAGATACAAGTAGAGTGTTTCACTCTCTGTATGAAGTGGACATTTCACGCACTAGGTAGCTAGAAAACAGTGATGTTACTAATGTCTAACTTGTTAATCATACATACTTGCTAACTTTTTGTTTGCCCTTAAAATGTATAGTAGTAGAGGCCTTTTTACAACTATACAACAGTAGAAGTTTTAACAGCTTTATGGATAGATTCAAAGTACATTAGAACTCCGTTTATCCAAAATAAAGGGGGTGAAGTCATTTCGGATAATGCAAGTTGTCAGATAATTGATGAAAAATATTTTTTGTAAAACTGGGAGGTAATAAGAGATTAAGCATGTAAATTTTAAACATAACTTTAATTAGGCAAATAAATCAATTATATATTATTTCTGCATCCAAGAGTGTAATCAGTCACTTTGTCTTTTTCTTTTCTCGATTCATTTACAAGATGCTATGTCGCACCAGTAATTCATGAACAAAATATCTGTGGATGTCGCTTCACAGCTCTCCAACATATTGCAGGGCCACCTGTAACAACATAGCATTTTTTAAGTGCTATGTAAATTATCTTACAATAACGTGTGTTGAATGAATTTACTAAATATGCAACTACGAGACTTTCTTACCTTCAATGCCATGAATCCTTCGTCCGCTGTCACTCGTTTGCTGCCATTATCATGATCATTCTCTTCCGGGTCAGCTTCAGCCATAGAGTTCATTACCAAATCCACGATATACTGGTCTGTGAAGTCCAGCTCTGAATTGTCAGACTGCAATCTGACGTCAGTTTCATTGCATTCAATTCCTTCACACCCTGGAATTTGTTGCAGTAATTGTTAAATATTATCTTTCTCATCTTCAAATCAAGTCCATAAAATTTATTTCACGAATTCTGGATGGATGTTTACGTAATTTCTCCCATGACTGTGCACACCAGTACACGTGTTTCATATTAACTTCTTTCAAAGCTACAATGGTGACACTCGTACGTACTGCCTTCCAGATGCCAGTTCAGTTTTTACTGCCGAGCTGTTTGCCATCTTTTATTTTTTACTTTTTATCTCTAATTCAGGTCCTGGAAGTTTTATCGTCTGCTCAGACTCCTTGAGTGCTCTTCAGGCCCTGCAACAGTTTCTCGGCACCTCAGCACCTCAGCTTTAATTGCTAAAATTCACACACTGATCTCTCAACTACTGTCTCACAGATACCAGTTTGTTTTTACGTGGATCCCAGGCCATGTGGGTATTCCGGGCAACAAGGTGGCGGATGCAGCTGCGAAGTCTGCATGTCGCCTTCCAGAGTATCCCACACGCACGCTCTCCTATACAGATGTGCAGAAATATTTCCATCGCCATCTATTTGCTCTCTGGCAGGAATCTTGAAGCATTATCTGGCACTCAATTACGGGCAATCAAGGACACGGTACAACCCTGGCAGACCAGCTGCAGGTATTCCAGGTGGGAAGAAGTGGTCTTAACCTGCCTGAGGATAGGCCACACCTGAGCCACGCATGATCACCTTTTGCGTGGTGATCTGGAGCCTGTCTGTGCGACGTGCAATGTTCCACAATGTTCCAATTTGTGATTTCGCATTTATACACAAAATAAAAGTATTTTGTGGATTTCTTTAACTGTATGTACTATTTATATAACTATATAACTTTTAAAAATTGAATTATTACTTTTATTTTCCAAAATATGCACTAATAACAGAATAAAGAACTTCAGTGTTTTAACTCACCTGAAATGCACAATGTTTTCTATTTTCAGAATAGAAGAAACTCTATGCTATAATGTCCACGAAGAGAAGTTATTTACTGACATCGCTAAAAGCCCCACAAAGTGCAATTGGTACATAGACCCAACATCACTGATAATCACCCCCCCAGTAAATGTAGCAATATTTCACTTGAAGACTGATAGCAGCAAAAAGCAACCATTTGAAACTAGCATTCCTGCACAACCTCCAGGTTGGAACCTGTCTGTGAAACCAAGCACAGGTTTTATTCCTGCTTCAGATGAGTTGGTAATATTAGTCAATTGCTCTCCAAGCAGTGAATCTGCTTCCAGCCATCCATTGCTTTGGAAAGGTACCATTCAGGTGAGAAATCTATTTTCTATATATATATATTTCTTGTCCTTGTGCACATGACTGCACTGTTCCTAAACGGCTGGACCAATTTTTATGAACTTTTACGTGTGTGATGATCATTCGAACGGTTTAGTTTCACACTTTGACCCAATAGAGCATGTTCTATTTAACTAATTTGTGTTGATCTTTGGATGGTTTAGGTTCACAAGATCTGTCAAGCAACATTATTTTGTTCTGGAATAGGATTCTAGGATGTATTTGTCACAGCTCAACATTAATATTACATTAAAAGTGCGTGGTTATTGAGCAAAAGTAATTAAAAGTGTACTTCAACATTATTCATTGTGCAAATGTGTAAGGTGCAGTATTGAAATGAGTATTTTACATTATTTGTCATGAATTCCAATGATGTACATACATGTCTTCTATAACCATCATCTTAACCTAAAACTTTAATATATATTTCTCTGCAATTGCATTTTATAATTTGCGGTAGTAAGGCTGCAGTCAGATTCTAGAATGTTTGTCACAGCTAAGCATTAATTGTGCATTAAAAGTGTGCATGTATTGAGAAAACGTATTTAAAGGTGTAAATAACAAATATACATTGTGCAAATGTGTAAGGTGCAATAATGAAGAATTTATAATGAACTCGAATGATGTATACATGTATAAATGTCATTGTATAAGAATCTATTTAACCTACAAATTTAACATTTATTGAAGTACACTTTTAAAGTGTAATTGCACAATCTACATTGTGCAAATTGTGCTAGAGCACCAACAACCATTGGAACATTATACATCAAATGATAGTAACCATTAGAAAAGCAAAGGAGATGACAAAGGAAGATAAATAAGTAGTTTCCTGCATAATGCAGTATTTCCCGTCCAAGTAAAGCACAACCACCTCTGGACATGGCTCCCTTGAGTTTAATTAGCACATGCTGATCATAACAAATCACTTGAGCAAACTGAGTCTGCATTCTTAAGATGCTTATGAGTCACTGTTTATTATATAAGCTAAAGTACGTTCAGATTAAAGAGAATGAAGTATATTACTTAGGTGTGTTGTGATGTGCATTATAGGTACAGGCTGGAACATACCCACCTATCCTGTTTTGTGCATTTTCTTATACAGTAATTGAGTAATTGCAACAAACATGGTCTTTATTGTTGTACTGCTCAGAAATAAAAATGACGGTACTCTTAAAGACAGTAAAATGTATATTGCTGCTGGTATGTTTGATGTATATAACACACCAATGCTATTTCCACTGGTATTATCACTATTGCCATAAATATAGCACAAACTAAGTTCCACCCCCCCCCCCCACCCCCCCAATCAGAAAGTCTGATTCCAACACTGTAGAGAACAATCAAGTTTGCCATCTACTGACTTTGTATTGTTATTCCAACATGGGGTGACCATACCTCATGGGCAGAAAAGAGTATGACATACGAAGGTGGATCAGAAAGTAAGTTTTTTATTTTATTTTCACTACAGATGCTATTTGTAGAAATGTATAAATGGACTTATGACACTTCGTTTTACATAATTTACTTTTTATCCAGGCATGTTTCGAAGACCATGGTCTTAAATTCACTTCCATCAAAATTACTACTATAAATGATCAACTTTTTAAAGAGATTGTATAAATGACTAATAAAACATCCTCTATACAACATGCAAGAATTTGTCATAGAAAAGAAATGACGTGTAAAAACTGCGATACAGATAGTGTACCTGGTTTATCAGTTGTAGCTAATGAAGCCCAGTTAATTATTGTAATCACCAAAATGGCAAATAAATAAAAATAAAAAGAATCAATTGTCGGTGGTTTCTCATTCGAAATGCCACTCGAGAAACCATTGGTAATGAAGACAATGGCCTTTGAAACGTGTCCGGATAAAAAGTTAAGTGAAACTGTCTATAGGTAGATTCACATACTTCTACAAATCATTTGAAAAGTTTCACTGTTTGTCACTTCATATATGTTAAGTGGAACAGTTGGTTTTGTTTTTCATGTGCAGCTATAGTGAGAGAAGATAGAACATTTCAGTGAACTGAATAACTCAAAACAAAATTATGTTCAAAACAATCAAATAAGTCTTATGACTATACCGGTTTATGCACCTACTAAACCAGAAATAACAAAAGCAATTAAAAGCTGAAAATAGGAAAGGCTCCAGATATAGATGGTATTATTCCAGAAGCTTTAAAAATTGATACTGAATTAAGAGGTATACTTCACCCTTTTATGAATGAGGTATGGGAATCGGAAACTCTACCAGATGATTGGAAAAAAGGAATTTTAATTTAATTACCCAAAAAGGGAAACACCTAGATTGTAAAAATTAGAGAGGAATAGCCCTACCCCCAATTTTAAGTAAAATTTTATTTAGGATTATTTTTAATATAAGAAAGCCATGAATAGAAAGAGGAATACAGTGAGGATTGTATAATAGATTAGAAGAATTAGATTTTACTGATATATATAGTAGCACGAAGCGTCAAAGGCACTGAAATGAAACTGCAAGACTTAAAAATCAAAGGCCAAGATATTAGCATGAAAATGTTGCCAAAACTAAAGAAATGAGAATAAATTCAAAAAAATACAAAAAGATTGTATATATAGACATGAAATAGAATTGAATATTTTATTACTTGAGGTATAGTATTCCAGAATGGAGGAGCAAGTCAATATAGCTAACAAAATAGAGCAAAAAATGCCTTTTATCAACTGAGAACAATATGGAACTCTCAAAATATACATAGGGAGAAATACTAAAATTATAATTTTTAAATCCAACGTATTTCCTGTATTGCAATACAATTGTGAAACATGGAGAACACAAGAAACCAATAAAAGACTAACCTTTGTTAATTGGTACCTAAGATACATACTGAGAATTTTGTGGCTGAAAATCAGTAGTGTATTATGGGGAAATTACAAATCAAATACCAATTGATAAAGAAATAAACGAAAATGGACATGGATTAACATACACTAAGAAAAGAACCCAAAAAGGTAACTAGACAGGTATTGGAATGGAACCCACAGGGAGAAAAGAGAATTGAAAGACTAAGAATAACTTGGAAGAGGACAGTCGAAGCAGAATTATAAGCAATGAATTAGTCGTTGAAGGAGATGCAAGTTTTGTTAAGGAACAGTTTGATGGCAAATTTGTTATGGCCCTATGTTCCACCTAGGAATTAGAGATTGAATTATTATAGTGAGAAGCGTGAACTGTGCAACAAAGATGGCATGCATGTTATCAACTCATGAAGAGCAGCAAAATAGTGTGCACTTTTTGTGGGCTAAAGGGTATAACATGAGAAATTCACAGGGACATGCATGGCATGTATGTCTTCAGGTGGTATACGTTCTTCAGGCAGCCATGTTAACCTTTGTGATACGCCATGTTTGGGACAGCTGGTAACAAACAGCTGCTTTTGAAAGATAACTACAGGTGCATACAGCCCAGACTCCAACCAAACCAACTTATATGAACAGAGTATAAGAAATTGGTATCATGATGGGAGAAACATGTTGAGAAAGTTGGCAACTATATAGAAAACTTTAAAAAATTTAGCTCATTTGTGAACTTTCTTGTTTATGAGAGGTAGTCGGAACTGAAAAATTCAATGTCATAAATAAGATTTGAACCACAGACCACCTGCTTACCATGCAGAACTCTATAGGTTATTTAATTCTGGGACATAAAGTACTTAAGATTGTAACTTGCCCTTGGGGTATTTGTCTGATGTAAGACTGCCTTTGTGTCTATCGGGAGAAATACAACTTGGTTGGAGAATTCAATGTCGTTCTGGCAAGTTGTCACAGTAACTTAATGGCTAGAGCAACTGCATGGCAGTTGGAAAGTCTGTGGTTCAAATCCCAGTTGTGACATTGAATTTTTCAGTTCAGATTCTACCTCACAGACATTGCCTACATACAGCTTCTGTGTTTAAAAGTGCCAGCAATAAGTTTGTTGGCATAAATAATGCATTACTTTCCGATCCACACTCATTATTTAGATTTTAAAAAGCAATATTACAATGATTTAGAAAATTTGTTATATTTCACTTAAAATTACTGTACAAACAATAGACTAGAATTTCAGCTTCTGTTACTGCTTCCAGGTGTTCATTGAAAATGACCTGAAGGAAGTCAAAATAACTCTGCAGAACAACCCAAGGGCAAAGCAAGATCAGAGACCAGTCAGTCAGACCAAAAGTAAGTTAGCAACATTATCCCCAAGCAAGACAAATAGAATGCCAACTATTCCAGCTACAGCGTCACAAGTTGGAACTCTTCGCAGAACTGTACAACTACTGCAGAAACCTTCAGAACAACCCCAGAAACGTTCGCCAACCAAAGTATCCAGGATCCCTGTGCCAGCCTTACCATCGGCACCTGTTACTGGTTGTCACATGTCAGATTGGATCGAAGACCACGAGAAACGGGGTTGCAAGCCACATACGGAACAGCTAAATGCAAGCTTCTTGCAGCCATCTTCAAAAAATGGCCGGAAATCCCCAAATTCTAAAAGATAAACTAAGTTTTCCCAGGTGCCTTAATGTATGCCTTAAACATAATAATGTTATTCAGCAAATGTAAGTGATATTATTCCAAGACTGTTATCAGTTCAACTGTTTACATAGATGTAACACAAAATGTAATTTACCATTAATAATAGTACAAATATTTTGTAAAAATATTTAAGGAAAAGTAATGCTTCACGAATACGTGGCACCAAAACTCGTTCAACTGTAAAAAATTGCAGTTGCTGGCTTGTAATGAAGCATAAAATTGTGCCTTGTTCATTATACTTCCTTTAAGCAAATAACTGAATACAGATGATTACGTAAAGTAATCCAATAGAATATCAGCTTTGTAAAGTATATGCCGCTGATCAAAATGCTTTTAAAAACTGATTTCTTCATTGTTATAAACCCTGTGTACAGTATTAAGTTTACCATTGTTGGTTTTATACAGTTTTAAAAGTGATAATTCTGAAACCAGTTTTACAAACTAATGTATGTAGTAGTTGATTCACAGAAGCCAACTTTGCTATGTGCTCCAAGCCACTGGTAGTGTATTTTTGAAGAAAAAAAAATTCATTGTAATGTTTATTTTTTTAATCCAGTTGCAGTAGAATGTAATAAAGTCTGAAGAAACTTGTTATATAGGAATTGTGTTAAATGTGTTCCTGTTGTCTCCTGTTGTCTTAAGGCGGTGGTGTCAAGGTTACATCAGTTCAGGACACAACTGTGCAAATACTGAAAGTTATGGACCACGAAGTGACATCACATATCAACACTAGGAACCAGGGTTGCCAACTCGTACGATAATTATGGGAGCAGACGATAATTTTAATGTTTGTACACATGGTTGCCAACCCGTACGATAATTATGGGGTGTATGGTAATTTGAATGTATGATAGTTCAATACCGGCGAAATATCATTTTCACTGGTTTGTCACACCAGCGAAATGAAACTAATTACAAACAGCGACACCACTTTTGCCCTGATGGCCTGTCTCCACCCCTCTAAGGCAACCATTTCATATCCTACTATGCCTTCTATCCTTTATCCTCTTATTGCCAGTGTGCCCAGATCTGGTAATCTCGATGAAGAAGACGCTGTCCAGATAATTGATGATCAATGGAGAAAACTCGGAATAATTGATATTCCGTGTGAAATAAAGAACATGCCTGAACCTGACAGTTTCTGGAGTGCTATTCCACACATCATCTTGGTGGAAATACTGATTTCAAAGAACTAGCAGCCTTTGCATTATCAGTGATTTCGTTTCCCCACAGAAGTGCTTCTTGTGGAAGTTTTTTTTTTCTAAACTGGGTTTAATAAAAACCAAAATTAGAAACAGATTGGCACTTGATACAGTGAATGAAACTGTTCGGTCGTCTCAGCTTATGAAAGATGGGGTAGATCCGAAAATCTGCAACTCACCAAGATGTTAAGGTTTATCTCAACGACAAATTTGTATAATACTGCAACAATTGAGGAAGATAAACTTTCAGATAAATGGTGCGAGAAACATAAGTGCCAAAGTTGTAATTCTGGTTGAGGTCATCAATCTTGTAAATGGATATCATAAAATCATTATTACATTTTCGTGTTATACTGATATTTTTATTGTTGTAGCATTTGGTTTATGATGTACTATAATTTTGAGTGGCTGGTATGATAATTTTACTTGAAATGTTGGCAACCATGCTAGGAACATCAGCTGTGACCTGTCTGTATACCTGCAGCTTGGCTGGATCCACAGGATCTACTTTGCATTCTCAGACCAAGTGGACTGCCCAGCAGCAGCAGCACCACACAGGGTGAGGACCTGCAGGCTCTCTGCCAAAGTTATGCATAAAGGACTTGCAAGTCACGGGTACAGAACACTAACTACTGTACTAACTTGCATTAAACTTACCTGAATCACAACAGATGTTAAAATTGACCTTTAGAGCGAACACCTTCCCTATATCTCCAAAAATAACTCTAATTTACTTGCAGAAGTTCATGTTGACTGGTTGACTGTTTCTCTCATGATATTGTCCTTCAATTCTTGTAACATGTGCTGATTTAGTGCTTACAGTTTATTCTTTAACATTCCCCATAAATAAAAATCACTAAGATGTTTAGCAGGAGCGATTAGTATTTCCAAGATGCCAGCTTTCGTGGTAGCAAAACTTCTGAAACTTAAAAGTTTATGCTTTACAACCACAAGATCCTGTAAGTAGGTTAATTATTGCAATTGGTTTTAGCAGTCCGTTCATGTGGATCCACCTTTAACATTCTTCACTGATGAAGTGTGGTTTTATCTTAGTCGCATTTCTACTCGGAACAATTGATACTGGGCTACCACAAATCATTATTCATGAAGTTCCTCACCACATGTAGAACTTTCAGTCTTATGTTCACGAGACAGCAGTTCATTCACATGTTTATGTAAATTCTATTTTAAATATTTTTTCCACAACTAACAAAAATACAGCTACAGCACATATTGCTGGTAATTCTATGCATGAATTGTGAAGTGTGCATGGGGAAAGAATAATTAGTCAAGGATTGTCGCCATCCCGTTCCCCTAACCTATTTCCATGCAAGTTTTATTTATGGGGAATCTTAAAGAATAAAGTTAACGTTCAAATACGTTCACGTTACAAGAATTGAAGAATAATATTATGAGAGAAATACAGGCAATCAGTCAACATGAACTTTTGTGAGTAAACCAGAATTGTTTTCGGACATATAGGGAATGTGTTCAAGTAAAGGTCATCAGTTTCAACATCTGTTGTGATGCAGGTAACTCTAATGCAAGCTAGTACAGTAGCTAGTGTTCCGTATGCATGACTTGCTGATCCTTTATGCATAACTCTGGCAGAGAGCCCACAGGTCCTCACTTGGTCTGAGAACACACTACTTTTGGAATGTTTTCCTTCAGAATTGCCTGTAAGGATACATTGTACAGATACCAGTTTGATGTATGAAATATTACCAAATGGATATGAAAATCCTTACAAGTTTAAATCCTTATATAAATAAAATTGTTGTGCAATTTTAAAAACAATGCCTCTGAAAAATTGAACGCCATGAGTGGGATTTGAACCACGGATCTACCGGTTACCGTCCAGCTGCTCTAACCACTATGCTATCATGGCTCAATTGAGATCTCCCTTGTGTGGTTTACCAGGAATAATGTGAGTTGGAGAATTTAATGTCATATCGGCACATTGGCCATGATAGCTTAGTGGTTAGAGCAGCCAGACAGTAACCATTAGATCCGTAGTTCAAATCCCAGTCATGCATTCAATTTTTCAGTCTTGCTCTACCCTTTCCAAGCTTCTCCTTACAAAATATTCAATTTTTCATGGGAAGATTTATATTTTGTTGCCAACCAAAGGGAAAGTCCAATCCTTAATTTGTCAAAGAAATTAACAATATGACAGCTAAACTGAAAAGTACCATCAAATTTCCAAGCAGCCGATAAAACTACAGTGTGACGCAATCCTGAAAGACAGGTACCACCATTACAACAGTGATTTAAAATTTTACAAAGGTCTTAACAGGAATTTCCCAAAATTCATGCACTGCCTTAAAGTTTGTGTTATTGTTTGGTATAACTTATGCATCTGAACAGATTCTAAAGTAAGAACAAATTAGAAACTAAAAACTTCACTTATCTTAGTAATGTTGTTATTTTTTTGCTGACCCTAGGTTTCAAGCTGTGTCCAACTCATTCTCCAAGCCATATGGCCTCTTTATATGAAGTTTTTAGTTTCTAATTTGTTCTTATTTTAGAATCTTGTTGCTTCACTGTTAATAGCTTCAATTTTTCCTTATTTATCTGAACAGATGTTTTCAATCATGAATTTAAATAAGGGCAAAAGCAGGATGCTGCCTTAGAGGCGGTACTATGAATTTCTACTGCCAAATCTATTGTACCAAATATTCATAAATTAGTTGCTGCAAAACTATGTCAAAAATCGACCTAAATGGTAAATATACACAAGGTTAACCAAAATATATGTAGAGAATAGTGTGTTTACAAAGTTATTAATAATTGTTTTAGTAAGCTGCGTGCTGACTTGACAACCTGTCCCATTCCACCGCCAATGCAACATTCGCCCCACCACAGGTACTTAGACTATCCCTACCATGATACCTTCTTGTTTCTGCCTCTGCCATTTCACCTTCCTCCACCTCTCTGGAGCCCAGCTGGGGCCCTGTCGGCAACTCAGTTGGAAAGGCCTGAGTAAATCCCTCAATTATACAATGCTTCTACTTATATTCAGTGCATCTTTGAGCACTTTATCAAAGTTTCTCAATTTTCTCCATCAGACTCGTATGCTGCCTGGTGTTTCAGTTCATAATGTGTTTCTATGTTAAATGTTTTTAGTGCAAGATCCTGATTGCATATTGTCGGTCTGGGTGGCTCAGTTGGTTAGACGCTGGCCTACTGATCCCAAGGTCGCAGGTTCAAACCCGGCCCATGCCAATGGTTTTTAAGTGTGCTTAAAAACGACAGCTCCATGTCAGTAGATTTACTGGCATGTAAAAGAACTCCTGTGGGACAAAATTCCGGCATACCGGCGACGCTGATGTGATCCCGGCAATTGACAGTGTCGTTAAACAACATAATAATTTAATTTAATTTAACTGATTGCATATTAGACACTAAATACTGCTGCTGATAAATTTGCATAGAAGCTGGTTTTTCTCTGTTCAGGTTTAAAACGCCTATGTGGAATAAGCAAGTCCGAACAACTTGTGCCTCCACTCTTCTGTGCAGCAATTTCTTTGGGTGCATCTCAACAAAAACTGCACTGAACTGGTTTCCATTGTATTGATCTATGTCCTGGGCACAGCCTTGTCACTCGGGGCTACAATTGACACCACTGTCTAAAGACATTCCTCCCTTCATCAATATTGGATTATTCATCAAACACTTTTCTCGTTCGTATCTATACTTGACATGAAATACACCACTGGACAAAGAGGTTGGCAACTACGAATCAGGGGAACATGGATAATGGAACAGAAGCATGATGTAAAACTGAAACAGTGGAATAGAAGTGCTAACTAAATAGTGGAATAATGTAAATAAGAGATGTAACAATAGCAGAAAGTGTTACAAAGTCAAGATATCCGTTTTCCTCATTCCCCTTTAGCTACTGAAAATCTGCATTTCAAATAATGTTGAAATTGCCAGTAATTTGCCATAGTTATTTCCAGTAAAATCCAATGTTAAAAGCATTCTGTTTGTCAGTCTACCACATCTAACTCATATAAAACTGTATTTGCTTCATAAATGTACGTTATGAAATATATTCATATTGTACAGCTATGTACTGTATCTCGTGCACAATTGCATGTGGTTATGATTTAAGTTATTTCAGGTAATGCGGTTTATACTTCCAAAACACAACTTTGTATTTCTTTTATAAATGTATATTTGCAAAATATGTAGATTCACATTTAAGATTATCTACTTGCTGCACAACCATATAATTTTATGATTTTATAATTATTTCAGATTATGCGATTCATAACATTAACATTTGGGAAATCTTTTGGGTTGAATTGAGGAAAGTATGCGTAAGTAAAATAGTTTCCCGCCTTCTTTGTATCTACATCACCAAGTACGTGCATTGCTGAAAGTTATCTCCATTCTCATCTTTATGCATTGCCATCTACACAATTTCAATGTCATTCAAATGATGTTTTTTGCTACTTTCGTTTCTCATATGTTGGTGCCCTGCATACACGGTCCTTAAGCCTTTATTTGGCAACATTGTCATTTTGAAATATATTTATGATGAAAGGAGAATTAGAATAAAAACAATTATATAGATTGTTTGTTCACTTTTAGAAAGTTTAATTTGAAATATTTAGCCTGGGATGACCTAATTTTATGTAGAACTGAGTATATTCTGTGATAGGTAAACACTGCTTATGTAAGATGCAGTATGGGAGAGGCAGAAACTGCTACTTACCCTAAGAGACAGTGTGGGGGAGGGAAAAGCACATAACAACCTAGAATTATTCCCTATCTACCTAGAGTCTGAAGTATTATAGAGAATGAGAGTGAATTTAATTTAGTACCCCAAAAATTAACCATTGTAAAACTAGTCGGTCAGGATAGCTCAGTTGGTTAGGGGCTGATCTCAAGGTCGTGGGTTTAAGCCCCGCTCAGACTGATGGGTTTTAAGTGCAGGTACCTACTTAAAAACGACGGCCTCATGTCAGTAGATTTACGGCATGCAGAAGAACTCTCGCGGGACGAAATTCCGCAATGGCACACCGGTGGCACTGATTATGATCCTGGCAATTCACAGCATCGTTAACAAGTAAAATATTAATATTTGGCGGCACATACCACCATTTGCAGGCTGCAACTAATCGGAACAGAGCGCTACAAATGATCTGATACCGGGCGTAGGTTCCCATCGCACATGCTACAAACCCACTCCGGACTCCTGCCCGCCTCGGTAGCGTGATGGTTAGCGTCACGTTCAAGAGGTCGCGAGTTCGAATCTCGCTTAGGGTAAGTTTTTTCCGAGGTTTTCCCTTATCCTGAGAATAGGAATGTCGGGTAACTTAAAGTTCCAAGGACCTCGGGCTCATTTGAACATCATTTCACCCATGTCAGTCATTCACCGTCCAATATGACATCGACTCCGGACTCCCGTACTTTGTGGACATGGTGTAGTTGGACGCGATAAGTACCTAGCCTGCCAGAGCAGCTAACGAAAAGTTTCATAAGCGGGTGATGTACAACGTTCATCTCGGTTGTAATTTAGTTTCACGATAGTTACACTGTAAACACAATTATTTTGAAATTGAAATCGCAGTGCTAACGCGGGACAACCCTGCCAGACATTTCTATTTACCTGTGGTGTGTTACCATGGTTACGTTAGAACATTGGAAGTTCGCGTACACTTGCATATATAAAGCTTGTTTATCTTTTGATATTTTTTATATATATTATAGTTATGAATTTATAATGTAGTTATAAAAATGCTTAGGTCTGTCAAATTGCCGCTGTTACCCGGATATAACTTTGATACTAACGTGAGTATAAAGAAAGCGAACATGCCAGTGCTTGTATCTGTCTATAACCAAGTGTATTAATATACCTATGTACAGTTACTGAGGGCTTATCTTCCTTAGTTTCAACACCTATAAGAGTACTGTCCTTAATTTAAAATGACATAAATAGCTACTTCCATTATAAAGCGTGGCAGGAAGACTTTTTCAACGTATCGATTACGGATGCTGCTATGACAAACAAAATATACCAGCTACATACCTAATGTAATTTTCGTTTTTAGTCCACGTTTTTAATTATTGCCGGACATTAACACTTACATGCATAAAACCATGCCATATACAAACTGAAGGAAATTAGTTACAAAACTTTGAACTAACTTAGGCGTGTTTGTTTCAGATCGGGAAAACTGACTTCCATCGGTTGCAATATTTTGAACACAATAATGGCATCCCAATGCTCACAGAGAAATTTATTGCACCGCGGTACGCCAAACCACCCACGTACCCCTCCCTGTACCCCAGAGGAGAAACACCTGAACTTCCTGCATGGATAGCATACGACAAACAGGTATGTATGTATGTCTTAACTTGCACTTTATCGTAGGTAGAGAAGTACGTATTATATTCCACCAAACCATCTAATATCAAGATTTCACAAGGACGCCTATATTGGGGTGCTCTAAATAAGAAACCTGACGTGGTACCTTCATATACCTTTCTCTACCCAATCATTTATTCTGATGTAACCTCTACTACGCTTCCTGCGAAAGCTTATTTTTTATCAATTTCATGTTAGTTGCATTGTTAATTTCGTTTAAGGTACAAGGAAGATAGGGGGAATAAAGGAAACTGAATTAATAGTCAGAAGTCTAAAAGCAAAGTCGGTCTGGGTGGCTCAGTTGGTTAGACGCTGGCCTACTGATCCCAAGGTCGCGGGTTCAAACCCGGCCCAGGTCGATGGTTTTTAAGTGTGCTTAAAACGACAGCTCCATGTCAGTAGATTTACTGGCATGTAAAAGAACTCCTGCGGGACGAAATTCCGGCACACCGGCGACGCTGATGCGATCCTGGCAATTGACAGCGTCGTTAAACAACAAAATAATAATCTAAAAGCAAAGGCCCTGAAGTTCCATATTTCTACGACATAATGAGAAACAACTAAATAGTGACAGCACCTTAGAAATGACAAAATTATTGAAAATGTTAAACCGATAGGTAATAACGGGATCTTGGGAATTACTGATGCCACACAGAGCTTATTGGAAATGCATTGGGTGTCTTAAAGATATCTGTACACTTTTTGTGAACGTCTTCTGTCTATGGCGGCGCTGTGGCCGAACGGCGAGTTTCGATCCCAGGGACCCGCATATGGCATATATTGTGGACGAAGCGGCGTCTGAGCGACTTTTCTCCAGGTTCTCCCCATTTCGCCTGCATTTTCTATAATCATGTTCCTCATTCTCATACTGACCATCGGCTTCCAGGTTTCAGGTCTTCATTCTGTAGGTGCGTCTGCTCCTCGACAGGCGTCTGACCCTAGACACTGGCTTGGAAGTCCTAGGTGTGTAAGTTCAACATAAGGGGAGGGTAATCAGAAGAAGGTTTTTGTCTAACTCTTAATGGTGTGTGTGTGTGTGTATGTGTGTGTGTGTGTGTGTGTGTGTGTGTGTGTGTGTGTGTGTGTGTGTGTGTGTGTGTGTGTGTGTGTGTGTGTGTGTGTAAGAGAGAGTGAGAGAAAATTTAAAAAAATTTAAATCGTTGTTTAACGACGCTGTCAATTGCCAGGATCACATCAGCGTCGCCGGTGTGCCGTAATTTTGTCCCGCAGGAGTTCTTTTATATGCCAGTAAATCTACTGACATAGAGTTGTTTTTAAGCACACTTAAAAACCATCGGTCTGGGCCGGATTTCAACCCGCGACCTTGGGATCAGTAGGCCAGCGTCTAACCAACTGAGTGACCCAGATCGACGAGAGAGAGAGAGAGAGAGAGAATGATTCAAATTGATGTTTGTATGTATATATGTTTTAGTTATGAAACAGTGACATTTTCGGGTATTTAAACCCCTTAGCGCTACAGCCCAGGGTGGGCCTTGGCTTGCCCCCCAGCCGCTGCGTCCCCCACCTCTGCTCACTACAGGCATCATTGATGGGGTGCAGTACTGGAGGGTGGGACATGGTCAGCACCCCCGAGCCTTCCTGGCTAATTATGCGGCCTTCGCGACCTGGGCCGCTACTTCTCCATCAAGTAGCTCCTCAATTGGCCCCCCGGGACCTAACGAGGCTGAGTGCACCCCGTGTCAGACCTCCCACAGGGGGAAAAATCCCCATGCTGGTACTGGGGATCGAACCCGGGTCCTCCGCGCCAGAGACAAGTTTTCGCGGTATTTCCCCACCCAAAATTGATTTAGATGATATGTCTGACTTATTTTTGAGTAAATAATAATTTTCATTGGATTATGGTATTTTTACTTTCTCTAATACATGGAGCAAGAAGGGGAAGTATTACATTCCCCTTCTTGCTCTAAGCATTTGTTAGATTTCACCACAAATATGTGTTTTAGGACCTGCATCTAAAAAGCATTTTCAGGAAAAGGTACGTGTGTGTGTGTGTTTGTGTGTGCGTGCGTGTCCGCATGTAAACAGTGTGACTCCAAAACGAAAAGTTTGTTAAATACCAAGCTTGGTATTTAAGTTCATTATTTTCCAAGGATGCCAGAACATTTTCAAGAAAGCGCCCCCCCCCCCCCACATGCCAGACTACCCTTTACAGGGAACATTTTTCGAAAATTTTGATTTTATCAAAAATGACCATTAATGGTTTTGATTAAAATACCATATGTTTATGATACTTTTATGACAAATGAAATGCACATCTTGAATTTTTGCATAACTGGTAAATCGTAAGAGATAGACAAAATCTTACTATAAAAATTATGTAGATTTTGTTAAAACATGCAACTTACATCTGTTACTTTTAGTGGCTGAATCATTTTGGAGATATTCCTTGTTATCTTTAGTACTTATACATTTCTCAAAGGGAAAATCCTTTTTCATCCTTTTATTTCTTGGTCATGCCAAGAAAATGGAATGCCAAAGCAACGCTTACAGGTGTTCACTCTGTCTGGTCCATAGGTTCCTCTGCTCCCGACAGGCATCTGACCCTAGGCACTGGCTTGTAGGTCCTAGGGGATGTAAGTCCTACATAAGGGGAAGGTAATCAGGTAAAGAAGAAGGAAAGTTCCATTAGCCACCACCATAATGGAATTCAGGATAGTAGCCAAAGAACTGTCAACATGTTATAGACTCATATTCCAATACGTTGATGTATGATATAAAGACATTTACTTACACTTGTTACGTGGATGACACTACATATTCAAAATTTAGTCAGCTTATTAAGCCAAGCCAAAATATAATTTACTTTTTATTACTTTCTCTGCTACGTATAGTAAGTAGGGAAGTATTGTATTCCTCCCAAAAATTCAATGTCAAGATTTCACCAGGAATATATGTTTTGAGGCCCCCTGAATAAAAAGAACATTTATAGCAAAGGTCCGCACATATGTGTGTGTGTGTGTGGGTGGGTGGGCATGTGTGTGTGTCTGTGTACCTGTGAACAGCATAACTCAAATACGAAAAATCAGTTAAAAACCAAGGACACGACATGAAGATTTTCAAGAAAATTCCTCCACCCTAAACTACCACTTGCATGGACAATATTTTGAAAATTTTATTTTCTCAAAAATGGCTCTAACTATTTTGATTAAAATGCCATATGTTTAATATATTTTTATGGCAAATAAATTGTACATTTTGAATTTTCTGGCTATAAACTATGTAGTCCTGTTTGCTCTTGATGACTTTTGAATAACTCGTAAACTGTAAAGAGATAGACCAAATCTTACTGTACAAAAGATGTAGATCTCGTTAAAACACAGATGTTATGTCCAAATGCATTTTTTGTAGAGTGAACCACTTTGGAGATATTCCTTGTTACTTAGACGAGTTTTACAATACTTAAACTTTTCTCAAATGGAAGGTCATTAATCACTTTTTTATCTCTTGGCAATGCAAAGAGAACAGAATTTCAAAGCCTTCATATAGCAACCAGCTTTAAAAGATCTGACTCGCTCAAAGCCTACTGTATTCCCATATTCCCCTTGCACCTACAAGAAAATTAACAATAAGATAATTTCTGCAAGTGTTTATCACAACTGACATGAAGAAGATATAGGAATAAGAGTTTGTAAGAATAGTTAGTATAAGCGTAGAGAAAGTCGTGTGAGCGCAACACATCAGATTTTTTAAATATATTATCATGAGCTGAGTTTGTTACACCATCTCAGAGCCATTGGCATGAGCCCTGAAGTGTCAGGTATGTGATTCAAGTCCCAGTCATGGCATTGATTTTCTCAAGTCTAACTCAACTTTCTGCAGTGAAAATAGCTATGCACAGTAGACAGATGAGATGGAGGGACGGAGGAGTGCAGGTGCTGTGGCTGGGAGTGGGAAGGGCAGGATATAGGTGATCCTTCCCTACAAGAGTACTCCCTAGAGTAGGGAATCAAAAACATCTAGGTTGACATGCCTTACAAAGCAAGACAGTGATTGGTGCATGTCTCTCCTTCTCACTAGAGGCTTGACAACTTAACAAGTTCAGCTGCTGAGGACAGTTATGGGTTTCGTTTAATTTATGTTTATGAATTGTTGCACATACTTGTGCCTATTTTGTTTTAAAAATACCTTAGCAGCAATGTGCTCCTTAATCTACCCTTTTGTTTGTTTACAGGCAATCCTGCTTGGTATTTACTATGAGTTTAAATTTGTCATATATACATAGATATAGTATAAAAACTTGCACACACGTATACATGTCTTTCAATAAAACTTATTTTTATTGCATTCAGATGACCTCAAAGGTAAAGTCTCTATAATAAAATTTCAGGTGGAATACAATGCTTCCTCTACCTACCATAAGTATGTTATAACAAAAGTATAAACAATTTTTTATTGATTCTTAAGTTCAGTAAAAATTATAAGTTAAATTCAACAAATAGTTTGATGCAATGGTCATTTTATATTAGAATATCAAACATTAATTATAAACAAATAAAAAGTCTCAAAAGTGTCTTTGCAGCTAATTTTGCATGTGTGGTCAAAACTTTCAGGAAGTCAAAAGAAAATTCTGCAAATTTAATTTTTCAATGAGAGTAGAAATATAAAAAACCTCACATGGCTTATCACCCGTGAAGCCTTAATTAATAACGCTCGCTGTGAAAGCTTTAAGTCTTACATGAAAAAATAATATTATGTTATTTTTGAGTGGTTATGAGAACAGATCCAGTTATACAGTTCTAAAATAACAGTCCTCCAAATTTCCACTAATACAATAATTTGAGCATTTTATAACCATTTCTGATCATAGAGTACCATCCCTGTTTCAGTTCCAGTAGAGAGTACTAGAAACCTTCTGGTTAATCAGAGTTGATTATGCTTAGGCACAGGCTTCTAAGTCCTAGGGGGTGTAAGTCCTACATAAGGGGAGGATAGTCAGATAAAGAAGAAAAACAACAGCTGTTACAGTAGACATATAACTAAAGCCACAATTTTTGTACTGCATCGTGTGTAGGAGTGTCAGTTATGCCGTGAGTGTGTTCACTCAGACCGAGAGGCCAGCCATCAGCACTTAACGAAACAGCCCCATGCACACAGTAAGGTGACTAAAAATTGTGGCTTTACATATAACAGACAATTATTGAGATTATTATTTATTTATGCCAACAAATTTACTGTTGGTGTTTTTAAACACATAAGCTGTGTGTGGGTCTGTGGTTCAAATCCCAGCTGTGACATTGAATTTTTAAGTTCCAGTTCTATCTCTCAATTATTGAGATGTCATTTTGGAACATATAATCAGGGTTTAACTTTCTTGTTAAGAAAATTGCTATCATTATTATTTACTTATGCCAACAAACTTACTGCTGGTGTTTTAAATAATAATTACAATCTAAAGATTACTTAAACCAGAGACATAAAGTACTCATGATTGTAAGTCGCCCTTGGGGTATTTATCTCTGATGTGAGATTCCCTTGTGGTCTAACCAGGTAAGTACGAATCGGTTGGGGAATTTAGTTTCATACTGGCAAGCTGGCCATGGTACCTTAGTGGTTAGAGCAGCCACTCAATAAGAGTTCAAATTCCAGCTATAGCATTGAATTTTGCAGTCCTGATTCCATCTCTTGTTACCATTACTCTTTAAGATCAAGAAGCATTGAAAGTGGATCCATTTTCAGCCAGTAGAAGTGGTGTCACCAGCATTAACAACACAGTCTCTGCTCTTGGTATCATTAACCATAATTTTCTTCCTCTCAACAAGGTGTTGCTGTTAACAGCATGTAGTAAGCAGCTCTAACAAATTGTTAAACTTTAACTAGATGTTATAGAATAGGAGTGATAATTAATCATTAGTATCATGGAAATTGGTACAAAAAGGTTACAACAATCATGTGAGATGCAAATTGGTTTATGTGAATTAAGTGAGTACTAATTATAATAATTATGTACTGTTAACCATGCATTAAAGATACGTGCATGGTAGAAGGGAGAGAATGGAGATCATTGTCTTTTAATAGCAGATAATTAAGTAACGGTGAACCAAGAGTATCTTGCAGTTACTGTTAAATGGATGTACTTAACTGTTATCTTAGAACAACTGGAACTGTTACTGAAAAATAACCATTTTTTCTACCTCCTTAAAATTATACTATTTTAATTCTTATTTAATTAAATAACTTGTGCAAAACAACTGTACAAAGGATTAACCGTTGTCAACCCATTAGGTGTTATGTTTCCATGCTTACTTCAAAGAAACGGTACAAGAGCGAGAAAGATGTCCCTACAATGTGCGCAAGGTGAAGATATATTTCTACATGGAGGATGGGACAATCCAGGTGAGTGAACCCAAGACCGACAACAGTGGCATACCTCAAGGAACAATCATCAGCAGACAGAGGATTCGTTTCCCTGCGCCAGCAGACTCCGACTTCTATGACATCCTGGACTTCAACATTGGGAAGCAGGTGGAGCTGTATGGTAGAGTGTTCCAGATCGTCAACTGTGATAAATTCACCAGAGTGTTCCTGAATCGTCTTGGTATCCATGTGCCTGATCCTATCAACTTCCCAGCAGATCCTCATGAAGAACAGCTCAAAAAGGTAAATATTTTACATTTCTCAAGGGTGGTACTACATCCTAGAACTAGATTTCTTACAGTGGGACATATATTCCAAAACTAATTATAATATTTGTTTTACATCTTACATAGTTACATTCATGGACATCACGAAGGGTGGTAAGGGGGGCCGCAGCCCACCCCCCCCTTTGGAGGCTAAAGAACTTAATGTGCAATCAATTACTGACTATTAAACAATTATTTTAATTTTGATGTGAAGAACAATTTTTACTTAGCACAAATTAATATGGTTATCTGCAACAAATGCTATCACTTTTGACAACAAAATAATGAATTAATACTATTTGATTGCAAACTTCCAACATGTGCCCCTACCGCCCACCCCCCCCTCCCTGGAAAAAAGTATGCTGACATCCATGGTTGCATTATTGTATTATTATTGTTCAGATTATATGAGTTCAAAATACTATAAGAAAACAGAAATATAGTTAAATAGATTGAAATGGAGAAAGATAAGTATAAAGTAAGCAGAACAAATAAGTTATCTAAAAGAAAGAAAGAAGGAAAGAAAAAAAAGAAATCAGAGAGATACAATACAAAATTTGTATGATAACTATGCATGCCATCTTCATTATTATTACTCTCAGAATGTACAGAGCCTTCATGTGGATGTGTTGCCAGCTAAAGAGGAACTTTCTTGGCATGAGAAACATGCTGTGCACCAGAAGATTAAATATTCATAGCTTAAATGTAATAAGCACATAGATTTCTACACAACTTAAACTACAATAATCACCAGCATATTTAAATACTAAACTTCACTTATCTTTGGTAAATTGTGAATATTTCAAATAACTAGACCAGTTTCATGAGTCAATCACTCACATCCTCAGTATCACTGCTACTGAGAATATTTAACAGACAATATAAAAACATTATGAACACTGTGTTAAATTAATGGTTTTAATGCAGGTTTTATAGATAAACAATAAAGCATTTTCATATAGTTCCTGTCCCTGTTTATCACGTATGTCCATTTAATTTTCTCTACATCAAACCATTTTCAGTTCTCTGTATATACACAATGATTTGGAATTAAAACTGCCTCATAAATCTTGCCTTTCAATATTTTCAGTTCTCAATTAGTTCCAATCTTATATGAATTCTTTTTTGCTATTAGCCCCCCACCCCCCAACCAAGACAATGCAACACATTGGATGACTTGCACTTGTAGGTAACATATTCATCAGATTTGGCCCACAGTGACTTCTTCCTCTTCACGAACATGAATAAATGGTAGATGCAGTCACCATAAGTCACATTAACTCCTTCTTTGTAGGGTTGGAGAGGTTACTCAAGGCACAAAGAAGTTAAGAGTATCATTGATCCAACTGTACAGAATGAAAGCTGACTATGGGTTCATAATTTTTCAAATAACCCTTGTATATACAGAAATAGTGCGTAGTGTAAGATACATATTAAGATTTTTCAAAGTAATGAGCAAATATGTTTATTTTAGTATATTGTATGTTTCAGTCATCAGAGACCATGTTCCCCAAGAGGCCAAAGAGGGGCGTAGACACTCTTGGCCAGTTCCTGGAGTTTGACCGTAAGGTATTAAAGTTCTATGGTTACTGGGATGACCGCAAGAGTGAGCAAGGAATGCTGCATGACCTTGAACTCTATTACTATCTTGCTGATGATACAATACAAATTAAGGAGAACATACCTCCCAATTCTGGTCGAGACACAGGCTTCATGTTCCTCAGGAGATGCAAGTTGACTAAGGTAAAAGCATTTCTATCTTGTGAGAAACACTAACTTGCCACAGAAGAGAAGTGTAGGACATTTTGTTGGTTGCAGCAATTTGATGAACTGCCGTCACCAGGATTTTTTGATGACAGCACTCTCCTTAATGTATTACCTACTGGTTTCATGAAAGCAAGAACCATGCTTGACCCACTCAACTGTGGCCAACATCGGGTGCAATTCTATAAAGAGGATGACTTGGCTATTGGTGCAGTTATAAATGTTTTTGGCAGAAAGGTAGTGCTTACAGGCTGTGATCCATTCACTCAAGCATTTTATGCTAAAAAATATGGCATAGGTAAGTATGCAAACAATAATTACAACAATAGTAGTAGTAGTAGTAGTAGTAGTAGTAGTAGTAGTAGTAGTAGTAGTAGTAGTAGTAGTAGTAGTAATAATAATAATAATAATAATAATAATAATAATAATAATAATAATAATAATAATAATAATAATAATAATAATAATAATAATAATGATGATGATGATGATGATAATAGTAATTAATAATAATAATAATAATAATAATAATAATAATAATAATAATAATGATGATGATGATGATGATGATGATGATGATGATGATGATGATGATGATGATGATGATGATGATGATGATAATTTAATAATAATACTAAGATGATGATAATTTAATTAAACTATTTTGTTTAACGACGCTGTCAATTGTTAGGATCACATTAGCGCCACTGGTGTGCTGGAATTTTGTCCCACAGGAGTTCTTTTACATGCCAGTAAATCTACTGACATGGAGATGATGGTGGCAGTGGCAGTGGCACTGGTGGTGGTTTAATCCCAGGACATAAGTACTTACAATAGTAAGTCACCATTGGGGTAATTTGCCTCTGATGTGAGACTGCCTTTGGGTTTACCAGGAGAAATACGAACTGGTTTGAGAATTTAATGTCATTCTGGCAGTTTGTCACAACAGCTCAATGGTTAGAGCAGCTGCCTGGTAAGCGGAACGTCTGTGGTTCAAATCCCAGTGGTGGCATTGAATTTTTAAGTTCCAGTTCTACCTCTGAAACATTGCCCACACACGGCTTGTGTATTTAAAAACACCAACAGTAAGTTTTTTGGCATAAATAAATAATAATTACCATCTGAAGGTTATTTAATCCCAGGACATAAGTACTTATGTCACCATTGGGGCAATTGTCTCTGATGTGAGACTGCCTTTGTGGTTTACCGGGAGAAATACGAACTGGTTTCAGAATTTGATGTCATTCTGGCAGGTTATCACAGTAGCTTAATGGTTAGAGCATGTCTGGTAAGCGGAGGGTCTGTGGTTCAAATCCCAACTGTGGCATTGAATTTTTAAGTTCTAGTTCTACCCCTCACCAACAGTAAGTTTGTTGGCATAAATAATAATCAAATAATGTAAGTTAAAACAATAAAATGACAATAACTTTTGTTATTGTAGGAATGAAACAAATGAATGTAATTGTATTTTCCAAATAAAGTAAACTGAAGTTTAAGAGGATATGATTTGGCAAAGCAATAAATAATTTTTAAAAAATGCTAGTTTGCAGAAATTTGTGTAGTTACACAAAATGTTTTTCTTTGGAGGTCACACAGGCACGACCAATCATCTATAGCAGCACGTATGACATTTATGTCCAAATTCTGCACTGTTTGCTTCAAATCTTGTTTTAGGGCCTCCAGATTTCTGTGTTGTGTCAAGCAAGCTTTCCCATTGGTAATGTCCCATAGTTGGTAATCCAGCAGATTCAGATCTAGACTTCTGATGGCCAATCTCGGTGCACTATAAACTCGGGAACATTGTCCTTAAGGCACTGTTGCATGTGTTTAGTCTTATGAGCTGGTGCAGAGTCTTATGACACTATATGGAGGGTTGCTTCCAGTCTCTGATAACAAATTAAAAACATGATTGCTGGGTTTCTACATACACAGCAAGATCAAGCATTTGTGAGGCAAACAAACCAGTCATAGCATTAGGATGTGTGTGGCTCTCATGCCTAGGCAAATTGAACCATATTGGGAAGTCTACATTACTGCCCTTTCCTATGCACAGTATAGTTGTTCTGCTATTATTGAAGCATGCAAGAAGCAAAATTTTGTTGTGGAATCAGCTCAGTGTTGAATAAAAAGAGACCCACATGGGATTAATTGCAAAAGGGAGAAAAGGAAGAAAACGGACAAACCCACAGCCTGCTGCTACATACTCTCCAGAGGTGATAAGGAAGGTGAAGGCTCTCACCTCTGGTAGTAATCCAGCACTGCAATGGACCATTGCAAACAAGTTAGGAATATCCCTCAAAACTGTTAACACTATTATAAACAAGGATTTAAATATGGAGAAAAGTTACAAAGGTTGAGTTCATAAGTTGTTGCCACGTCATGTCTCAGAACATTGTACAAACAGAGGAAACTCTGAGAAACACCTGGCAGCAGAAAAATGGAAATTTGTGGTCCCATTATATGAGACATATTTGTATCTTAGTGACTGCCACAAACCCCAAGAAATTTACTGCTACCCAAGGTGTGGAAACAATTGTCAAAAATGCTATATAAAATGCAGAGAAAGTTTCTCAAAGGGACTTATGCTTATCGCTGGTTACTGCTACAATGGGAAGCTGATAATTCATAGAGTTGCTAAAAAGAATAAAATCAATTCCAAGTATTATCAGGAGGAAGCTCTCACCCCAATTTACCACACTGAAATCCTGGCTCTCTATGAGAGAGACCAAAACAAAGTCTGAGTGCACCAAGATAATATATCCAGTCACACTTCTGTTTTGACTGTCGCAATCTTGCAAAGAATGGAGTAGGAAACAGAATATATGCTATTCTGTTCAGCAACATCCCAGTGAAACCTCCTGATGCCTCAGCAATGGATTTCTGTGCCTTTGGACTTAAAAAGGACATTAAGAAGTAGATACCCTCGAACAAGTGATGGTCTTTGGAAAGCCTGTAAAGAGGAGTGGGAACTTGTGGACATGACCCCATTATGCAAGAACCTGCTCCAATGGAAACCGAGGTGCAGAGCAATTACTTGGATGAAGGGACAACAAATAGAGCATGATTGGTGTTGGAGACATGGCTTTTCATAAGGTAGGAACAAAGTCAAACTTATCAGATAAGAATACCCTCCATGTAACACTGGATTTTTCAACAAGACTCTGCAACAGTCGTATGGTTGCCTTCACTGAGCCACCTCTATTGTGCTGAGTTCTGCCCAATTCCAGCAGAAGGAAGCCTCTTTGAGTAGCCTGCCAGTTTGACCAGGTCATTGAACCTGTAATCGTTAGGGAGATATCTCCGTCGGCCAACCTGCCTTTGGCCTGTAACCTCCTGCCATCCCTCTGTCTCATCTGTTACTCCTAGGGTGGGAAAAGAAATATTCTTGTGAAGTTTGTAAACATGCATAAGGCTATAGAAGTACTAAAACAGGCAAAAAAAATTGAGATCAACTATTTACATCAATGAAGACTTAACATATGCACAAAGAAGCACATGAAGGACTTAATTAATCAGTGAAGACAAGCAAGAAATGAAGGCAAGAGGGTGGATATACGTTAGAAACTTCAAGCTGTACTTAGTTGACCAGGTAACAGAGAGGAAAAATGGACCAAGTGACAGGCAGAGGTAGGACCAGCAGTCATTGCACCAAGAAAGTCAGGGAAATGTTCAAGCATCAGCAGGAAATCCACAGAACAGACTACTCCTCAGCATCTTGCAACACATGTAGTTACAGTAACCAGTGTGTCAAAGTCAAGTGTGAGCAAAACACAAGGTATGGATATGGTGGGGAGGGGAAAGAGCCAAGGTGGGGGACGACAACAGTGGATAGTCGGGAGGAAGCAAAGAAAAGTGCAAATTCAAGAATAGCTACAGAAAAAATGTCACATGAAATAGCTAAGGGATCAATGAGGGTGAGGAGAAAGTAGAACTAAGCAGAAGAGGAAGGAAGGGAGGGAGTGAGTGAGCAAAAAAGGAAAGAAAGGGATATTTCACCAAGAGTAGCAAGGTTAAAACAATGGCTGGGTAATCCATAAATGTGGTAGTAGAGGGTTTTTATACATGGTGAAAGTGAGGTTATAGTGAAGTAGTGTAATTGGGATAATGAAGATTAGTGAAGTGTACAATATAAACTGATGAATAAAGGTTATAAGAGTGAAGCTGATAAGAAAAGTTGAGAATGAGGGAAAGTGAATAGGGTTGGGGGATGAAATAAAACAGAAATAAAAGTTAATGGGTGGAAGCAGGGTAAGATTAGTGAAAGGGTAAACATGTGTAATGTGTCTAAAATAAGAACAAATTGAAAACTAAAAGCTTCACTTATCTTAGTAATATTGTAATTTAAAGAGTATGGAATAACTTTGGTCCCTCAAAATAAATTTAATGTACAAAATTTACTGAAGTTTTCTAAAAAGAATAAAATTCCAAATTATAAAAAATCATTTATCAATTTAGCTGTTTGTATTGTGATAGAGTTTATGTTGGTAAAACTAAATGTCACTTAGAAACCACAATAAAGGTGCATTTTAGAAATATTAAATATAAACAAATTGATAAATCAGCTGTGGTGGATCGTTTTTGGTCATCTTAATAAATCCAGAGGTTAAATTATTAAACCAATTAAATGAACCTATAGATTTAATGATTTGGGAAAATATATTTATTTTAAAAAACAGGAACCTCGTTATGAATTTTGAAATAACCACCAATAGATTGTATTTGTAAGCTTTTATTTTCAGAGATTGGCGAAAAATAGATCTTTTAAGTTGAGCATTGGTAACTATGGTAATTTGTCTGGACAGCTTTGAAAATAAGTTGGATACAACTTGGAACTAGTCTTCTGTTGCTTCAATGTTAATAGCTTCAATTTTTCCTTGATTTAATGAGTAATATGTATGTAAAAGGCAGTTGTATGAAGGGCTATCCTAACAGCAAAGGGACCAGGGCCCAGCTTGGGGGTAGCTCAAGGTGTGTAGGATTTGCTACTCAATAAATCATTCATTCATACTCCTGGGGTTGGTAAGTACAAAAGCTCGGCATTGGTAAGGTGTACACTCCATTCCCTGGTCATAGACAATAGAAATGCAAAGTACAAACACTATAGAGCCCTTCGCCAAGCTAAGAAAAGCTGTATCTCAAATGCAAAAGCATATACAATCAATTTTTGGAAAATATTACTTTGTAGATAATCAGAATGGAAATTAAAAAACAAAAAGCACTTACATGGTAAGAGAAAGTTATGTGAATTTGATATATTAGTAGTCAAAACATTAACCATATTGGAAGATATTGTGTTGTACAAATAAAAACATTGCATTTTTAATTTTGACAGAGGAATTTACGCCAATTCCGAGGCCAGGTACTGAAGATGAGCCTGCAGAACAACCTGCAGCATGGCAGCGTAAGCTACCACCATATAATGGATTTGGATCATTTGAAGATTCAGCTGGCAACTGTACCAAAATGATTCCAAGCCCTCCACGCAAAGATTTTATCAAGTTCTTGCATAAAGATAGGTATGTTCAGTTATTAACAACTAGTGCTGCTTTTTACAGCTATCACAACTCCAACACCTGTTGACCCACCACCATGAAAATTAGCACATTTAAGTTTTTTCATGGAAAAGATTTTTATACTACCCATTTGTGGCAGGAATTATGAGTCCAATTGAATTAGTGAGGAAATTTATGTGAATATTTCATATGTCAAGTTGTATCCACATATCTGTAAATTTCCTATATAATGTAAACATCAAGGTTATATTTCTCAACCTGTATCCTGAGGCTATTCAAATGATAGGAAACATGCCTAAGGTCAATCATAACCCCTTACAACCAGTATGATACAATTGAAAACAATAGGTAACCAGTAAGTGTCAGTTGTTAAGTATGTAACTAAGAGGAATAAATATGTAACCTGCTAAGGACCATTGATATATATGTCATGTAAGATGGACATATATTCGTGTTACTAATTAATTACAACGAGATATTATTTGCAACCAATAACACTGGATTGTATTGCCAAAATTCATTTAGTAAAATATTGCGTGCTGTTATTTGCCACATGCAACCATATCATAAATATTCCACAATATTTATGAGAGAAGTGTGAACTTAACTAGCACAAAAATCATGGAGATCTTGAATCGAATAGTTTTGGGACCTTGCAACATCAGTATTTGTAAAAAGTGAAGATAATTTATTGTGTTATTGTAATTTCATCACAATAATTTGTTGTGTTATTGTAATTTCATCACAATAGAGTTAAATTGCTGGAAAACTGAATATTTACTGAAAATATATTAACAATTGCCATCATATATCCACTAACCCATGAACACTTTGAAGATAAGAATCTCATTGCTAGGACCCCTAAATAATAAAGATACAGCCACACATTTTGCTGTGCAATATACTATATTAGCACAGCTTTCTCTACTTGCTTTTCTTTTACATAACACATTCACATGTCCTTCTCTAATCACCCTTCCATATACAATTCATACAACTTCGTATGCTTGAAATAGAAATGCAACATATTACATTCACATGGTTTTCTTATTTGCTTTTATTTCACGTAACAGATTTACATGTTCTCTATTTCCTCTTCTACAAACAATTCATACAATTAAGGAAATTGAAGCTATTAACAGTGAAGCAACAAGATTCTGAAGTAAGAACAAATTATAAACTAAAAACTTATCTAAGTAATATTGCAAGTTCTTGGTGCAAAGATGACTAAAGTTTCAAGTTTCAAGAATATAAATACATTATTAACACTGCAGTAATTAATGGTTTTAATACAGATTTTATACATAAAAAGATAGAAAAATTTAAGTATCAAAAGGCTGTTAAAGAGGTTTCTACCCTCAAAAAAATAAAAGATAATTGTATTTTTAAAAAGTTTACTTACCATCTGTGGGCCAGTAAAAAATTTACAGAAATTTTTAAATAATATGGAATAAATGGTCCCTCCAAATAAATTTAATGTACAAAACTTACTAAATTTTTCTAAAAAGGATACAATTCCAAATTATAAAAAATCTGGCATTTATCAATTTAGCTGTTTGAATTGTGATAGGGTTTATATTGGTAAAACTAAACGTCATTTAGAAACCAGGATAAAAGAGCATTTTAGAAATATTAAATATAAACAGATTGATAAATCAGCTGTGGCAAGATCATTTTTGGTCATTTAATCATGAAATTAATCCAGGGGTTAAATTATTAAAACAATTAAATGAACCTATAGATTTAATGGTTTGGGAAAAGATATTTATTTTAAAAAACAAGAACTGTGTTATAAGTTTTGAAATACCACCAATAGATTGTATTTATAGGTTTTGGTTTTCAGAGATTGATGACACATAGAGTTTTAAAATGAGCATCAGTAACTATGGCAACTTGTTTGTATAGCTTTGAAAATAAGTTGGATTACAACTTGAAACATATCAGCTGTGGAAAATCTTGCAATATTACTAAGATAAGCAAAGCTTTTAGTTACTAATTTGTTCTTATTTTACATTCTGTTGCTTCACTGTTAATAGCTTCAATATTTCCTTAATTAACTAAGTCTGAATGTTGTAGGAATAAATCATAAAACCACGGACAATGTCGGGTATTTCAGCTAGTAACAAAGAAAAACAAGACTATTGGACAAGTGCAATCCAAGTCTATATGTTGTAGGAATAAATCATCAAACCATGGACAATGCTGGGTATTTCAACTAGTATGCAAATAAATAAACAACATAACTCAGAAACAAAGTAAAATAAGTGCCAAACTTAATTCAGCAACTTCCAAGGATGAGACTCAAAGGTTTTCACAAAAATCCTCCTTTACACTGAAAATGTTATATTATTTTGTATTTGCTCAAAAATGTTTTAAAATGATTTGGATTAAGATTACAATAAAATGTATAGCACTTTCTCTGAATAGGCTGCAAGGCCCTCTTCAACCTGAATGACCTTTGTTCTATAATCATAAGAGATGGACAAAAACCTAGACAAAAAATGTAGATCTTTCGAAACATACAACTTATTTCAATTTTGTTTGCTTTTTTAGTTGTTTCTGTTATTGGTTTGAGTTTTTTAAGTGTGATCACCATACATTTGCCTATGATGTCATACAAAAGATTGTCTCCTTAGTGCTGCTGCTTACCAAGTGGGAGACCCAGGTTTGATTCCTGGTACCGGCGTGGGGACTTTCCCCCACTGGGAGACCTTGCACTCAGCCTCATGAGGTCCCTCAAATTTCAAATTTAATATTTAATTAATTGAAATGTTTTGCTATGGTTCTTCTCTTATGATGTCTATATTAACATTTCTAATCTTATTCACAGACAAGGATTAGACAGCAACATTCTGAAATTCAGAGCCAAATTAATATCAAGAATACAAGGATATTCAGAGCGTGACTTTTCAATCAGTTACTACTTATCTGATGATACAATATCAATATACGAGAACCCAATACGTAACACAGGTAAGAAGACTTCATTTTAACTATTATGTATACATGTAATATTTAAACAAAATGATGGATATATTCACCAGCTTTAAACAGTTTTCTTCAGGCATATGGTCAGTCTAACAGGAATTATCTTGGCACTCTTTACCAGCAAAGTTGGCAATCTCCACTTAAATTCAAGCCTATAGATTTTTCATGCAAGTTTTAACTGCAATAATCACATATCATCTTCATAGAACATGGAAATGTTGGCTATACATCTCTTACACTTATAACAAAATTAGTATTAACACATTAATTTTTCATGACCAAGTAAATAAAACTATGCTTCATCCATAAAAAGAATTAAATGTGGGTCAATAGAGCTATCATTAAGCTTCTCCAACCCACAACTGTAGAAATTAGCTATACTCACATATGGCATCGTTGCAATCCTTAATCTACAGTTGTCTTACAAGATTTTAATTTTAAAAATTTCAGGCATTTCAAACCGAGGTTTGCAAAATTCCTGACCTCTGTGCAAGCTTTCTCAAAGGCTTGATTGGACTTTGTTCAAACTTTTCCCAATGTCATCAAGCTTTTCCTCTGTAAGAACCGTGAAGTTTAAATTTGGTTTCTGCAAAATTACATTTGAAGAGAGTATTCTTCAAAAATAGTACATTAGACTTATATACAAGGGTTATTCCATAAGTCCTGGCAGTTATGGGATAATGTTCAATAATGCAACAATGGTGAAATCCATGTTCTGCATTGCATTGTGAAGATAGTGTGGATCTCAGTGCCAACAGAAAATAGGGATAAAGGACAGGAGTTAACGGCAAAGACTGAAATGAAAAACACCCAATGGAACTCTGTGTAGATTTATTGTGCATGAGTACAAATGGAATGAGAGGTAGAACTGGAACTTAAAAATTCAATGCCACAGCTGGGATTTGAACCCTAGACCCTCTGCTTACTAGGCAGGTGCTCTAACCATTAATCTACTGTGACAACCTGCCAGAATGACATTGAATTCTCAAACCAGTTCATATTTTTCCCGGTAAACCACAAAGGCAGTCTCACATCAGAGACAATTACCCCAATGGTGACTCACTATTGCAAGTACTTTCTGACCAGATTAAATAACCTTCAGATGGTAATTATTATTTATTTATGCTAATAAACTTACTATTTTTTTGATATACGGTTCCTTTATGATCTGTAATGTGCAATTTACATTTATTTCTTGTATTATATTCATGAATATCAGTACTTATGTTAACACTATTAAGTTGCTTATACATTATTGCTAGAGTTTCATAAATATATAGTGATATTACAGTTAAGAGATTTAATCATTTGAAGTATGGTGGTGCGGTTTTTAAAAATGGGGTGCTTGGTTGGGTCTCTGAGCTTTGGAATCTTCCTGTTGTGCTACAAGGTGAAATGAATAGTGCACTTGGGATTATATTTTTGTGTATTATTTTATTCACACCTCGTTCAAAGCATTTAAATCGTGTCACAGAAGCAAATCTTTTAATTCACTGGATTGACTTCCTTATCACTGTCAAGGTTTAATGTGTGAAGATTTAGCAATATTTTGCCAAATGCATTTTCTATCACTTTATATCTTGTCAATCTTATGTTCTTTCATTAAACTGTACACTTCGTGTTAACTAACTCCTTGAAGTCTATAGATGCTTCACTTATTTTCCTCTGATTAATGGCCTTTAAACACTTAGCCACTTCACTTTCGTTAGTTTAAGATGCGCACATGTAAAAATGCATATATACTGTACATACTAATGCTATCAGTGAAGAGAAAGACTTTTCTTGCCACATCTTTCAAGTTATGCGCAAGTATCCATCTGCATATGTGTGCCTTTTGTAGTGTCATTCTATGACATTATCTTTCGCATCCTGAAAATGCTAAGAAAGCAATTTTAATCTATCTCTTTAACATTTTTGGCATTAAATATTTAAAATAACCCTTAATTCTTTACACACAGTTGAAATATGGTAGTCAACAATTACAACATCAATAAACAGGCAATATTCTCAACAATGGAAGAACAACGTAAAAGAAACCAAAGTCAATTATGATTCAAGTGAAAGTTGGCTTTCCAGTTCCTTACAAAGCGACCACTTTATTTATGTGTGAAGCTACTTCAAAGCTAGAATCAAAGAAGCCAAAATGGAAATGCACTTGTTTCACTTTTCACTTGTTCTGCTACCAACATAACAGTGGTAAAGTTCAGGAGTGAAAACATAAATATTAACAATGTTTCTTGTGTCCACTACATTACTTCCCCACCAGTGACAAAAAAAGAAAAAATTGTGACATACATTACACAGAAGTCCACGAATCAAAAAAAAAAAAAGTAATTTCATTAAATCGTCAATCCATGAACCATTTTATAAAAGTCAGTTTTCTCCCTGATCTTGTTTTGGTACTGGGTATGGTGTTAAAGGATGTTGATTTATTCTGTGGAATGTTACCTCCCAGTAATAATCAATACTGGAAGTTGATGACAGTATTGTTGGAATCACATTAAAATAGGAATTTTGAGTCGATTAATAACACTAAACAACACTCACTTTTAAAATTTCCCGGTACATGTTTCAGAGGCTAGCCTTCCTTCATTATCAACCGGACATCGACTGAACTGTAGAGGCCGGTTCCCAGGGATAGTATCTCCTGTAGACTGCTCTGATGGTGGTTTTAAGAACTTGTATAACGGATTGCCTTGTGGTATATCAAAATTGAAAACTTGGTCTTTGTTTTTCCAAATGAAAACCTGTTCCCACGTTGACAATTCTTGGTTTCCTGATATATGTTTTAATAATTTTGGATCTGGATTAATGTCGTGATTTTCTTTCCAAAAATGGGTGGCAACTGCTGATTTCTCTAAATGTTTGTATTTTATACATCTGAAATGTTTTGTTCTTGTTTCCAAATTCCTCTTAGTTTTTCCTATATACACCTGGTTACAGTTATTGCATTTTATTTGTTTTTCAATTTTGATATACCACTGCCAGCAGTTTAGTGAAGAGAATTTAGACATGCTAAGAGCAAACCCAGAATACTTCTTCTCAAGAATTGTTACAGGGAATGAAACATGTGTTCATTTTCATAATCCAGAGACCAAATAAGGGTCCATACAATGGAAACACAAAGGGTGTCCTATCCCCATAAAATTTTGTGTGCAACAATCAGTTGGAATGATCATGGCAACAATTTTTTGAACTCAGAAGGTATTCTATTGTTGGGATTCACCCACAGAATACAACTATTACTGGAAACACCTATGTGTCAACAATAGTGGCTTTACATGAGAATATAAAACAGAAATGCTATTGAAAGTTGTCAGATAGTGTTCTGCTGTTTAAAGACAATGTACCAATAGACAAGTCGCATGTATCTTGGGCTGCTATACAGGAGAGTAGTTTCGTAGAGCTTAACCATCCACCCTACAGTCCAGACCTTGATCCCAGTAATTACTTTCTGTTAAGAAACCCTAAAAAAGTTCTGCATGGACAATGATTTCTCAATAACAATGCAGTTAAGGCAACTGTAACAGGGTATTTTGACACCCAAGATGTTCAATTTTTTTCTGAGGGTATTCAATCACTGGAGGCGAAGTGGACTAAGTCAGTTGCAGTCAAGGGGGACTACGTTGTTAAATAGTCTGGTGAATTTCATCAGATTTAATTTTCATACTCAAGTACATAACATATTGAATGACCATCGTATGTTTTCCACAGGCTTTCCTGGAGGCATTTTCCTAAGACGAGTTAAGGTTCCCAAGCCTGGTCAAGACGTGTTCAGTAGTGAGCCACCAGTGTACTACACATACGATGACTTGTATATTGGCAATACTTTGAACATATTTGACTTCCAGTTCCTGCTGCTAGACGCTGATGAATATGCATTACGTTACATGGAGGTCCATGCACATGAGGTATAGTGTGTATACATAGACCTAGCAGTAAGTTCACAGTTGAACCAGGCTCGTTCCACAGCCAGCTCTGGTATCAATTTCTCAAGTCTCATTCAACTTTCCAGTAACTTATCTGTAAATGTAATAATAACTTAGAGACTATAAGCTTCACTTATCTTAGTATCTGCTGCAAGTTCTTGAAATTATAGGTAGACTGCAGTTTCACAAATAATAATTCGTATGATTGGTGCCACATTTATTTATACCAGACATATTCAACCTTGGGTACACACCCCTGGGGATACACAAAGACTCCTTAGGAGGTACATAAATTTAAAATATGCATATACTCATTACAGTATGTTTCCTGAAGGATCCAAATAACGAAAAGTAATATATTTATAATCTGGAGAGTTATAGTTACTATAGCGATGCCGTGACTGAGCGGTTAGACCGTTACCACCAAAGTGGCCCGGGTTTGATCCCAGGGACCCACATGCAGTATTTGTGGTGGACAAAATGACGTCTTGGCAGGTTTTCTTCAGGTTCTCCAGTTTCCCCTTCCACTCATTTCACCAATTGCACCATCATCACCTTCCATTCATTGAGTTTTCCTGCATTTCATATCATCCTCTTCCTCACTCTCATACTGACCACCTCAGTCTGTTTGGTACATAGGTTCATCTGCTCCCCGACAGGCGTCTGACCCTAGGTACAAGCTTGTGAGTCCTAGGGGGTATAAATCCTACATGAGGGGAGGGTAAACAGGTAAAGAAGAAGAAGAAGAGTTATAGTTATTACAAAAATGTGGCTTTTTTATTCCATTAAGTTTGTTTCAAATCGTTGGAAGTTTGTTTAAAGTAAATGTCTTATCTGCCCAATCCTGTATTTTTTTTACTAATTGCATGCATAGTTGATTTCTTAACCTTTTTCTTGGGGGTTTAGGTGGGGGAAGCCAAATCTTTATATATTGTGTTGTTTCATGGTGATCAGAAGTGAAGTGCTTTAAGTAAAAAGAGTGTTCTTGTTTTTGCAGTTTCCCAAAAGCAACATCCTCCTGGTGAGAAATAAAGTTCGAGATGGTCTGAGACCCATATATAAACAATTTGTGAGCGAGTATCTGCAATCAACTTTAGGTGAGAGTGGAATTATTTGCTTTACAGATCTCAGGTAGGTATACAAAAAGCACAACTTTGATTTACTCTTTAATTTAGTTTCTAGTGTTTATATAAAATGGCTTCTCCACGATTTCATAGTCAAAATAGAAGTTATATACCTGGTCTATAAATATAAATAAAACAAATTCTTGGTTTAAAAATGCTCAGATATGTGAAATTAAATATTTTGAAATGAAAATTTTACAAAAATGAATCAAAATTTTCAGCCATGGAAAAAGTAATTGAGTGTATTAGGAGAACAGAATATTTCTAAGTTCCATGTTGTGTTGCAGTGTGGTTTACATAAGTCAATATTTCTAACATGCACCAGAGTTTATTGATAGTCTCTGTCTCATATGTTATCGTCTGTCAGACACACAAATAGGTGTCTTGAACCACCACTCACATTTGCATACATAGTCGCAAATACAAATGTGAGTGGTGATTCAAAATGCAATAATGTTGCACAATACGGGCTTAGGGACTGTGTAATGCAGGGAACCAACATATGAGAAATGAAAGTAGCAAGCAGTAGTAAAACATCATTTGAATGATGTAACTGTGTAGATGGCAATGCGTAAAGATGAGAATGGAGGTAACTTCTGGCAATGCATGTACATAGGTGACATATGTAGATATGAAGATGGCAAGAAACTATTCTTTGAGAGGTAGAACTCAATGCCACAGCTGGGATTTGAACCTCAGACCCTCTATTACCTCTTAAACATTGGTCATACATGGCTTGTGTGTTTAAAAACACCAACAGTAAGTTTGTTGGCATAAATAAATAATAACTATTCTTCAGAGGTAGAACTGGAACTTAAAAATTCAATGCCACAGCTGGGATTTGAACCACAGAGCCTCCGCTTATTAGGGGGGGTGCTCTAACCATTAAGCTACTATGACAACCTGCCAGAATGACATTGCATTCTCAAACCAGTTCTTATTTCTCCCGGTAAAGCACAAAGGCAGTCTCAAAAAGGCAGTCACCATTGGGGTAATTGTCTCTGATGTGAGACTGCCTTTGTGGTTTACTGGGAGAAATGCGAACTGGTTTGAGAATTCAATGTCATTCTGGCAGGATGTCACAGTAGCTTAATGGTTGGAGCACCCACCTAGTAAGCGGAGGGTCTGTGGCTCAAATCTCAGCTGTGGCATTGAATTTTTAAGTTCCAGTTCTACCTCTAAAACTTCCTTGTTTTAAAATTTTCAACAGTGTATAGAATTCTGAATAAGGCTGTTATTTCCTTTCTGTCAGTTTCACTTACATAGCAAGCACTGATCCAAGTAGAGTTTGATTACTTAGACCTGACGTTGCACATGCAGAGGAGAAGAATGTAATCTAGGATGGGGGGGGGGGGGGGGGGTAGAAGGCTGGCAATATTCTCCTTATGTGGTACAACAGGGAACTATAAATGCTAGATTCTTCAAGTGCTTTATAAACAGATTGTCCTTGATCCAAATTCTTCTTAAAGTACTTACACACACTGTATATCACTTCCCATGTCTTAGCATGCAGAACTTTACTTCCACCCACTTTACTTTTAGATACAGACATGATAACAGAATAATTACACACTCTTGCTTTGAACATATGGTGATTGTTACCCACATTATGCACACACCTGGCACTTGTCTACTACCGACCCAAAACCCCTCCCAGAAGACGGTGGACTAGTTCAGCTACTGAGCATACAGCTAAGCAGGCTCAGGATAAAAAAAGTCATACTGTATTTGCTTCTCTGGCATGAAGTATCTTTATTGCTATGAAGTACAAGAAAATCAGAGTTTTCTAGCTTCAAATGCAATTAAACTACATTATGTAATTATTTATTGCAGCAAAGTGCTCAAGAAAGTGATGGGAGATAAAATAACAGATCATGAACTGGTTACACTTGCTCGTTATTACAATGCCAGCTGTATAAAAGATCCATTTCCTCGGGAAAAGTTAAGGTAAGTAAACCTTTATGTCAATTCAATGAAAAATCTTAAGCTGTTATCAGTGAAGCAACGAATCTAAAATAAAAACAAACTTAGAGACTAAAAGTTTCACTTATCTTCATAATGCTGTAAGTTCTTGAAAACTCCAACATATGTATCTTTTTATAAGCTAGTAACAGTGATGTGAATTTACATTATAATGAAAGCTGAGTCAAATTGAAACACAAAACATCACTTACATATAATTAATCTTGACTGGTTTCAAGAGCCCAACTTGCTCCCATCATCAGAATTAAACAACTGGTTCTCAACCAACCATACATCAAACAATATGTTGTTGTTGTTAGGTAATGCTGGATTTCTGGCAATGAAGTCATTAATCCTCTTGCTCTCCAATATTTTTCACTGATGGATGGGGTGCTAGAAGTGGCCGGGCATATTTGAAGGTGGTCTTGGTCCATTTCCTTTTGCAGATCACATAGAGGACAGAGTGGTGAAGAATACATCCCAAGTCTGTTCAAATGTTTTGTCAGACAATCATGTCCTGTAATCAACCTGAAATGTTTGATAGTTCCCATCTTTTATCTCTTGATTTTTCATAGTAATATTTTGCAATAATTTTTTTAATTCAGAGTTGACTAATCTTTTAGCTGTATAAAATGGTAGATTAACTATAGATTTCTATACACTGCTGATACATCAAACAATATCAACAAGAACCAGTTGTTTAATTCTGATGATGGGAGCAAGTTGGGCTCTTAAAACCAGTCAAGATGTGATGTTTTGTGTTTCAATCCGACTCAGTTTTCATTATAACTCCAACACATGTGATGAGTTTAACACATTTTCAATTATCTATTTAAGATAGTAACCATAGCCACAGATGCTCAACCACTAACATTTTTATGTGTTACCAACCTCTGAAAACAAAACAAACCTATAAATACAATTTATTAGAGGTATTTCAAAATTCATAACACAATTTGTCTTTATTAAAATGAATATCTTTTCCCAAACCATTAAATCTATAGGTTCATTTAATTGTTTTAATAATTCTAACTATGAATTTATTTCATGATTAAATGACCAAAAATGGTCTGCCACAGCTGATTTATCAATCTGTTTAGTATTTAATATTTCTAAACTGCTCCTTCGTTCTGGTTTACAAATGACATTTAGTTTCATCAGCATAAACCTTTTCAAATCCAAACAGCTAAATTGATAAATTTAAGATTTTTTTTATAACTTGGAATTTTATCCTTTTTAGAAAAATTTAGTAAATTTTGTGTATTAAATTTATTTTGAGGGACCAAAGTTATTCCATGTTTCTTAAACATTTTCATACATTTTTTATTAGCCCAAAGATGGTAAGTAAACTTTTCAAAAATACGACCATCTTTTATTTTCTTGAGGGTAGAAACTTCTTTTGACGTGTAAATTTTTCTATATTTTTATGTATAAAATCTGTATTAAAACCATTAATTACCACAGTGTTAATAATGTGTTTATATTCTGTGTTAAATTTTTCTTTATTAAGGGGTATATTTATTAACCTATAAATTAAACTATTGAAAAACAGCAAATTTGTGTGAAAAAGGATTAAAAGTTTTATTTTTTATGTAATTATCAGTATGAGTAGATTTCCTATAAATGCCAAAATTCAATGTATTGTTATGTTTCTTAATTTTTAAATCTAGGAATGGAAGGCAACCATTACTTCTTGTTTCCAAAGTGAATTTTATGGCTTTTTTTGCAAATTTAAAAGTCTTGTGTCTCAAGAACTTGCAGCATTACTAAGATAAGTGAAGCTTTTAGTTTCTTTGTTTTTATTTTAGATGTTTAACCTTTTATGATACCTAGGTTTGGACATTCAGGTTACCATTTGTGTTTCAGGGGCATTGTGCATACAGAACTAAAGCGTTTCCTCTTCAATGCACTGGATCGGATGGAAGAGAACTTCAAGCACAATGATTTTCAACATTCAGGTTTCGTGTCACGTGACACTGCATATGTTGTGTGTCGAGGGGCCCAACTTCCTATTGATAAGGAGCTACTGGAATCTGTGCTAGATAAGTATGTTAACTCTGTCATACATCTCAAATTAAAATACACTACTCCTATGTAATGTTAATATTGCGTAAATGGGGAAAGTGAAGTATGTTTAAACTCAATAACACTACCATAAACATTCATATATTAAATACCAACATGACTGAGTCATTAAGTATGAATTCACAAATGGGAAAAATGTGGTTCAAATTCCACCAGGATCATCCTTCCTGTCTGGGTTTTCCACTGTTCTCATAACTGCCAAGGAGATATCCTAAATTTAAGCCTGGAATATTTCCTTATTTAATTTTAATATTCATCTTATTACTCATTATGCATTATCTGGGATACATTATGAAAATATACTATGTTATAGTAAAGTAAAATGTTGCAATAACTTAAAAATAAGAATAATACTTACAGCTGTTAGGTCTTGTTACAAACATCATATAAGAACCATCTAAGGTCATAAAACTACATTTTTACATATTTATAATCTGGAGAGCTATAGTTACTATAGCGATGCCGTGACTGAGCGGTTAGACCGTTACCACCAAAGTGGCCCGGGTTTGATCCCAGGGACCCACATGCGGTATTTGTGGTGGATAAAATGGCGTCTGGGCAGGTTTTCTTCAGGTTCTCCAGTTTCCCCCTCCACTCATTTCACCAATTGCACCATCATCACCTTTACATTCATTGAGTTTGCCTGCATTTCATATCATCCCCTTCCTCACTCTCATACTGACCACCTCAGTCTGTTTGGTACATAGGTTCATCTGCTCCCCGACAGGCGTCTGACCCTAGGTACAAGCTTGTGAGCCCTAGGGGGTATAAATCCTACATGAGGGGAGGGTAAACAGGTAAAGAAGAAGAAGAGTTATAGTTATTACAAAAATGTGGCTTTCCCTTGTTACTTAGGTAAATGCTGAATACTTAATTTTATACCATGATTTTCTTTCCTTCATTTACCTTCAGTGTATGAGGGGGTGTCAAAAGATAACCGAAACTATTTTTTTACTGGAAAATATTTATCACTTTTATTTAAATTCTATTACAGACCTTTAAAGTAATCTCCGTCAAACACAACACGATTCCAGCCTTCAGTCCAATGTTCTAAACATTCCTTAAAGCCCCTTTTCGATAGTCTGCTGAGTATACCCAAAATTTTGTTGTTTAGCTCTCGATCACTGAAAATAATGGTCCGGTGAATAAGGTGGATGTGGCACACCTCAATGCATAATTCAGTGATTGTTTCTTGAGTCTTGATGACGCAATGAGCGTTTGTCACTGATCACATGCATTATGCATTTATGCATAAATATATTTTAATCACAATTATCTATTAATTTTCTCATGCAAAAATTGTAATTCAAATTAATCTTCCTTGATAATAACCAATATTTGAGAAATATTCATGCATTTATATATGATACATCACAGGTATCAATTCTAATAATCTTCTTAAAAGACTTTTATATATTTTAAATTCTTTATTTTATAAATATAACAAATATCTTAGAGACTATAGGGCTGTGCCAGATGTTGCCATGGTAGCTCAGTGGCTAAGGGCAGCCACGCATAGAGCAAAAGATCCTTGGTTCTAATCCTGGCTATGGCATTGATTTTTTCAGTTCTGATTCTACTTTTCAAACTTAATTGTTACTGTTAACCATTATATTTAACCATTAATGCACTTTAACTGCAACAGTTATAACTGTTACCTTGAAATAACTGCTTGTCATATTTCTAAGACAAAGTAATAAGTCTTTGTAAGAATAAATCAAGAAAAATTGAAGCTATTAACAGTGAAGCAACAGAATCTAAAATAAGAACAAATTAGAAACTAAAAGCTTCACTTATCTTAGTAATATTGCAAGTTCTTCAAACACTAGTCAGCATTTGAAGAACTTGCAATATTACTATTGTAGATTTTGTAAGAATAGTTTGTAGAAGTAGATTATCGAAATTCATTTGTATATAATGGATCATATTTTTGTAGAAAATCAACAGTGCTTATTATTTATTTATGCCAACAAACTTACTGTTGGTGTTTTTAAACACACAAGCCGTGTGTGGGCAAAGTTTAAGAGGTAGAACTGGAACTTAAAAATTCAATGCCACAACTGGGAAGGTCTGTGGTTCAAATCCCAGTTGTGGCATTGAATTTTTAAGTTCCAGTTCTACCTCTTCAACAGTGCTTATTTCTGAGTGAACACTTTTACTTTCAGGATAAACAAGAACGAGTGTGGGTATATAGACTACCGAGATCTGCTGAACTTTCTGGATGTGAAACAGAACCCTGTCACACCTGTAGAGCCACTCAACACTAAGGTACACATAACAACTGCCTTCTTTCTGACATTCTCAGAGCTATATCAAATAGCAACCCTTGATGACCTAATGTTTGTTTATATTCCAGTTTGTGTTCTCCATGATGTCCAAGAACATTGATAACAGGATTGGTCCAGTTGACTTCCAAAGACTTCTCAAAGACTTAGACTTAGAGAAAGAGATTGAGCAACAAAGTGAATAGAATATGTACGCTTTTTGATTCATGTGAACTGCAACGTAAATATTTTTGTTATTGTAATTTTTTATGCATGTATATATTTTATATGGAAATAAAATTAATAAATTATTTTTACTTTGGAATGTCCTGATTACCATTCATAGTCAACAGTTCATTAATGAGTGATTGAAATGAATACTTCACGGAACTATTTAATTGAAGATCAATGTTGTTTACACTATGCTTCACTTACTTTTAAAACTTAAACATGTTTTGAGAAACTTTGTTCACATCTAAAACTTTTAACCAACTGACTGATGTAGATATGGTGGAGGTCTCTGGTGGTGGCGATACTTTTCAAAATTGATAATGTACTAATTTTCAAAGTGTGGCGGTGCCGTGGCCAAGCAGTTAAGAGTGTTTGCCTACCACCTAGGCAGCCTGGGTTTGATTCCAGGGACCTGCATATGGTATTCGTGGTAGACAAAGTGGCTCAGGGCAGGTTTTCTCCAGGTTCTCTGGTTTCCCCCACCACTCATTCCACCAATTGCTCCATTATCACCTTTCAAATCATAAATTCCAGGTCTTCACTCTGTCTGGTCCTTAGGTTCCTGTGCTGCCCAACAGGTATCTGACTCTAGGCACTGGCTTGTAAGTCCTATTGGGGTATAAGCTCTACATAAGGGGAGGGTAATCAGATGAAGAAGAAGAAAAGAAAAGTGAGGTGTAGTGAGAATAAAACTGACCTTCAGTTAATGTGTTTAATCTCACTCGTTCAAAAACTTCCAATCATTAGTGAAATATTAACTATTTACTTTAACTTTCTCTACCACTTACCTATAGCAGGTAGAGGAAGTAGTTTATTGTATCCTACCAAAAACTGTTACATCAAGATTTCATCAGAGATCCCACTGTACCCAGAAAAATGCATGCATGTGTGCATAAATAGGATCAATGTCAAATATGGATAATAAGTTCACCATCTTCCAATAATACAAGAAGATTTTCAAGAAAATTCCTGTAACTCAGACTATACAGAATATTTTAAATTATTTTAGTTTATCTAAAATGGCTCTTAATAATTTTGATTAAAACACCAAATATTTTTACTTGAAAAAGTCTTATGTCATTTATTGGTGTGTATTCAGACTACTGTATTTACTTGAATTTGGAAAATTAAAATGCACTGATATATACACATGCATATGTACAGGATGTTAATGAACTACACCAACATAACTTGAGGGATTGTAGAGAGAGAGAGAGAGTGAGCGAGTGAGTGTGAGTGAGAGAGAGTGAGTGGGTGGGTGGGTTTTTTGTTTTTGTAGTGTTTAACACCCGCTTTTACTACTACAGCACCGCAGGCCGTGACACTGATGATACATGGAATGAAGATGGAGCACCGGTGGAATGAGATGGCAGGGGAAACCGGAGCACCCGGAGAAAACCCGCCCTGACACCGATTCGTCCACCACGAATACCACATGCGGGTCCCTGGGATCGAACCCGGGCCGCCTAGGTGGTAGGCGAGTGCGCTAACCGCTTGGGCATGGCGCCGTTGGTGGGTGGGTGAGTGAGTGAGTCAGTGAGTGGGTGAGCAGGTGGGTGAGTGAGTGGGTCAGTGAGTGGGTGAGCAGGTGGGTGGGTGAGTGAGTGAGTCAGTGAGTGGGTGAGCAGGTGGGTGGGTGAGTGAGTGGGTGAGCAGGTGAGTGAGTGAGCAAGTGAGTCAGTGAGTGGGTGGGTGGGTGAGTGAGTGAGTCAGTGAGTGGGTGAGCAGGTGGGTGGGTGAGTGAGTGAGTCAGTGAGTGGGTGAGCAGGTGAGTGGGTCAGTGAGTGGGTGAGCAGGTGAGTGAGTGAGCAAGTGAGTCAGTGAGTGGGTGGGCAGGTGGGTGGGTGAGCAGGTGAGTGAGTCAGTGAGTGGGTGAGCAGGTGAGTGAGTCAGTCAGTGAGTGGGTGGGCAGGTGGGTGGGTGAGCAGGTGAGTGAGTCAGTGAGTGGGTGGGCAGGTGGGTGGGTGAGCAGGTGAGTCAGTGAGTGGGTGGGTGGGCAGGTGGGTGGGTGAGCAAGTGAGTGAGTCAGTGAGTGGGTGAGCAGGTGGGTGGGTGAGCAAGTGAGTCAGTGAGTGGGTGGGCAGGTGGGTGGGTGAGCAAGTGAGTCAGTGAGTGGGTGAGCAGGTGGGTGGGTGAGCAGGTGAGTGAGTCAGTGAGTGGGTGGGCAGGTGGGTGGGTGAGCAGGTGGGTGAGTCAGTGAGTGGGTGGGCAGGTGGGTGAGCAAGTGAGTGAGTCAGTGAGTGGGTGGGCAGGTGGGTGGGTGGGTGGGTGAGCAAGTGAGTCAGTGAGTGGGTGAGCAGGTGGGTGGGTGAGCAGGTGAGTGAGTCAGTGAGTGGGTGAGCAGGTGAGTGGGTCAGTGAGTGGGTGGGCAGGTGGGTGGGTGAGCAAGTGAGTCAGTGAGTGGGTGAGCAGGTGGGTGGGTGAGCAAGTGAGTGGGTGAGCAGGTGAGTGAGTCAGTGAGTGGGTGGGCAGGTGGGTGGGTGAGCAAGTGAGTGAGTCAGTGAGTGGGTGGGCAGGTGGGTGGGTGAGCAAGTGAGTCAGTGAGTGGGTGAGCAGGTGGGTGGGTGAGCAAGTGAGTGAGTCAGTGAGTAGGTGGGCAGGTGGTTGGGTGAGCAGGTGAGTCAGTGAGTGGGTGAGCGGGTGGGTGAGTCAGTGAGTGGGTGGGCAGGTGGGTGGGTGAGCAAGTGAGTGAGTCAGTGAGTGGGTGGGCAGGTGGGTGGGTGAGCAAGTGAGTCAGTGAGTGGGTGAGCAGGTGGGTGGGTGAGCAGGTGAGTGAGTCAGTGAGTGGGTGAGCAGGTGGGTGGGTGAGCAGGTGAGTGGGTCAGTGAGTGGGTGGGCAGGTGGGTGGGTGAGCAAGTGAGTCAGTGAGTGGGTGAGCAGGTGGGTGGGTGAGCAGGTGAGTGAGTCAGTGAATGGGTGGGCAGGTGGGTGGGTGAGCAAGTGAGTCAGTGAGTGGGTGGGCAGGTGGGTGGGTGAGCAAGTGAGTGGGTGAGCAGGTGGGTGGGTGAGCAGGTGAGTGGGTCAGTGAGTGGGTGGGCAGGTGGGTGGGTGAGCAAGTGAGTCAGTGAGTGGGTGAGCAGGTGGGTGGGTGAGCAAGTGAGTGGGTGAGCAGGTGGGTGGGTGAGCAGGTGAGTGAGTCAGTGAGTGGGTGGGCAGGTGGGTGGGTGAGCAAGTGAGTCAGTGAGTGGGTGAGCAGGTGGGTGGGTGAGCAAGTGAGTCAGTGAGTGGGTGAGCAGGTGGGTGGGTGAGCAGGTGAGTGAGTCAGTGAGTGGGTGGGCAGGTGGGTGGGTGAGCAAGTGAGTCAGTGAGTGGGTGGGCAGGTGGGTGGGTGAGCAAGTGAGTCAGTGAGTGGGTGAGCAGGTGGGTGGGTGAGCAGGTGAGTGGGTCAGTGAGTGGGTGGGCAGGTGGGTGGGTGAGCAAGTGAGTCAGTGAGTGGGTGAGCAGGTGGGTGGGTGAGCAAGTGAGTGGGTGAGCAGGTGGGTGGGTGAGCAGGTGAGTGAGTCAGTGAGTGGGTGGGCAGGTGGGTGGGTGAGCAAGTGAGTCAGTGAGTGGGTGGGCAGGTGGGTGGGTGAGCAAGTGAGTCAGTGAGTGGGTGAGCAGGTGGGTGGGTGAGCAAGTGAGTGGGTGAGCAGGTGGGTGGGTGAGCAGGTGAGTGAGTCAGTGAGTGGGTGGGCAGGTGGGTGGGTGAGCAAGTGAGTCAGTGAGTGGGTGGGCAGGTGGGTGGGTGAGCAAGGGAGTGAGTCAGTGAGTGGGTGAGCAGGTGGGTGAGTCAGTGAGTGGGTGGGCAGGTGGGTGGGTGAGCAAGTGAGTCAGTGAGTGGGTGGGCAGGTGGGTGGGTGAGCAAGTGAGTCAGTGAGTGGGTGAGCAGGTGGGTGGGTGAGCAGGTGAGTGAGTCAGTGAGTGGGTGAGCAGGTGGGTGGGTGAGCAGGTGAGTGGGTCAGTGAGTGGGTGGGCAGGTGGGTGGGTGAGCAAGTGAGTCAGTGAGTGGGTGAGCAGGTGGGTGGGTGAGCAAGTGAGTGGGTGAGCAGGTGAGTGAGTCAGTGAGTGGGTGGGCAAGTGGGTGGGTGAGCAAGTGAGTGAGTCAGTGAGTGGCTGGGCAGGTGGGTGGGTGAGCAAGTGAGTCAGTGAGTGGGTGAGCAGGTGGGTGGGTGAGCAGGTGGGTGGGTGAGCAGGTGAGTGAGTTTGTGAGTGGGTGGGCAGGTGGGTGGGTGAGCAGGTGAGTGAGTCAGTGAGTGGGTGGGCAGGTGGGTGGGTGAGCAAGTGAGTGAGTCAGTGAGTGGGTGGGCAGGTGGGTGGGTGAGCAAGTGAGTGAGTCAGTGAGTGGGTGGGCAGGTGGGTGGGTGAGCAAGTGAGTGAGTCAGTGAGTGGGTGAGCAGGTGAGTGAGTCAGTGAGTGGGTGAGCAGGTGGGTGGGTGAGCAGGTGAGTGAGTCAGTGAGTGGGTGAGCAGGTGGGTGGGTGAGCAGGTGAGTCAGTGAGTGGGTGGGCAGGTGGGTGGGTGAGCAAGTGAGTCAGTGAGTAGGTGAGCAGGTGGGTGGGTGAGCAGGTGAGTGAGTCAGTGAGTGGGTGGGCAGGTGGGTGGGTGAGCAGGTGAGTCAGTGAGTGGGTGCAAGGGTGGGTGAGTGAGTGAGTAGGATTTAAGAGCCCGTCGACAGCTAGGTCTTTTGGGCCCAGCAAGGATTGCAGATGTGACTGATAACAAGTAATTTGAGATAGGTAATGCATGGTCCATGGCCAAATATAACATGGTTATATGGTCCTAAACATATTGATATCACATGCTGATGAGTTGGTGTTAAAGCAAAGTCAGGTGAAAAATTGGCTTAGAATGTATCTAGTCTGTGTCCAAGTATAGAAATATCGATCTTCAGCAGCTCAGCATCAGTTTTTTCTATATTTAATGCCACAGAAATCTCTCATATTGCAAATTAATCACTTGACAATGCGACACTGAACAACGAATAGCTGCCTGCTTGCGTTGTGCATGTAACTACTCCAGAGGTGATTGTCTAATTGCTCTTGTGGTTTGATTTGTAATGCCAAAAGCTGTTGTCCCAAAGGTCATGGGTTCACTTCCTGACATACACTTAGTGGTTTTATTTTCCTGTTTCCATTTTTTATTTCATACAAAGAAGAACATTAACATTATTATTTCCTTGATTTGACTCACATCAGAAATCTTGGATAGGGTACGACAATCATTCCTTTGCTGCTGTCAACTTTGCCTTGTGTGGTCCTCCAGACATTCTGGGGGTTGTGAGAGAGCGATATGACCGCCAAAACATAAAAATATGGTGCTCTTTAAAAAGCGGTTACTATTACTGCTATTGTTCTCTTCTATATTGGAGATCAAGAGGATTAATGACTTCGTCAGAAATCCAGCGTTAGCTAACAAAAACAACTTTGCTTGAAAATTCAGGTCACAGTTTTGAGTAGTTCCTATATAATAACGTAAAGATTTAGATGTTTTTCTTTTTTATACTTTCTTCACCTTTTAAACCAGTTCCCATTTTGAAGTACAATGTACTAAACCTTTTGTTAGCAAGAATTGTAATTAATTGTACTGATATGTTGAAATAAAAATACATAAATTGAAACACAATTTAAATCTGGACCAAAAATTATTAATATGCTATACTCAAAAGAAAGAAAGGAAGAAACCAACTCAAAAACGATGATGACCTTATACTCAAATGCTAATAATCACTGTGCCAGAGAGGCATGCTCTAAGATATTGCTTCATTTTGGTGTGCTGCACTCTTGAATAGTTGATATTAGCCAATGACGTACTGGCACTTCAGAAACGTATAGCTGTAATTTCGAAATTTGAACAAACAGGCCATAAGTCTCCTGTCTGAAACTATTTGTTTGAGACATCTCTATATTCTTTGAAAATATTTTGGTGTAGTTCATTAACACCTCATTATATATATACTAGATGTCGCATAAAACACCGACAGTGCTTAGTATATTGTGCAGGATGATATACATATACCACACACATGCACACACATATATATAGCAATATGCTTAGTCCATTGAAGATTGGTTTGTAGGGTATAAAGGTTGCTACTTGTTTGATTGTCCTTAGGATTATTAAATATCATTACAAACTGATTAGAGGACCCCAGAATGGTATTCCGTAAGCAAGAAGATGGTAAACATAGTTCTCATAGCCTCTATATTGTAGGCTTGTGATAGAATTCTAATTGCATATGTTGTAAGGCTTAACTTTTTACAAAGAGCAAGAATATACTCATTCCAAAATGTCTCGAAACTATATTAATGCCCAAGAAATTAGTAAAAGTTTGATTACATATCACTGAGTTATCTATTGAAAGTTGTTATTGATCATCACCAGAGTTAAAGTCTATGTAGCTAGTCTCCTCAGCATTTACAATCAGCCTATTATACTTGATCCAATGAGTTAATTTATATGACAAGTTATTTAGGGTTGACTGTAACGCAAATATTTCTGAAAACAACATTTGTATCATCGTCAAATAAGACACTATTTGCAGGTGCCAGGTGAAGTGGAAGATCATTTATATATACAGGAGTCCCAAAAAAAATACAGACGACATTTAGTATGTTGTGCAGGATGGCAAACTGATCAGCTTTCAAATAGGAATCTAGTTACAAGTAACACTGTCACATACACACATTTCATGGTAAACAAATTGACTATATGAGTAGATTAACAGCTCATACCTCAGACCTTTCTTGCCTGCTTCTGGTGAGCAGACAGTATTCAACTTCTCACATTGCCATGATTTGTAAGGACAACATACTTTACTTTTTCTCGGCTTAGTGAAATGTATTTGCATTCAAAATATTTTTAATATGCAGGGGCGTAGCGTCAATGGATGTGGGTGATGTGTTGCATACCCTGCCAGTTTTCCTTAGTTAACTATTCCTATTATCTATACATATATTAATCCAATTGGTATGATGCTTGCTGAAGAGTGTTATGAACAACAATCTGCTATGAATTAGTATTGTTAGCATATCATGCCAAGCATTGAAACACAACGGCTGGTGGTTGTGCTTGCCTCACGCCAATTGCATCAAACGATGTGAGCGTGCAGTGGATGCAGCTCACAAAGCTGCATCTCACTTGTTAATGTTAATAAGGCTTAAAGCTAAGTTTTTCACTATTTTGTTTGGCAGTGAAGGTTAATTTCATATTGTTAACTTCTTCTGTACATTTAGATTACAAGCAGCATTTTGAACAGTAATGTGTGTGAACGTGTAAGAGAAAAATATGCCAGGAAACCAAAGGCAGGGTATGCACACTACCCATGTGCTTCTTGGTGGTTCATTATGTGTTGTAGAGAGAATGCTGAATTTCCTGGAAACCTACTGATCTCAATATGGAACCCGAGTCCTTCTAATCAACAAACTGGGAATGCAGAAAAAAAATAGTGGAAGTGATTCTTCTGTAACTTTAATATTTACCAATTGGTGAACTATAAAGCTATAAAAATTGTGAAAAATTATTTTTTCAAAGTTAATTTTTATTTAATAAATCAAAGCATTATAAAATGTTCTATTCTCAACATTCTTTTGAGAGCACTTGTCTGTAACAGAATAATATTTAAAATTATCAAAATTTTGAAATCTTCATTGTGTGGAGCATTTTAGGTATGCTGCCAAAACAATAGCTAGAAAAGATAATAAATTTAAAGGTGTTCAATATATTACAATGAAAATTTGAATGTACATTATTCCTTATGTGTATTTGAAGTTTGAGTTTGAACAAAATTTGCTAATAATTGTAGAATTTATGCATTTCTACTATGCATAGCTGCAACATGAGTTCAAAGTGCATTCCCAAGTCCACACACCACACTACGCTACTGTTAATATGATATTTTTATACAAAATTTCTGTAACACAGTTATATATTTTAAAGGAACTTTATTTGAGCATCTCTTGGAAATGGAAAACAGCTTTGACAAAAGTTTGTTCTACATACAACAATACATATTCTGTAATGTTTCACAAACATACTACCCAACATAGGGTAAACAGTCAACTCAAATTAAACAATGAGTTTTCCACCAACAAAGAAAGTGAAACTTGAAACAACTTGATTCAGGAAGAAAGCTTTTGAAGCTTTGCTACTTCTTGTTTTAGTTGAATTGCCTCATTTTTCATATACTGCAGTGTTTTCTCACTCTGTTCATTTTCCAAATTCATTTTTCTGGCTGCTTCTTCCAACTCCGTTCTGTAAATTGAAGGAAATTACAATGAAAAAATCTGATGCATTACATTCACATGACTTTCTCTACTCTCACTTCTACAAACTATTCTTACAAAAGCATATTCTATCTATTTCACGCTAATAGACATCCTATGAAGATTTTAATCCAGAAGTCTTCATTGTCTGGCAAAAGCCCCATGGTATGTCTTCAATGCCATGCTAAATAGTGATTTACAAGTTTCTACAATAAAAGAAGAAATCACATCCCACAGTCTTCAGTACCAGCAGCACTTAAGTAACCATCCAAATGTCCTTGCCATCAGTCTACTTGTCAATAGTATTACAATTGATTGTCTATAGCACTGTAACATATTGGTGGACATACCATTCCCCTTTAAATATATTTAATGTTCCAGACATTATCTACTTATAACCCATTTACTGAGTGTTCTCATAAGAGCAGATTGTAAATTTGCAGTTAATATAATTAAAAAAAAACAACTATATGTTGGTTGCTAAGGACCTGGGAGATCTCTACATTTATTTAAACATTCTAGTTTTTTAACGAATGCATCTATGCAATCGCCTGACTACGACATTTAATATTATACCTTACTTGGCTGTTTGCTGGAGCAACAACCTGATCTGTATATTTCCTGATCTCCAAGAATGACTTATTAGCAGTTAGGTGTCACAGAGGTCAATCAAACTCTAGTGCCTACTCTCATTACATATTACTGATATATGGTTTTCCTTGTTAGTTGTGCAATATATTTTTGTGATTGCAAGTAGATGTTATTACTTCTCAAAAACAGAAATAAAATACTCGTATCATTTACAAGCTTCCAAGAATTCAGAAGAAGTACATCATCTACCTTGTGATGACGTCTTATCCGTGTATGACAATTTGTATGAATCAGAATCACCATCACCATTATCACCACTGCCAGTACCACCATCACTGCCACCACCACCAACACTGCCACCACCATCACCACTGCCACCGACACTGCTGCCGCCGCCACTGCCACTGCCACCACCACCGTCACTGCTGTGGTGTGTGCATGCAAAGCAAAGACGGCAACCATAGAACCCAGTATTACCATCTCACGTGTTACTTCGGAAGACTTTAAGCTTGAAGTGCGGAGAGTGGTGCTGTCGTCCTGGCACGACGAGTGCTCAGCTCTCCACGGTAATAAGCTTAGAGAAGTGACAGAACTTCCGATAAACTGGATAACTTCCTGTCGCACATCTCGCCATGAGGAGGTTAGTTTGGCTCGATTAAGAATAGGGCACTGCAATTTTTTGCATTGTTACCTATTTAAAAGGGACCCCGCCCCTCTATGTCCGCTGTGTGACAGCCTTTTGTCAATCCGTCATGTGCTGCTAGTGTTCCTCTCTAGTGCACCTTCAAGATTCTCTGCAGCTGCCTGCCAGACTTGCAGAGGTCTTAGCGGACGATAAAACAGCAGTTGCTAGAGCTTTTAAGTTTTTAGCAGATGCAATATCAATTTGATGATTTAAAATTTTAGTTATCTCTTTATGCTTTTTGACATATTTATCACATTGTTTCGTATCTGGCTATTGCCACTGTTTTCTACTTTTCGTGTATATTTTTCTTGTTGCTAGTATTTTTATGTTTGAGTGAAATTTGTCTGGCTATTGCCATGAATCTTTCAAGGGCGCTGATGACCTAGAAGTTAAGTGCCCTTAAACCCACAAACAATAACAACTGTCACTGCCGCCACCACCACTACCGCCACCACCACCACAACCACCCCTGCCACTACCACCATCACTGCCACTGCCACCACCACCACGACCACCCCTGCCACTACCACCATCACTGCCACTGCCACCACCACCACGACCACCACTGCCACTACCACCATCACCACGACCACCACTGCCAGTACCACCACCACTACCGCCACCACCCCCACAACCACCCCTGCCACTACCACCATCACTGCCACTGCCACCACCGCCACTACCACCATCACCACGACCACCACTGCCACCACAACCACCCCTGCCACTACCACCATCACTGCCACTGCCACCACCACCACGACCATCACTGCCACTACCACCACCACTGCCACTACCACCACCACAACCATCACTGCCACTACCACCACCACCACGACCACCACTGCCACTACCACCACCACAAACATCACTGCCACTACCACCACCACAACCATCACTGCCACTGCCACCACCACGACCACCCCTGCCACTACCACCATCACTGCCACTTCCACCACCACCACGACCATCACTGCCACTACCACCATCACCACTACCGCCACCACCACCACAACCACCCCTGCCACTACCACCATCACTGCCACTGCCACCACCACCACGACCACCCCTGCCACTACCACCATCACTGCCACTGCCACCACCACCACGACCACCACTGCCACTACCACCATCACCACGACCACCACTGCCACTACCACCATCACTGCCACTACCACCATCACTGCCACTGCCACCACCACCACGACCACCCCTGCCACTACCACCATCACTGCCACTGCCACCACCACCACGACCACCACTGCCACTACCACCATCACCACGACCACCACTGCCACTACCACCATCACCACGACCACCACTGCCACTACCACCATCACTGCCACTACCACCATCACTGCCACTGCCACCACCACAACCACCCCTGCCACTACCACCATCACTGCCACTGCCACCACCACTGCCACCACCACCACGACCACCACTGCCACTACCACCATCACCACGACCACCACTGCCACTGCCACCACCACCACAACCACCCCTGCCACTACCACCACCACTGCCACTACCACCATCACTGCCACTGCCACAACCACCACGACCACCACTGCCACTACCACCATCACCACGACCACCACTGCCACTGCCACCACCACCACAACCACCCCTGCCACTACCACCATCACTACCACAGCCACCACCACTGCCACTGCCACCACCACCACGACCACCCCTGCCACTACCACCATCACTGCCACTGCCACCACCACCACGACCACCACTGCCACTACCACCATCACCATCACTGTCATCACCAGACATAGGCTACACCAGATCTGTATGTAAGTATAGGCTGAGGAGATAGGCTAGTATAGGCTCACATAGCCTACACCAGATCTGTATATAAGTATAGACTGAGGAGATAGGCTAGTATAGGCTCACACAGGCTACACCAGATCTGTATGTAAGTATAGGCTGAGGAGATAGGCTAGTATAGGCTCACATAGCCTACACCAGATCTGTATATAAGTATAGACTGAGGAGATAGGCTAGTATAGGCTCACACAGGCTACACCAGATCTGTATGTAAGTATAGGCTGAGGAGATAGGCTAGTATAGGCTCACATAGCCTACACCAGATCTGTATATAAGTATAGACTGAGGAGATAGGCTAGTATAGGCTCACACAGGCTACACCAGATCTGTATGTAAGTATAGGCTGAGGAGATAGGCTAGTATAGGCTCACATAGGGTACACCAGATCTGTATATAAGTATAGGCTGAGGAGGTAGGCTAGTATAGGCTCACATAGGCTACACCAGATCTGTATATAAGTACAGACTGAGGAGATAGGCTAGTATAGGCTCACATAGGCTACACCAGATCTGTATATAAGTATAGGCTGAGGAGGTAGGCTAGTATAGGCTCACATAGGGTACACCAGATCTGTATATAAGTATAGACTGAGGAGATAGGCTAGTATAGGCTCACATAGGCTACACCAGATCTGTATGTAAGTATAGGCTGGGGAGATAGGCTAGTATAGGGTCACATAGGCTACACCAGATCTGTATATAAGTATAGGCTGGGGAGATAGGCTAGTATAGGCTCACATAGCCTACACCAGATCTGTATATAAGTATAGGCTGGGGAGATAGGCTAATATAGGCTCACATAGCCTACACCAGATCTGTATATAAGTATAGGCTGGGGAGATAGGCTAATATAGGCTCACATAGCCTACACCAGATCTGTATATAAGTATAGGCTGAGGAGGTAGGCTAGTATAGGCTCACACAGGCTACACCAGATCTGTATATAAGTATAGGCTGAGGAGATAGGCTAGTATAGGCTCACATAGCCTACACCAGATCTGTATGTAAGTATAGACTGAGGACATAGGCTAGTATAGGCTCACATAGCCTACACCAGATCTGTATATAAATATAGGCTGGGGAGATAGGCTAATATAGGCTCACATAGCCTACACCAGATCTGTATATAAGTATAGGCTGGGGAGATAGGCTAATATAGGCTCACATAGCCTACACCAGATCTGTGTGTAAATATAGGCTGGGGAGATAGGCTAGTATAGGCTCACATAGGCTACACCAGATCTGTATATAAGTATAGGCTGGGGAGATAGGCTAGTATAGGCTCATATAGCCTACACCAGATCTGTATATAAGTATAGGCTGGGGAGATAGGCTAGTATAGGGTCACATAGGCTACACCAGATCTGTATATAAGTATAGGCTGGGGAGATAGGCTAGTATAGGCTCATATAGCCTACACCAGATCTGTATATAAGTATAGGCTGGGGAGATAGGCTAGTATAGGCTCATATAGCCTACACCAGATCTGTATATAAGTATAGGCTGGGGAGATAGGCTAATATAGGCTCACATAGCCTACACCAGATCTGTATATAAGTATAGGCTGGGGAGATAGGCTAGTATAGGCTCATATAGCCTACACCAGATCTGTATATAAGTATAGGCTGGGGAGATAGGCTAGTATAGGCTCACATAGGCTACACCAGATCTGTATATAAGTATAGACTGAGGAGATAGGCTAGTATAGGCTCACATAGGCTACACCAGATCTGTATATAAATATAGACTGGGGAGATAGGCTAGTATAGGCTCACATAGGCTACACCAGATCTGTATATAAGTATAGGCTGTTGAGATAGGCTAGTATAGGCTCACATAGGCTACACCAGATCTGTATATAAGTATAGGCTGGGGAGATAGGCTAGTATAGGCTCACATAGGCTATACCATATCTGTATATAAGTATAGGCTGGGGAGATAGGCTAGTATAGGCTCACATAGGCTACACCAGATCTGTATATAAGTATAGGCTGGGGAGATAGGCTAGTATAGGCTCACATAGGCTACACCAGATCTGTATATAAGTATAGACTGAGGAGATAGGCTAGTATAGGCTCACATAGGCTACACCAGATCTGTATATAAATATAGACTGGGGAGATAGGCTAGTATAGGCTCACATAGCCTACACCAGATCTGTATATAAGTATAGGCTGGGGAGATAGGCTAGTATAGGCTCACATAGGCTACACCAGATCTGTATATAAGTATAGGCTGGGGAGATAGGCTAGTATAGGCTCACATAGGCTACACCAGATCTGTATGTAAGTATAGGCTGGGGAGATAGGCTAGTATAGGCTCACATAGGCTACACCAGATCTGTGTGTAAGTATTGACTGAGGAGATAGGCTAGTATAGGCTCACATAGGCTACACCAGATCTGTATATAAGTATAGGCTGGGGAGATAGGCTAGTATAGGCTCACATAGGCTACACCAGATCTGTGTGTAAGTATTGTCTGAGGAGATAGGCTAGTATAGGCTCACATAGGCTACACCAGATCTGTATATAAATATAGACTGGGGAGATAGACTAGTATAGGCTCACATAGGCTACACCAGATCTGTATATATGTATAGACTGAGGAGATAGGTTAGTATAGGCTCACATAGGCTACACCAGATCTGTATATAAATATAGACTGGGGAGATAGGCTAGTATAGGCTCACATAGGCTACACCAGATCTGTATATAAGTATAGACCGAGGAGATAGGCTAGTATAGGCTCACATAGGCTACACCAGATCTGTATATAAGTATAGGCTGGGAAGATAGACTAGTATAGGCTCACATAGGCTACACCAGATCTGTGTGTAAGTATTGACTGAGGAGATAGGCTAGTATAGGCTCACATAGGCTACACCAGATCTGTATGTAAGTAAGACTGAGGACATAGGCTAGTATAGGCTCACATAGGCTACACCAGATCAGTATATAAGTATAGGCTGGGGAGATAGGCTAGTATAGGCTCACATAGGCTATACCATATCTGTATATAAGTATAGGCTGGGGAGATAGGCTAGTATAGGCTCACATAGGCTACACATAGGCTACACCAGATCTGTATGTAAGTATAGATTGAGGAGATAGGCTAGTATAGGCTACACATAGGCTACACCAGATCTGTATGTAAGTATAGACTGAGGAGGTAGGCTTGTATAGGATACACCAGATCTGTATATAATTACTCAGGGGTCTCCATCTAGGGGATATGTGAATAGCGACCACAAGGTACCCAAGCTGAGCAGAACATTACTTCCACTTACTGGTGTTTTGCTCCTCACTCTAGCTTTTCTATCTGACCTTACCTTGGTCATCTCTTGTTCTCTTCCAACCCCGATGCTATTAGATAGGGCTAGGGAGTCTTTATTTTTCCAACCTCTCCATTTCTCTAATTTCTCTATAAAATCTTTACCCCTAACATGCTGACCTTTCATGGCATGTAATACGTCCTCTTATTGGTAATCAGAGGATATGGTCGGTGAATTTATTTTGATAACTCTCCCGGTCAGGTCGGTGAGACCCGTAAACCAATGATAGGTGTGGTCCTCCAGACATTCTGGGGGTTCTGAGAGAGCGATGTAACCGCCAAAACATAAAAATATGGTGCTCTCTAAAAAGCGGTTACTATTACTGCTAAGTCTCTTCAATATTTATAAAATATGACTCGAGGGGTAAAATGTTCCAGAGTTAAAATAGCCCCACATTCGGATCTCCGGGCGGGGACTACTTCTCGAGAACCAAAACATTCAATAAATAGAAGATCTAACATCAGAATTCTACAATGGAACACAAGTGGTCTCACCCAAACAAAAAGAATAGAAGTGAATAAAATTGTATTTGACAATAACATAGATATATTTGTCATACAAGAAGCAAATCTAACAAATGATCAACTTAAATACTTCAATTTTACTGGATTTTTACTACATCTCCTACCCAAAAATAGGCAGATAAGAAGGGGAATATTAGTTGGAGTCAAAAATGATATTAAATCCTCCCTTCAAATTGTTAAAGAAATGGATAACAAAGATAAAGCTGAATTAATAAAGCTAAATTTTTGGGATAACAAAACACATCTTCATTTATACAGTATTTACAATCCCCCCCAGGAATAAACCAGATTTCTCACATGCAACAATGCCAGAATCGGTTCAGAAGTCTCTCACAGATGCCCAAAACAGGCCAGCTTTTGCTGCTGGTTTAACAACTTCGGAACCCATCGAGCACTAATTTTTCTAAATCCAAGATGTTCACTGACAATTGTATGAGCACTCCCAATGCTGATGTAATTTCTTCAACAGTGCAGTGGCTCTTGAACAGCATGAATATTGTCATCTGTGAGACTTGAGCATCGAGTGCGACCTTCTTTTTCCGGAATTCCTCGGCTGCCCTAGAATTCTCTGGCCCAAGTAAACACTTGATTCTGGGATAGTGTAGTTCCGCAAACTGTGACTTCAAATGAGTTAAAATCTCTGAGGGTTTAACCCTTTTCTTGGTTAGAAACTTTGTAATAATGCACAAGACGAAGGAACTGTTGTATACTCATGGCTGTACTGACACCAAACCTTATCAGAGCCCTCCTCTCTAACAGACTGACCTTCAACCCTCTACTCCTCCATCCCATTAGGGTCTGCTTCCGAGAGTATAAACATGGTAAGGGCGTTTACGTAGCATATCCCTCCCGCTCACCTACAACAAATGAAATGCAACTATTTCTGCAAAGCTTGTTTTGATTAGCATAAAGAGATAGAAGAAGCTTTCATAATTTGTAGAAGAGTGAGTTGAGAAAGACATGTGAAAGAAGTGATTAGAAGGTTGCTATATTTGAGCAGCTGATGTTACCTTATGGAACCCAGGGTATGAATGAGTCTAGTTTCCTCTCCGTATTCCAGTACTTCATACTTCTCCTTGTACAGCTGAGTATCCTGTGCAAGCATTTTCAACTTTTCTCTGTTCTCTTCTGTCCTTTCCTTGAAACTATGAATGTCACTAAGGATCTGTTCTTTATCCTGAAACAAAACCACTTCTGGCAATATTTCTTTCATTTCTTATTTTACCTGATACAGCTCTGTTTTTATTTTCTCTCCCACCAGCTAGACAATGCCACCTATAAACAACTTCAATGAAAAACTGGAGCTGTTACCAGTGAAGCAGCATGAACCTTAAATAAAATAATTATTTAGAGATTAAAAGCTTCACTTACCTTAGTATTTGCTGCAAGTTCTATGCAGACATGTTTCTTGATGTCTCCATCATATTTTCAGTGCTCTTGTTTATAACAGTTACCCTTTTTTTTTTTATTTCCCATTGCGTATACTTAAAATTAAATGAATCATTCTTTTCTAATAATGTTACCAGTACCTGCAGCAGATGATTTAAAGAGATGCCTGCTTCTGCTAGGTAAACTAAAAACTGTACAGTGCACGAATACTGCAATATGACATTTTCTGTTTATAACTAAATGGATAAAAAAGCTTTTTACTACGTGGCCCATTTTCTACATTTTCATTAGAAGACAAGGTGAAACTGAAATGCATGGGGAGACCTGCTCCTGATCTCAGTTATAAACAAGAGCACTGAAGATATGATGAAACATCCTTACATTGCATTTTATACACTAGTTTACTACTTTATAAAATCATTGATATTCGTATATAACTACTGTAAAGAGCATTTGATATTCTTAATATGTGGGATTATGATACAATGAAATTAGGGCTACCAGACGTCTGGAAATTCCCTGATATTTTAACCATTTGTCCAGTGTTTGAAAAGTCTCTAATCTCCAACACTTTCAGAAACAAGCAGTGATCGTTAGAAATTGAACTGGCAAAATAGAAATTAATTATTGGTTACTAGCTGCAACTGCAACTCGCTATAACAGCATAGCTGTAGTCAAAGAGCATACTCATGCACTAGTAACATTGGACAAATATTGGAACGCAACATTTGCACTCTGAGACAAAAGACTGGTATTCTGTGGAAGCACAGCAAAGTGATGCTTTACTCTCACTCTTTCATTTTCATTTCAGTTATGGGGGAATAAGGAAGTGGGAAGTTAACGGTTAAGTCACAGTGCTTCTGTTACAAGCTGAAATGCTGGAACGAATGTGCCAATTCAGTTATATGCTTTTATTAAAGTATAAATGTTACAAGACAGGAAGAAGGGAATGTGTTCCTGCACACAACACTAATGTAGAAAGAGTATTTTCAGTGAGAGCACAGCGACAAGTTTAAAGAAACAGATTATCTGTTAATTCAATCAAAGGTATTGTCTTAATGAAGTATAATTTTAAAAATTTCAGTTGTGTGGAATTTCTTGATTATATTTCAAATAAGCTAGATGTTTTGCACAAGATTACTTCTCTAGAGAAGTAGGACTGACTGAAGATCACATTTAACACTGTATGTTTCAGGATTTTAAGAAAATTTATGCCTGTAACTATATATGAGTACCATTTAAATCATAACCTTACATTAGTTTTGCATTGATTGATAATGTCCTACATTTTTACTTTCTCTACTACATATAGTATGTAGAGGAAGTACTGAATTCCACCCAAAAATTTGGTGTCAAGATTTCACTAGGAATATACTGTTCTGAGGCACCCTAAATCTCAAATAAGTGTGTGATTGTGTGCGTGCGTGCGTGCGTGCGTGTGTGTGTGTGTGTGAGTGAGTGAGTGAACAGAATAACTCAAAAATGAAAATTCGGTTAAAAACCAAAGTTGGTATTTAAGTTTAATATCTTTCAAGGATGTGACATGAAGATTTTGAAGAAAATTACTCCACCCTAAACTATTCTTTACATGGAAAATTTTGATTTTCTTAAAAATGGCTCAAATGATGTGTAATATTTGAGATACTTTTATGGCAAATGAAATGTATATTTTGAATTTTCTGGCTATAGCCTATGTAGTCCTGTTTACTCTGGATGACTTTTGCATAACTGATAAACCATAAGAGATAGATAAAATCTTACTATACATAAAATATAAATACTTCTAAAACACACTATTTATGCCAAAATATTTTTTTTTGTAGAATGAACCATTTCGGAGATATGCCTTGTTATTTTTGTGAATTTTGGAGAACTGGTACTGGCAGTTATCTTCGAGACTCTCACCAACGGATTGGGATAGGGTGGACCTCTCTACCTTTGCACAGGGTCATGCCTGTCGATCTCCGATCCCAGCCACCTACAACAAGAGCTGCAGCACCTGAAGCACACATTCCGCCAAAACGGCTACTCCGTAGAGGATATTGAAGCCTCTATCTCCAAGGCCAAGAGAGGAAAACCACAAACTCAGCAAACACCAGACCAGCCGGCCTAACTGCCTGCATCCTATACACTGGCAATCTTTCCGGCAGAATCAGTAGAATTCTCACTAAACACAACATCAGAACCATCCACAAGCCGCCTTTGAAGATCCAACGCCTAGTGAGGCCGGTAAAGGACAAACTGCACCTTAATGCACCAGGAGTATACCGTATCCCCTGTGAATGCGGGACGCCATACATAGGGTAAACTGGCAGGACCATTTCCACCAGAGTCAAGGAGCACGAACGGTCTATACGATTAATGCAGCCTGAAAAGTCAGGGCTGGCGGAGCACTGCTTTGAAAAAGACCACAGAGCTAACTTCAAAAAAACTACCATTGTGGCAAAATGTAGCGGTTTATGGGAACGGAGGGTTAAGGAGGCTCTGGCCATCTCCTCCAAGAAGAGTACACTGAATCGGGACGCTGGATTGCAGTTTAGTCCATCTTGGAAACCAGCCTTAAAATTGGAAATCGACCGACTCAGAAAACACAGATTCCAACGGAGCAGTGAACCACCTCCACACTAGACTGGGTGTTTTCTACTCGGTACGTACTGGCTGACAGTACTGGTTCCTTCACTCTTGCTAGTCATTCATCCTGAAGATGGGAGAGATGTACACTCCCAAAACGTCAATGTCTTTTCATCACTACACCTGGCTCGAAGCCCGAGAGCATCTTGAATACATTTTTCCATGCTGATGAACAAGAGAACAGTGAATTGCAAGAAACAACTGCATACTGCAAGCTGCCATTGTCATTGCTGATGCAGAATTGCTAGAATTGTGACCATGAATGTCAATGTAACTAATGAACCTGAAAATTGTTTATTGTTCAGCATACTTGCGATGTGATACCTCTGCTTACTCACAGCTCACAATCATACCATATACAGTCTGCATTGAAAGTGTTCCGTGTCTTTTTGTATTTTGAAAGAGTAGTAATATTAAATACTTTCAGTAAAAAGAAAACTTACTCCCCTGGCTCGGAAGGAATTCTTCTTTGATGAGCTGGGGAAGTTATTTAATGAGAGGGGGAAATCCCCCCATTAATTCAAACTCTGATTGCACTCTTGTCAGTGTCGTAGCATTAACTGGACCCATATAATTTTTGTACAGCATCACACAAAGTTTTTATAATAATATAAAACCTATGCTTTCTATTTCTTATAGGAGAACTGTCATTTTTTGTTATTTGTAAAATAAATATTATTTGCTAAAATGTGTACGTGCTACCTGGCAGTTGCTCACATACCTTAGATTGAGTACCCCTATTCTAATCATTTGAACAGATTCATTGCATTTTTTGAAGAATATGGACATTTAGATGAAGTCAATAAATACATAATGTAAAATTTAATAACTCAACTATACAATTTGGGGTACGGCAAACAGTGCTGGTATAATTATGTACTTACATAAAGCATAGGTAGGCCATCCAATTGCTGGAACAAGTTGTTTATCTCACGTTCATATTCCTCACTGTAAATAAAATACATTAAGTAATTATACAGGCAATAAGTTATCTCCGATACCCAGTTGTAAAGAAATATATTGTATTTACTTGAAAATAAAACCCATAAAGCTATATATATATATATTCTTTTCTAAAATTTGTCTGCAAAGCTTTATGGGCAAAGCTATATTAAGACATGTTATTTTGGGACAGGCTGTAATTCCTAGAAAAACAGCCCTTCAGAATTTCGTTGTTGCTGTACATCAGATGGTTTTACCTTTCACTGATTTGTGGAGACAGAAGCGAGGAACTAGACATTGACCTCCACTCAGTTTCTTCAACCCCTCTACCTGCTTTCTTTTTAGTAGTAAAACAAGATCTTTGGTTACAACAGCAGCAACTTTATTAAAAATGAGTTTCTCTTGTACCTGTCTCTGTTAGCAGTAACATGAATTCATGAAAAAGTTTAGCTATAGGTTTTAAGCTAGATGTTTTGAAATTCGCTAAAAAAAATTGTGTACAAGCAGCGGATTGAGAGTATTTGGTACAACTCCATCTATTTCATGTTAATAGAGATAAACATTTGCAGAAATTATCTTATTGCTAATTTCCTTGTAGGTACAAGGGGAATATGGGAATACAGTAGGCTTTGAGCGATAGGCAAGTGGTTTAAGAGCTGGTCACTATGTGAAGGCTTTGAAATTCCATTCTCTTTGCATGGCCAAGAAATAACAAAATGAATTATGACCTCATATTTGAGAAAAGTATAAGTATTGAAAAATTCAAACATGTAACATCTCCAAAATGGTTCAGTCTGCAAAACACAGAGAAAGAGAGAGAGAGAGAGAGAGAGAGAGAAATACATCTAATATAAATTGTGTATTTTCATGAGGGCTATATTTTTTGTACAGTAAGATTTTGTCTACCTCCTGTTGTTATATAAGTCACCCAGATTAAAGAGGGCTTCTGAGAACATTTCCAGAAAATTCATTTGTTTGTCACTGAAATATCTTAAATATATGGTGGTATAATTAAAATCTTAGTCATTTTTGAGAAAATCAAAATGTTTGCAAAATGTTTCATGTAAAGGGTAGTCGGGGGGGGGGGGGTTCTTGAAAATCTTTATGTTGCACCCTTTAAAGAACTGAACTTAAATACCATATTCAAGATGCTCGAAGCCCAAGAGCATCTTGAATATGTTTGTCGCCAGGAAAGCTTCAAATCATATCTTAAATAGGTACCATGTTTGGTTTTGGTTTTTGAGTTATGCTGTTCACAGACACACATGGATACACAGACTGACAAGCACAAACCTTTTTTCAAAAATGCTTTTTTTAGATTCGGGAGTTTACAAAACATGTATCTCTGGTGACATTTTGATATCAAAATTTTCACCTACTTAATATATGGAGTAGAGAAAATAAAAATGTTAACTATACGTTTATAAGAAATTAGAATTTTTGAATAAACGTTCCTAATTTATTTTCAAAGCTTTTTCTACTTATCTACAATATTGGGCTTACACATTTTTAATTTGTTTGTTCTTCTCTTCCCATACAGTTTGTTCAAGCTTAGTTAACTCCACCAACTCTGCTTCAACCTGTTTATTTTCATGTTCCAGTTCTTCATTCATCAAATCATTCTGAATGTTCAGCACCTGTAGTTTTTCTAGAACAAACCAAACAGATGATGATAATGCACTGACCTGTTTCAAGTGACAGAAGCCAAACATAGTTTGCTCCTGCATCAATTTGCTTATGGAACACTATGACTGAATGTTGAAATATCTAGTTTTAATTTAGTTGTTTCCATATTTTAACTACCAATAAGTATGCTATTACCGAGTAGAATGTCTCAGGCGGTAACATCTGTGGCCCACATTCGGAAGGTCTTGGGTTCGATCCCCATGGCTCCACACTCTGACATGGGTTTTTCCATGGTTTTCCCATGTCACTTAGGCAAATGCTGGGGTGCATTATTTCATACCATGGTTTCCTTTCCATCAGTTCCTTTCATTACATTTCTTTCTCATCTTTCAGGTGTACTTTTAGGTATGTAGTGTTGGCAGTGCCGGGCAGATGGTGCAGATGATTGTGCATGGTAACTGCTGTTCTCAATGCTAGATGACATTTGGCTGGCCTTGTCCTCCATTGGGAGGGAGGGGAACGCTCGGTGTGACACTGAAACTGTGGTATGATGGCTGCTTGGTGGTCTCCTTTTATACTCGTAATGACATCACATGACCTCTCGAGAAACTTAGCACACACACACACACTGCCATGACTCATCCAGAAGACTCAGGAACATTTTCGACCCCTTTGTGTTTCTACCACCCATTGTTACTTGTCATGTATATACAGCAGGCACGCAAAGCACCTTGTCCCTTTGTTTGCTTGCCAATCCTATGTGTGGTATGAAATAGCTTGGCCCTGTCTGTCCATTGTTGTACGCCAACTCCCAACAACAATATTATAATTTATTTATGCCAACAAACTAACTGTTGGTGTTTTTAAACACACAAGCCATGTGTGGGCAAAGTTTGAGAGGTAGAACTGGAACTTAAAAATTCAATGCCACAACTGGGATTTGAACCACAGACCCTCCGCTTACCGGACGGCAGCTCTACCACTGAGCTATTGTGACAAATTGCCAGAATGGCATTAAATTCTCAAACCAGTTCGTATTTCTCCTGGTAAACCACAAAGGCAGTCTCACATCAGAGACAAATTACCCCAATGGTGACTTACTATTGTAAGTACTTTATATCCCAGGATTAAATAACCTTCAGATGGTAATTATTATTTATTTATTATTTATTATTTATTTGTTGGCATAAATAAATAATAATTACCATCTGAAGGTTATTTAATCCTGGGATATAAAGTACTTACAATAGTAAGTCACCATTGGGGTAATTTGTCTCTGATGTGACACTGCCTTTGTGGTTTACCAGGAGAAATACGAACTGGTTTGAGAATTTAATGCCATTCTGGCAGTTTTTCACAATAGCTCAGTGGTAGAGCAGCCGCCCGGTAAGCGGAAGGTCTGTGGTTCAAATCCCAGTTGTGGCATTGAATTTTTAAGTTCCAGTTCTACCTCTCAAACAATATTATAGCTAATAAATGGTATGAAAATGTTTTAGATAATGTCATTCTTTGTTGTGCTGCCCATGTTTATAGTTGAAGAACTTATGATATGACTAGGTTGTTATCTCTTCATTTACCTTCAAGTTCCCATTTTGTTCTCCTGAGTTTTCCTATTTCTTCCACACGCTTCTCACAATATTGGTGCAGATTTAAGACTTCCTCCTTCAGAGCTGCTTCAAGCTGATTCTGTAAAATAATACCATATATATTTTACAGAACAAAACGTTCTCTGAAATTCTCTGCATTCCAGGATAGAACAAATATATTTCATCCAACTTAGTGGTGTAGTGGTAGCATGTGTACTCAAAAGGTCCCAAGATTGAATCTCAGTTAAGTTGGTTAACCAGATAAGATTTTATCTGGAGTTTTCCTTTATCCTGAAAGATGAATATTGGGTAACTAAGCTAACAGACGTCAGGCCCATTTGAATATCATTTCATTCACAGTCCAATATGATCTAAACAGTTAAAGGACATTAAAACATAGAAAAATAATTCCTTCATATGTAATTCCAACACAAAATATTTACTGTCACAACTATCTTTATTAGTTTCTCTACTATGCATATGAGTGTGTGTGCATGTGAGTGCATGTGTGCGTGTGTGAGTGTGTGTGTGTGTGGGGATGTGTGTGTGTGTGTGTGTGTGTGTGTGTGTGTGTGTGTGTGTGTGCGCGTGTGCGCACGTGCATCAAAAATGGCTCTAACAATTTTAATTAAAATACCATATGTTTAAAACATTTTTATAACAAATGAAATTTCTATCTTGAATTTTCTGGGAATTCCCCAGAAGTACCCTTTGTTCCAACTTACGTGTGACTTATGACTTCTGCATAGCTGGTAAACTCTAAGGGATAGACAAAATGTTACTTTGCAAAAAATGTCGATCTTGTTAAAAGTCACAATTATGTCAAGTACATTTTTTGTAGTGTGTAACTATTTCTGAGATATTCCTTGTTATTTGCTTGAATTTTCCAATGTTTATTCTTTTATCAAATAGAAATGCATCATTTCTTTTTTATCTTTTTGTTAATGCAAAGAGAATGTACTATCAAAGCCTCTGTAAGAGAAGTGAATGGCGAGCCATGTGAATACAACATACCACAATTGTTTCTTATGGCAAAATGCAATACTTTCAGTGAAGATTTAATTTTTGAACTATACATACCTGTTGTACAACATGCTCTTCTAAAGTACTGGCAGTAGTGCCAATATAATCACCATCAAACTCTGTATTGCTTGCGTCACCACCACCACCTTCCATTCTGCCTCTGTAACAAATGACACCATGTTATAATCAGAAGTCCATCCTCACAAGCATAATGAAGGATTGCTTCATGTAAAATGAAAGTACCTGGGTGACCGAGCTTTGCTCGGCGTTTTTTTTGTTTTGTTTTTTTTGTTTTTTGAAATCTTGTGTTTTGTGGGAGAAGATACTTATTTAGATAAACTGAAAGTCAAAACGTTAACTAAATAACAATTTTAGTCACAATTGTGAACAGTCATTTCCGAGATACAAATATTTCATAAACACTATCATTTCAGCTGTAAAACATCTACTACTGAACGTAGGCCTCCCCCATAGATATCCACCCAGTTTGAGGTTTTCGTTGAGCATTTCTTCCATTATGGAGTTCAATTCCTTGCCGCTGCTATTGACTCCAGGGCGTTAACACATTCGCCAAGGTCCTTTATCCTTCCGTTGAGTTCTTCCATGGCTTCCTTTACCCTGGCCAGTTGCTCGTTAGTATTCTCCAATAGATCTATCTTCATATTAGACATTCCCGTCTTCATATTTTCTGTTTTGGAGTTTACATTTTCATTTTGCCTTCCATATTTGTTTCCATTTTGTCCATTTTTGTTTCCTCTGTCACATTCCGGAATTCATTTCATTTCCCATTATGTCCATCTTGGCTAACATTTGTTTCATCAACTGTTCCATATCGTGCTTTTTGGCGCACTCCTGACATCAATTGTGATTACTTTACTTTTTTTTTTAACTATTTCTTTATTTTTTATTAAAACACCGGAGCAACACTAAGCAAAAGCACTGTTGAACAATAACAAATACTACAGGAAGAAAAGCTGGTTGATAAAGCCATGTGAATGTACTACGTATTTCTGTTTCAATCATATAGAAAATTGTATGAATTGTTCGTAATTGTTTGCCGAAGCGGGAGTAGTGAAAGAAATGTGATTGTGTTTAGTAAAACAAAAATGAGTAGAAAAACGAGTGAATGTTATACGTTGCACTTATATTTCAAGTGTATGGAAAAATGTATGGATTGTTTCTAGAAGATGGAGTAGTATGTTAGGTAAAAGAAAACGAAGCAGAGAAAAACATGTGAACGTAATACGTTGGGTGGTAAAATGGATTGCATAAAAACCTTCGCCATGAAAACAATTAGATATGTCACTTTTCTTGGCGATCGGTCAACCTGTTTTGGAATTTACCCATTCTTCAACATACGATATGTATAGGCGTTGGTATGTATGAAGTTGATAAAAGATAGGGAATAACATGTGAATTGTTACGTAAAACAAAAGTGAGTAGAGAAATAGTATGAATTTAATACATTGTATTTCTTTTTCAAACATATCAAATTGTATGAATTATATGTTGAAGGGCGAATAGGGAAAGAAGACTGATGGTGCCTCGTAGAGGAAGAATTAGTAGAGAAAGTCGTGTGAATGTAATACGTTGCATTTATATTTCAATCATAGTTGCAGTACATGTACCATACTTTAAGGATCAGTTTTAGGAACATTTTATTTCTGGCATACATTAATGATATTTCACGTCCAGAATATACACGGAGAGCAAAAATTCTCCAAACAGGCTGAGTAGTGTTTTGCTTTTCTGCAACCTCTGCACTAGTTGCCATCTGCTGCTATCAAAGAAAAGCACGGATGAAACCATACAACATACAACCATACAACATTTTTCTTTTAAAGGCTTTACTTACCAACTTTATTAAAGGAAATGCTGAAACCGGTCACCGCTGTTATTGCTTCTGAACGATATCTGAGGTACCACAAATAGAAGCATGCTTGAGTTACCCAGAATATTGACAGGTAACGATTTTGTTCCACCAATGGGCATTATGCATTTAGCGAGTGTATATTTTTATTTAGGAAAAATATTTTAAAAATTTGCTAGGTTGCTTGTTCCAAAAAGAGTTTATCTTTAGGTGAGTTTACTTCACTTTAATACTACTCTATGTGAGCAAATATGTAATATTCTAATATCTCCATTTTTAAGCTTAATTACTAAGTAGGGCTCCCGACATTTATTTGCAAGGGCGCCCCCAAAACCTTAGCTACGCCACTGAGCACAGATATGTATAGATGCTGGTAGAGGACGCTTCTAATATTTTCTCTGAGGACCAATGAACAATATAATTTCTGTGTTATATTCTCCCAAAGTTACAATGTGTCCTATATTGGTTAAAAAGTCATGACCCATTACAGTGGTTCACATTTATATGAATTGTACTATACCTACTTCATGTTAATTGAGATAAACATTATATTTATTTATTTACAATCCAAAATTGGCTGCCAATTTACACAGGTCTTGAAGTTTACCATTTATATCTGAGAACCTATAAACTAACAGGCAGACTTAATCTGCATAGTCTAGACTTTCTAATCTTGCATTTAATCACCACTGTATACAAAATAGCTTAAACTTACAGTATTTTTATTTAATTTTGAGAAGCATTTTGAGAAAATCAAAAATAATGAAAACTATTTCATGTAAAAGGTGGCTTGTGAGGGAGGAATTTTCATCAAAATCTTTGTCTTGCAACTTTGAAAAATACTGAACTTAAGTGTCAGATTTGATACTTATCCAACTTTTTGTTCTTGAGTTAAACTATTCATATAGACACAGTGGCATAAATAACAGCTCCGCAGACACCGTAACACTGGGGCCCCCTGATATTTAGGGGCCCCCAGACAGCCTTTAATAGCTTTCATACAAGGAACATGTTAAGTTCAATTCAACCATGGAAAATCGCTTTGAAGAGCGCTGGAACAGAAGCAGTTCACTGATGACATACTGACAACAGAAGTGTGCTGTAAGCATTTCCTTTCCTTTCTTGCTTAAAAGTGTTACCTCCAAGTGTGTATGCTCTCAAAAGCATTCACAATCATTAAAGCAAGGTATTTTATTTAATGCAGCTGTTATAAAAGCTGAACAAACTACATAGTGTGTACGGCTAGTACCTATGCAAAAATGTGGTGGTTAGCCAATAAATTGGATTGTTTTAGAATTTGCTAATCAGGTACAGACATAAATCAATATATGTATGCTGCTCTAAGCAGTTTTCGAGTGTTATTGCTTCTGAACAATATCTGAGGTACCACAAACAGAAGTTTGCTTGGGTTAATACCTGAGTTACCCAGAATACTGACAGGTAATGATTTTGTTCCACCTACATGCATTATGAGTTTAGCGAATGTATACTGTTTATTTAGGAAAAGTAACCATTAGTGTTGGTAATCAGGGAGTGTTATTTTAACACTTATTCTATGTGAGTAAATATGCAATATTTTAGGCTCTCCATTTTTAAGTTTTATTAGTAAGCAGGGCCCCCAACATTTACTTGCAGGGGACCCCCAAAACCTTAGCTACACTAGTGCACAGATGCACACACTAATGCAAACCTTCTCCTAAAATAGCTATCCACATTTGAAGGACTTCAAAATGTGTACTTTCAGTAAAACCTTTATACCAAATTTGGGGGGGGGGGTTAGGTGTTAGAGTAAAAAAGGCAGAAAAAAGATAGAGATAAAGGCAGAGATGAACAACAATAGAGCAAAAACAAAGACCAGAAATAAACTAATACACTTTTATTTTCTCTACTATTTGTCTATAGTAAATAGAAGTACTGTATGCACTAAAAATCCGACCTTTAAATTTTACCGCAAATACATGTTTTGAGGCCCCTGAATCTATAAAAGTCTTTTTGAAAAAGGTCTCAAAAATATGTAGAACGTCTGACAAATGCCCTATTTGGTATTTAGGTTCAGCATTTTCCAAAGTTGTGACTCAAAGAATTTCAAGAAAAGGCTGCCACTACAAACTACCGTTACATTGAAAGATTTTTCGAAATTTTTTATTTTTTTAAAAAAATGCTCTAACGATTTTGATTAAAATACCACATGTTTAAGATGCTTACTGACAAAAAGATGTACATCTCGAACCTTTTAAAACAGCCCGTGAAGTTCTCTTCATTTGGACGAAATTTTGTATAATTTGTGTATAAGTCGAAAAGTCCTGGAAAAATGCATACCTAGTAAATCTTACAAGAAATTTTTAAAACACACAATTTATTTTCAACAACTTTTTTCGTGTCATCACACATTTTCAAGCTGTCCGTTGTTATTGGTTTGCATTTTTAAATACCAAATTGGTCATTTTTGTTCACTGCTGTTGCTATTCGGTTGTTTCTTACGATTTCATGGAAAGAGTGTGGCATTTCTAGAACTGCATATAACGACCTTGTTTTAAAAATTCCGACTATCAGTTCGATTTCCTCTATTCCACTTGTACTTTCAACGAAATAGATACGAAAAAACTATTTTTGCAAATGTTCATATCGATTAATATTAAATCGATATAGAAATACGCTTTCGTAAGCATAGTTCGTAGAAGTTATATCAAAATAAACTATAGTAGTTAGAAAAAGTTATGTGAACGTAACATATATTTTTTTAAAAAATGTGGATATATGATACTGCAGGAAATAATATAGAAAGGTGCAGACAAAAAGAAAGTAGGTTAAAAAGAGTCAGAAAGGAAGATTGGAGGAAAACCAAAAAGGAAGAGAAGAAAGAACGGAAAATGAGGAATGAAGTACAGTAATAAAGAAGGAAGGAAGAAGCAGCAACTGCAGACGTCAGTGGGAGAGTTAGGCGTCACCATCTATTATCATTTCCTCTAGCCCCCTCCTTGTATTGCTTCCCCTCGCCATATTCCGGTCATATCAATCATATCTTCACCAGTTGTGGACTGTGCAGGACTTACTCGCAGCTAGGTGAATGATTATCGAAACAATCATTCTCTTCTCCTTCGTATTCCAGTACATCATGAGCAGATTCCGTCGCTAATAAGGTAGGCCTCCGTCTTTAAATACTCTCTGCTTCTTCCTTGCTTGTTATAGAAAATACTAGCGGAGTTTAATGTAAAATGTAGTTTTAAAACCACAAAACATCTAATCATTTTATTCCTTGCTTTCAGTTAAAATGTCAGTTTCATTGCTGTTATCTGCTATTTAAGTTGGGTAAACAACCGCACGTTTCATTTAAATCGGACAAAATCATAGCAATAGTGGGTAGATCGTCGACTAAATACACAATTGTTATACTTTAAAGAAAGAAAGAAGAATAACAATACCAGGCAAGAAGAATGCAAATGAAAGTAGAATCAAATAGGTACTGAATAAGCGAATTTCAAAATTAGAATAATTTTAATACAGAAGTCTTACCTGTTAGTACTAATTGTTTCCAAAAGCCACCGACAGTTTCCAGTGCCTTTCTCGAAGGAAAATAATAGTAATTCTACATCTCACATTATTGGCTGTTCAGAACGACTAATCGATTAACGTCGAGATTCTCGTCGCTAGTTAATATGATTATTTTGATCGCTCCTCTCTGAGATCGCTATCACTTGATGTTAGTAAACTGAAAATCTGCAATTCGAAAGCTCGAATTTTATTGAAACATTGATTATGTTATTATTATGGTATTAAACACTGAGCCTAAATGTTTTTTACCTTATCTACCACTTTCTTATGGTAGGTAGAGGAAGTTTTGCACTCCATCTAATAATTTGATATCGAGATTTATCGAAAATACATGTTTTGAGGTCCCCATAACAGAGAACATTGTTTGCTTTCTACTCCACTTGTGCTAGCTAGAGGAAGTATTATGTAACTAAAAAAGCGAAAAGTCGTAAATACCACACTTGGTATTTAAGTTCATTACACGAAGATTTTCAAGAAAATCCCCCCAACCCTAAATTGCCGTTTACATGACTAACTTGTTCATTACCTTCGTTTTCTTAGTAATGACTTAACGATTTTGATTCCAACTGAATACGTTTTAAGGTATTTGCACTACCAACAAAAATGCAATCTTGATTTTCTTTCAATAGCCTCTTCATTCCGAAAGAGTTCTGCATAACTGGTAAATATAAGAGAAAGACAATACATCAAAATGTACCGCTCGACAAGGCAATGCACCTGTGAAGTTGAGCGAAAATCTCGGAAAATGGAAAATTATGTTTACTTTTTTTTGTGTTTACGTTCCATGCTTTTATTTGACGGTTTTTGATTTGCTAATTTCGGCAATACATGTTTAAAGCTCTGCATGACAATTTAAATACTTCTGAGCATAATACCGTATTCTATTATCCAGTTTTTTATTACCTGCTTAAAATTCTCATGTCATACATTTTGACAAAAATCCATTTAAATGTTTTGTAAAAATTCAGATGCTTCCTTTTGAAAATGATTAAATAAATATTTTCATAGCCTTGATATTCGTAAATCAGAAAGATGTCTATATAAATAGAAAAGGTTTGCCTATTTACTTTATCTACAGCAAGTAGAGGAAGTGTCATTCTACCCGAAAATTCGGTTGGTACCTACCGACATTTCAATGGAAATACGTGTTTTGAGAAATGTGTGTGTGTGTGTGTGTGTGTGTGTGTGTGTGTGTGTGTGTGTGTGTGTGTGTGTGTGTGTGTGTGTGTGTGTGTCTGTCAGAGAGAGAGAGAACAGCATAATTCAAAAATAAAATGTCGTACAAATACCAAACGTACTCGTAGCATTAGGTTCGGTATCTTTCAGGATGTGATAACGAGCAATTTCTTGTAAAATGTGTATACAATAAAACAATTTCTGCAAATGTGTGTCTCAACATGAAGTAGCTAGAAGAATAAGCTTTTATGATAGCTATAGAGTGGGTAGAGAAAGTCATGTGATGTGAAAACTGTGGGTTTTATTTTGCACAAGTGCATTGAGACAGTCTTTTGTCGCATGTTTTAAACGTGAGTCATCTGACTTGGTTTCCGATTCTGCCCTGTCTTCCTTCACAAGAGGTCGTTACTTTGACTTTTAAATTTATTTCTCTGTGCTTCTGACAAACATTTGAATGTTGTTTCCGCATGCTGTATCAAAGCTCAATTTCAAATCAATTCTCTGCAGAAAAATATCGTAAATATTTGTTCCATTGAGAATGATGTTTTACTTTCTCGTACAACTACCAAGTGAGGTGGGTAGGCGCGTGTGGCTGCCATTCGGGGAATCGTGGGTTCGACTCCCGCGGCCGGTCTTTCTGACCTCATGGGTTTTATCGTGGGTTTCCCCGCGTTACTAGGCGAATGCTGGGAAGGTTCCTTTCATCCCTCGAATTTCCTGTTCCTTTTACTTCACTTTTCGTCCACTTGGTTGTTTCAGGGTTCCTAGTGTCGACAGGTGTCTGGGCGCTGCATGGCAGGGAAAATGATGCTCTCTGTAGAATTCTGTTCCCCGGTCTCTGGTTCCCGAGCCTCCCAGTAGGATGCGCAGGTCTTCTGGAGAGGGAGAGACTGCCATTTTACTAGACGCCGTCGAGGCTCTTCAATCTGATAGTGTTAGGGACCCCGCCCTCTATTCTGTCATGGCTCCTTGGGCGGTTGCTCTGTCTGCTCTTAACTCACCCCTCCCTCCCTCTAACACTTCTAGTCAGAGGAAAAATTTTATTCCACCGAAAAAGTCTGTATTGGCCGAATTATTTAAACGGAAATACATGTTTGGAGGCGATTAATCTCAAAAAGCAGTTTTAGCAACAGGGTCTTCGGGCACGTGAGAGCATCTGTGTGAAACAGAAGAGCATAACTCAAAACTTAAAGTTGGATAATTATTACATTGATACTTAAGCTCAACATATTCCAAGAATATGAGACGAAGCTTTACAATAAAGTTCCCCACGCCAAAGAGCCCTTTAAATCAAAAACGTTTCGTTATTTTTTATTTTCCTAAAAATAGCTCTAATAATTTTTGTTAAAATAGATTGCAAATTGTTAATGTTGTAAGAGATAGACAAAATCTTACTACGAAAAAGTGTAGATCCGTTAAACCACACAGTTTATATAATTGTTTCTTTCTTTTTCTTTCTTTCTCTCTTTCTTTCTTTCTGGTGTAACCGCGGGATATTCTTCCTTATTCGTTTGATTTTTCAAATAACTGCAGCTTTTCAAATGTAAGTCGCTATTCGTTTATTCTCATGTTCATGCAAAGAGCAAGGCATTTCAAAGCCTTCACATAGCGACAAGCTCTTTAAAAAGATTACTGTCGCTCTAGGCTACATTATTCTTGTTACCCTAAAACAAAATGTGTAAAGGAAGTTTATCTCAATTAACAAGAACTTCTATAAGAACAGATAGTAGAAGACTGACTAGAAAGCCATGTGAATCAACACTTCAGAATTTGCTATTCTTATTTGCATTTTGTTTCCTCCACACACAACCAGGAGAGTATTATATCAAAAACAACATACGTACATACACAGATAAGAATGTAGAATTGTGGCCTCAGCTGGGAATGCTCTGTTGTACATCAAGACTCAAAAGGGACAAAAAAGAGGTGTTTTCTTCACAATAAAAGTATGAACAAAACATGTCAATAAAATTTTAATGGCGTTATAAATGGTGTCGATGCTCAAGTGGTAGCTGTACGCACGGAGTGATTTCACCAGAAATGAATCATGCGAATGAATCAGCGAGGAAATACGTTCCACGCTTTTTATAGAAAAAATTACTTTGTCTGCTAGTCTTGTTCGTATTAGCTCATATCTTTTGTGTCAAGTTCTTCCCGAAACCGTTTAACATTTTTAATCGTCCGATGATTTGGAATGTCTATTTTTATTGACTCTTATTTCACATTCTCTTCCACTTACCTATAATAAGTAGTGGAAGTATTGCATTGTGTGTAACGCCGATGCCCCACGGTCCAACTTTTTGGTCCATAGCATTGTATATAACAAAAGTGCATCGTGTGACATCTTGCATACAATTTCTATCCTATCGTTTGTATCCAACGCGATTGAGTTGCATCTAATTTCTCATCCAGCAACATGAAAATAACCAATCAGTCAGTAACCTAACAATATGGCGGACTGCGCATGCAACGTGTGGTCAGCTGTTGTGTATGTGCGGTTTTACGTTTGTGTGTTGCGTTTCTGGTTTTTACCGAACTTGCAGAAATGAAGGACTGGATTCAGGAGGTCATTGTATCCCTCGTCTAAGCGTTTGAACGCTTCGAGTTTTTGCTTTTATGAAATGAGTTGAAATCTCCTGTCTATCCATGCTAAAATTAAAACTATTAAAATTGTTCCATGCCTCTTTCGCGCTGTAATAGATTGTCTCATATTTGTGTCCTGGTGCGTAATATTGTCTTCGACACAATGTAAAAGGTTGAGAAACAAATCTTTGTCAATTTGTAAAAAGTTGCGATAGTTTTCCGGGTCATCTAACCTCAATTCGTTTTGTAGTAGACACAATATCTTCGACCCGCGCCCTCTTCTCTTCTTTGTAACCATGACCATGTCCACCAACGTTTTTTACTTCTAACACATATTTTCTTCCTACTCAGACTCGTGGAAATATATTCCAAATCTATACTTAATATAGCAAGCGCTAAATTAATATTTACGTCCATGTTTGTTTTTCACGCTTGCTACGTGGACTGTCATTCGTTTTGAACAAAATGCTGACAGACACAATTTCTTTTGTGTGCAATTCCATTGGATACAAAAAGTTTGGCCAAAAAGTTGGACCGTGGGACACACATGTTTAAGAACGAAACATGTAATTTATATCGTGACAAATGAGAAGTTCAGCTACCTTTTATGTCACTTTATTTCCATTAAAACTTGAACACAATTCACAACTCGTGACCTTGCAACTCAGCCGTTCTGTTGTATCGTAACCTTGGCACAAGCACAGCTAGCTCTAACAATTCTACTAGCTCCTGAGTTCCTTATCCGGACCCACTCGCTTATATAGCCGAGAATTAGGTAACGGCGATTTTTTTTAATCCATGTTTGCAAAGCTTCTGGTAACAAACCGCATACTCGAAACTCCTAGAACTGTGGGAAACCGCCTTTGTTCTTACCCGCTATTGTCGCGTGTTGGCTACGACCTAGTAGCGTGAGCTAGCTGACCTTGAGTCCCCCTTTGATGTGCGGTCGCCGCCACAATTATCTTCAAGTTCGGCGTAATACAAACAGATGCGAGTGGTGATTCAAGACAGCCTATTTAGTCCAACAGACTATAGCATATGAAACAGAGACTATCAATAACATGTTGGAAATATCGACTTGTTTAAAACCGCGCTGCAACATGACGTGGGACTTCAAAATATTCTGCTCTCCTAATGCGCTCAATCATTTTTCCCATGGCTGCACACAGGGAGTAGTGATAGTCAAATGTTTAAAAGCTGGCCTTGAAAACCAACACTCAAAAATTTTGAAAAATGTTTCATGCAAAGGGTAGTAGGGTGTGGAGGACTTTCTTGAAAATCTTCAAGTGACATCTTTGGAAGAACTTAAATCTCAAGCTCAATATTTATTCATTTCTTCATTTTTGTTCACGCACACGCCACGTACACACTCTTTTTCCAATTTTTTTTTTATTCAGGGGGCCTCAAAACATGGATAACGGTAACTGAAATTTTGAAACTCTGCACTTATAATGCCAGCTGTTTTAAAATGCATACCGTAGTGTAATGTAACACAATCATGTTACAGCTTAAATTTCATTTTGCCCCAATAATTTAGAAATTATTAATTTTTTTTGTCACGTCACTAAAATCACTTGACAATTCTTTTTATATTTTAACCCTAGCTTCAAATACATCTACATTTTAAAATTGCCCTAGGTTTTTCGGTGTATTCATTTTAGGGTCCAAAGATTTTTAAATTTAGAGATACGTCGTTTTTACTAAAATTTGTAATTTTAGAGTTTGAAAATTTAAAAAAAAAAAAAAAAATCTGATGTGTTGCACTCACGAAGGTGTGCGACACGACGATTTTGAAGAAAATAGCTCCACCCTAAACTACCCTTTACATGGAAAATTTTTCAAACATTTTGATTTTCTTGAAAATGGCTCTATTTTGTTAAAATGTTTAAGATATTTGTATGACAACTACTGTATTCTAATATTCCCCAAGATAATTTGTACAATTACCTCAACTAACACGAAGGTATAGGAATAAGGGTTTGTAAGAATGGTTAGTACAAGAGTAGAGAAAGTCATGTGAATGGAACACATCAGCTTTTTCTCTCTCGCTTTCTCCCCCCCCCCTCTCTCTCTCTCTCTCTCTCATATACTGGCTAATGCGTGCACCTTTTTCTAACAGGTGGTGGTTGGTGTCAGTAGATATGAAAATGTGTACCATATTTGTGCTGAAATCAGATGTGGAATTTTTGGGTGAAAAGCAATACTTTCTCTACAATGAATAATTGTCAAACACAAATCTAGTTTTAAACGCTAATGAAGCAGAAAGTTGAGCGATCTCTAGTGGTGTAATCAAACCAATAAACAACTATAATAGGGATGTTAGTTAGGTATTTAATGTTCACGGTGAAAAATACCGAATGCCAAGGACGTGTGATTTGTTTACATCGATATAACGGTGAATACCGACCGGCATGTCAGCAAGTAAGTAACAAAAGAATTCTCTCGACTTATCCGATTGCAGTCGCAGGAAGCGGAAGTCGCCCGCCTAACTATTTTTCTTCATATTCCCCGCTGTGGAAAGGATGTGTACATTCACTTGCAAAAGTTGCTGCAGTTACACCAACTTCATTGTGTGTGTATGTGTGTGTGTGTGTGTGTGTGTGTGTGTGTGTGTGTGTGTGTGTGTGTGTGCGTGTGTGTCACGCAGGAATAAAGGCATAGGTAAAGAACGGAATAACAAAATAATAACCTTTAACAGTGATGTTTAAAGCACATATTATCGTAATCAACAAAAAGTATTTAACGCCTACATGTATAGTGTGGGGGTAGCGTGTCTGCCTCACACTCAAGAGGTCCCGAGTTCGAATACCGATTAGGGTGAGTGATTCGGTTGTTTTTTCTGGGTTCTCCATTATCTAAGAAGACAAATGTCGGGTAACTTTAAGCTCTATGGACCCCGGGCTCATTTGAGCATCAGTTCACCCATTCATTCATCGTCCGATAATTCTTACCAGGTTAAAGCAGGTATATATTTGTGTGTATGTGTTTAACTTTTAATTACCATGTTATAATTACAATAGTTTGTGAAAGAATTAGTGGAGAAATTTATATGAGTGCAACATATCCGATTTTTTAAGTGGGATCTATGTTGTAATAGAAGATCTATAACAACATTTATGCTCGACCATACCAAATTTACTAATTATAAGTTTGACAGCGATTCTTTAATGGAGCTCTTTAAGTTCAAACTTTCATTAAAGGACAGGTGTTCCACCAATCAGAAAATTCCCATGCAGCAACGGCAAAGCGCAATATCGATTATATCGATTAATTCTCGAAACGCAACTAGCGCGAGTTTAGAAAACGCTAAAATGTCGGCGGACACTACTGACAGTGAGATGCAACTTACTCCACCCGCCTAAATTAGACGCAACTTACACAAAACACACAAATTAACCTCAACACAGCATCAACTTCCAAGAATATTGCACTAAGTAGGTACAGTCCCACAAAATAATTTCACTAATTGCACAATAAATAACTTAAACATGAAATAAAGTTTCGTCTGAAAACCAATATATTCAATTTGCATTCAATGTTACGTAGCATTCCAAGGTTATTTTCATCATGCAGCTGTGACGTGCTGGAAACAAATCGATCGTTTAGCGCCTGCGCAGAACTCCAAATAGCAGCTGATAGAATAGTAGGTCATTGTCCCTGGTGTCGATTTTACAATATTTCAACTATAAAATTAGGTATATGGTCGAGCGTAAATTGTATGAAACTTAATTACTACCATTATAGTCTCGTTTATCCATCAGTGAAAGACAACAAAGACGACATAGAAGCAAACATTTGAGCACATTATGTGTTACATTCCCATGAACTCAGCACACTAATCTTAAGAAGCTTTCTCTCTATCTACTTCACGCTAAACGACATAAACGTTTACAGTAATAGTTACATGAACATTCGCTTGTAGATACGAGAGGAATGCACTAGAGTCCACGTGCTTGCGAAATGTTTAAAATGCCAGACACAATGTGCTGACCTTGAAATTCCATTCTTTGCATGGCCAAGAGAAATATTCAAATGGCGACCTATCACTCCAAAAAATGTACAAACTATTTGGCAATTCAAACCTATATCTTGGGAATAACGACAGCCGTAAAAATAAATGCATTTGGCACGGTGCGTGTTTTAATTTTAGAAAATTCCTTCAAACGACGAAGATTTCAAACACGCATTTTATTTACAATGCAGGTATCTCACATACGTCGTATTTTAATAATGATCGTTAAGAAAATCTGATGTGTTGCACTCACATGACTTTCTCTACTCTTGTACTAACCTTTCTTACAAACTCTTATTCCTATATCTTCTTCGCCTTTATTAAGATAAACATTTGCAGAAATTATCTTATTGCTTATTTCCTTGTAGGTACAAGGGGAATATGGGGATACTGTAAGCTTTGAGCGATAATCAAATCCTTTAAAGCTTTATTATCTGTAGAATTGTAAAAAACAAATATTTAGACATGAACAATATAAAAAAAAGTGTATTTACAATTATTAACTGATTTACATGCAATATACGTTACAGAGCAATTCCAAGTCAATATTTCAGCTGCTTTATACCATGCAGTCTTCGTAATCACATATTTTCTCAGTGTTTTCAAGTTGTTTACTTTTATTCTTAGTTAGAATTTCATACAGAAATATGGGCATCGTGAAAATATTTAAGAGTAAGTATTTACAGATTACATATTTACATACCTATTAGCTTTGAGGTTCCGTTCTCTTTGCACGGTTAACATATAAAAAATGAACAATGATATTGCATTTGACGAAGGTTTTGTCTTCCGAAATTGACACAAATAACAAGGAATATCTCCGAAATGGTTCACTCTACAAAAAAATTATTTGGACATAAATTGTGTGTTTTAGTGAAGTCTACATTTTTTGTAGAGTAAGAGCTCGTCTATGTGTTAAAGTTTACGAGTTATTCAAAATTCATCCAGAGTAAACAGGACTACATAGGCTATAGCCAGAAAATTCAAAATATACGTTTCATTTGTCATACAAATATCTTAAACATATGGCATGTTAATCAAAATCGTTAGAGCCATTTTGAAGAAAATCAACATTTCGAAAAATTTTCCATGTAAAGAGTAGTTTAGGGTGGGGGAATTTTCTTCAAAATCTTCGTGTGGCATCTTTAAAATACATTAAACTTAAATACCAGCTTTGGTTTTTAACCGAATTTTCATTTTTGAGTTATGTTGTCCAGACTGACACACACGGACCTTTTTCTAAAAATTTTTTTTTTTTAAAAAAATTCATATTTCCGGTGAAATCCCCACATCGAATTTTTGGGTGGAATACAATATTTTGCTAATACGTAGTAGAGAAAATAAAAAGGGCATTTAAATAAAAAAAAAAAAAAAAAAGCCGCCGAAAAAGACAGAAAAGGACAAATATAATGCACCATGATCCATAATGAACATATATTATGTTGGGCCTCGTCTTTATACACTACAAAAGAAAATGATTTTTGCTCAACTTCCTAGGCCTGGTAATTATGTATAAACGTTACCATAGCAGAAAGCCAGCCCTGCACTGTATACATACAACAGCTGTGTCGCACGTGCAAGAGTGACCTGTTTGTCTCCAATGTGGCTTTTTGCTCACTTGATGTCTAGTGGGCGGTGCGCGGACCCACACCTTCCTTAGGCTTGGTCTTCCTCAACAAGTGCAGCCTTTCTTTCCTGCACGCCTTATACCAGACTGCAAATCCCAGATTGAAAACACTGTGCATTTCAAATGGGAATAAGAGTCGGCCTTCTACTCAAACATATAACAAGCTTTTGGTTTACTTTGAAAGCATTTGTGTTATAGATAGTTAAAAAAGACTATAAATGATTTGCATTTAAGATTGCTGGCGTCTCTCAATGTAATTCTCTCTCCGTTCTCTTTCTTTGATGACTTCTGCTGCCGGATACTACTGTGGTGAACTGCGCGATCTTTCATTGGGGTACGCATAGGTGAATGTGAGAAGGCTGATAAATTTAATAAGACTACGCCACTGAGACGTAACGGTTGAAATCGTCCAATCATGCTCATAACAATTTCAACCAATTACAGCGAAAGTTTTATCAAAGTTCATTATCACCTGTGGCTTTTAATTATCAGTTCCTCTGTTCTTCTTATGTTTTGGCTGACTCTCGCTTCGGTGAAGCATTTAACGCTGAAATAGATGAAATAATTCAAAGAGGGAAACCTCAGAACACAGAATACAACAGGAAATGTGTTTAGAATCGCTTTGACAAATTTTGTGTTGAAGGAAATTATAAATAACAGCAAATACTTCAACTTCTGACATTACCAAAATCTTAAAAAAATATTGGAGCATCAATATGAGAATCTTGTAGGCCGTGTCAATGGACGCAGAAGTGTGCCTTTCAAGAGGTTAATAATTACAACACAAAATTTAAATAATATTTCATACCTACGCTATATCATCCTTTAATTCATGAAATATTCATAATAAATACAACTCGTAATAGTTAAATTCTCTATTTAAATTGACAATCACTCGTGGCATTTACTTAAGACTATTTCATAAATTAGAGGCATTAAGTTATCAGCTGGTCATTCTTTTGTTTAGTTAGTGTCGCCAACTGTATCCCATAAATTGATAAAGAACAATGTATCACATATAATCGATTAACAATCAAATAACACTCCATTTCAGTTTGACGACTGTGTTTCTGACAATCGTTCTTTTAATAATTAATACATTTTTTCAGAGGAAAGATTATTTGTTACTGTTTAAAATAAAGTGAGATTTATTTGAGATCTTAAACCGGTTTACTGTTGTAGCAAGCGAAGGTCAAGTAATTCTTGGGTTTCGTTTTCTTCAGTTGGCAGTGTCGAATTACGCTAATCGAAATGAATATAGTTTAGGTTATCTTTTATAGAATTTAACATATTCTGGTCAAATATTTGCGATTTAGTATTTAAATTCCTATTTTATTTATGAAATAGTCCAGGTCAGCGATGTCCAACGTGTGTAAAAGAGGGGATGTTGAGTTTACTTCCTTCCACTGTACGCGGACCTTGCCACTCTTTAACTCTCAGACGTGCATTGTGTTGCAGTGGCAGTTTGGTTATACGTACGTTGCGCTTGATTTGCGAAATCACATTCAAATCTTATGTGATAGGCATCTGTTCATTAGTGGCCTTATTGGTACTGCTTACGCTTAAGGAGTCTATCAATATTTAGTGACAAAGTCAAGCCTTAGAAGATACACCAAGTGATCGTCGTGTAACATGTTGCGGTACAGACTTTTAATATAGTTCAATTTGGAGAAACTTTGTTCGCAAATATATGTAGAGCTATACTAACTCTTATACACACTATTCTTATAAATGCTTATTTCCCTATCTATTGCATTACAATATTTAATCGACATAAGCATTTTCAGAAAGTATTTTATTGCTAGTTTTCTTGTAGGTGCAAAGGGGATATGGCGATAGTGAAATTCTTTAAGAACTGGTTGCTATGCGATGCGTTTGAAATTCCGTTCTCTATGCAAGACCAGGAGGTAAAAAAATAACATATTCCTAGAAAGGCATAAATATTCGAAAATTCACACAAATAATAGAGTATCTCGGAAATGGTTCACTCAAAAAACATTGACATAAACTGCCATGGAATCGCCGTTTGTGTCCGTCACTGGATACTGACTGTCTGTGTTTGTATACATCACAAACAAGAGCTGATTCACCCTCCGACTGAAAAATAGGGTGGGAAAGTAGTGGCTAATTACGTAATCGCCTCCAAAAAGACAAGGTTGGGCATCGCTGGCCCAGATAAATATTCGACAGTTTGACTCTCGCTCAACTAGAGAATTTATTGGTGAGGTCAGACATCTTATATTGCGATTAATACATGAGTTATTTGAAGTGAGTTGCCGATTGTTTAAGAATGTAGAATTGAACTGTGTGAATTTTATCACTAGAAATTGTAACTATTGAATATTACATCTGATATCTTCTGAAGCATCAATAAATTTATGGTTTAAAATAAATGTTACCGTAATAACAATGAGTGTAAGCTGCCGTGAGTCGGTAAGCGGTGAATCCCCTGCGGCGACCGCCAATATGTATAACCCGTGTGCGGTCTACCGATAAGTTATTGCAGGAAAACAATTATCTAATACATATAGAAGTTTAGGAACACACGCTCTTTTATTAACTTAAGTCCTTAATTTGATTTTACCGAACTCATAATTGCCTTGGCTACACTGAATCAACTAATTACTTTTTCCTCAACACGAAATTTGGCTTATGCTTCTTAGTTTATGCATTTACATATATGGAAATTATTTATTATGATTATTTGTCTTGCTATCATTTTAAGAAATTATTAATCTATAAGTCAATAATTCTGGTATAAAGCTCTTGAAGTTGAATTTAAAAGCCGTTATTTATCCATAGGCGAATGTTTCCGAAATGTTGGAACGTTCGTTGTACAAAAGTAAAACACAGAATGATCAAATACATAATGGACAGTCCCCATAAATCAGCTGTTAAATTTAATGTTTGGCCAAGAGACTAAAAAAACAGAATAACGACTTCCTATTTGAGAAAAACCTAAGTATTTTAAATTCAAACACTACAAGGATTATTTCACAAAAAGCCTTTACATAAATTGTACGCTTTAACGTTGGTGTAGTAGGGTTTTATCTATCTCACGATTTACCAATAAAAGTCGTTCAAAACAAACAGGTCTTCAAAGGCTGTTCCCAGAAAATTCAAGGTACGTATTTTATTTGTCACGAAAATATCTTAAACCTAAAATATTTTAATAAAAATATTTAGAGCCAGAATTCAAAGAATCGAAATGTCCGAAAGTTGTTTCATGTAAAGGTTGGTTTGGTGTGGACAAATTTTCTTGAAAATCTTTGTGTAGCATTTTTGGAAGAAGTTGAACTTTAATACCAAATTTGGTATTTAACGGACTTTTCGTTTTTAAGTAATGTCACACACACACACACACACACACACACACACACACACACACACACACACACACACACACACACACACACACCACACATATACATACATTTTTACTAAAAATGGTTTCTTTTTTGGATTCAGGGGACCTCAAAACATGCATATCAAACTTTGGCTGGAATATAATACTCCCCCTTATACACCTACGTAATAGAGAAAGTAAAAATGCGCTGTTTTAAGAGAGATAAAATAAACAACACTGCATGGAGAAAGTCATGCGAATAAATAAGGAAGTAAGGTACGTCCTATGTACAATTCTTGAGCAAATATTTTAGGATCGAAACTGTTCGCTTGAGGATTATAAGACAAGATATCAATGTGTTACTCCAGGACAACCAGGCAGGAAGTAGTGGTAGTGACGTCACGAGGAAACATCGCAGCGTCAGGAAGTAGTCATGCTGAAGACCATTTCAGAACATGATGATGATTATCACCAGCTGGGTATTCATCATACAATCTCCCTCTAGTTAGCGTCATTGCATTCCAAATGAGCGGCATTAGTGGGTTGGGATATCAGCTTTAAAATTGCCCTATACTTGTCAATAGTGGTACTCATCTATTGGTACTACTGTTATAAATATAGAACCTGTCTCTGGGTGGGTGCGAATGATATAAACACTCAACTGAGTGAGAAAGTTCAAGAGAAAATTGAAAATATACATTTCATTTGCTATAAAAATATCTTGAACATATGGCATTTTATTCAAAAATGGTTGGCGCCATTTTTGAGAAAATTAAACATTTTTAAAACATTTTCCATGTAAAGGGTAGTCCAGGGTTGAAGTAAGTAAAAAGGGGAAGGATTCGCCGTAAAAATGTTCTAGATCATTGCAAAATATTCATAAAGTAACAGGGGAGGTGTATGAGATTAATTATCCTAAGTAATGCCACGAGTGACTGTCAATTTATCTAGAAAATTGGACTATTACGAGTTGCATTTAAGACTATTTCACGAATTAAGGGATGATATAGCCTATGAAATGTTATTTAAATGTTACATTGTAATTAGCAACCTGTTAAAAGATACATGCAGATACATTTGTTAAGTTGGCAATGTCAGTAGTTGGAGTATCTTCTGTTAATTTATAATTTCGTTCAATCCAAAATATGATATGATACTGGCAATTGGCAGCGAATATTTTATTTTATTTAGAAGCGAGAGTTCAGCCATATTTGACATTTGAATAGCGGTTCTGTAGCGTCAAATTACGTCAGCTGTTGGGCAGTGCAGGTAACCTGATCACAACATAAGAAAAGCAGAGGTGATAAAATTCAGAGGATGCGATACTGAAATTTGATAATTGTTTTCGCCAATGAAGGCTGTCATTGGTTGAAATTTGAAATTGTTATGTACATGATTGGTTGATTTCAATCAAATCAGGTATGAGTGGAGTAGTCATTGGAGTTTTAAAAGCTACATACACATGCAACGTTGGGTAGGAATATGAAGCACAGAGTAAATGATGTGAATTCAATTGTTAAAATGCAAGTTGGGCGGGGTGATATATGACATTGAACGTGAATGAATCTTTGGACCGGCAAGACAAAGAGCGAGTCATGGCATTCAGGTCACATGGAGATGATCACGTGCATCCTATGGAACGCTCTGCCAGTATTTTCAGGTTCAGGTAAGAGGCAATATCGATGCATCACACGTTTTATTGACAGACGCACTTCGCTCAACAGATTTCCCTGGAAATTAATAACAAACTGGTTACTTGGTCAACCAGTCACTAAGGCTAATTTCATAATATAGCTGCTTATGAGAACTATTCCACTGATGCGTGACTTGGTTGAAATCAACCAATCATGTGCATAGCAATTTCAAATTTCAACCAATGACAGATAAGCACAGTTTAACGTATTCCAGTGACTCACGACAACTGAGCCTTCTCATTGTTGTTACGGAAACACTTATTTTAAACCGTAAAGTTATTGATACTCCAGAAGTTACTACATATAATACTTCAATAGTTATAGTTTCGAGTGCTAAGATCCAGAAATAGTTTAATTTAACATCTTCAAATAGTCGGCAACTCACTTCAAACAACTCATTTATTATCTTCCATAAAATTTATCAGACATCTTAACTGGTGTTATCTATACTCACACCCATCCACGCGTACCCTGAAAGATCCCATAATTCACCACTGCAGCAGTCAGCAGCACATTAGACAAACACGAGATATTGGAGAGGACATCAAAAGGTCACACACTGAGAAACTTCGTTATCAGTACACTGGTATTTTTATTAAATGTTTAGAACATTGCGAATTAAATAACCTTTTTCTAATTTAAGTCTGAAAAAATTATTTTTCTAGTGAAACCTCGGTAAAAACTGTTTGTTTATTTCATTTACTTATTAGAGGTAGACAGTATGGAAGGTAAAACGGATAAATAATAATAATAATAATAATAATAATAATAATAATAATAATAATAATAATAATAATAATAATAATAATAATAATAATAATAATAATAATAATAATAATAATGGTAATAATTGTCATATTTATGACAAGTATCAAAACTATTAGCAACAAAGGATGGAAAAATAAATAAGGTTGATAAATTCAAGTATATTGGTAAATAATTCAAACTAATGGAATGGAGAAGAAAGCAAATAAAGCAAGATTGAGAAAAAAGGAATTTGCATGTCTGTTAACTAAGGATATTTACAATAAGAAAAACATGTCAAATAAAACCAAAATCAGGCAGTATAACACAGCAATCAAACCAGAATGTCTATATGCTACAGAGTGTATGTTTTCCTTTAAAACAGGGGAAATAGAAGCATTAAAACAGAAGCAAAGAACAATTTTAAGGAAAATCTTGGGTCCAATTCAACCTGATAAAGAAGGGTTTAGACTCAGGAAAAATGGATACCTATATAAAAGTAAAGAATGTGAGATTTCAGATACAATCAGGAAAAGAAGAATAAGATGATTCGGTCATTTAATGAGGATGCATAATAATAGACTTACAAAACAAATTTCCAAGCATATATGCGTATAAAATTAACCAATGGATGCAAGTGATAAGGAAAGACAAATAAAATAGAATTAACAACAGAAATAATACAGGATATAGCAAAGTTAAACAAGTTAATACAAAATTTCGAAGGTTCCCAGTTAAAAAATATAAGAAAACTACAATTTGCACAGAAGAAAGAAGAAAAATCACAGTGATAGAATGAAGAAATATTGGAAGCACAGAAAGGAAAGAGAAAAGAAGAAGTGAATATAAATGCAGTGGGTTGTTTAATGTGGTCTGTACATGGCCTGAACTGATTATAAAAAATCGTCATCATGTATTGGCAGGATTAGGCCTGTTTCAACTCGAGAACTCATCTATCCATCCATCTTCGAGGAACACTATGGAGAAGGCAGTTCAGCAGCACATTTGGGAATCGGTGGTCTTCCATTGTTTTATATGTCTCAGCATTCCCTCTTGCGTTTATCAGTGTCTTCTGTTAAACTGAACATTTGGAGTTCATTTTCATGTCTCCATTTCTGCGGTGGTCCATTAATGTGTGGTTTAGCATTGGTATAGCCCTTACTTTATAGAGTTTCGTCTAATATTTGTTTAAAGTTGTACGTTTTAATGTCTTCGTTATTGCCCCAGGCATCTGTCGGAATGTGTTTACTTTTTCCCTGTCCTTCTCGGGTCTGTAACAAATATGACTGAAATGTAAGAGAGGCCAAAAGTAATAATTACAGAACCAAACGATTTTTACGAACTGTAAACAAGCGAACATCACTGCCAATGAGCATTTGTCCAATGTCAAAGCTACCGATATAACATGGCATGTTAAAGTGGCTGATAAATGCAACAAAAATAAATGAATACTGATCCAGGCTGGTTATAAGAATGTAAGATTATTCTGAATTAATAACTTAAGAGACTGTTACTCCAGCTTTTTAAAACTAGTGTTCCTTGAGACCTTGTATATAACGGTAATAATGTCTTAACTCGCCCTACGCTTGTTTATCGCCTCCTGTCTTCGGTGTAAACGTCCAGGAACATATTTTGTGAGGCCCAGATTTGGAATTCATGGAGAATAATGAGCAACTTGTCTGGGTGTTCTGTTCCAAAAAGAATACAGGTCCTGGAGTTTTAAACCGAGAAATTAAATGCGGTTAGTCATAAAGTCACACAGCTTTCTCCACCAAGAATAATTCATATTAAGTGAAATACTGCCGTAGCCCTTAGCTTGACGATTTGTCCGTACAACTTTTAGAAATAGATTAGACTTGACTAATAGCGTTTCTTTGTAGATATTTACAAATTATTACTTAATACACGTAAACAAATAATTAATTAAAACACTTAGCATACACTATAAAGAATAAAAATAAACAAATTGGCTACATAAAAACACTCACCAATAAAACACTATACAAAAGCACAGTTGGACAAATACCATAGTAGAAGAGTGCACATGTAGTATAAGTTACAATATTTTGGGTTAAGAAGCAGGATATCACCTATACGAGGGTCACTAGATATGTAGTGAGACAGCAGAATATGAATAGTCACAGAAAAACTTTTGTTTATCCCAGTTTCTCTTCTCAGAGTATTCTCCCTGGCACTGTATGCAGCGTTCAATCCTCTGGAACCACTCATCCAGGCCACTGGCACTGCAGATAACTCCTCTTTGTATACAGAAACTGCTTCTTTAGGACTAGAAAATCGGTGACCTCGAAGTCGGTTCTTCACCATAGAGAACAGGAAGAACTCGCATAGTGCCAGATCGGGACTATAGGGTAGGTGAATTAATAGTTTTGCCTCATTTCCTTGCAGAAACTCCATTGTTATATTAGCAGTGTGAGATGATGCAACAATGTTCATGAAGGATGGCTGATACACTTAGGGAACTGATATCTAATGCCAGCTCACTGTCCTTGTAGGTTAGTATTGGATCTTCCCTAATCTCAGTCGCTAGTGTTGCTAGTGTGCTATGCTTCTCTTCATCTTTAAGAGATTGCCGCCCCCTCTTAAACTCTACAAACCAGTAAAACAGAGTGGCACGTGACCGAGAATAGTCCCCAAAAGCCCCTCCCACGCGATCAAGTGACTGCGTTTCATTTAAGTCACATTTGGAGTCATACAAAATCATTGCACGAAAATGCTCTCTCTGAATCTCCATTGCAATTGAAAAATCGTTCACACTTTCCAGACTTCTAACATAAACTGAGCTAAAATGAATGGCGCAACAATGATCTACCTGCTACCATTGCATACCACTGAGTCAGCTATTTTGACAAAGCAGCAATGATTTCTCCAGGGGTGGCCAATTTTCGTATCTCAATACATCTCTAGTGATCCTCGTATCACCTTTGCAAAACTGTCTTTATGTTAGTTGAGATAAACATTTGTAGAAATTATCTTATTTCTTATTTCCTTGTAGATACAAGGGGAATGTGGGAATATAGTAGGCTTTGAGCGATAGAGATTCCGTTCTTTTTGCACGGCTGAGATATAAAAAATGAATAACCATCTTCCATTTGACGAAAGTTTTAAGTATTCCAGAACTCACACAAATAACAAGGAATATCTCCGAAATGATTCACTCTACAAAAAAAAAAAAAAAAAAAAAAAAAAAAAAAAAAAAAAAAAAAAACTATTTCGACATAAATTGTGTATTTTAGCAAGATCTACAGTTTTTGTACGGTAAGTGCAAAAGTCATCCAAAGTAAACAGGACTACATAAGCTATAATCAGAAAATTCAAAATATACATTTCATTTACCACAAAAATATCTTAAACATGTGGCATTTTAATCAAAATCGTTAGAACCATTTTCGAGAAAATAAAGACTTTTTTAAAATGTTCCATGTAAAGGCTATTGTGTTCCATCTAAAAAATTCGATGTCGAGATTTCACCGGAAATATATGTTTTGAGACTCCGTGAATCAAAAAAATAGCATTTAAAAAAGGCTCTGCATGTGTGTGTGTGTATGTGTGTGTGTGTGAATAGCATAACCTCTAAAACGAAAAATCAGTATCTTTCAAGGATGCGACACGAAAACTTTTAAGCAAATCTCCTACCCCACGCTACCCTTTACATGGAACATTTTCCGAAAATTTTGGTTTTTCCAAAAATGGCTATGACAATTATGATCAAAATACCATATGTTTAAGCTATTTTCATGTCAAATGAAATATATTTTGAATCTTTTGGCAATATCCTTAGAGATCTTTTTCATGCTGGATGATGTTTGAATAAGTTATAAACCGGAAGTGATAAACAAAATCTTACTGCTCAAAAAATTTAGATATTTTTAAAACGCGCCATTTGTGTCAGTTTCTTTCTTCTTTTTTTTTTTTTTTTCGCTTTTCTCTCTCTCTCTCTCTCTCTCTCTCTCTCTCTTTATTGTGCGATTTCCGATACATCCCTTGTTAGGTATATATTTGTATTTTCCAAAAATTAACTCTTAATGGGAAGTCATTATTCTTTTCTATGTAAGTAGGCATGCAAGTAGGATAGAATGTCAAACTACTACATAGCGACCAGCTCTTAAAGCATTAGACTATCGCTTAAAAGCCAGTGTATTCCAACTTTCCCCTTGTACCTGCAAGAAGATTAGTAATACGATAATTTATGCAAATGTTTACCTGGATTGGCATGCAGTAGATATAGGAATAAGAGTTTGTAAGAATATAGTTCGTACATGAGAAGAGAAAGTCATGTGAGTGCATCATATCAGACATCTGAAATCTAATCATAGATTGTTTACATGGAATACAGTAATTCCCCTATCTAATATATAGATAGCTGATACCCACAGACAAGAAACTTCAGATGATATTCCACAACAGGCGTGAACGGAAAAGAGAACGCCTATCCTTACCAATGAGCAGTGGCGGCTCGTGAAGTTATGAAGTGGGGGATGGTCTAGTAGAATTGGTTATATCAAGCATTTATTTAAAATGGTAATTGTTAAATGCAGCACAAAAATAAACTTAATATAGGTGCAGTCACCTCACTTACTAATCTATATGAGGTTCATTATTAGGGCTCGGAAGTTCATACCCTAAAAAACACTAAAACATGCATGCAAATACGCTCTTAAAAACTTGAAAATATGCCAAGAAATATGCACTATTTAATTAAAACAATGTCCCTTTGCAGTAGACAAGACGAGCTAGTATAAATAATAAATAAAGTTATGTACCTTATTCTTTAGAGGTTGAGCCAGAAGTGGTCCCGCTGCTAGTATTAACTGCTAAATTGCAGTTCATAACCAACACTTTGCACAAATTTTCAACTGTAAAACATGGTCTGTTGCCTCGCAAAACACTTCTGCAACGTGAAAAACTTCTCTCCACTTCACAAGATGTTATCGGGGCGTATTTAAATGATGTTAACTGCTTCACAGAGAGAGTCAAGTCTCTTGGTGTGACAGATGGTTTTCTTTCGAGGATGTCTTGAATATCGCACATCTGTTTATAACCAGAATTTTTTGAAATTACATAATCCACTTTCTCCTTCACTTCTAGTCCTATACTACCAGAAACCGAACTTAGAGCACATATTTTTTTTCAAAGACAGTAAGTGATTCATGCAAGGGAGATCCTACAGCTTCCAATGCCGTTATGGCTGTTGGTAAGAAAGAAAAATGGGCAGACATGAAACTAAGATGGTCTTTTAACCCAGTGCCTGACAGAATATTTTGCACAGTTTCTATTGATGAAGCATCTTTCGAATCCAATGAATTAACATCATCGAGTATTTCTATATTCTCCGCATAATATAAAACTGCATTGACCCATGTTCCCCATCGAGTTAACACTGGTGCACGAGGAAGTCGGATATTAGGTGCTGTTGATCTCTCTTTTAGGAGATTTAACAAAAATTCTCTTTGTACTGGACACAAATCTATCTACCAATGGAAAAGGACCACGTATTGTCTCAGAAATCCAACGAAGAGCGTGTGGCAAACAAGTATATCAATTAAGTTAGGAAAAATACCTTTCAGAGTTTGTCCTGATTTTACCATATTATACAGATGGAAAAAAGAATATAAAAAAAAAAACACAAAAATCATTAAAATATGCAACATAGGGGCTATATTTTGAAATATTATGCATTTATCAAAAATCAAGAAAATATGCAGTTATATGCACCATAAAACCATGTCCAAATAACTGAAAATTCCATAATTCGTGCACATAATGTAAAAGCATACATTTTTAACCCCTATGAAAAAACATGCAAATGCATGAACTTCCTAGCCCTATTCATTATAATCTAACGTGAACGTGGTTACCTTCTCCTTTGGTCACTCCTACTTTGCAATAACAATTAAAAAGCAGGGCAAATTTATTAGTCATCGTTTCAGGGGAATCATAAAGGCATTATCTTTTTTCCCCCATATTATGAAAATATAATCCATTCTGATTAAGTTGATATATGTTTTATTACAATAGACTAATATTTACTGTTATAAATTAATTTACATAAATATAACTGTATCCTTAAGTTTAACTCTTGCAAGGTTTTATAAAGGAACGCGTTAACTCCGGAACTATTTGGTCTAGAAAGCTGTGGTTTGGCTTATGTTTTAGGCCAAATTCTGATTCATATGTTGGCTAGTCTGGAATATAATGTGGCATCGGATTTGTGTGGCTGGATTGTGTTTAGTTATATAAACAAGTGGTAATTTTTTAGACATTTGTGTTGTGGATTTGGTGGCCCTGGGCAAGCATCGACCTGCGATCCTTCCCCCGAAATCTCGTGTCCCGCTCAGGTCCTCTCTCCAGGCATCTCCGTTTTTCAGTATCTTCAAGCGATTTAATTCCTTTGTCCTCCAGTGTAACTTGTGTCAACTTCTAAACCACCAGCTGTTGTGGGTGTCTTGGCCCTGGGTGAACTTCGGTCCGCGAACCTTCTCCCGGGTCCCCCAGTCATTCACCAGGATTGTCCAACATTAAATTTTCACCTTGTTGCAGTTACATCTTGTTCTGCTACAGGATACATTGCATAATGTTTATTTCCTTTGTTTTTCTCTTTTTAAACAAGCCGTTAAGCTTTGTTATTGTGAAAACAGCACATAAAGAATGAGCACACTGTAAAACAAAATCTGATGTATTGCACTCAGATGACTTTCTCTACTCTTGTACTAACTATTCTTACAAACTCTTATTCCTATATCTTCTTCGTGTTAGTCGAGATAAGTATTTGTACAAATTATCTTATTGCTTATTTCCTTGTAGGTACAAGAGAATATGAGAATACAGTAGACTTTGAGACTCATACAAATAACAAGGCATACATTCGAAATGGTTCACTCTACAGAAAAGATTATTTAGACATAAATTGTGTATTTTAGCAAAATCTACGTTTTTTTGTATAGTAAGATTTTGTCTAGTTATTCAAAAGTCCTCCAGAGTAAACAGGTTATAGCCAAAAAATTCAAAATAAACATTTATTTGTCGTACAAATATCTTAAACATATGGCATTTTAATCAAAATCACTAGAGCCATTTTCAAGAAAATCAAACTTTTCGAAAAATCTTCCATGTAAAGGGTAGTTTAGGGTGAGGCTGTTTTCTTCAAAATTTTCGTGTCGCATCCTTGAAAAACATTAAACATAAATACCAACTTTGGTTTTTAACCGACTTTTCGTTTTTTTTTTTTTTTTTTTTTTTTTTTTTTTTTTTTTTTTTTTTTTTTTTAAATTCAGGGACTCTCAAAAAATATTTTCGGTGAAATCTAGACATCGAATTTTTGAGTGGAATACCAGTAGAGAAAGTAAAAATTAACACATTAGCAAAATAATAAATTTTATTGTAAAAAAGCGTGGGGTGTTTTTTTACGATATTTTTATAAATAGGTAGGCATGAACTATATATAACGTTTGATGTTAGGCACCCTGCGCTGTCTACCTGATAGCTGAGAGAAGCCAATCACGAAGGCAGTGGTTCACAATGTAATGCATATTGGACGGGAATCCGTGAGATTAAAGACTACGTGCGGACAGTGATCGCCCACAGGCCCTTGGCTCTAATTAAACGTTAAGTCATACATACGCACGCACGCCCGGCGATGAACTGGGGCACGACTAATGTCACCAACACATGCTCGCCGCTAGGGATAACCTTCGTCTGCCACGGCTCATTATGGGCACGTTTGTTAAAGAATTCTAGCACGTGTCTGACTACAACAAATCATTCTCAAGTATTGCATTCCACCCAAAAATTACTTATCGAGGTTTCATAAAAATACGCGTTTGGAAACTACCTGAAATTAATGAAATAACATTTGTAGAAATGGTTTTATTACATATTTCCTTCTTCTTTATCTGATTACCCTCCCCTTATGTAGGACTTGCAATCCAGTGCCTAGGGTCAGACATCGAGGACGCTATGAAGTGCAGGCGAAATCGATGAATGGAAAGGTGATGATGGAGCTATTGGTGGAATGTGTGACGGGGGAAACAGGGTAACCCGGGGAAAACCCGCTCAGACACCGCTTTGTCCACCAAGAATACCACATACGGATCCCTGGGGTCGAACCCGGGCCGCCTAGGTGGTAGGCGAGCAGTTTAAACCTAACGAATGTTAAATTGTCACAACCGTTCGTTCTCAAACTTCCTCGCTCTCCAGCGTCCAAACCTTGCATTTCCGGACAAGAGTTCCTGTTCGACAATCGATCAGTTTGCCATCCAGCACAACATACTAAAGCGTTGTCGGTGTCTTTTTTTGGGACATCCGGTATATCTGAGAATTACGTAGCAACAATTTTTCAAGAAAACCACGTTTTTCTCTAAGCTTCTCGTAACAATCCGGCAGCCTCTCGAACTATCTGATATCGGCCTTTGTTCTTACCACGCATTGCCTAGCAACATAGTGGTATGATGTGACTGAAGTGGAGCATCCTTTGATGTGCGACCGACGTCACAGTATTCATTTAATCATAAAAATTTCTTAAACATAAAATAGTTTGAGTCATTTTTGAGAAAATCAACATTTTCGAAAACTTCCCAATTTAAGGAGTAGTTTGGGGTGAGGAATTTGCTTGAAAATCCTCAAATCGTATCTTTTAAGTTGACACGTCCTGTTAATACTCCTACTGTCCGCTGGAGCTCAATTCGACACTCGTCCTGCTCTTTGTTGTCTCTTTTATGAGGGCCTTCGAGTGCTTTGTCCCGGTATAGACTTCCAATACTCATCATGTTCCCTCTGGTAACTATGGAAGCAAGGGATGTCCTATGGACTCTTCCATACAACAACCTAAGCCTGAGTTCAGGACCTACAAAATGTCTCTTTGCTACTTTTCTTGCCAGATAGTGTGCTGTTTCGCTGCCGTGGACGCCTACATGTCCCGGCACCCACACTAATTCCAGTGCATTGTGCTGCGCCAGCAACAAGAGGGCCCCAAATCAGTCTCGACTAGACAAAATTGCCATCAAGGGCCTTCAAGGTCACTTGACTATCCGAAACTATAGTAATGGGTGTAACTTTGTAGTCCTTAGCTATACAGGGTGCAAGGTGTTACTTCTTCGGCCAGAATAACCTGGTTACCAGATGTCCGCAAATTCCCGGACATGCCCTACATTTTAACCATTTGTCCGCCGTCCGTGGGAATTTTTGAAAAGTCTTTAATGTCCTACATTTTCAGAAATAAGCCACGATTATTACAAAAGGAACTGGAAACTGAGAAAATAGAAATGAACAATTGGTTATTAGGCGCAACTGCAACTCTCTATGGCAACACTGGCTAAAATCAAAGAGCATACTCCTTGCATTAGTATCATTGAACGAGAAATTGACAACGCAGCATTTGCACTGCGAGGCAAAAGGTTAGTGCCCTGTAGAGCCAAAGAAATGATTTACTCTCACTCTTCCATTTGCATTTGTATTTCGAAGAATAAGAAAGTGGAAAGCAAACAGCTAATTCACAATTTTTTGTTGCAAGCCGAAATGCATTGATACATTGTCGTTAAAGCAGACGTGTAACTAAGAAGCAATATATGTTTCTATTGCACACAAAGGTAAGGTTATAAACTAGTTCTATTTTTCTTTCTAATTTTTCGTGTGTTCGATTGGAGTCGACATGTTGTTATAGCGCTCATTTAAAGAGTTTTAATTGTCAATATTGGTAGATTATCATTATTTTAGCACGACGAACTTTATAACTTTAGATTATTTTTGCATTGACCGATAATGTCCAACATTTTTATCATCGTGTCCTACATTTGCATAAAATAATCTGGTAATCCTATAATGGAGGCAGTGTAACAAATATAAAATACTAAGTTTCGTTTCGGTAGGTTTAATTGTTTTGTAAAAAGTGTTCATTTTTCGGCAATGTAAATGGCAACATTCGCCCAGTGCGCTTACCGCACCGCTGAAGTGGTCACAGCCCCGGGCAAATCCACACGAATCGAAATGTTATATCTGTCATTCTGCTGTTACTGCTTATCTACTGAGAACAGATTCAACTTATTTATTGATAACACTCTTTGCCCTCTTTTATAGTGCCGAGTCCGCCTCTAGCGACGCCTAGGATTCAATTCCCTATTAAATAGGGTGTCCGGTACTTTTGATCAGATAGTGTGTCATCGGGAGGTTCGAGGTTCAGGACCATCCTTCGTGACTGAGGTTATTTTCGGGCTTTCCTCAGTTCTAACAACTGGAAAATGCTAGAGAGGTACCTTCAGAATCAGTATGAACGCAGTGGAATAATTCGAACTGCGACCAACGCTGATCTATAGTGCTTATATAACCTCCTGGGGGGGGGGGGGGAGGATGAGATGAAGAGAGTACGAAGAACCTCCGACAGGCAACGTGCCCAGTGGGAACCCCCCCCCGAGCTTAAGAACTGTGTAGGTCACGCGGTACTGGTCGAGGTCCCTCCCAGATGGTGTCGTCCCTTACCAAAACCAGCATTAGCCGCCAAGGTACTGCGCCACCCACAGCACAGCACCGCTGGAGCGTGTGTCTTTGGCCCTCCGCCGTGCAGAGAATCGCGGGTTCGAGTCCCCCCCCCCCCCCCCTCGGGCGTGCGTACCTTTGGGTATTATAACTATGTATAAAATCGGGGAAAAACAGGAAAGCAGAGAAACAAAAAGCGGGGAAACAAGGAAAATGCTAAGAAACAGAAGGAAGAAATGAAATGAGGGAAAGGAAGTGCTGTGGTAAGAATAATCCTATCCAGCATTTGCCTGGCGACAAGGGGAAAACCACGGAGAAAGTGCCAAGTCAGAGAGGCCGGCCCTCGTAATCTAACCCAGGACCTTCCGAACGCGATACCGCGGAGCCATCTCACTCGGTCACCTTAAACTTGGCCCTGGAGCGTTTCCTTCGCAATTATCACTGCGCTCACCGCCTGTGGTGCCTGTGCAAACGTTAAACAGTTCTTCAAGAAACAAACTTTTCCGACATCCATTACTGTGATTTGAGTTTATGAGCGATTCCGTCGTTTTTAAGTGCCATCGCTATTCAGCTGTTTCTCGTGACCCGCATTTAAACGTTTCACTATCACCGTGTCCTCTATGCCCCTTGTACCTGTAACGAAATGCGTGACGAAGCACTTTCTGCAAACGTTTATCTCGATCACAGAAGTAGAGGGAAAAAATAAGGTTTTGTATAAGAATAGTAGCAGCTACAAAAATAATTGATAGTGGATAGATGAATTAATGTGAATGCTTGTTTCTTCCTAATACGCATAGGGGCATAAGTAGGTAGGTAAACATATTTTGATAGTTGGTAATTTAGTATGTATCCTCTTCGGTGTGTTTTTCCTCTTCGTCTATCAGTCTTCCCACAAACCAATCACAAAGTTTACTATCTGATGTTTTTTGCATAGTCGTAACCGCGCCGCAAGATGAACAACGCCTGATGTGTATACTATCCGTTTTGCTCATCTCAATGCGTGACCTACTGGGCTTGGTGTTATGAGGTTATGAGCCTTGCAGAAAGAGTTGGAACTCCGTTCCGGTACAGCATTCGTTATCACGAGATCGACCCACTCTGCGTCATGCCTATTTAGAGGTTCTAAGAAAGACATGCATGGGCAAAACCGGCTCATTTGGGGCACTCCACTGAAACATGTTCTTGCTTCACTTCACTGTTGTTCAGGTTCCGACACGCCTCATTCAGTGGCGAGTATGGCTGTTTCATGAAGAGTGGTAGATAGGATTAGTTTCAAGTTACAAAAACAGGAAAATTTGCTGTTTAATATGCGGATTTCAATTTGCAAACATAAAACGTTAAAATATCAAACGCCACTTTGATCTGAAGCATAAATCAAACTTTGGTGATTTTACAGGTATTTATTTACAATTCCAAAAGCTACTTTCTGAAACCCGTATTTGTAAACGTGTAAAAGGGACGATATGATTCCACTTTTTAGTGGTTTAGTTTCCTAGTTTATTTAATAGAGTGAAACAGGATTACCTTCAAGTGTGTATGACCTCAAAAGCATTTATAATCTTATAGAGAAATTCATTAAAGCAGTTGTTCAGTGTTATTGCTTCTGAACGATATCTGAGGTACCACAAATAGAAGTTTGCTTGAGTTACCCAGAATAGTGACAGGTAATGATTTTGTTCCACCTATGTGCATTATGCGTTTAACGAGTGTATATTGTTTGTTTAGGAAAAATAACCATTAGTTTGGTAATCAGGGAGTGTTGTTTTAACAATTCACTAGACTGTTTGTTCCAATAAGAGTTCTTCATTAGGTGAGATTATTTCACCTTCATGCCATTCTATGTGAGTAAATATGTAATCTTTTACACTGGAAGTCTGTATCGCAATATGTTACGCGACGATCACTTGGTGTATCTTCTAAGGCCATGCACTTCACCAAATATTGATACACTTCTTAAACGTAAGCAATACTAAAGAAGTCACTAATGTTTATAGCATAAGATTTGGAAGTGCTTTCGTAAATCAAACGCAACGTCTATATCACCAAATCGCCGCTACAACGCAATGCACAGCTGGGCGTTAAAAGTGGCAACGTCCGAAAATTTGACCTTGGTGCAAATTTCCATTCTCAATTTACCGTGTTACCTTGCCTCCTTGCACTTGAAAAATCGTTCACACTTTTCAGACTTCAAACATAAACTGAACTAAAATGAATGGTGCAACAATGGTCTGCCTGCTACCATTGAATTACCAATGAATCAGCTATTTTAACAAAAGAACAATGCCTTCCCCAGGGGTGGCCAGTTTTCCGTGTCTCAATACATCTCTAGTGACCCTCCTATTGTAGAAAGGAAATCTTGTTAGAGGGATTCAAATGTATCGTGGATTGCTGTGTTGGAAACAAAGAACTCAACTGTTCCGCATGTGATTATTTTGAGCAGAAATGGGATAGGTACATATATAACCTTCACACTTATCGCGGTTTGGAATTATCCCCACTTGTTGAATCTGCATGATAAGACCGTACGTCACACCTTGTGTTATCTGGGTCCATAAAATGTGTATCTATCTGTTTTATGAACTGCACAGTTAAATACACGCAACAGCGAAAATGCAAACGTAAACATGAGCTTTCAAAATTCCCTTCATGCAGCATCTAGTTACTATACCGCTTCGCTAAGGTAGATGGGAGGCAAAAATAACTGTTACTATCTCTACTATTACTACGAAGAGGGAAACCTCGCGCAATATTACCTACATAGATCCTTTGTGTCAACCCCTAGTAGGAAAGGATGAGATGAAGGAACCACAAGAGGCTAAAGGTCGCAGGTAGACCGCTCATCAGACGTGAGGATGTCCCTAAAATTTGAACGCACTAACCCGGAACGGAAATCTGCAGCCGTCTGTCTTCCGCAGAACCTTAAATACTCACAGCTCAGTATATGCCGACCAGAAAATTTAGTTGGCAATCACTCATAAAATATGATTGGGTACAACAATAGAAGCTGCAGCTCCTCGGACTGGGGATATTGTAATATTAGGTACTTTGGCAGTTGCGGAAGAGAGAAAGAAAAAGGGAAAGGGTGAATTCACAGCATATACCGGAAAAGAGGTCCGGCTTTCCCTTCAATGCCTCCCCGTCCTTATGGAATATTCAGGCAAAGTTTCCGAAAGAAATAGTTCTCTGCTCAGAGCATACCCACGGTGGACACCGCACACCACCTTCCAGTGCGCCTAACCCTACTATCTGCAAGATGAGATGAAATGAGTGAAAATGAGTGAATAAAACTCTGGTGGATAAATACACAGACTGCAAATAAATATTTATTTTACAAGGCCCATTATAGGTAAAAGGGTACCATGTCATATTTTGTGAATAAACCCATACCTAGAAACTATTTATGTTTTAAAGCTTTCAAATTTCGTTCTCTTTGCACGGCTAACATAAAAAATGAACAACAATGTTCCATTAGACGAAAGTTTTAAGTTCTCCAAAATTCACCAAATAACATGGAATCTCAGAAATGGTTCACTCTACAAAAAATGTATTGGGACATAAATTATGTTTTAGTGATATCTATATTTTTGTATAGTAAGATGTTGTCTATTTCTTACGGTTTACGAGTTGTTCAAGTCATCCAGGGCAAACAAGACTACATGGGCTATAGCCAAAAAATTCAAAATATACATTTCATGTCATAAAAATATCTTAAGCATATGTTATTTTAATTGCATTATGGAGGAAAAAGGTTTGGGAGAAAAAATGGGAAAAAATAGAGGGGAAAATGGTAGCCATAAAAATGTTAACAGTGAAAGAGGAAAGGAAGGTTAGAAGTATAGGTGAGTTTTTGAAGAAAGTAAAAGAAAAATGGGCAAGAAAAGTAAAGAGTGTAAATGAAGAAGGCAGAGTAGGGGAGAGGGACAATTAATTAATATAAGATAGAATAGATTGATCAGAGCTACCTGGGAGGCAAATGGCCTGGGTGCCATGCAAACCAAGGTAGCAATAAGGTTATGTAAAATTTGTATGTAGTTTAGGTTAGAGTAGGATAATTGTAAAAGTTATGTAAAAGAATTGGTACAAATAAAATTCATTCATTCATTCATTCATTCATTCATTTTAATCAAAATCGTTAAAGCCATTTTGAAGAAAATAAAAATTTTCGAACAATTTTCCAGGTAAAGGGTAGTTTAGGGTGGACGAATTTTCTTCAGAATCTTAGTGTTGCATCCTTGAAAGATGTTAAACTTAAATACCAACTTTGGTTTTTAACCGATTTTTCGTTTTTGAATTATGCTGTCTACAGACTGACACACACACACACACACACACACACACACACACACACACACACACACACACACACACACACACGGACCCTTTTATAAAAATGCTTTTTTGGATTCAGGGACCTCAAAACATATTTCCGGTGAAATCTCGACATCGAATTTTTGGGTGGAATACAGTACTTGCTCTACTTACCAGTAGAGAAGGTAAAATGGTCGTCGAGTTACACGGAATATGAGTTGTCGGGATTCTACTGTAATATGAATGCATCACAAATGTTTAACAACCCGTCCGTAGCTATAACTCACCGCAGTGACAGGGGAAACCACGCTTCATTGAGGTTGGGCGCGTATGTTCTGAACTGGAGCGTCAGAGGCTACCGCCTGTTGGTCTTGGCTCGGGACATCCTGAGGAAATGATCGGAGAAATAGCCGTCAATCCGCGGCGGTCAGGTTCGAGACCCGATTGACAAGACAACAATAACGCCTACGTCATCCAGTTGCTGGTGGGGAGACGGTGGTGGGGGCAAGCAGCCCATTAGCTATGTGGGACGCCAGGCAAGTGGCTGCTGCTGTCTGTTTAAGTATTCCACAGACACTCGCGACACCTGTACGTATGGTGAACTTCCTCCGACGGACAGACGGGCGGGTTTACACTGCGTCAATAATACCTACCTTCCGATAAGATAAACCCTTCTCACTATATGGAGCACTGAACGATTGCTTCTTCTGCAGCCAAAATGGTAAGTACAAATGTTCATTTAGAAATGTGTGCAAGGTACGAACCTGGTACCCCCCGGGGCCCAGGAGCCTCAACAAGGTGGTGCAGTGATACCTACCATCTCAAACTTTCACCAAAAGCATACGCGTTCAGTATTCCAACAGTCAAATTAACAGAAAGAACATTCAAAATTTCATTTCACACCTACGCACCTATGTAAATGGACGGTTATTGCATACCGCCCAAAAACTCGATACACAGATTCACCGGAAATGCACGTTTTGAGGGTCTATGAGTCCACAAAAAAAGTATTTTTAGAAAACATTTTCGTGTGAACAGTATAGCTAAAGAACGAAAACGCAATTGGTGTTTAAATTCAAACGTCTTCAAAGCGACACAAATATTTTCAAGAAAATCCCCCTCTTGAACCAATCTATTCTTTTCGTGGAGAACATTTCGTTATTATTTTTTTATTAAAATACTACAATCAAAATATTTGTGTGGCAAATTAAATACACATGTTGAATTTTTTGGGAATAATCTCTCAAGTCCTCTTCATTTTGAATAAATGTTACATAATTTGTAATACTTATTTAAGACACAAACAGAACCTTACTACACAAAAAATAGGCGTTGTTAAATCACAAATTATATCAAATCTGTTTGTGACATTAACAATTTTCAAGGTATTTTTCCTTATTTAACTGTCAAATTATTCTTTTTCATCTGGTAAGTCGCTATTTGTTTTTTTCCTCGACGTCGTGCAAAGCGCACGGAATTCCAAAGCAATCACACAATTACACAATCTTTAAACATGTGACTATCGCTTAGCTCAGTGGTATTCAACCTTTTTTCTCTGCGTACCCCCAAAGACATTTCAGTCTGTACCCCTATGTCTAGCCCTGGAGTTGTCCTTAATTCAAATTATACATAAATGAATAATAAATAAATAATCCCGTAAGATACATAACTATGTCTAAAATAGAATATAATGTTTATAATGTATTTAATACTACACAAAGAAGGATTAAATTAAATTGTACGTACCCCTTAAGAAGTCTTAGCGTGTCCCTGGAGGTACGCGTACCCCAGGTTAAATATCACTGCAATCCCCTTATAGGTACAAGGAAAGGTGATGCCACAATTTTTGCAATTCTCGTTTAACATGAAGTAGGTATATAGAATATTGAACTTCTATAACTAATGGTTTGTAGAAGAATGGACAGAGAAAGTCATAAGAATGTAAGAAGAGAATTTTTAATATACGCAAAGAGGAAATGCGATGTGTCAATATTTTTCATTAGTTTAATATTTTTTTTGAAAATGGCGCCGTTTTATTTCAAATGTTTCATGTGTGGTGGTTTCAAAATAAGTTGGGTTATGTCATTAGTTAATACTATTAATTAGACTCTGAAGCAGTTTTGTATTATCCTGTATAACTGGTAGATAAACAATAAGTAGGTTACTAGGTACACACAAATGTGGATACTTTGAAAACATGATTTATTTTAAATAATTTGCTCTGTATCATCGGCCATTTATTAGTTGAAATTTTCAACACTTTTGTAATTTGCTTACAATGCTATAGCTATTCAGTTGTTTCTCGTAATTTCATGGAAAGAGTATAGAGTTTAAAGGTCAACATACAGCAAACTAATTATGTGTTTTAATTATGTTAAATAAAGTGATCTGTTTATTATTTTGATAATAAATACCCATGTAACTCAAAGCTGACCGTCTTCATAGTGTAGGGATGACAAGGCTGATCTTTAAATCAAGGACCCGGGGTAGAATCCCGGTTGGGGTGTATAATGTGGTGTTTAAGTGAGGTATTCTCAATTCATGGAACTTTGCACCGCCTCCGTAGTTAGCATCCGAAGCTCTGGTGACTAATAGTCACGTGACTACCCATCAACAATACACATACCGTGTGTTATGTTCGTCATATTAACATTAATTTGCATAACGCACGGATTCATTAATCGCGGCATAACTCATACCTCTGCATGCTTGTTTACAATGATCTTACTCAAGGTAACAAGCCGGAGACAATTGCTACGCGCTTATAGTTCATCCGGAAAACATGCAATTTTATTGGTTGTCATCTAAGCGTAGGCACTTCTTACTTCACTGCAAGCTGCAAGCCAGGTGCAGACCAGTGCATTTGAAGAACCCAACATAGTGTTACGAGAAGTGCTTTCCTCACCACGTACAATCCACTTTATAGGTACATGAGATATTTAAGACATTAGATTAATAGATACTAATTTCATAAGCATGTGTATGGGATTAAATGCCCTGCAATATACACACAGGGTGAAACGCAGGTTGTAAAAAGGGCTAAACCAAATAAAAAATGCAATTTTATTCATGTAACTTGAGGACAAAAAATGAATTAAAAAAAGGAAAGAAAAGAAAAAATAATAGTAATGTAACAGTTATTATGGAACGTTTCCATCCCGTAATCGTTCCAAAAGATTGCTATAGGTGGAGCTGTACAATTTCGAAATAAAAACCTTCATCTTTTGCACATGCATCATCGTTCCATTATTTTTAAAACAAGTTCTAAAAGTAGCATTCTGATCGCAGAGAGTGCTGTGTTACATTACAATAGTTATAAATATGTACACATGTATTTTTTAGACGTGACGGATGACCTTGCGCGAGTGCCATCATGCAAATTCATGGTGGGGGTAACGTCTCTGTTTATTTCCTTGAAACAAACAAGACACTGGTGACAATGCGAACGGGCACTGTACTGTTCCGATGTTTACTGCACGGAAGTTAGAGAGGTATTTATACTAAAGCGCGTCTCACCCTTAAAAGACAGTACACGTTAAATGGAGCGCAGTGTTGCAACATGTACTAGTTGCGAATCTTTCTCCGCGAGCGACTCGAGGTGGCCTGAGTCCTGTAGTCCTTCAATTGCTGCTTGACGAGACGGACACTTTTAACTTTGGTATCCCTGCACGCCTTTGTCACTGTATGACCTAAATTTACAAATGACTCGTCTGTATAAACAACTGATTTCCCCTGGTCCCTAAACCTTTTTACGTCTTTTAGATATTTATGTCGCCATCTGATGATATCGATATCGTCTCTTTCTGTTAATATGCACTTGTTACCCTTTCTTTCATATTCGAACCCCAAATCAGAGTGGCCCTTGAGAAATTTGGTAGGGTCTCATCACTTGTTGAACCGTGACAAAATTATCTTCAGCGTGGGTGGAATATTTGCAAACTGTAAAGAATGAACAATTCGCCGCACTCCACCTTGCACTATTCAATCATATTGCGTTAACCTAGCGTTTTGTGTAATCCCGCCCTTTTTGCTTTCTTTTTCGATGGCGTTCTTAGAGGTCATTTCATTACTTCCTTTTTAATCCTATACACTACTGCTTCTGAACACTCAACAGCCTTAGCTGTTTCTTTTACTGCCTTAAACGCATTTTACTTCAAAAATAATCTAACGCATTCATAATTATTTGGCGTTCCTTACTTCTTTATTTACCAACATATCGTCCCTTCCTAGCTTCACCCTCCATAACTACAAATATTTACAAAAATATTAAACAAATAACGCAATAACAGCTCACAGTTACACACACGGCTTCTTTCGAACTAATGTTAGTGCTGCTCCTTATACTATCTTCTGTATCAGGCCTGACGCTGAATAGATGAATACCTTTTGTTTGCCTTACTGGATAAAAGAAAGAGGTTACTGCCTTTTGGTTTATTTTAAAAAACTTTCTCCAACCTTCCTCAACATTTGTTCTCCCTGGTTCCCTGATGTAAACTCAATAACAAAAAAGTTTCACACTGCGTAACTTTTGCAGTGCACATATATAAAATTTTCCGAAAACATTTAATTTAAAAAATTATAACACTTAACTGGGTAAACATAGAGAATTCAAAGTAGGCAGGTAGTAGCACTATGGTTTACTCTACCTAAGAAAAAAATATAGATGCATTCTAGCAGTTAGTTTGTTAGTTAGTGCGTGATGAGTGTAGAAACAGCAAATATCGGACTTCTATTGAAAAAAAAAACCTTTTCTGAAGAAATTTGGACCTATAGAAATGTATAATGACTCTGAAAAGGATATAACCTGATAGAGAAAAAAATTCTGCATAGGATAATGTGTTCAAACCTGAAATTTATAACAAATGAATATTTATACCATGCTATTAGGAATCTGGCAACAGAGCGAGGGTAGAAAAGGGCGCGGCTAATGGCAACTTGTATGCGCTAGATAGACACAGAGATGTCCCATTTAACTCCATACTGTCTTCTAAGAGTGAAACGCTATATAATCTAACACCCCTATTGTCTTATAAACACAAAAGCGAACTCAACAATAAACCACTGTGCATCTATCGTCTATTCGCCAGCTCTTAAAATAATACTATACAACTTGTGTAAAACGTTGCGCCCTTCCGCACTCCTGAAGCAAAGACTCGTCAGTCCGCTTGGATAATAGGAGAAGTGGGGGTCATTGTTCCACCTGCTGTGAGTGTGATAAGTACAGTGTGTTGTGTGTGTGACTGCATCCAAGTACTGATAACATTTCTATAGAAACGTTACGACGTTGTACACAAGCTGTACATATATGATATTACTCGTATCGAAGTTCCAATAGAGGGCAACGCCCACTAGAAATCTTCAGGTCAATCATTTAATTATAACATTGACCTCTAGCAATACCCTAGTTGCCGTTTTGAAACGTATATTTAATCATTACCTATATATTAGGGCTGGGCTTTTCATGATGCAGTATGAATTTTCTTTACGTGGTCAGGAAAAATTAAAAGAAAGCTAAAAAAAGCAATAAGACCTTCAGTATTTCCAATTCACTTATTTAGGTAACCAAGCGTTAGAGAGGTTTGTAAATATGGCGAGTAGGAAGCGTGAGGAAACAATTATAACTCTTAATTCATTGATTTTGGCCATTGCTGTAACGTTGGTATGAGCTGGTGTATTGTCTGTATGAAACAAAGCTTATTTTTCTCCAAATGCGACCGGTTTTCTTGATTTCATCATTCAATGAGCTCACGTAATATTTGTGGATTGTTTTTCCTTTTTGAACATAATCACACTGCATACCAAAAACTGACGTCATGACCTTGCCTACAGAGGGAACTGTTTTCGCTTTATTTTGAGTCGATTTTGCCCTTTCGGTCCATTGTTTTGACTGTTCCTTCGTCTCAGGTGTGAAATAATGGGTCTGTTTGATCCTTGGTTATGAACCGACGCAAAAAGTCGGCTTTATTGCTGTGAAGTATTGTCAAACACTTGACTGAAGCATCCTCACGACACTGTTTTTACTCCGTTGTGAGCAAACGCGGCACTTATCTTGCGCAACGCTTTCTCATGTGCAAATTTTCAATCAATATGCAATGCACAGCACTTTTTGAAATGCCTACCATGTCTACCTGCTTGCACACTTTTAGCCGATCATCTCCAATACCATTTCGTGTATTTTCTTCGCCATATCTGGCGGTCACTCATTTGGTTCGTCTTGGCAGCTGGATGACCTCGGTTGAACTCTGTCACCCAATGTTTCAGTGTTGTAAACAAAGCAGTGGGCTCCCGAAGAGTAGAATCTAGCTCGGTTTTGGTATTGGCTGTACTGGAACCTTCAGTATTGCATCACATTACGATGACCAATTTCATCTATGTTTACAAATTCACTGAGAGCGTTCACTGTTGATGGCTGCCAAATATTTACTAAACAATATCACGTGGTCAAACTACAAACTTAAGCTTTATAAGGCTGATACTTTCTACCATAGCCATTTTTACTTTCTCTACTACGTATAGTAAGTAGGGGAAGTATTGTATTCGACCCAAAATTTCGATTTCGAGATTTCACCGCAAATATGTTTTGAAACCCCCTGAATTAAAAAAAAAAAAAAAAAAAAAAAAAATTTAGAAAAAGGTCCGCGTATGTCTGTCAGATTGTGGACAACATAAGTTAAAAGCGAAAAGTCGGTTAAGAACCAAAGGTGGTATTTAAGTTCAATGTATTTCAAGGATACGACACAAAGATTTTGAAGAAAATAGCCCCACCCTAAACTACCCTTTACATGGACAGTTTTTCGAACATTTTGATTTTCTTGAAAATGGCTCTAACGATTTTGATTAAAATGCCATATGTTTAAGATATTTGTATGAAAAATGAAATGTATATCTTCAATTTTCTGGCTATAGCCCATGTAGTCCTGTTTACTCTGGATGACTTTTGAATAACTCTTAAACCGTAAGAGATAGACAAACTCTTACTTTAAAAAAAAAAAAAAAAAAAAAAAAAAAAAGTAAATCTTGCTAAAACTTATAATTTATTTCCGAATAATATTTTTTGTAGAGTGAACCATTTTGGAGATATTCCTTGTTATTTGTGTCAGATTCGGAAAACTTTAAACTTTCGGAAAATGGAACATTGTTGTTCATTTTTTATATGTTAAGTGTGCAAAGAGAACAGAATCTCAAAGCTTTAAAACATTTGACTATCGCACAAAGCCTACTGTATTCCAATATTCCCCTTGCACCTACAAGGAAATAAGCAATAAGATAATTTGTAGAAATGTTTATCTCAACTAACACGAAGAAGATATAGGAGTAAGGGTTGTACGCATGGTTAGTGCAAGAGTAGAGAAAGTCATGTGAGTGCAACACATCATATTTTTAAATTAAATATAACGGTTAGTAACACACACGCGCGCGCGCGCGCGCGCAAATTTTTCTAGATCAATCTTTTTGGATTCAGGGGAGCTCAAAACATATTTTTCTGGTGAAATCTCGACATGGAATTTTGGATGGAATACAATACTTCCTCTACTTAGCATACGTAGTAGAGAAAGTAAAGAGATTATTCCGCAAGCTGCCAAGATTTGGGTTTGTTCACTGTGTAAACTCATAGAGCAGATGTTACTTCTCAGTTGTTAATTATAAGTTATAATTACTGGTGCTGCACTGGACACAATTATCTATCTGCCTATCCTATATAATTAGCAGCTGCCTTACCCGACATGCTGCTGTGAGCTTTTGGTTTTAATGGTGGATTAATTAAGTTCATTTCCCTCCGCCGTTCTTCGTGGGGTGATTGTCTAATGATCCAGAGAGATTTAGTCGACGGGCCCTTAAACCCGACACACTCACTCACTCTCTCCAGAGAGATTTAATACTGAATCCTCTCCCTTTACCCATGGTAATTGTAGTTTCGCACAGTCCCGACTATCCAAAATAACTAATGAAAAATTCTCCTATATTCACACAAAAGGGTGTGAAAAAAGGGGGTTCTAATGAGAAACAACATAAAAAAGAATCGAAAAATTTTGCAATTGCTCAGTTAATGCTCAGAATTTCGGTTAGGGAGAGTTACTTCGATAAGGCTTTTCTGTGGGTCTTCCCTTATCCTGTAAGATGAATATTGGGTAACTAAGCTCTATAGACCCCGGACTTTATTGAACATCAGGTCACCCATTTCATTATATCAATAAAGGACTAAAGCTTTAAAAAAAGTTCCATTATATACGACTTTCGATATAACAAATATTTAGGAAGTTGTTACAATTTTTACTTTCTCTCTCACGGGTAGAGGAGTCATTGCATCCCACCCAAAAATTCGATATCGAGATTTCACCGGAAGTAGATATTTTTTAGTCCCCTAAACCCCCAAAATACTTTTACAGAAAGGTCCACGTGCGCGTGTAGGCGTGTAATGTATTTGTATTACACACAAAAAACCTTTTTCTAAAAATCTGATGTGTTGCACTCACATGACTTTCTCTACTCTTGTACTAACCATTCTTACAAACTATATCTTCTTCGTGTTAGATGAGATAAACATTTGTACAAATTATCTTGTTTATTTCCTTGAGGGTACAAGGGGAATATGGTAATACAGTAGGCTTTGAGCGATAGTCAAATCTTTTAAAGCTTTCAAATTTCGTTCTATTTGTAGATTAATATATAAAAAATGAATAACGATGTTCCATTTGACAGAAGTTTAGGTTCTCCAAAACTCACACAAATAACAAGGAATATCTCCGAAATGGTTCACTGTTCAAAAAATTTAACACGACATAAATTGTGTGTTTTAGCAAGATCTAGATTTTTCTATAGTAAGATTTGGTCTATCTCTTACGGTTTACCAGTTATGCAAAAGTCATCCAGAGTAAATAGGACTTCATGGGCTATAGCCAGAAAATTCAAGATATACATTTCATTTGTCAAAAACATCTCAAACATGTGTCATTTTAGTCAAAATTGTTAGAGCCATTTTCAAGAAAATCAAAATTATTTTGCATGTAGTTTAGGGTGGAACAATTTTCTTCAAAATCTTCGGGTCGCATCGTTGAAAGACGTTAAACTTAAATACCAACTTTGGTTTTTAACCGATTTTTCGTTTTTAAGTTATGCTGTCCACAAACTGACACACAGACACGGACGTTTTTCTAACAATGCTTTTTTTTGGAGGGGGGAGGGGGGATTCAGTTATTCTCAAAATGTGTATATGCGATGAAATCTCGATATTGAATTTTTGGGCGGAATACAATACTTCCTATACGTATGTGCTAGTAGAGAAAGTCATAATGAAAACCGCCCTTAATCAGTAACTTCTCAATGTTTCTAATGCTTATTAAGATTTTGTAGATACGTAAGGTTAGTTTATGTGACAGTACCTACATATAACACAAAGTAACAGTGCATGACAACACATCGCAGAGCCGTGATTTAGGAACAATGATCTTTGCCATACGTCTGCTATCACCTTTGAACAGCCTTCAGTGATAAGATTTTAAGTTGGGGAAGTTGCTTTTCTAGGAAACAGTTGAAGAAAACTACGTGAATAGGCAGAAAAAGATTACTAAATCTGAAGATAATGATATGAAGGTACAAAAAATATGGAACAAGTGCTAGCGAATCCCAGGGCGTGGCCAAACAATGGTTCGCGTGCCACATGCAACTCTGATTATGTGTTATGATATATTTTGGGAATATTTTAGAGCTCCCCTCCGCCATAAGCAAAAACAGACACACGTTCCAGTTCATTTCCTTGATTTAAAACATGCCTGGATAATTTTGTTTTTATTTGTTTAACAAGAATTTACAAAAGTAACCTCTCTGGTCTGCAGCTTCACACGTGGTTTTGCGAGGATTTTTCTCTCCCCTCCCCGTCCCTCCTCATCAAGTTCGCACTTTGTTTTTCTCTCTCTTTTCCTTATCTCTCCCCTGTCTCCCCCCCCCCCCCCCATTGCTTTCATCTCTTCCCTCTGTGTAAAATAAATGTAATGGTGATGTTTTGAATACTGTTAACAAAACTACATTTTATTTGCTAATAAAGCTGAAAACCACTGAAATGTTTAACAGTACACAAACTAGAAGAAAGCACAACTATCGATTACTCTTGTACGTTGAATCGAAGAACAACTAGCGCGAGCTTAGAAAAAAGTAAAAATAATGGCCACATTGTGATGGCTGCTCGGAGGGTCCTGGCGCCGGCGCCGGGATGAAGAGCTCTCAGCATTTGTTAGGGACCTCCGCGCGTCTCTGTGGCCCATCTAGTTGCGACCCTGTGTGGCACCCTCACCTCATCCCTGCCTCCTAGGGGGTGTTAGCAGCAATAGATCTGCATAGGTCGCGGAGTCCCGGAGTCTGACACAAGATCCAGGCGAGATAAACGTGGAATACCCTCCGATATATAATCAATCAATCACAGGGTGTAGATGTGAGCCCTTTTAGTTCACCGACCTACTTTTATACAATAACTTTATTTGGTAAAGAAGATATGAAGATTTTTCTTAATTACACGATCTTTTGATTAAAATTAATCAGCAATTACATTTTAAAAAATAACCACTAAAATATAATTTGGCTATGTTTAGCAGTTTATCAAAAAACGGGCCATTTATACCAGAAAATATCGTTCGTCGAAACAATGTTCAAAGCAAACATGAAGAATGCAAACTCATATTTGCAAAGAAAGTAGCCACGTGGCTTGAGTAGACAGAAGCTTCCATACTTAACAGTAGTGCCAACTTGAAGAGCAAACTTTTCCCCTAGTCTACTTTTTTAAAGGTTATAGCACATACTCTGTGTATCCTTGTGCCAAGGCCAATATAACAATAAAATTAATAATTTCGCAGTTGAAGGTGCAACTATCGATTCATGTATGTATAATCGAATAACAAATACATGATTAAAATGTCAGACACAGTGATAATGACATGCAGCGTATATTATACATGTTTTAAACTTAAGACACATGATCGAGCATAATTAGTGGTAAGAACCTTGAGTATAATGGCAAATGGTCGTATGAGTATTATGAAATTCCTTACCGCTCGTTTCATAAAATGTACTCGCATCTTAATTGCTGACATAATATTAAAATATAAGTATTTTGTCTAAAACAATAAACTACATATATAAAATTAAAGAGGAAATTCCAATTATACAATAAAACTGTAGAATTAGTGTTATTGTCTGGCAAGTTAGTATCGACTTAGGTGCTGACAGGAGGAATATTTTTGATGGGCACTTGTCAGCAGTCTGTTCAAACATGAAGAGGAGTGTAACATTATGTGAGAGGGCATATACAGGAAGTTCCAAAACTGGAGTCGTGTTACAAGCTATTTATAAGCACGTGCAGTATTGTTAGCACTCTTATGGGGTGGCATCCATGACACATCGGTCTGTCTACTTGCAGCTATCCTGTCCTCTTCGCAATTGAATTATGGTACACTGCCTCTCTGCTCTGGTGGTTAGCATGTTAACTTGACGTCCCGGGTTCTACTCCCGGCTGGAGGACAGGAATTTATCTTTAGCTAGGAATATTCTCCATTCTTCCCAGAATCTGGAAGTATGAATGAGAGTGTGAATGTGTATGTGTATCTGAATTTAATGCATAATTATAAAGAAAATCCAACGTCAACAAATGCAAATAGTTAAACAAGTGAACATCATTGCGGTAAGCAATTGTTCGAAAGGAAAAGCCGCCATTACGTTAGATGCTAAAACGCGGCATATAAATAGAACCAAAAAATTGAATTTAGGTTAGGATACAGTGCTCAAAAAATATCTGCCTAAGCTTGAAAAAAAAAAAAAATCTGAGCTGTTACATTCACATTCCTTTCTCTATCCACCATTGTTTATTACATTCTCTGCCACTTACCTATAATAAGCAGAGGAAGTATTGCATTCCATCCCTAAAATTCGATACTGAGATTTCACCGGAAATACATGTTTTGAGGCCCCCCCCCCCCCGCCTGAAAAAAACATTTGTAGAAATAGAACTTTCGCGTGTTTGTGTGTGTGCGTGCGCGCTCGCGACTGTGAACTGCGTAACGTAAAATGCAAAAGTCGGTTAAATACCAAACTTGGTTTTCAAGTTTAACATCTTCCAAAGATACGACATTAAGTTTTTCAAGAGACTCCCCATACCGAACTACCTTTTACACGGAATATTTTTTCAAAATTTTGATTTTGTTAAAAATGACTAACGATTTTGATTAAAATACCATATTTTAAAGCTTTTTATGGCAAATTAAATTAACCTATATATATTGAATTTTCTGAGAATGACTTCTGAAGCCCTCAGATTCTGAATGACTTGTGTAAGTGGTGAATCGCAAGAGACACAAAATCTTACTATACCTACAAAAAATTCACACAATTTGTGTGAAGTAATGGTTTTGTTTCATGTGCCATTTCCTCTGTTACCGGTTTTAAATTTTAAATGCTCTCATTTGTTTTTCTGATGTCAGGAAAAAGAATGCAATAAATCACTCACTTTTAAAGATCATAAGTGTTTGAGAAAGTCATGTGCATGCAACATATCAGATTTTTAGTGTGGCCTCACTTTTGATTTGCACTGTACACGATTACGAAAGTAATTAAGGCATAGTAAATTGCACTGTGTTTGGTGGTGGGAGTATTTCTGCGAGTTAGATAAGTAAACAAACACGTGTGATGACGTCATGCACCTATGTGACGTAATGATGCAGGAGGCCACAATTCCTCATTAATATTTCTGCAGTAGATATGAATATCTACATTCCTTTCAACATATCAGGAAACAAAATGATAGCAATAATTGTCATGGACAACATTCTACTGCATTGCAGAAACACTTGAGTATGCTTTCTCTACTGACTGAATCCTATCTAAGGTAGAGCAAGTGCTCCACTAACATTTTGTTAATGAGATTTGTATAATCTCGCATTGTGATTTTGTGTGTATGAACAGAAAAATCTAATTTATTGCACTCACATGACTTTTGCAGAACAAGCACTCATTCCTCTATCTTCACGTCAATCAAAATAAACATTTGCAGAAATCATCTTATTGCTAATTTTCCAGGAGGTGCAAGGAAAATGCTGCAGGCTTTAAGCGATAGTTAAATGTTTTAAGAGCGATGGCTACATTATGACTTTGAAAGTTCATTCCCTTTGCATGACTAAGACATAAAAAAATTAAAAAAAATAAAAAAAGAATAAATAAAAAAAATAAAAAAAAAAGTCAATAACGACCTCCCAAATTGCAAAACTCTGACAAATAAGGAATACCTCGGAAATGGTTCACTTCCAAACAAGATAACTTGACATAAGTTGTGTGTTTTAGCAACATCTACATTTTTGTGCTGTAAGATTTGGTCTATCTCTTACGGTTTACCAGTTATGCGGAAGTCATCCAGAGTAAACAGGACTACATAGGCTATAGCCAGAAAATTCTTAATATGCATTTCATTTGCCATAAAAATATCTTAACATATGACATTTTAATCGAAATCATTAGTCATTTTTGAGAAAATCGAAGTTTTCGAAAAATTTTCCATTTTGTTTTTGAGTTATGCTTTCCACAGACTGACAGACACACAGACACGGACCTTTTCTAAAAATGCTTTTTTTTTTATTCAGGGGGCCTCAAAACATATTTCCGGTGAAATTTCGACTTGGAATTTTTTTATGGAATACAATACTTCCTCTACTTTACGTAGCAGAGAAAGTAAAAAGGCGAAATTACGCTCCCTGTCCGTTAGTTCTCTAGAAAAAGGGGGGAGTAAAATTGTATTCACATATGTGAGCCATAATACAATTTGTGACTAAGTACAGAACAAAATAATAAAGCACACTGGTAATAACTCAACCACACGTCAGCTCTATAGTGCACTTTCAGAGCAGACAAAAACAAGTCATCTGTGTGACCTTGTGTACATCAGCTGCAGTTATCGTGTTTCCGTCTGCGCAGTGGAAAAACACCGCGCAGTGGTTCTTATGTTTTGGGTCTCTCTGTATAACTGATAAACCATAAAGACTAATTCTCTATCGTCCTTAGCGGTAACTAGAACGGTAACGACAACGCTAAGCAAGGCAACATTATGGTTCACCAGAGCATATGCATCTAACATGCTGTGTCCAGTAAAGAGAATGAGAAAGTTAAAACTTTGACAAGTTTTCTTTCCCATTCCTGGTGCCCGGAAAAGCTTCCCGTCGGTTGTGTATAGTACACTGTTTCGTTCTGGTTATCGTTGCCGTTATCGGTGGTTGAGAGCCAACCTTCAGCGATAGGCAAATTCCTACTACAAACAGAAGTGCTGACGCAATTCCTCGTTTCTTGCGATCACGGAAACAATTTAGAAGTTCAAGGCCGGTATTTAGCGACTCACGTTCAAACATTTAACTATCCAACTGGTCCTGTCTATCTCCCTTGTGCATTCCTGCAATGCAAATGCTAATGAAACGCGAAAACTTTCTTTTTTTTTTTTTTTTTTTTTTTTTTTTTTTTCCAAAAAATGTTCTGTTTATTACTTGGGAACTCATAACTTATGTTTTCGGTGGTCTCGATACAGATATATTGGTTGGAATACAGCAGGTACTTCGTCTTAAGTAGCATATAAGTAATTGTCTGATGTGTTGCACTCACATGACTTTCCCTACTCTTGTACTAACCATTCTTACAAACTCTTATTCCTATATCTTCTTCTTCGTGTTAGTTGAGATAAACATTTGCACAAATTTTCTTATTGCTTATTTCCTTGTAGGTGCGAGGGGAATATTAGAATACAGTAGGCTTTGTGCGATAGTCAAATGTTTTAAAGCTTTGAGATTCTGTTCTCTTTGCACGGTTAACGAATAACGATGTTCCATTGGACGAAAGTTTGTTTTCCAAAACTCACACACATAGCAAGGAATATCTCCGAAAAGGTTCACTCTACAAACAAAATTGTTCGGATATAAATTGTGTGTTTTAGCAGGATATACATTTTTTGTAGTAAGATTTGCTCTATCCTAAGGGATAGTTACCAGTTATGGAAATCATCCAGGGTAAACAGGGCTACAGGGGCTATAGCCAGAAAATTCAAAATATACTTACATTTTGTTTGTTATAAAAGCATCTCAAACATATAACATTTTAATCAAAATCTTTAGAACCATTTTCGAGAAAATCAAAAATTTCGAAAAATTTACAATGTAAAGGGCAATTTAGGGTGGAGAAGTTTTTTCAAAATCTTAGTGTCGCATCCTTAAAACACATTAAACTTAAATACCAACTTTGGTTTTTAACTGACTTTTCGTTTTTGAGTTATGCTGTCCACAGGCGCGCTGACACACTAGGACCTTTTTCTAAAAATGCTTGTTTTTCATTCAGGAGGCCTCAAAACATATATTTACGGTGAAATTTCGACATCGAATTTTTGGGTGGAGCACAATGGTTCCCCTACGTAGCAGAAAAAGTAAAACTAATTGTTTTAGTGGCCTGATTGTTAAGTTGGCAGCCTGCTTGTGTTGGATTGCAGAGGAATGCGCCTGTCTGTGCCTTACCTGGAAGTCACATTATGACGTTATAGATACAGTCAAGTGATAAAACCTGGCACCGAAAATAGTTATTGTACCCATGAGAGCCCGTCTCTGTCTAACTGTCCCACGTGCTTGCCTATCAGCGCTGTGGAATTTATAACGATACCCTTCTATAACTGTTATTCCCTTACCGCAAAATCACGCAAACCGAAATGGCCTAACAGTTTTACTCTCTCACGTTTTCAGGGATGAACTTTTATTACAATTTACGCGTTTCGTTGTCCTAACAAAAGGCGACGTGAATACAGGACAGTTGTTCCTTATTTTTCATTTTCTCCAAAATTGCTGTAAATATTTGTTAAAATGGTCGATCTCTTATGGTTTACCTGTTACAAAATTCATTTCAAATGATAAGCATTTCACAACCTATACGCAGAAAATGTACAGCATTGTTGACGCGGAACTGCG